>JAODXP020000016.1:35002380-35027380 GCA_027497455.2 Sardinella longiceps
TCACTTCCTGTCTGAAGGCTCCGGGGCTGGGCTGTTAGCCGTAGCAGCAGCAGCAGCAGCAAAGCAGCAATGTGGCTGCAGAGCTGGAATTATGGTTATTAAAGGCTCAAGGACTTGGCCCTAAAAATAACACGGCCAAAAAGAGGGAGTGGGGGTGGGGTGGGGTGGGGTGGGGGGCTCACTAGAAAACATGGAAAAATGAAGAGCGGGGTAAAGACGGGGGTTGGGGGGGGGGGGTATTGGGGTATGAGGTGGGAGGGTCTCAGAGAGTACCGCTTGCTTGCGTGGCTGAGTGCTGAAGCTTGTCAGACGAGCCGAAGTTGGCTACTTCACCCCCCTAGACAGAGAAGTAGAAGCACAAGTAACTTACTGACGGGTCGGTTGGCCGGTCAGTCAGCGGCGCAAATTTTTTTTTAGGAAGAAGTGTGTGGGGTGGGGGTGTGGGTGGGGGGTTTGCCAGTGTGTGTCGCAGCTGATGACTCCTTAAAGAGGGTGCTGCTGCTGCTTCTTCAAGTCTGGCTGCGGGAGCCTTGGCCAAGTCCTGCCCCCACTCTCTCTGCCTTGCTTTTTTCTTTTGGCCCTCTCGCTTTTCCTCCCTGTCTCTCTAACCATGTCTCCCTCGCTCAGTCTTTCAGAAACACACACACATACAAGACACACACACACACACACACACACACACAGTCCTTTTTTCACTCCAAAAACCCCAAACCCATGAATTCAGAGAGTGAAAAAGAGAAAGGCAGGAAAGAAGGCAGAGAACCAGCAAGCGTGTCAGACAGCGAGAGACAGAGAGAGAGCGAGACAGAGAGAGAGAGAAAGAGACAGAGAGAGAGCGAGCAAGTGAAGCAAGAGAGAGACCTACCCGCCCGAGTCCCAGACTCCTGTTCAGACTTGAAGCCCCTCCGTCTCTCTCACAGTACGTGGAGCAGTCTGCCGTTAATGACAGAGTCTGTAACCTGATCTCTCCGTAGGGGTGCGCTCAGCTAGCGCTTCTCTCTCCCCCTAGCTGGCGCATTGTTCCGGCCCCACACCGCCAGCTGTTTCTGACAGCCAAATTGCCGTGCGCGGGGAAGAAAGAAATGATTGCTGTCGGAGGACTATTTTCTCTTGCCTTTCTCTTCCCCGGCGCGACGACGCGCTAGCTTTCGCCCGCTCGCCACTCTGGGAGACGCTCGCCTGGGCCCCTCCGCAGACAAATTATACACTTTACAGTCTTGTGAAAGAGCAGCTGCAAAATGGATGTGCCGCTGAAAAGACGCCTCCGAAAAAAAAGCCAAGAGTGAGAAGTGGAAATAATGACTTTAATCAACACTTCTGTGCTCAGATTAGCCTCAATTGAGAAAAATTTGCGCATTCTAATGGCTACCCAATGGGAAGCAACTAACCATGCGTCAGTTCTAACATGTCTATATTGCTAAAGTTTGAAAGGCTTCGCCGTCACTTACAACCCAATGCACTGGGTTAAACTGAATGGCCACAGGCTCTGGCATCAGTTTGCTGTGGTCGACATATTAGTCTGGCAAATCTACTGGGCATGGAGCCAGACAACTTATGAATCAATCCACATAATAAGATGCTTGTCTTTATTTATAGTCCATACAAATCTTCTGTCTCGTTTAAGCACAACATGTTTTAATTGTCCATTAGCAGACATATTTCACAAGACACAACCAACTTTGATATATAGCCCTATTCACTACTTTTGTAGTTACAAAACATGCGTCAATTGCTAAATTCTGACCATGAGGAAAAAGGCAGGTTCTGCTCAACTAGAGAAATCCTTGGCCATCGTGATATGGGCCACAAACTGCTTCCATCTCTCAAACTCCCTCGCCTAACTGTCTGAAGTTGTGAGCCATACACAATCTATGACTTTAAGAGTGAGGGAATCCATGTTAATGCAATGCTATAAAAATCTATACACCTGAACAACTGATGTTTAATTTAAACATGTACATCACTCACTATCCACATCAGCCAGAAACTAGAAACTTCCTGACTCCTGTCTATACTCAAAATAAGCTTTCCTAAAGGACACCGACATTTCAAGGCCTCACTTGTGTTGAGTTGAGTGCTATTTTCAGATTTAATTTAAAAAAAAAAAAAAAAGAAAGAAAGAAAAAAAAAAAACAGCCTACCAATCCCCCATAAACCTACGCATAACACCTTTTTTTTCGGTTAAATGAGCCTTGCTACAGTGCAACAAAACTAGTAGAAGCAAAGGTGTTGCATGCTCTGTTTCGTGAAACAAGAGAACGAGAACAAGACCGAGTTTGTACTCCCACCACAGAAAAAGGACGCTGGCGTAAAAGCTGACATCTACTCCCAGCATGAGGCAGCCCAATTTGCCAGAAAATTATGTTGAGGGAGGAAAAATATCGGCTCTCGCTGATTAGCTATGGGAGGAAGATGACTCAAAATGAGGTTTGTTACAAAACGGCAGGCGTCCTTGTAATTTGGAGGAGCCAAATTGCAGCCCGAGTAGGCCACCAGTCACCCTCGGGACACAGAGTGCTAATGCAACTGAACCACCTCAGCTGGGGAACGCGTAGGATGGCTTGGGTGGTGGTCTGCGTTTGGCGGAGAGGCCCTTTTTTGGGAAACATTACCCAGGAGACGGGCAGCTGGCGGTCAGCTTCGGCATGACCCCGCCTCCACCTCTGGGTGTCTTCCAAGTCTGACCCATGACTCAGACTCAGGCTCAGACTGAGAGACGGCCTGCTATCTGACCACTATCAGCAGAACTCAGGACGCGAGTCGGCGAGCACGCCAGGCAGCCGCAAACACAACAAACTCAGGGGGGGTTGGGTGGGAGGGGGTGAGGCAGGAGCAAGCCAAAAATCCCGTCCCTTCAAAGGGACGCTCTCCAGACCACCAGAGACAAACATGGCTCTTTGTTGAAGCCCATAAAGGCCCAACAGAAATGATTTCCACCCCTCTACTTGTCCCTCTGCCACGGTTATTTGTGCTAAACAGGACCTAGTGTTTAGTGCATGTGAGTAATAAACTATCATCTGAGAGTATCTTTTGTTTTGTTTTTTTGTGTATTCGGAACTGTCTGCCCCCACACACAGAATCCAGACACCCCATTCACACCACACAATGCCGTCAGCAGGACAGTTAATCATCCGCATCTTCAAGGCACAACCTGCTCCGACCTGTCTGAACAGATCAGCAGGAGCTCACAGTCCCCAGTGTCTCTGCCCTGTTTGTCACCACAGGCCTCCACTACGCAGCGTTTTTAAGAGTCGCTGCAATACCACAAGAATGCAAGTGGCCTGACATTTTGACTCCTTCCAGGGGCACTTCATAACTGAACCTGTAATTATCATGACGTGAACTTACAACTGCTAGACCTAAATGCAACCAGATGCTACTACTTCAAGTAGTTAATCCCCATTCCCAAAATGCATGGATTTCAGCTTGAGTTTATGAAATAGATTATTATAGTGAATGTCATGAAGTCAATGGGCAATGTGGACAACGAGGTCTATAACTAAATTGCATAGGCTAGTACGCTGCAATTAGCTATTCCATTAACTCAGGCCTGCTCCATTGAGATTTTTCCACCCAGCACCTCAAGGATAACGAGCCCATCTTTACAAAGTGATTGGAGTCATTCAGTCTACAGTAGCCTAATACAATTCAATGTTCAGCGGCCACCACCAATCGCACCAGTCATGTAAATGAAGTCAGCCCATGCATTTGTCGCCTATCTTGAAATTAAACTGTTAACTAATGGTGAAGGGTGGATTTTTTTCTCTCTTTCTAGTCGGACGCCTGGCATTGTAATGCATAGCGCGCGGCATGGGGCTGATGGACGCACATGATCAAGTGAGAACCTTGCCTCCCAACAAAGTCTGGTCAACAAAGACGCACTTCCAAAGTGTCAATTGGTCGTAATTTTGCGCCACCGGGGACAGTATTACAACCCCAAACATCAGAAATAGCGACGTCTACCACAATCTTGGACAACAAATTAAATTGCATGCATGGTTATAACCATACTAACGTCAGAGAAAATGGATATGAAACACAAAAAACAAACAAACATCTCTTTATGATACCTGTGTAGACCATATGAAATACCCTTCAGACAACCTAATAAAAATAAAAACGAGTAAGACTGGCTAGGCTACTCGTTTTTTAAAATAATACGACTTTGCAAGGTTTGCAAAATGAACACCACCAAGTCATAACAAGTTATCCAGTGATTTGAAGCCATCAGCACATGTAGCCTAACGTTACAAAATTTTAACATTCATTTTGCAGGTAGGCTAATTCCCCCGTGTTTATCAAGATAGCAAACAAAGCGTCGCAGAATAGCCCTGGCAGGCTGGCTGGCTGGCTGGCTGACTACGACACGGGCAAACCTTAGAGACCGACGGGTTCTCATTTCTTTTAAACAAAATGCGCACAAATCCCCTATGTTTACATTATGAATGACTATGGACAACCAGCGTTATGTCAATGGCTATTATGAAATTCAACTTACCTACGTTGGTAATAATGCAGGAAGTGCTCGGTAGACGGCAGCCAAACAATGTTGCCAACTCTTTTCGGCTGAATCCTAGCTATTCTGCCATCTGGCTGAAATTCGAAGATAATGTCTCAGTTCGCTTTCGTAAAATGTCTCTGTCTTCAATCGACATTGCCCTCCGTCGACATCCATAAAGTTGATCAACTTTGATCAAACCTTTCTGTCGACATAGCGAAAAGAAATTCCATGCATTTAGTTCGACATCGACTCCTGGGTTTGGGACATCCCTCGATGTCAGTGGCTGTGTTCGTTCGTTCCTGTAGGAGGAAGTGCCCTCCGCGTCTCACTGTAATTAGACGACCATTACCACATCATTTCCTCTGCGCATATTCCCACACCAGCCACTTTAGAAAGCGGTCACCTCAGGTATTTGAACATTTCGCACACGTATACGAAATCGCTCCCGACTATTCCAAGGTCGTCAAAGTGGTAGAGACATAAAACAAACCTAACAAAGAAAAGTGAGTTTTTTTTGTTGTTTTTTTACGGTAAAGACAAAAAAATCTTACCATGTAAGTTTCAATGATAATATACCTAAAAATAATCAATATTATAATAATCATTATATTTACAAACTATCTTGACTTTAACAGAGTTTAGATTAATTTTCATAATAGCCTAATCATGTAATATGACTATGATGAATATGATGAATTTGGACCATGCATGTATTTATAGCTAAAAATAATTATAGGAAAATCAATTTCACTGTTTGTGACAAAATTCCACCAGTCTGTTTTGGCATTTGGCAAGTTGTCCATGTGCTAATTTATTCAAATGCTCCCACCGGGTCAAAGATTGAGAATTTACGTTTGAGCAACAGATGATATGAACCTTGTCTTGCCCATAACGTTAACCAGAGCCATAGAGATCTCCTTCTATGGCTCTGACGTTAACTATCGCACACTCAATTGAAGATGCAAAGACAGTTGCCTCATGTTCTCAGTTATCAGTTTATTTCTTACAATAGTCGAATGAGGTAAAGATTATCCAGGCTCTATATGAGTTTTTTTATGGAATTACAATATTAGCATCCCAAGATGTTTTCATTTGTCCAGATCATTGACAGTAAAAAACAGGTCCAATGATCAATGCAACACGCGCAGCAGAACGTACGGTCTACAGCTGTTCGAAGCGGCTATTTGATTACCATGGTGACATGTAAACACAACAAGTGGTGGTCTGATGCGAGTTCCGAAGTAGCCTAGCCAGGAACATAATTTTCCGTCACTCAAGGACTCATCATACCGAAGAAACATTGGGAGGTAGGCTAAAAGTAGCTACGTGATACTGAGTTGCGATACTTCGTATTAGATACAATTGTATTAGAAAGAAAAAGTGATACGTTGTAACACAGGAATGGACTGCCATAGCAGTGCAATATAGCCTAGCCAACAACAGTCCTAGCCTACATTCAAACACTAACGTTAACTTAGCTAACATAGCTAGATAGCATATTTTGCTATTGATTCAGTATATCTCTTTATATCTTACAGCGTAAAAATTATTGCATTTTGGCCTCTCAAAAAAGTGTGTTTGACAGGAAGGGCTGGCTGGCAGGTAGTCATTGATCAGTTTTCAAAAGGGAAACAGCTCTGAAGCTTGGTGGTTCAAACCTTGAGACTGAAAAATCGCTTGCCTGATAGGCCAAGCAACTGGGTCTTTATTTTTTAAACGATTCACTTGGCCTTCCTGATGCATCGACTGCTGTAAGTTCTGGACTGAAAAAAATGTGATCAGCCACTGCAAAATGTGACTAGCAATGTCAGCTGTGACTAGGCTGAACATTAGGCTACCTCTAAAATGTCCTGATGAGTGTCACTGAGCAAAATATTCTGCGCAAATTCTGAATCTCTCATCCTTTGAGCTAACTTTAAAGCCTATTAGCACTTATAACCCTGCTTAACCTATCATCCAAGCAGAGCCTTGCCTAAATGCATTATTTTTGATAACATTTTATTGTCTATTCCTATCTTTCCTGAGAGAGCTCATCCGGGTCATGGGTACTCCATTGCCACTTGTTATGGAGCCAGTTTTTTTTTTTCTTTTCTTCTTTAAGGTTCGCAGGGCACAGAATGGTAGGCCTGTGTACTGTATGTCACCGTCCAGGCCTCCCTTGTGTGTCCAGGGTCCTTGGGTCTGATATGACATGTCTGAATATGACAGTGTTTGCTTCTCTTGGGCCTTTCAGGCCTAGCAGTTGGACTGCTCAGAGATCCTGAACAATTCCTAGGCCTTTACAGTTACCATAGTATAATCACCTCAATACTGTACCTTTGGTCAGGATGCTCTAGTCTAGATGCTTTCTGTAGTGTAAAAGGCCCTCAAGGTGTTGACTTGGCTCTGATGTGAAACTAGGCTACTTCTTTTGTGTGCCTTAGGTATCCTAGCAATAGTTAAACTGTATCGTTCTCCATTATCTTTAATTAGGCTAATTGTCATAACTTTATTTCCAGGGGTAATAATGGGCAACGGACGTAAAGTTGATGCCAGCTCCCAAGGGCCTAAAGTCACTTCCCAGATTCCTGGACTATCCCTCGACATTCAGGATACAGTTGAGGAGAACGCCGGCCGGCGTATAGGTGTTTCCGCGACTGATTCAAATTATGTCAGACTTGCAAAACAAGGTGGACACAAAGGTAGGCCTACACTGTAGATATTTTTTGTAAATCATACAACTATCTGCTATAGGGAACCGGTTCATTTTTGTTTTATATCTTTTGGATATACTTGTGTAAGTTGTTTAGCCTGCATTATTATGACTGGCAGTGTGTTTGATTATTTGACAGGATTACTGTGTCATCATGAAGAAACAAATATGACGGTCAAAACAAAGTCGCCATACAAACCCCCCGATTGGTTTTGTGTTGACTCAGAAGCGCCCCCCAGGTAAATCTGCAGATCCAGAAAAACAGTGTTATCTCTGTTATCTAACTCGGAAACAAACACTGTACTCTCGCAGTCTGTTCTTTAATGAGTCGACACACATACAAGAAAAATCTGTAATCAGCCTTTTGTAAACATTTAGCATTCTAGTGTTTGTTTTTGTGGGGTTTCAATTTGACTATTCCGCTGCAGGCAGTCACAGAGGCCACAAGAATATTAAGATCTTATCAGTATGTGAGATTGTTATTTCTTGTTTTGACTGCATGCAAAGTAAAGGGGTATGACAGGGCAACAGCTATGCCGTCGTTCTAGGCCAAAGGGACTCTCGTCACAGCTTCTCTACCCTTACAGCCCAACTAAAAGCAACAATCCACGGTTCTTGGTACATGAGGAGTTCCAGAAAAGTGGCAAGAAGTCCATACAACCACTAGATTCTCCCATTGGGGGTGATAATATGTCAGCTTGGGAGCGAGAGGCTGATAGCATTGCTACTGAAGAGGTGACTGATGAAAGTGTGAATTAATTACTCTGCATATTTTGATTCATTGTTATTTTGATGCCTATGACCATAAGGTGTAGGCTACACCCCCCTCCCCAAAAAAAAAAACAAAAAGAGAAAACATTTAAATTTGTTTAGTTAGTTAGTAGCAATCCCGACCTACATACGTTTTTGCTTCTCTGTTGAACACCTCTTGTGTTTGCAATGCTACCACTAGTTCTATGAACTACAGTAGCCTATGTGGGTAGATTTATAAACATGCAGCTAAAATATTAATTCGAAGGAACATCCTTTATTCATATTTCACCTACTGAATTCAAATTCATTACGTATGTAAGTATACTTTGTCAATGATGTGATTCTGATTCTGATGTCTGTGGTGTATGTCAGATTTAGTTCTGTGCTATCCCTGATGGCCCTTACAAGATCTGTACATCGTTTCTGAAAATTAAAATGTTTTTTTTTTTTTCCCCACAGACCTCTGTCATTGATGATCCAGCTAAAAAACTGAAGGAGCTAACCATATCACAACATACAAAGGAGGAGAATAAGTACAAAAAACGGTGAGTTCTTTTATTTTGACATTGACACAATATTTCCACAAGATGGCAGTCTTGAATTTCACATTTGTGCAAGGATTGATTGTACTTGTACTTGATTAACACAGGGGAATTGAATTGAATTTAAATTAATGTTCTGTAATGAATATGGACATTAATGATAGAAACATTTGTTTGTTTCCATGTCAGAATAGCCTTAAGCTCATATTACATACAGCATGTACACAAGTGTACACATTTGCTAGAGGTGTATTAGGGTTTTACGGAGCCTTCAGATTGCTAAGTATGTATGGAGAGGAAAAAATGACTTCTGTTATTAACCTGGGATGCTTTACAATTGCATGGCATCACAACATCTTTTTCCTTGTAATGCATTGACTTCACTTCTATGTCAAATTTTCAAAACGTTCAGCCTAAACGGGTATATCATTATGTCTGTAAAATGGCGACAAAGGTATTATAAGGTGCTGCTGAGGGGATAAAAAGAGGTAACAATAAAACAGGCTTTATAAGAGTAGTAGTTGCTCTTGTATAAAGTTAGAGCAAATAAAGTGAGAATGCTTTTATTTATGTAAAAACATTTATTATTTATATTTATATTAACATGAACACATAATATTTATTTATTGTATAGATGTCATGTCAAATTTTATATAAACCTATTTAGCCTATGTCTAAGATCACCCCTAAACAATCATACAATATTTTCAAACTCTTGAAAAAATTATACATGCATATTCTGTACACTGAATAGTAATTTGGTTTTCAAATTACTGAAGCAAGAAAGACCATGCTGATGTAGCCACGGCAACATATTTGATACTTTAGTTCTTATGCAGCTTGCTTCTGGTGTTATTTATATTTTTAAATGGGTATATCGTTGAATGGCTACTCGGGGATTAAACAGCTAAGGTGCTGACCCAAAAAAACAATGAAAGAGGCCTCAAAAGAGTAATATTTGCTCTTGCATAAAATTAAACCGTGAATGCTTATCTGTATTCATGGAACATAATTACACCACACTACACCAGATGCAACAGAGCAGCGCACCTTCTAAATAAAGAAAGAAAGAAACCAGCTGGTAAGATATCCAGTGTAGCCTTAGCCCACTTAGGCCAATTAATTTGTTGATCCAATAAATAGGAGATCAATCAGGTCAACTTGTAAAGAAGATACAGTGCATAATATACCAAGTGTGCCCCAGTGTTGTAAGGTCCCTGAATATTTTCATGACAATTTAATGACAATAAAAAAGAAATGGCCTAGCTATGGTCATTTAATGATTTCTCCAAAAATCTTGTGGGCTGTGTAAGTGTAATATCTGTAGAAGAAATGATCAACACAAGTTCTTGAATCCTAGCAGGATGGTGCACACATCTAACACTAGCATCTCACACTAGCATAAATGCCATTGAATTGTAGTAGACAGTCACTCTCCTTTAAAAAATCACTACTCTTGCAGGTGCAGCCAAACATCATACAAACACACAACCATATCTAGGAGTGAGTTTGAGCCTTGTATAAGAAGTAGCCAGCCTACTCTGATTGTTACAAGTTATGAGTTTCATTATGATGTAATTTTTTCATAAGCACAGCTTTACTCCATTTTAGTAATTGATAAGTGATTAATCAAGCAAAAGTTTTTCATTACAACAGGTAGCTTGACTCTATGCACTACATGGTCACATCACTTCTGTTTTCCAGAACTTGTCATCAGATCACATCAAATACATTGTGTCACATCAGAGCTTTGTTCTCATAAAGACATCACTTTAAAGCTCTTGAAACATGTCCCTTCAGCAACCTTGCATGTGGTTAGGTCAAAACAAGTGTCATATCCAACTTGTATGCTACCGCTTTCTCACGATAAGAGGAAAAGAAGGTGCTGATTCATTTTTTTGACGTCATGCATATTGTGCAAATTGTTTAATTCCATTGAAACTCATTACAAAACTATGCACAGTTCATGGGATGGACATGCCCCAAGGAACTTTAATTCATATCTAGAGGGTATGAGGTTTTAGTAAATGTATTTAAATGCTCATGTACAGTATATACTGCATGTTTAACCAAGGGGGTAAGGCCAAAATGTATCACTTGTCCTCATACAAGCCCATATTTAAGATTAGTGAATCAATAATGAACCAAGACTACATGTACTTAGGCCCATAATCTTGAGATGTGATTTGACATGCATTGAGACATGCCTCAACTTCCCCCATTCCACTAGCCTGGTGACACTATTCTATGCACTTCAGCCCAAAATTTGATTTCGGTCTCGCACATAGTCTGGCCCAACCCACATTGTTCGGTTTACATATGGTTATGCCAATCAGCAAACAGTTGAGAGCGGTGACACAGAACTCGCCTGCCGAGTTGCTTGTAGTCCAGCGAAGCTTGTAGAAACTTGTTTGTTATCCTCCCCCCTATTTTCAAATCACCTTTCCAAAATCGGCATGTCATTAACCTCCATGATCTTGAAGACTCATTGCCACTACGTAAGGGATAATGAACGACACGGCGTGCACATATAGAAAAATAATGCACGGGTTCGAAGTTCTAAAAGCCCATGACGCGTAGCGGAGTGGGCTTAACTTCGAACCCGTGCATTATTTTTTCTATATGTGCACGCCGTGGAGTTCATTATCCCGCTTATACCACTGTTGCCACTTCTCCGCTATGTGGTTTGACTAACAGCATGCCCGTTTTGATGGCTAGGTGGCTAGCTGATGGTTGAAGACAAGCTAGTTGTGAGAACTACTTCTTTCCGCCACAAATCGTCTCAATCAAAACTTACCAAGATAGACTGCCGTTACTAGTTCTAATCTACAGTTGCTAAGTCAGTCGTTAATTCCATCTCCCGTTGTCAAGCGCTAAGTCCAAAGATTCTAACATGTCTTGGGCTCTGTAAATTCACCGTCTCCCATACTTCCAAACAAAGTGTGACAGAGTTAAAAACCATCGCGGTCACAAGTTACAATGTTGCTGTGTCATGAACGTTGGTCGGGTCACTAAATTGTGAGCTTGTCTTAACGTGACAGTTTATTTAAAAGTCAGGACAAGTTGGGCGAATTGATATGTAAGTCTGAATATGGACGGAAAAGTGGAACTACTTCATAGCCGTGCAGTTACCTGAAAAATAATGCACGTTCTAAATAGGGCATCACAATAGGAAATTTGACCAAGCAGTGGTATAATATATCATAACAGATAGAAACTAGCCAATGGTCTGTTTAGAGCGGAAGTTGCAAACGTGAGAGCCAGGTGAGAGCTTGAACTTACAGCCCACATCAAATGGAGGCAAATTCTTGTTACAGTGTTCCAGACTGTATGATGGAGAGAATCATAGTCACAGGGGGTAAGGACCAGGCTAACATCCCACATGACTATAAGTCATAGTTTTGTGATGCATCTCAATAGTTTTTTTCTTTTTTTGATTATTAATTCTAATAGGCCTAGCGTCTACTTGACCATTCTGTGGCGGTGCTTGTAGCTGTCATAAAATGCACTAAGTAGGCCTAGCTAGTGATGTCGTGGTCTCATGCTCTGTCAGTAAATGAGCTGCCATGAAAGTGTGATAGATTTTGGGGAGCTACAAGTGGGAAAGCATTCAGCTTTTTAGTGTGCCAGGTGATTAAAGTAAGTCTTGCTCTAATAGCTTACCAAGGAAACTGAAACCCAAACATTACTGGAAGGGTGGTTGCTCAATTTTGAATTCTTGGGTTCAGAGCAAGTCTTTGACCCTATTCATGGAATGAAACAACAAAACAAATCAAACAACCAAAAACAGGTTGATTCTTTATTTTACTTTGAACAAAAAAACAGTTTATAAAAATATTTAAATTCCAAACAGAAATGTTCATTTCAAATAATGATAGCTAGTTCTATTTTTAGTTTTTGTTTACACTTCTCTTCAATCACTCAATGCTCGGAGAGGGCACACAGGAGCTTCTCAATATCCTAAAAGACTTAACCCTACTGTAGGCAATGAAAAGGCCTATGCAGTCTCCCAGTCTCTGGTATAATCCTAATGACATTTGTGTTTCATCTGTTATATTATTTTGGGCTAGGCTGTGATGACGCATTGTTTCAACTACTACTCTTGAACTTTAAGGCTACTGCTTAAATTCCTTAGCAAAACACCAAAAAACAATATGTAGACAGTTAGCCAAATAGAGCATTTTATGCCCGGCATCTGACATTGGATGTTATTAACCAGTTCAGAAATAATATTTTCTTTATTCTAACCAGTTTGAGAAGTCAGTTTTAGCATAGAAACATTAAAATACTGTTTCTCTTCAGAGCAAACCAATTGGCAAAGGATTCTGGTTCAAAGCCCTGGTTCAGAAAACCTATTGACTGCAAACACTAAGCTGTTCTGTATTTCCTGATAATAGTCTCTCAAGTATTGTGTGCACAGGGTCACAGCATAGTCACAGCAATTCTTGGTGGAGCTAAAAGAACATTATGTTCACTCTATTATAAATTGAACACAAGTGTCTGAACTGTATTGCCGATGGCCAAAAGATTATTGTTAGTCCACTGCCTTATTGTCTCCCCTTAGTCTTTTTCACAAGAGCCTTTCAATAACCTATTCCAGAGGAGTCAAATGAACCTGTCTGAATATTCCCCCTGTCCCCTCATCACTTGTAATAATTGCCAAGGGAACAATAAACCTTATCACACAAATGTATTTTTGCGCTGTGAAAATTGGTGAAAAACACACAAAATGGGGCGTGCCTTTGTTGCACCACATAGCTCTTGCTTCATACCCTTTGTTGTTGTTATTGTATATGTGTGTGTGTGTGTGTGTGTGTGTGTGTGTGTGTGTGAGTATCATCCAAGGTCTGTGTTCTGTTATATTATGGCCCTACCCGGCAGCAGACAGTGATCAAAGAGCAGCCATTTCTGCATAAACAAACCGTGCATACGCAAGAGCCACAGTAGGACAGTACATCAGTAATCTGAGCACACTGACGGCAAAGTAGGGGGAAGAGGACAGAGCTGCGGCTGGGTTGTTTAATTTGGCTCTTTTGCTGAAGAATTTTATTCTGCAAATACAACGGTTGGACGTACGGAGACACAATGACCTCTGAAAAATGTACATACTAGGAGCAAACAGGACCTGTTCCCGGGGCGCGAGAGAGGGTGTCTCTGGCACATGGCGAGCCCTCTGCTCTAATCTCTTACTGGATGACATGCTCTGTCAAACAAGACTGTAATAATTTCCCCAAGAGCTTTTTTTTTTTAGTGGATGAGGGGTGGAAAATGGAAATGACTAGACAGCCCATCCATCTTTCAGTTTACACATTTACGCCTGCCATAGTTTTAGCAGAGTGTCAGGTGACATTGCAAATGTGCCACTTGACTACAGTGCTTTTTGAAGGGTGACATTCTGTGCAGATACCTTGTTGAAAGCCAAATAAGTGAGGAGGGATGAGCAGGTGCACAGTTTGAGGTGCCTTAAGTCTTTTAGCGTCCTTGGTCTCCTGTTGAGAATCAAATGTTGTGTTTTTGCAGGTCTATGAACAAGAACATGGCCCCTGTGAGTATGTCCAAACTGCTAAGCTTTGGTTACCTGGAGGAGGACAGGAGTCCCACAAGAGATGGCGCACACAGTAGGTGTCTCAACCCCCCCCCACCCCCACTACACCTGCCCAGTGTTTATGACACCTATACACACAACAACACAACACTAAACGCCACAGACATGTCCACTTCAGAACAGGGAAATCACTTAATAATCGGGTATCCAAACGAAACACCCAAAGTCATGTTAGTAGATGCCAGACTCAGCTTCTCTCTAGTCACGTGCAAACAGCAACCATCAGCTGTGTTATGTTTACAATAATAAAATGGAATCTACAGGGGTTATCGCTTAAATATACAACAACAAAGGCTGTAGGATTACCACTCGCATGTGAGGAGGCTGTAAAAGTTATAGTGTTGACTGATTGGACAGGCCTTTACTTGGACACATTGGATCTATTGGGCTGACCAATGTTCATTTGTCACGCTTGTACCAATTGGCCTATAATGACACCAACACTCCCACGACTCCCAAATGAAGAGTGTGTTGTTGTTCTCCAGGTGCAGTATCTGATACACCTGGCTATGCAGCGACACCCCTGGAGCTCCAAGAGTAACTGGCCAATGGACTCTCAGACAAGCTCACTTCTCACTATGGCAGACATCTTCCTCTCGGACTACTACTAAGAAGGACTTATGAGGAAAATATTGCCTATCTAAAGGAATATGTGATGCTCTTGTATGTGTGTGTGTGTGTGTGTGTGTGTATGTTTGTTTCAGATTTTTTCCCCCCTATATTTTTTGTTCAAAGTTGTGCTATTAAAATTGCATTGAATATCCAAAACCACTGATTTGTTGACTAGTGATTTGTTGACCAGAACAAAATGGTGATGGTACCGTCCTGTGTAAGATCATGGACTTTACCGTAAACCCAACTCTACAGTATATTTTTTCGTAATTTTATGCATTTCATTTAAATACTTAAGGTTTGCCTCACCCATGTGCCCAGAATCTCTATTGTAAACTTAAAATTAACACATTTTTCATGAATACTAGATGTATACTTGTGAACTAGTGTTTGTTACTGTGGTCTCAATCGATAAAGTTACATAATCGTTCTTTTCCCTTTTTATTGGCATGTGGACATAGTCTATGTACTATATGTCACAATGTCACATGACTTGAAAAGTGAAGGCAGTTCACCCCCCATGTAAACAAAAAGCCACATTTATGCCACATTTATTTCCCTGACAAAGTATGTCAATAGCAATCTTGAATTGTATTTAAACATTTTTATCCTCACAGACCTACCAGCCTACCAACCATTCACGTAATACCTGTAGTATCCTGTCACAATTGCATAAGTTTGTACTTTTTTTTGATGACACGTAATCTGAGTAATTTGTCATTTGCCCCGCCTTGCGTAATGCCCATTAACAGTTACTGAACACTTTTGGATCAGAACTGTTTATCTTATATTTTATTACCCCCACATAGCAAAAACAAAACAGCGTTATTGCATACGCAGCATGTACATCATGTTTTGAGAGATTACGTATGGAGAAGTTTGTGTGCTGTGACAGGCTGTCGGCCATGAGAGCTGAGAAGAGAGAACAGGCGCAGAGGAAGTAGGGTGAGAGTCACAGGACACGACACCAGAACACCTCCCCACGCAGCCAATCACTCCACTGGAGGGGGAGGGGGGTCACTGGTCCAACACTATATCAACCCCACAGTTGGGGACAAGCCTTTTTATTTCCCTCAACTGCACAGGTGACAAGAACTTGTAAGAAACCAGAAGAGAAATAATTCTGAGAAATAACCTCGCTGTATACTTGCCCACGACATCAGGAAAATTCATCTACCAAGGTAGGTTCATTGTTAAGATGAAGTTTTTAAAATAGTATTTAAACTTTGATATGGCTAATTAGTTTTTTTTATTATTTTTAACTTGAATGCGATTTTGTTTTTCAGCACAGAAAACTGTAACCATGGCACCCATTTTACTGAACTGCAGGACTAGCGAGCATGATGAATATATCAAGTGAGTTATTTGTATATTTGTATATAATGAGGAATCAGTGCTTTAACTTACAAGTTTGGAAACCCCATGGGACCCCATGCATATCTGTAGGAAGAATGTTTTAATTGCATTCCTGGCAAAGTAATAGAATAATCCATATTGCTGTAAAATGTAAATTCTTAATTAACTTAACTAATGACTCACGTTATCGCTCCCACAGACCAGAGGTTCATGTGAAGAATCCTCACCTTGCCTCTATGGAAGAGGACATTCTCTACCACTTCAACCTAGGAACTAAGACCCACAACCTGCCTGAGATGTTTGGGGATATCAAGGTTTGTGAGAGCACCTCATAAAAACCAAACCAATCACTGCCTCTGTCTAGATTTCATCTAAATCAGAAGATCTGATCTAATATGGATTGTCTTTTTTTTATCCTCTCTCCCTGTAGTTTGTGTGTGTTGGCGGCAGTGCCAATCGGATGAGGGCTTTTGCCAAGTTTATGCACCAGGAACTGGGCCTGCCTGGGAATACGGACGAGATCACTGATATCTGCGAGGGGACAGACCGTTATTCCATGTACAAAGTCGGGCCCGTGTTGTCTATCAGTGTAAGTTGCACAACACAGACAAGCCTTTTTCTCCATATAGACAAGGGCTCGCCCAGTCACTTTGATCTGTTCAAGAAGTCACGGTTGCTTTCACTGTTTACATATGATGCAATAGACTATATAACAGTGGACTCCATACCATAAAGCAATTGAGGAGCTGTAACAGCACCCTTTCCCTTATTTTTATCATACATCTCCTAGCGTCCATTGCATGGAACTGCATGTTAATGGACTCTCTCTCTCCTCTCTCTCTGTCTAGCATGGAATGGGAGTTCCCTCTATCTCCATCATGCTTCATGAGCTTATCAAGCTGCTCCATCATGCAGGCTGCAGAGACGTCAACCTCTTCCGCATCGGCACCTCCGGCGGAGTCGGTATGTTCCAACACACAAACCACATAAGCTTCCTGGTCACTGGTTGTCCTGCATAGTGATACATCTGGTTCTTTAAGCAGACTTTGCCTTATTTATAACTCTATAACTTATTTATTTGAAGGTCTGCCCCCTGGCACAGTGGTGATCACAGACAAAGCTGTGGACAGTTTCTTCAGGCCTCAGTTTGACCAGGTGGTGCTGGGGAAAGTGATTGTCAGGAGCACAGAGCTGGATGAGGACTTGGCCAGGGAGCTGCTGAATTACTCCAAGGAAATGACCGACCTGCCCACCGTCATCGGGAACACCATGTGCACCTACGATTTCTATGAAGGTATTTATTTCATAATGACTGCCCCCATTTTAAACTTTATACACAGAAGGTAAAAGTGGAGTCGATATTGCATGATCTTTGTTTGATATAAATAAGCCCCCAGAGGGTTGATGATTGACCAATCGTGTTTGTCCTCACCTCTGCTCAGGTCAGGGCCGACTGGACGGAGCTCTGTGCTCGTTCTCCACTGAGGAGAAGCTGGAGTACCTGAGGAAAGCCTATGACGCAGGCGTCAGGAACATCGAGATGGAGTCCACTGTGTTTGCTGCCATGTGTCGCGTATGCAACATCAAAGGTATTTCAAAACTACCATGATACAATATACACAAGACATTCAGACAGGCAGAATTCCAAATAGTTGATTAAAAGCAAGCCTGTACAGCTGACTTGAGTCTTTTAAATTAAAGGCTGTCAGTGAACCAATGAATAGTGTTACTTTTAGCATCACCAACCTACATTAGGCCCATTTACCGTCATGAGAATGTGTTTTGTTGACGTGTTTTGTGATGTTTTGTTACAGCTGCGGTGGTGTGCGTGACTCTGCTGAACCGCTTCGACGGAGACCAGATCTCCACGCCCCATGAGGTGCTGGTGGAGTATCAGCAGAGGCCTCAGTGCCTAATTGCCCAGTTCATCAAGAAACGGCTGGGCCTGGTCATCTAAGCGCATCAGCCACATCAAAGACTGATCTGTGTATATGTACATATGTGTGAAATGTGAATATTTCTGTTATTTAAAAGGGATGCTGTTTAAAAAATACTGCTTGGAGGATATGAGTGGTGTTTATGTCGAGGTGAATTTGGGGGACTCAGTCTTGTTTTATTTACCTCAGTTGTTAATGGCATGGCGTTGCTGCTTTTGGATGAAAGCACTTTTCAAAGTGGTGCTTTAGGCTCACAGAATATATCACAAATTTAATTCTCCATTATAACAGTTATTGAATTTTGGTGAAAAAAGTAAAATATGTTGCAAAGTTCGCTGTTCAGGGTTTATGATGTGAATGTACTATACAGTGTAGGTCATGTGGTGACATTTAATTGGCCACATACCATCGTAAAGAAACTTTTTTTTTTTAGTATAACATTTGACTAAGTGATGGTTTTTGTCGCAAACTAGTTATAAAAAATATATACATAATATGTTTGTATTTTGAATACCATTCACATTCTGTTACCTAGTTGTATATTTTTTTGTGTTGCCATGATTTTGTGTAATTGTATTGTGTATATTTGTATATTTTTACTTGCTACGTTTTAAATATAACCCTTTTACAGAGCTTAAAACCTTGTCATTGCATTCATATAGTGTAGGTTTCAATATATTATGTAACTGTGTGTCTGTGTGCGTGCATGCACGTCTGTGTGTGTGTGTCTGTGAGTGTAAATGTTTTCAGATTAAGTTTCTAGCTATTTGTGTGTAAGGCCTTCTCTTCAAGGTTCACTCAAAGCTCATTAAGACAGCAGACTGGAGACAAACCAATTCTATATCTCTTGAGAAGAAATTTCAAAAGATTGCACTAGTGTTCTGTTAAATATTGCCTTAAATTACTGATAATTACACTGATAAGATTGTATCTTTCATAGAGAGTCATTAGGCAAGAAATGACTTCCAAAGAAATGTCTTCCAAGCACTGGGAAGCCTTGATTGTTTTTCTTAGGTCTACATCCCTACTGAAGGAGAATGTCCTTGAAATATTGTTTTTAAGTCCTTGATGATCATTAATGACAATGTAATAAGTCTCAAACTGCGTTGATAAAGCAGAACGAAGATGAAATCATTGATATTCACAGGGTTCCCAGTCTTTCTCCAGCATCAAATGCTGTTCTTCAGCAGTCTGCTGACGATTTGCTTATAAAGTTTATCACAGAGCAGGAAATAGTATGAATAGCAAAAGAGCGGCAGGCCGCTGATGCACTGCTGGAGAACTGATAAGCAAAAAGCCAGCAGACAATCAACAGCTTGC
Organism: Sardinella longiceps; assembly: GCA_027497455.2. Classification (NCBI taxonomy): domain Eukaryota; kingdom Metazoa; phylum Chordata; class Actinopteri; order Clupeiformes; family Clupeidae; genus Sardinella; species Sardinella longiceps. The sequence goes on from JAODXP020000016.1 coordinate 35,021,699, forward strand.
CATGGGGCAAAGGCATTAGAAATTTAGCAATAGGATGCACATTCCACTATGACAACAGAAGATCCAAGGCATCTAAGAAGATGATGCAGGGTTCCACTCCCATTATGGCTTGTTTTAGTTTAAATTAGTATGGTGAGTTACCTTTAAGGGATACAGCAGCATCCCTGTGCTATGAGCAGTGTGCCGAAGAGAGAACACAAGCACTTTGAGGTACCCAGTGATGGTGGTTGACTTCCAAACTGTGAGTGCAAGTGCATCAAAGGCATTTGGCAACTTGATGGTTCAGCTGGTTGAGCCAGTAGCAAAACAAAAGCATGTCCAACCTGCCAAACTGGACATTGCTAGAGACATCTGGTTATGGAGGTGTGGAAGCTTTAAATAGCTGGCCATCAAAGGCAAGTCAAATGTGCTATAATGGGAACAATGTGAAAGTATGTGCTTGTGTAAAGGGATGGGGCAATGTGATGCTAGTGGTGGGTGGTGGGGGGCACAATCACATTCCACTGGTGTATTGAAGAAAAAATGGAAAGTGTGAGACAAGTGAACTGGAATTCATGAACAAAAACGGAGAAAACAGAGACAAATATTTCTCATTTATCTAGCTTGAAGCTTTTTAAACCATCTTAGGCCCAAACAAGCAAGACCAAGGGTCAGCAACCCCTGGCACACATTCCATAGCTAGACACCTGGAGGGATTGTCAGTAAAATGCTTGCAATGGTGCGCAACTAGTTCTTATACATTACAAAAAAAATTGTCCGTCTCATCTGCTATTGAACACCCATTGCATCTTCCGAAGTATGTCAGATGATATCTGTCTAACAACCACTGCCATTTTAAGACAGCACAAAATTACATCAATCAATTAGCATAATTATGTGTAGTTAAAAACCTGTTCATTGCCAATAACAAATAATCAAGACCGAGGCCAAAAAGGTGTTGACTAAAGCTAGACTAATTTAGGCTTGTAAAGCTGCATTTTCTGCATGGGAGACCTCATTGGCTGCTTTAAAAAAAAAAAAAAAAAAAAAAAAAATTCAGAAGGCTATGTGGAAGCTATTTTCGCTTTTCTTGCATCTATTTAGTGCATCTTTAATCCATTATCCCCACAAAGATTCAGGAAACAATCAGAATAAGCACCTGAATTTAGCATATTTCAATGAGTGGCTAGATTCAAATGATAATTTTCCAGAGCAATATAGATTATTTCCAGGACAATTCCACATTTTAATCAATTTCCAGGAGTTTTCCATGAGAGCCACCTCTAAAATTTCAGGTTTTCCAGGTGTTAACCCTGTATTCAAAAGGTAACGGATGGTAACAGATCTAGACATGTGTCGTGTGTGAGCTATCGGGGAATACAGCCAGCTTATGTTCACCTAGGGGTGCCTGTTGAGTCCCACTGTGATGTGCATGGCACTGTGGGAAGTACATTAGAAACGTGTGCATGTTGTTCGCCAGATCATGCAGGAACCAGTGGAATTTATTGCCTGCTGAAGCACAGCTTCTGCTCTTTTGCTCCGCAGTTGGGAGTGATCATTGCCATGGAGACAGCGTTTGTACTGTAGCCATGGAAATAATTAACACCGGGGCTGAAAACTACATTTGTAAATATAACTAATTATTCTAAGAGGATTTATTTATACTCAATACATTTTTTTAAAATTAGTATTGTTAATTGAGCAAAAGATTCCATCATTTCAACATTTTTGTGTTAATGTAGTAGACTCTATGAACTATTCATGAAAAGTGCCATGACAATGCAGAATGAAATCATTAAGTCCCTTGCAGCTGGGAGGTTTATTTCAGGAACACTGAACTCCAATCTGGAAGAGATGACTAAAAATAGCACCCCACCCGGCACTGAGTATAGTAGACTCCAGTATATGAAGGCCTATTTTAGATTTGCTCTGGCTCTGTCCATCCCTACTGCACAAAGCTCTGGTCTCCTGACCTCTCCATTACTCTTAAATCATCACTGGCTTCAGCACAGGACTCATTACGCCTACAATAACTATATCATTTGGCAGATGCTTCAAACTCTAACTTGGCTGGGCATTCAATGTCATCACCGACTTTTGACTGCCTGATTTTTTTATTACTATTTTTTTCTTTCTAATGTATATTTATTTCATGTGTGATTCCCCTTTCCCCTTTTATCTGCAAGGCTTACAAACAGGCATAACGATGAATCTGGAAAGCTTTCACAGAGCAGATAAAAATCGGTTACGTGACTAAATGACCTTGTGTCCTATTGTAGACATAGTGACGGCACTTTGGATTTTTTTTCTGGCAGTTGGGAAAGCGGAGCAAAGAGCCGCCAAGAGCTGAAAAGCTCCCTGATTAATAATCTGAGGATGCGCTTGTGGCACTGAGTCATTGCTGTCAAGTGCTCTTTCCTGCTGAGAGAGAGAGAGAGAGAGAGAGAGAGAGAGAGAGAGAGAGAGAGAGAGAAACCAGTGGAGGTTAATGGGCTCTACTGGAGCTACAAGCACTTGAGTGAATCACAGACACCCCCCCACACACATATACGTACACACACACACACACACACACACACACACACACATGCACCTGTGTGGAGTGCATCTTCTCTACTCTCTTCCCCTGACTTCTTCCTCAGTGGTGAAGAGATGGAGCTTAACAGGAGCAGAGTGCACACCTGTTTGCTCTCGACTACCCAGAAGTGGGATGTCTAGGCTGGTGCATACAGTACACGAGCCCAGGGCAATTTAGCTGCAGTGTCCTTTGCCAAGCTAAACAGGGCAGAGCCCAAATGCGGTACAGTTAAAAAGTAACAGTATCACAGAGTACCTTAAAGTTCCTGAGAGACCCAACTGCATAGTCATTTAAAAACAAAAAAATCACTATAAACTCTTTTCATACAGAATCAATAATTTATTTGTTCTAGTAACAAGTCTGAAATATTGCTGCAGTATATTTTTTAAGGGTGTGTGTGTGTGTGTGTGTTTGTGTGTGTGTGTGTGTGTGTGTGTGTGCGTGTGCGTGTGTGTGCGTGGTGGGGGGTGGGTCTGCCTTTGGGAATACTCTTTTGTAGTTTGAAAATTGCCTGCAATCTTTCTCTGCTGATTTAATAACAATTCCAAGAATGTGTTTTCTGTTCAATTATTTCTAGAAGGTTCCGCCCGAGGACAGTGAGGTTGGAGAAATGATGTTCTTGTTGTTAGTTTTGTTCTTGCGTTCTGTGTGAATCATTAATGAGTCAGCTGTCTAAATGTTTCAAAGCTGAGGTCATCATCACAGGGGTTGCGGCAGAGAATGTTCAGATCGTGATCAGTGTTTGCCTTTGCATGCATGCATGGGTGTGTTTGTGTGTGTGTGTGTGTGTGTGTGTGTGTGTGTGTGTGTGTGTGTGTGTGTGTGTGTGTGTGTGTGTGTGTGTGTCTGTCTGTGTGTCTAAGTGATTGTATTTCAATACTGATGTGTGGGTGGCTACTCATGTCAGGATCTGAAGGCTGTGGATTGCGCGTCTCGTCTTGGTGGTCTGGGGGGCTGGACCGTGGATAAGAGCTCCTTGGCGTAGGGCGTGCTGTGCAGGCCAGCCTGGCGGAGAGCCTGTTCGATCCTCACTCGGGGATCAGACACAATCTGCACAGGAGGGGGAAGCAGACACAGTCAATCTCTCTCCCCACCTTCCGTTCCTCTCCTCTCCTCTCCTCTCCTCTCCCCCACTTACACTGATCAATAAGTTTGTCTGTGTAAGAAGCACAGTTCATACTGTATCTCATGTCAGTCTATGCTACGCTGCCTATTACTTTAGACTCAATCTCACTGTTCTGTGCGAAGCAATCAGCAAATGGATCATGGATTCATTTGAGTGTAGTGTACAACTGAGGAGTTTCCAGGCTCAGAATGTACACGTTTCATGTCAGCATTCTTTCAGCGTGGATTTCAGATAGTCAATTTACATGGCACGTCTCCACCTTTAAAGGAGCAATAAGAGTTCCTGCATGGTCTCAGAGCCACTGTGTTGTCTCCTGAGACGGGGCTTTTTCTCAGTGTATTCAGGGGTCAGATCAATCATTTAGCGAAATATGGGGAAATGCCCATGATCGCACGATCAAACTATGCAGGAACTCATTGCTCCTTTAATTATACATCAAAAACCGACTTGGGACGAAAGAGATTTCTAAGAAAACAAGGGACCACCAACACAATACTAATCTCATCGTCAACCAATGCAAATAGCTCTTTAAGACAGTTAAGACAGTTTGATAAGTTTATGAATAGAGCACCCAGGTGGTTAGCAAAGGTAGCAGTGTGAAGCAATGTTTATGTTTCATAATGGCAAACATAAATGAGGTGCTGCAGGCAATGGCATATTTGTACACAAACTTGTCACATTGCCCTGGTGCCCTTGTGGAACATACAGATGTTACGAAACACGCCATACCTATCGCTGGTTAGGTGGAGTTAATGTGTACCGTCAATGTTTGGCCTTGAGAGCAGGAGAGTAAAGGTTTCCTGTTTGAGGTTAACCCTTCCCTCCCTAAATGTGGGGCCTATGGGTCACGTTATATATCTTGCAAAAATACATTGCATGGTCAACACTGGCCAGTAAGGTAAAATAAAGTAAGATACAGTTGGTCAGTTCATGGAAAAGTGTTAACTGAGATGATTGATATATTTTGCATGTGCGAGTTGAATCTTTGATTAGGTAGATAAGTGAAATGAAAACTGTGATATCTACGTAGGCTGTGCAAGCATGCTTGTTTGTGAGTGTTTGTGAGTGAGTGTGCATATGTGTGTGTGTGTGTGTGTGTGTGTGTGTGTGTGTGTGTGCATCACCTGTGTATCAGTATAAGTGTTGAGGTTGTAAAGGGGTCTTTGGAGCACAAACTCCTCCTCCGCAGGGTTCTGTCGTCTCTTCGAGGCCGTGGTGTCTCCCATCATCCTCTCTGGGTTGGCCTCGGCCACCACAGCCACCTACAGAGAGGGATAGATTTGCCAAAGAGGCTTAAGCACGCTGCTAATTAAAAAGTTTAGTTTCGGAGACATGACTTAGGCAAAGCGCCAGCTGCCTGTAACACTCCCATACACTTCCAGCAGGGGGCAGTGGTGGTATGAAATGAGCGGAGCAGCTTTCAGAGCAGCAGTTTCTCTCCCATTGGTGGAATGTGTCCATTCTTGTGCAGCGCTTTAAATGACAGAGGCAATCTGATGACAAGAGACAGATAAACGGAGAGTGACTCCTAATAAAGGAACAGACGGGGCAGTCAAGGTGAGAGGGAGAGAGAGAGAGATTGACGTAAAGTGCCCACATGACTGAGGGAAATGGGGAAGGGACTAGGCAGGCAGGTAATGATAATGAAAGGCGGAATGTGTGTGTGTGTGTGTGTGTGTGTGTGTGTGTGTGTGTGTGTGTGCATGTGTGCGTATGCTTGTGTGTGTGTGTGCTTGTGTGTGGTACTGTATAAGTGTGGAGATGTCTGTGTGTGTGTATGTGGATGTACAGTGATTGTGTGTGTGTGTGTGTGTGTGTGTGTGTGTGTGTGTGTGTGTGTGTGCGTGTATGTATATGTGGCTATGTGTGCGTATGCTTGTGTGTATGTGTGTGCTTGTGTGTGGTACTGTATACGGGTGTGGGTATGTGTGTGTGTGTAGGTGTGGGTATGCATGTATGTGTTTGTGTCTGTGTGTGTGGATGTACTATGTGTGTGTAT
>JAODXP020000016.1:35029880-35034880 GCA_027497455.2 Sardinella longiceps
AAAGTGGCAACTCCAGAGAGGTGTGAAATGACTGATGATGCAAGCTAGCACTAGCACAGAGAAAATACAATTCTCAGTTTGTCTTGTCTGACTAGAGCCCACAGTATTTTCACACACTGTCTCAAAACAGACACGGACAGGAAGCACCAGGCACACAGAACCCAAATAGAGATTAGTTTGCTCTGTAATCTGTGAAACTACAGTAGTTGCTCCAAACATGCAAGAGGTGCTCACATGAAAAAAAAAATGGTTGATATTTTTATTCTCTTCTATTTTCATGTGATTCTCTAACATTCTCTCGACAGAATGCTTCAGTTGCTCTTTTCGTATTTATCAGTGCCTCTGTGTCAGATCAAGACATAGTTGGTCTTTGAGCTTCTGAGAAAGTTTGAGAGTTTACAACAAAGTCATCTGCAAGTATCTTGCCAAATCATTTCGTTCAAGTTCATTGATAACATTGATAACTGGAGATGTAAATACCATCGCTCTGAGACAGAGAGTTCAATGGCTTTAGACATGTTGGAAGAAAAATTGGAGATGACAGTAAAAATATGACGGCAAATCTTTGTGGAAAAAGGGGGTGGAATTCAACTATCTGGCGCCCCTCCCACGCCCGTCATGTCTTATTGATTCTCTTGGTGGCAGGAAAACAAATTTGTTTTGGGGAGAAAAATGAGATAGTGCTTCATTATGTGGGCCCGATGACCAGGCAGAAGTGTATGTATGTAATCCATTTGCACCTAAACGGCATCATTAATCAGTGATTTCCCCCCACTCAGTGGGGGCGCCTACTGGAAAGCTCTCCGCAGGGACTTCATTACGGAAATCAGCTAAGAGGAACGAAGGGGGTCAGGACTACTAACATCACCGACACATGCACAAATTCACACACACACACACACACACACACACACACACACACACACACACACACACACACACACAGTACACACACACACACACATGCACACATACCTGTATATACACATACACAGTAACACACACACACACACATACATCCACAGACACACACACACACACTCAACTACACACACATACACACACACCTCCCCTCGTGCTTTCTCACGTGCTCACACACCCAACACAAACACAGGTGGTTGAGGAACCTCTTCCAGCCCAGTGAAGCATTTATCACACTAATGATGGTGAAGCACACAGAGTGAGGAACTTCTGCTGTTGCTCTTCTGGGCTTCTCCATCCCCTCCTCTCACACACACACACACACACACACACACACACACACACACACACACACACACACACACACACACACACACACACACACACAAGCTTACCTCACATTCTTAAAGGCATTAACCACAGACAGAGAAAGAGAGATGGAGGAGTTAAGACAAGGTGAGAGAGAGAGAGATAAAGTAATATCCCAAACTCTACCTGCTGGTCTGATAGATACAGTAGATAGAGAGAAGTAAAGGAGAGGGATAGAAATATAAGAGATGGAGAAAGAGTGAGCGAGAAAGAGAGAGAGAGAGAGCTTCTCCGACATTCTTATAGAGAGAGAGGAAGAGAGAGAAATAGACAGAAGAAGGCCTGCAGAGAAGAATGAGAATGATAGAATGATAGAGTAAGGGAGAAGGAAGGAGAGGAAGTACAGTATGCATACCTGCTCCTTCTGCCGTGTCCTCTTGGCCAGTTCTCTCTCCTGCTCCCTCTTCAGCCGCTCCTCCTCCTCCTCACGTCTCCTCTCTGCTATGGCCGCCTCCAGCTGGGCCACCTCCTCCTGATGGGAACGCCACTCATGCAGCTGGACACACAAACACACACACACAAACACACTCATGAAACATACACACAGATACACACAAACACAAACACACACACACACACACACACACACACACACACACACACAAACAAACATACACACGCGCGGGCACACACACACACACACACACACACACACACACAGTTGGGGCCTGTTGTGAAACTGTATTTTAGTGCATAGGTGTGTGGACACACTAGTCTCTAATGATGGACAGCACACCCACAATTAAACCCACCCACCCACCTACACCCAGAGTTGCAAACTCTCCACACAATCAGCGGTGCACACTCTCCTTCTCGTTCCAGCGGCGCTGCTGCTGACTGACTGACAGGCCTGTTCCGCTCCTGGCTCCCAAGCGCCCGCTGAGCGCTCAAGTGTTGCATTCCAAAGAGGCGGACAGATTTACAGATCCATCAGCCCAACCCAGCCCAGCCCAGCGCAGAACAGAACAGCCTGCCACAGGCACAACACAACACCACACCACACCACCCCTCGTCTTCCTCCTCCTCCTCCTCCTTCTCTCCCCTTCGCCTTCTGCCCAAACCCAAATCCCTCTCCCATCGCTCGCCCATGCACGCATAAACTCAGTCCTCCGTCCATCCATCGTCCATTAGTGCCCACTGCTGCCCCGTCAATCCTATCAAGCTGAGCAGGGCAGGGCTGGGGAATAAACGCGCCGCTCTGCTTGTTGGCAAAGAGCTTATGAACACCTTAACATCTGAGAGGGGGATCAGTGGGGTCACTGGCGACCTGTGCATTGTTCCTTGTCTGTGGTGCCAAAAAGGACTTTTCCTTGCTTGCTTGCCTTTCTTTTCCACACACACTTTATCTGCTTCACTTCATAGATGGGGAGTCAAGGAGTCTGTTTCCCAAAAGCATAGTTGCTATCTAGTAGCAACTATGTTAGTCAATGCAATTTCGCATTGACGACTAACTAAGTTGCTAACAGGTTAACAACTATGCTTTTGGGAAACATACCCCAGGTTCAAAATACAATACAAACCAAACATAAATGCCTGGATTGGCTTTGGGAAAACAGGCCAGATATTCATGTTCCTGTAAACTAGGCCTCCCCCACTTCCCTCTCTCTTTATAATCAGAGTGTGCCGTTGCATATTAAAATACCACTGTGGATGTGTCTAATAAACCTAGCCTACTAATGAATCTGCTTGAAGGTGGTGACAGGATGCAAGTGTAACATGAATTAGCCTTAGCCATTAGCTTGTGCTCTGACAGCAAGAAAAGCTCCCCTGTAATTAGCAAGGACGGGGAGCACATGGAGACACGTGACCGACCGATTCCTCTGTGAAAGTAGCTTTGACTGGGGGAGACATGCCCTCGGCTGCGGCTAGATGCCACCGCCAGAGCAGTCGACATCTGATATCCTTTTGCTTTTAATTGCTATATAAAAATAGGTTGGTGCGAGGGAGCTCGACAGTGGAGTAGCAAATCTGGTTCTGAGAAGGCAAAGGAGGAACTTTCCGGAATAAAAACGCGAATGCCGCTGCCACCACCGCTGCCCTCACACAGGTTGAACAGACAGGATGAGACAAATGAGCTTTGTCTTTTATAGCCATATAAAAATGGCTCCCCCTGGGTCTTCCTCTTTGATGGTGAGAGCCTTTAGAGGGGGCTGAGGATAAACAGTCGGCAGGAGCTAGCGCACTGGTGGAGGTGCGAGAGAGCAGAGCAGACGGCGCTGTCTGTTCCGCGTCCTTTGAGACTCTCATACCCCGCCATCTCCCAGAGCTGAGAAGGGAATAGTGCTGGAACTTACAGCACCAGCGTCAAGCAAAATGTTAGAACTGCACTATACAAATAAAGTATTCATATTTAAACTGTTAAGCTTAGAATATCTCCAAAACATTCCATAAAAAAAATACACATTATGCCAATGTGTTGACTGACTGTGTGATTGCCACTGTGCCAGTGTGCTCGAGGACTTTAAAAGGAGCTGGATTGTATTGGCAGGAGAAAAGAGGAAAAACTTTGCTTCTTTGAATCAAACCAACTTCAAATAAAAAGTCACTTTTGATCAAAACTAGTTTAGTGGACACTGTAGCTCAAACTCCAGGTCCTTTTTCTGTTCTCCATGTTACATAATCACCCAGGCATGGAGGGGGAAACAAAAAAAATTCCACCTGAGAAAGTACAAAAAATACAAACACTCTGCAAATTTGCTGACGCGCGCGCACACACACACACACACACACACACACACACACACACACACACACACACACACACACACACACACACACACACACACATTTAAACACCCCCCAATAACTATCTCCCATAATTGCACCATCAATCAAGGGCCAGAATGGCCCAGATAAGATAACTGAGCAAAATGGTGGGAACCAGGGAAGAAAGAGAGAAAGTGAGAGAGAGAGAGAGAGAGAGAGAGAGAGAGAGAGAGAGAGAGAACAAATAGCCTACCCTCTTTTTTTTGCTAGCACCACCCTTTTTCTGAGTTTCTGCAAGCAGCCACCAGCAGAGTTGAGAAAGGGATTAAATTTTCAGTCCCTCACATAGTAATGTCCCTACCTCCTGGGACAATGTGTGGTCATATGCAGTCCACACATCAACAGCTTGTCTCTGAGCTGTGCAAACTACCAAAGTCCAGCGCACCACAAGAAGTGTCTTTTACCGCCACTTGACTGAGTTCCAAACTTCTTTATTAAATCCTGCACCCTTCCAATATCACACACAAAGGAAAAGACTCGTTTTTTGGAGTTTACTTTAAGTGGAAATAAAAAATGGAGCTCAGAGACTTTCCACTGTTTCTTTTTCTTGTTCTTGCTCTTCTGTTTTCTGCCAGCTTCAGCCATTCCAGGGGAGGGTTAATGAGATGTATATGTGTAAATGCCAGTGCACAAAAGAGCAGCTGCCATTTCATAATCGCTTGCTAAAGCTCTCTGACGCCTTGCTCTAATGTGCTGCGCCATTGTTCTGCTGGCTGCCACTGTACTGAGCTGGCTGGGGGGTCTATAAAGGCTTTTAATGGGTTCTTTTTCAGTGCACGCACACACATACTCACACACACATATACTGTACACACACACACACACACACACACACACACACACACACACACACACACACACAAAAGCACACATCATCACACATACCCCCCCCCACACAAACAGACATACTCACACATACACATACACACACACACACACACAAC
>JAODXP020000016.1:35039880-35042380 GCA_027497455.2 Sardinella longiceps
ATGCATGCTCAATGCAATCTGCTACAGGCTTAATGAAGCAGGTATTCACTGCCTGACAGATTGATTTCGCTCCTCCCCACACACACACACAATCCCCACCACCACCCTCACCGCAACCCCTACCATACACATTTGATATTGCAAATTAGTAAATTCTACATTTTAACCTCGATGGTAACTACAGTCTCAAGCCAAGTATGCAGACATATTCAATTCCAAATAGTGATGTCAGCTTCTAATGATACATCTGTTGTTTGTCCAGACAGATGATAGTGTACTGTATCTCTGACTCAGTGCCTTTGTTTAACACTATAATTTAACTTTGCTAGATAAGGTCCCAAACCACACAAAAACAACCAATCAGCAAATACATGCCCATGCTTGTCCTACTCTGTAGCTGAACTTGTGGTTGAACTTGGCCTTAGGGGTCAAACGTGTTTACAGTGTGAAATAATGTGTCCTTTCCCTGTTTGGAAATATGCTACATCTTCCATATGAACCTTCCCTTCCCCCTAATCATAACCTTACACTGTAAGTTGTTTTTCTCTCACAGCTGCTGACCATATTTTTCTGGGATTGGTTAGACTGCATACATTAGAACAAGACTGAATCTTTGGGGTGTGAAATAAAGTAATGACCTTTCCCTGTTTGGAACTGTGATATGTCTTCTATATGAACCTTCCCTTCCCCCTAACCATAACCCTACACTTGGTTGTTTTTCTCTTGCAGCTGTTGGCCATATGACTACAGTGGGGGGTTAGTCCTCTGGTAGTCCCATTTGTTAACTTTATGTAGCTGTATGTAGCTAAGTGCTTTTTTAGACTTAAAGGTACAATGTGTAACGTTTTTATTGTTCAATATCAAAATCTGCTTTACCTGTTGACAAGCTTGTCCTTTCTCATAAATATTAACCACCACTATTAATTCTGTGTGTCCCTATTGGCTTGAAATTTCGCATTTGCATGCACATTAACTGGGGTAGACTCTCCATGTATTGCCACCATCTTGGAATAAAGAAGCTGAAAACGGTCATATCGTGAAAACGGCTGAAAACGGTCATATCGTGAATTTACATTTACTTGACTATGCTATCACCACCGTCGCCCCCTCATCTTACAGTGCAGTCCTGCCTCCCCAGCACCCACGACTCTCAGTGTTCAGGGAGACAGCTTGAGCTGGATAGAATGTTGTGTGGGAATGTCAGTAGGCCTACCTTGTCCCTGAGCTGGCTGCAGATTTGCTGCTGGAGTCTCCGGTCGTCCTGCAGAGCCATTTGCTGTCGGTACTGCTGCCGGGCTTCCTCCAGCATCAGCAGGGCCCGGAGCAGCAGCTCGGCCCGGTCACGGCACCAGCCCTCCACCAGAGCCCTCCTCTGGGCCACAGTGAAGCGGTACCAGTCCCAGCGCCGCTCATGCTCGTTCTGCAACACAAGAATAATCGCATGAACACAGTGCATCAGTGAATGAAGCTACACCATAGCATCATCTCCGGCCTTACACTTACTGTACAATGGAAAAGGACCCCTGAGGCATATTGCCAGTGCACATGCCTACAGGTTAAACCAAACATTGACTGCATCCCACATAGTTCTTTGGGTCATGAAGCTTTTAAAGAAACTCTCTTGAATTGTGAAAGCATGGAAGTGATATCCTGTTCTTTTCTTCTACTTTTACTTTTTTTATGTTTGCCAGTGTTTTTCTCTAGCCTAAAAACCTCCTTTATATTTCGCAGGAAAATGTCCTATTGCTTGCCACAGGCTGTGGCAGGCAGTTCACCTGCAGTAGCGCACAGGCACAGCGGGGGTAATGTGGACTTGATGTTCATGGGAATGTTTTCCCCCACTGAGGCCCTCCGTCTCTTGGCACGCGGGAAAATGGCGACCATTCATCATCGTGGCAGGCAGAGAAAGTCTCCGTGCGGCTGTGGCACGGCTATGCCAGCGGAGCCTGGCTGAGCCGCGTGCATGGCGAGGGGCTGATGGCCGGGCTAACCGAAGCCGTGTTGGAGGCGTTAGACGCCCCGCTGCTTTCACCGGAGAGCTGACGGAGCTCTGCATGCCGCTGTCAGAAGACGAGCTTCAGTCGGTTGAGCGCAGCAAGCCTATTAATGCACAGCTTCAACGGATCCAGAATGATTTATCAATACAGGCTCCCAGCTATCACTCTCTTTCTCTTCCTCTCTCTCTTTCTCTTCATTTTTTTGCTCTCATCTTATCTCTCCATCTTCAGAGTTGTGTGTCTATCTCCATCGTACTGTGAGAGTGTTGTGAGGAGACAATGGATGCCTTTCAGAGAGATGGCGATGGTTGGTTTGTTTGTTTGTTTGTTTGAATTAGCATCAGTGCAAACAACCCTTCATTTTACGAAATAATAATAACAACTGAAAGAAAGAAAATGTGTGCACACTGCACAGACACATACAATATATCTGTGTTTGGATTTGGGGTGGTTGCTGTATATGTAGTACAATTGTGTGACATTTAACATTGGATTAACAAGCA
>JAODXP020000016.1:35047380-35055122 GCA_027497455.2 Sardinella longiceps
CCATCATTTACATATCTGGAAACTATTCTCTCTCTCAGTCACACAGGACAGCAGTACTGACACTCAGGTCCAACATTCAACCCAAATCCAACAAGCATCAGTCCACTTTGGAAGATTCCGGCATCAGGGATGTATTTCTCAAAACCATACTGGCAAACCATACTTGCTTACTTGCTAAGTTAGCAACGAGATTGGTTGGCAAGGGGCAATTACATAGCAACCGGCTAAGGTGATTACTTATTGTAGGTGGCAACTATGGTTCGGCATACGCACCCCATCCACTATGGAAGATATCTTTGCATGAAAGTTTGAGACAGCAAGGGAGACTGGGGGAAAATGCTCACAGTTAAAGGGACACCATGAGGTTTTTGACAAAGCGAATTTGATACCAAAGCGAATTCTCTGATAAGAAAGGATACCTCTAACGGTGCCCTTTAAAGCACAATGCCTGTGGTTTTTAAATTGTAGGCTGCATTTCTGTATGTGCTCGACTCATTCATTCAAAAAGAAAATGATGTACACCAACAATGTTCTCCATGTTCGAGTACACAAGTAGAGATTTGTTCTCTTGTTCTCAAGTTTCATGCAATGTTGAAACTTCTGAGTGTTTTTAAAAATAGTGCTTTGAAAGCACCAACCAGAGTGCCTGGTCACTCATTGAAAGCCACAGGACAAAAGAGGAACAACGATAAAACTCTAAAAGGCTGCTGCTGCTATAGAATGTTTGAATCAAGTACATGAAGAAATACAACCTACACTACCACCACATGGATGTACAGTAGCCTCTCTATAACAAAACCTCTAGGTCAAGAAGTCTATTCAAGTCAACAAAAACTGTAAGTGCTAAACACACAGAAGTGGATGTCAAGCAAATGTGTGTGTGTGTGTGTGTGTGTGTGTGTGTGTGTGTGTGTGTGTGTGTGTGTGTGTGTGTGTGTGTACGTATCTGAGTCCATTTGAAATGACAGAACAGTTCAAAGCTGAGTATGAAAGGGCATCAGCTACTGAAGGACAGCCAAGTGGAAGGACAGTAAGTGATGCTGACAAAGATACAAAGACACAGATCTTGCGAAAAGGAGCATGCATCCGTGTGTCTGTTTGTTTGTGTGTGTATGTATGTATGCATCGTATCTCTGTGTGTATATATGTGTGTGTGTGTGTGTGTGTGTGTGTGTGTGTGTGTGTGTGTGTGTGTGTGAGAAAGAGAGTATGTGTGTGTTTGAATGCATGTATCTGAAAATATGTGTGTGTGTGTGTGTGTGTGTGTGTGTGTGTGTGTGTGTGTGTGTGTGTGTGTCACTGACCAGCTCCTGCCTGGCCATGTGTGGGTAGAGTCTCTGCAGCATGTCCATGTAGAGGTGGCGGTGGTTCCTCAGCTCAGGGGAGTACTGGGCTACTGTCAGCTGGAAGCGCAGGTGCTCTTCTGGGGGCCAGCCACAGTGCCTGTGCCACAGAGAGAGAGAGAGAGAGAGAGAGAGAGAGAGAGAGAGAGAGAGAGAGAGAGGTGGCAAAGAAGGAGAGAGGGAGAGGGAGTAAGAGAAAAATGGAAAGTGGAAGGAAGGGAGGAAAAAACAGAGAGAGAGAGAGAGAGAGAGAGAAAGAGGTAGAGAGAGTTCCAGCTACTTTCACACAATGCCAGTACATAGTTTTATACAATGTAAGCTTTATACAGCTTTATATGATGTCTAAAACACATACAGTATGCTATGTTGTTCAGATGTTGCTCAGTGCTCAGTGATCATATTGCACCATGGGCTTTAAATAGCTACATTCACGACAACCGCAGAAAAATAATATTAATCATTATCAAGTAGGGCTGGGCGATATGGCTGAAATCTCTATCACGATATAGGCTCAGTATATTGGTCGATATCGATAATTATTGATTTTTTTTAATGACGTATTTAAATGGGCCCAGGTGCGCAAAACACCATAAATTAGTTTTTTTTTAGGTTTATATTTTACTTTTAATATAGAGTTATTACATTAAATGGCAGCACTGTCATGTTATATGGTAAAATATAGTGTTTGAGCACAATATTGTTTCAGGGTTGAATTCTGCTTTAAAGTAGCCTATTATTTTAGGGTTCTTTTAAACTCCTGAAGTAGCCCATTTCCTCCCTATAAAACTAGTAGTCAAAAAATAATAATTTAAGAGAAGTCTAATGTCTCTCCCACACTGAAATATAATACATAAAGAAAATTAATATTTAAACTAAAATATGTTATGTTATTCTTCTATTACATAGGCCAATCAGAGAGGGGCTTTGTATGGTTTACATTGTAGCCTATGTGGCTACTGTTCTGAAGCAGACTCGTTAGCATAATGTGACTTCAAAACGAAGTTTGTTTTGGTACACTGGCATGCCTTTCACTTCACACAAGGCTACTTGATAACATGGATTACTTCAGTGAGTTTGATTAAGGTAAGATTGCAAAATCATTCATCTTTAATGTGTTCAGTAGGTTGCTGAGTATACTAGGTAGTTTGAGCTTTGTCTGTTGTAGGCCTATGTTTACCTTGCTAGCGTTGTGCGCTAACATCTTTAAAATCTGTCCCTGAAGCCAGTAATAGTCCGTGAGACAGGGCCCCAAAATATGAAAACCGTTACCGAAAAAGTGGCAAAGGTTACCATACCTTTTCTGAAAGCTTGGAATCTCAGCTTTCCAATGAGGTATGATGGCCATCTGAGAAACGTAGCTGTTTCAAGTTATCGCACATAATGTAAACTAAGGTAGAGGAAAATTATGCGAATGAATCAAGCAGAACACTGATATAGCTGAAAATCTAAAAATGGTATAAGAACAAATGAGACATGGATTCCTATGTTTAAGGGTGTGGTAAACTCAATTATGACACTTCCATTACTCTAAAAGGTCAAGGTCATGACCTTTTGGCAAGGTCAATGTCATTTTTTGCCATTTTCGCACAGATTGCTTAATTTATTTTCTCCATTTTCCCCACCCATAGTTTTGTGGCAAAGGCCATCATACCTTTTCTGAAAGCCTAGAATCTCAGCTTTCCAATGAGGTATGATGGCCATCTGAGAAGAGTAGCTTTTTCGAGTTATCGCACATAATGTAAACTAAGGTCCAGAAAATTATGCTTATAAATCAAGCAGAACACTGAGAAATCTGAAGGTCTAACAATGGTATAACAATAAATGAGACATGAATTCCTATGTTTTAGGGTGTGGCAAACCCAGTTATGACATTGCCGTTACTGTAAAAGGTCAAGGTCATGACCTTTTGGCAAGGTCAATGTCATTTTTTGCCATTTTCGCACAGATTGCTTAATTTATTTTCTCTATTCTCCCCACCCATAGTTTTGTGGCAAAGGCCATCATACCTTTTCTGAAAGCCTGGAATCTCAGCTTTCCAATGAGGTATGATGGCCATCTGAGAAGAGTAGCTTTTTCGAGTTATCGCACATAATGTAAACTAAGGTCCAGAAAATGATGCTTATAAATCAAGCAGAACACTGAGAAAGCTGAAGATTTAAAAATGGTATAACAATCAATGAGACATGGTACCCTATGTTTTAGGGTGTGGCAAACCCAATTATGACATTGCCATTACTGTAGAAGGTCAAGGTCATGACCCTTTGACAAGGTCAATGTCATTTTTTGCCATTTTCGCATAGATTCCATAATTTATTTTCTCTATTTTACCCATTCATTGCTTTGTGGCAAAGGCAATCATACATTTTCAGAAAGACTGGAATCTCAGGTTTTCAATGATATTTCAATGCCATCTGAGAGGAGCAGCTGTTTTGAGTTATTGCACACAATGTAAACTACTGTTGAGACAATTAAGCATAATCACGAGCACTGAGATAGCTGATGGTGTGAGACATGGATTACTATGTTTAAGAGTGTGAAATGCCATTACTATTGCTATTACAGTTGCCAGTACTGTAAAAGGTCAAGGCAATGGCCTTTTTGGCATGGTCAATGACATTTGTAGACATAGACACAGATTGCATTATTCATTTTCTCTATTTTCCCCGTCCATATTTTTGGGAAGAAAGATGTGTATATTCTTTAAAATCCCAACAAAATGCTCTTTCAAATGGTATATAGCACTTGTGTAATAGTCAGACTCTGGCTTTTTACATATTGCAGAGATTCAGCAGTGCATTTATGATTCAGATATGGAATATGCTTCATTCAGTATTCACAGCTCACTGTGCATGATAAATAGTATGTATATGTTTGACAAATGTTTAAGTAGTCTTCATTCATGTCCAAATCACAATTCAAACTCCTCATCGTAATCCTCATCAGAGGAATAGGATTGTTCCTCATCAGCAAAATCATACTTCTTTCATGGCATAGGTCAGTGCAATGGGGAATTGTCATGCATTAGGGTCTGACAATGGATACAAGGATTTCTACCCCAATACATAATGGCTTTTATCTAGATGTTCTCTGGCAAATGCAAATCAAGCTCCGCAGTGCTGGGCAGTGAGCCTGCTGGAGTTAATTGTGTAGAGCATAGGCAACCTGTAGCTTCTTGCACAAAGGAAGAGGTATTATTTCTGCTGATGGATCCTCCTCATGACCTATAAGGCACTTCATGACTTAGCTCCTGCATATATTACACCTACTTATCCCATACTGTCCTGAAAGACTTCTGAGATCTCAAAATGCTGGTTTCCTTGAAAAGCGACTATATCTAAATCTACAATCGGGAGAAGAGCTTTCACCTATCGGGCACATCTCTTATTGAATTCTATTCCTCTCTACATTTGCGAAGCTGACTCTCTTAATACCTTTAAGTCTAGACTTAAAACCTTCCTCTTTGACAGTTCTTACAGTTAGGGATGGTACATGGCATATCATCACTCCCCATGGGATATTTTGGGATGGGCTGCTTCTGCTGTTTACCCCTGCTTGGGACAAGGTGGCCACTGACCATCCCCACTGCGACCATGAGCTGCAATAGCCTAGTGCTGCCACTTACTGCACACTTGCCATCGTGTACAACTCTCTTTCTAATTTTTCTCTCCCTCACCTCACTCTGACACACTTATATCATTAAGTGACTGGCCTAATTATTTTGTTTCTTCTGCTACTACACACTACAATCATCCCGGCTGAGTGTTGAGCCTCCGGTCCACCTGCCTCCTTGCCACCAACCCCTACCAGCCACATACCAGGACCAGCCTCCTTTCCACTCAGAGTCCCCATAATGGATCCGGCCTAACTGGCCTCCCTGATGACCACTACCTAAATAACGACCTCCATCCAATGAATAATGCCACCACTATTGACTACATCCTCTGACTTCTACTCTATTGACTGTCCCACAAACTATATTTTTCCTACCATCTAGTAACTCTCAGAACAACATTCTGTATTCATGTTGTTACTCTGTGTAAACCATGGTCAATCTATGTATACTGTATGTGTATAGACTACCAACTGTACGGATTAGGCCCCCGGCAGGTAGGTTGAGCCCATGTGCGTGGATCTGCCAATTGTATTTAAGCGCTCTACAAAATTAATTTAATTTAATTTAATTGAGGACCTTCTACGGCCCTGCACAGCTTTCCAAGAGGAATAAAATAAGGAATAATATAATAGAGGAATAAAATAAAATCCTAAAAAGATACAAAAAGTCACTGGACATGACAAAATGTCATGACCTTTGCCTATTAGAGCAATGGCACTGTCAATATTGGCCATGAGAATCCATGTCTCATTTGTTAAGTGTGTATGTGTTCAGCTATCTCAGTGTTCTGGTTCCTACACATAATTTTCTCAACTTTAGTTTGTGATAACATGAAGCAGCAACTCTTCTCAGATGGCAATCATACATCATACATTGACAAAACTGAGATTCCAGGCTTTCAGAAAAGGTATAGTAGCCTTTGCCAAAAATATTATGGGGAAAATTGAGAAAATAAAAAAAGCAATCTGTGTGAAAATGTGAAAAAATGACACTGACCTTGGCAAAATGTCATGATCTTGACCTTTTACAGTAATGACATTGTCATAATTGGGCTTACCACACCTAAAACATAGGAATTCATGTCTCATTTATTGTTATACCATTTTTACATCTTCAGCTTTCTCAGTGTTCTGCTTGATTTATAAGCATAATTTTCTCTATCTTAGTTTACATTATGTGCGATAACTCGAGAAAGCTACTCTTCTCAGATGGACATCATACCTCATTGGAAAGCTGAGATTCCTGGCTTTCAGAAAAGGCATGATGGCCTTTGCCACAAAACTATGGGTGGGGAAAATGGAGAAAATAAATTAAGCAATCTGTGCAAAAATGTGCAAAAATGACATTGACCTTGCCAAAAGGTCATGACCTTGACCTTTTACAGTAATGGCAGTGTCATAATTGGTTTTGCCACCCCCTAAAACATAGGAATCCATGTCTCATTTACTGTTATACCATTTTTACCTCTTCAGCTTTCTCAGTGAACTGCTTATTTATTAGCATAATTTTCTCGACCTCAGTTTACATTATGTGTGATAATTCAAAATAGCTACTCTTCTCAGATGGGCATCATACATCATTGGAAAGCTACGATTCCAGGCTTTAAGAAAATGTATGATGGCCTTTGCCACCAAAACTATGGATGGGGAAAATAGAGAAAATAAATTAGGTATTCTGTGCGAAAATGGCAAAAAATGACTTTGACCTTGCCAAAAGGTCATGACGTTGACCTTTTACAGTAACAGCAATGTCATAATTGGGTTTGCCACACCCTAAAACATAGGAAACCATGTCTCATTGATTGTTATACCATTTTTAGATCTTCAGCTTTCTCAGTGTTCTGCTTGATTTATAAGCATCATTTTCTGGACCTTAGTTTACATTATGTGCGATAACTCGAAAAAGCTACTCTTCTCAGATGGCCATCATACCTCATTGGAATGCTGAGATTCTAGGCTTTCAGAAAAGGTATGATGGCCTTTGCCACAAAACTATGGGTGGGGAGAATGGAGAAAATAAATTAAGCAATCTGTGCGAAAATGGCAAAAAATGATATTGACCTTGCCAAAAGGTCATGACCTTGACCTTTTACAGTAATGGAAATGTCATAATTGAGTTTACCACACCCTTAAACATAGGAATCCATGTCTCATTTGTTCTTATACCATTTTTAGATTTTCAGCTATCTCAGTCTTCTGCTTGAGTCATTCGCATAATTTTCCTCTACTTTAGCTTACATTATATGCGATAACTCGAAACAGCTACGTTTCTCAGATGGCCATCATGGATCATTGGAAAGCTGAGATTCCAAGCTTTCAGAAAAGGTATGGTAACCTTTGCCACTTTTTCGGTAACGGCCGACCCCTCTGGCTCACGGACTATAACGTCATGTGCACCGTTAGCTGTCAGCTGTCGTACTTTACAAGTTCAACAGTGAACAGTGTTGTTCATCAGGCCTTTCTGACTTTTCAAACAAATTACTCACAGTTGTTAATTACGCTTGCCCTGCATTACTAAATCAGAACATGAATCAGCTGAAAGTATCTTTGACTAGTTTCAGGCTACATGAAAAGCAGAGCCTGAGTTGCAGCAGCTAACTAGTAAACAATCAGTCGGTGCGTGCCCTTTCTGGTAGAGCGCAGCCAATGACCGCAGCGCTCCTAAATAAAATAATGTAAGTAAATGCGGACAGAGCGGAGCTAGAATCCGCCCGGGGAAAAAAAAATCTATCGAAAGTTCTATCGAGCGCATTTTCTATTGCTATCGAGTATGTGTCTATCGCGATT
>JAODXP020000016.1:35055222-35097722 GCA_027497455.2 Sardinella longiceps
ATTATCAAGGCTGCAGCATTTTTTCAATGGCAGGAAATATCAGGTTGGAATGTAAAGGCCAAACACTATAACACAGTAAAGTGCATTTAAGTTATGGTTCAGTGCATAGCCCTGTTGCACGAGCCATCCCACTGCACTAACTAGTGAGTGGAATGAAAGAATTTGGAACAATGTAGATTATGAATGCAGACAACCAAACACTGAGTCATAATGTTAGTAATGCAACTCCAGTAAAGGAGACCATATCAGTTGTGTCTGGCCTAAAATGACCCTGAACACAAACACCACACCACAACTAAAAATGCCTGACTATCTCACTTCTAGAACTGCAATAGAATATACTCTATCTGTGTGTGTGTGTGTGTGTGTGTGTGTGTGTGTGTGTGTGTGTGTGTGTGTGTGTGTGTGTGTGTGTGTGTGGTGTTTGTGTGTGTGTGTGTGTGTGTACGTGTGTGTGTGTGTGTGTGTGTGTGTGTGTGTGTGTGTGTGTGTGTGTGTGCGCATGTGTGGTCTCAACCTGACGATCCTTAATATTCAGACGGCGCAGACATATTTCTCTCCTTTCTCGGCATTTAGGGCACTAATTGCCCTGCCTTATCCGGAGTTGGCTGGAGTGAATATTAATGGCAGGCTGGGCTCATCTGTATCGATGCAATCAGCCCCCTGATGGGCCTCACTCTCCCCGGATAGAGAGCATCCACAGCCTGGCCTGCAGGAACCATGCTGAGATTGCTATTACCTCTCAGGTTGCTTCATATGTGTGTGTGTGTGTGTGTGTGTGTGTGTGTGTGTGTGTGTGTGTGTGTGTGTGTGTGTGTGTGTGTGTATGACTGTCTGTTTTGGTATGTCAGTATCAGTCTCCCTCTGTGAGTGTGTGTGTGTGTGTGTGTATGTGTGTGTGTGTGTGTGTGTGTGTGTGTGTGTGCGCATATGTGTCTGTGTGGCTGTATGTGTGAAAAAGAGTTGTGTGGATGGATGTCTGTTTTGCTGTATGTGTCAATCTTTGTGTGTGTGTGTGTGTGTGTGTGTGTGTGTGTGTGTGTGTGTGTGTGTGTGCGCGCGCATGTGTGTGTATTGTATGTGCACGTCTGTGTACATCTCATAATCTTCTCCAACAGCACTATCTGGGGGCTGGATTTCAAAAGCTAAGCCAATTTTAATTGCCATTTTCAAAGGGGAGGCATGCAACTGCCAGCCAGTGTCAGAGAAAGTGTGTCACCTATGGTGACTTATCACACCATCAAACGTGCAAAACATAAAAGTGCGCACGCAATTCCCCACAGCACACTGATTCTTCCATCCATCGGCGTTCCCGACAATCCTATTTGTACCTGTCCAAACCTTCCAGCCTCTGATCCATGCTCTGCAGCCTCTCCCGGTATTTCTGTGACAGCGCATGGAAAGCCTGGATCAGGGAGGCGCTCAGCTCCGGATAGGGGCATTCGGAAGTCAGGATCTCCTGCGGAACCTCCGGGAGATCGGCCACGATGGCGGCGGTGGCGTCTGGTTCCTTGCTGTGCATCTCCTGAGACGAAGAGGAGAGGAAAAGAAATGGTGGTGGTGGGGGGTGGGGAGTGCATGTGAGAAATGTGTGAATGTACAGTAGCAGAAATCTCTCCACCAACCAAACATGACATGTCATCCATACGCCCCTCCCCCCAGATATCAATGCAAAAAACGAGGGAACAAGTGTTTGAGAGAGTAAGAAAGGGAGGGAAAAAAGAGAGAGGGAGAGAGAAAGTAAGAGAGAGAGACAGAGAGAGAGAGAGAGAGAGAGAGAGAGAGAGAGAGAGAGAGAGAGAGAGAGAGAGAGAGAGAGAGAGTATTTCCCTCCTACTCTGCTTTGATGTGCATGCCCACCTCAGTGCCAAGAGAAGCCAGGTCCTGCTCCAGAGAGAGGAATTCAGCATGGAGCTTATCCTCCACAGCCTCCTGCTGCTCCCTCACAAAGCGCACCTGAACCACAGAAAAGGGGAAGGGGGTGAGGAGTGTGGATGGGGTGTGTGTGTGTGTGTGTGTGTGTGTGTGTGTGTGTGTGTGGATGTGTGTGTGAGGCTGACTCATTCTCTCGCTTGCTCAGACCATAAGAGTTGGCCCACAGCAGACTAAGATCGTCTCTCAGGGTCAGACATGATGCACTTGAGAAAAAAAAAAAAAAAAACTGCTGCCATGTTTCTATGACGGCTATCGTTCTTCAGCGAATGACGTATTCTCCCACCCACCCATCCATTCTTACTCCATCTCCCTCTCTCTCACACACTCCTTCCATCTCTCTCTCTCTCTCTCTCTCTCTGTCTATCCCTCTCTCTGTCTATCTCTCTGCTCTCCTCCAGTATTCTTATTTTTAAGCAATATCAGATCATGTTTTTTTTTTTTGAAGCAAAGAAAAATGAAACTAGAAGTCGTGTTGCAAACGTACGAATAGATAACAAATTCCTCAGCCACGTAATCTTAAACCCCCTCTTTTGCCCCTCAAGCTTATTTTCCAATTAATGTCATCTTTTGATAAAGCACTTCAAAATGGCCCCTCATGTTATATGGATCAGCCTGTCCTCTGGCTTTCATCAAAGTGTGCTCTTTTTTTTTTCTGGCCGAGTGCATTTGAAAAGAGGAGATATTTATTTATTAGCGAGTTCCTTTGAAAAAAAGAAGAATTCCGAAGCACTGTGCCCTTCCTCGTGTGCTCCCTTCTATTCCTATCACACGCTTGGTGGGTACCGAGAAAGATCTATAATCAGTGCATTTCACTGATGGCAGGTTATCTGCTGTCTTCTCTCTCTTTCTCTTTCTCCCTCCCACCCTCTCTCGCTCTCTCTCTCTCTCTCTCATACATACAAAAAGGTAGTGCTTATTCTTTTTATTCACGCAACTCAGGCATTTATTTTTAAAAGGCGGACATATGCAACTCTGAAACGGTTACGCACACCCTCCCAAGGACGACGCCTTTAGAAAATCTCACATAGGAGACAGCTGTGTGAAGGATGCAGCAAGCTCATACTAATCTTTCTGTTTAAGAGCGACTCAGCAACCAACTGAGCCAGCGTGTTTGACCTTGGCGGCAAATGGTTAAGATATCAGTAGTTAAAAAAAAGAGAGCAATTGGTCTTCGGCAGCCTTGACTGAAAAGCAAGTGGTGAGTTTTATTACAAAAAAAAAAAAGGCAGAGCAGTAAGTTTTCTCTCGTTCACGAAGGCTACTGGAGAAGGCATTATCAGGGCCTGAAACGCTGACACGATTGTTCGGGACAGTCATTAGATTGACTGTGAGTAATAACCGTCTGGTTACAGTATGGTGGTCTGGAAGTACCTTCCAGGGTGAGCCAAAAACGCATTTGTTCCGAAAGTAAAAAAAAAAATAGAGCTATTTTCAAGTGCTTTTTAGAGCCTCTGAAGAAAGAATTCATATATTTCCTCCAAAAGAAAATGACAGGGCTGCAAAAGAAAGGGTGAAGAGAGAGAGAGAGAGAGAGAGAGAGAGAGAGAGAGAGAGAGAGAGAGAGAGAGAGAGAGAGAGAGAGAGAGAGAGAGAGAGAGGGAAAGTCAGAGATGAGATGGATTTGGTTATTATCTTGTCTCTTTATCTAAGCTCTCACTGACTTGGAATCTGTAATGTGCTGCCAACTGTTAACAGATCCAACCCCTTACAACCGCCTCTCAAAGGACTTTTTGCAGAGCAATTTTGCTTCACCTACAAAAAAAAAAAAAAATCACACCATTTTCAGATCTTTTCAGGCACTGTGTGAAAAAGAAAATGAAAAGGCCAAGACACTCTTACCCTTGACTGGGTGCCTCCTTCAGTGTGTGTGACTGAAGCCACTGGTCCTACTGGGAGGGGAGGGATGGGAGGGATGGGGGTAGGGGGTACTAGAGGCAGGGTGCCTGGTCTGGAGGCCCCAGGAGAAAAGGCTTTGAGTGGGCCAGGGTCTGAGTTTGTCGGCGGGGCTCTGATGAAAGAGCGGCAGGAGGTGGTAGTGGCTGGAGGGAGGTTAGTGTGTGTGGAGCCTGAATCATGCAGGGCAGAGAAGGACCAAGAGACTGGCAGCCAAACCACTCAAACCCCCTCGTTCAGCGTGGCCCACTTTCCCTCCCCTCCCCGCACACAGCCAGGCTTCCTGCCTTCTATCTAATCTCAGCCATTTTCTCACACGCCTTGGGGAGTCAAAGGAGCCGGCCATTTTTATGAACCTCCTCGGCTGATGAGGATGGCAACACACACACACACACACACACACACACACACACACACACACACACACACACACACACACACACACACACACACACCACAATAACAAAACTCTGGAAGCACAGCAGCTGGTAGGACCACTCTGAGAGCTGAGGTGGAAGGTTTTGATTTATGTCTCAATGGCAAGCATTGTGTTGGACATCTATCAGCCTCTGGCTGCGGGTGTGTAGACCAAAACAGCACTTCCCCATAACACCAATGACAAACCATTATGCTAACCACACACACAGGGAGGGAGAGAGAGAGAGAGAGAGAGAGAGAGAGAGAGAGAGAGAGAGAGAGAGAGAGAGAGAGAGAGAGAGAGAGAGAGAGAGATGGTTTCTCGCATATGCTATCTCTGTATGGTATAAAATGGTGCTTTTATAGAGAACACACCCAAGATCTCCTGGCTAAAAGAACACAGAGGGGCGAGAGAGATAGAAAGAGTGCGAGAGAGAGACAGAGAGAGGGGGGGGGGGTCTCTTCTGTGGGGAAATGGGGGTGTTTTTAACCCGGGGGAAACGGCGCCTACCTGTTGGAGGATCTGCTCCCACTCACTGTGCTGGGGGGCTGCCACTTGTATTCTGGCCAGGCGATACTGGAGGTCCTCTCTCAGCTGCCATAGCGGCTCCACGGTGGCCAAGCGGAATGGCTCCCTGTCTGCCTGTAACAACAGCTCTGGACACAGCACAATGCACAAAACAAAGAAGTAGCTTAGGAATCAATTAACGTGAATTATTGAATTAAATTTGATGAACGTGAATTAAATTTGATGAACGTTAGGCAAGGATTTCTTCTACGTTTACTGTAGCTGTTTAAGACCAGAGAACATTGCCCAATGACCTAATATAGAGTATTTGCCTTTGGTAAAGATCTTGAAACATGATCATACTTTAGCCAGGTCTTGATTATATAAAGCAACCATACCACTATACCACACTACTTACAACATAAACCACAGAGAGAAATAACCTTCTTATCACCACTTACAAAGCAATTGACTCAAATGTTTCATATTTTTAAACAGTGGAAATAGGTTTCAGCTAACAATAAAGCAATAGGCCTACAGTACAACAATGACCTTTAGAAAGTTGTAAGTGTTTGTTACAAAGTTGGACAAAAATATTTGTGTGAGAAAGTCCCCCTCTATATCATCTGACTACAAAATAAAATAAATTATTTGGCATTTTTAGCAATTATTTAGCATTGTTAGCCAATTGTTAGTCTTTACAGTCACCCAAACGCTGCTAACAATACAGGCTAGGCAACTATTCCTAAGCAACAGTCCACTACAGGGGGAAGACACTGCATTATGTACAACATGTTACATTCTCATTTTAATGAGCAATGTGGTAGAGCATTGTATCTTTTAAACAACACATTTCACTCCGTGACAGGATTTGCTCGTTTGTTTGCCAGCCTCTACGCCACTGCATACAAAATGCTCCTTCAAAACTTTTGATGAATCTGTGCATGGGTGCATGTGGTGCTAATCAGCATGAAGAGTTCTGTCAAATCTCATTTAACGGTCTTGTCTGCGTGGGCACTGAGGGGCCTCTTACAGGCCACTCGCTGGACACAGGAGTGCTGAGAGGAGGACTGATTAACAGGAGAAAATGGAGGGCCCTGAGACGTTACTGAAGCCTATACATGTACCTTCAGCCGCCATCTCAGCAATCACGCCTCCGTCAGGTACGCCGTCTCCATCGTCCTGTCTTCCTCGACGCTCGAGAAACCTCTGAAGATCTAATTCAGCCTTCTCTCTGAACAGCAAGAGAAACAAACAGAAAATAAGCTGCCCATTAAGTAACTAAAGACTTTGTTCATAAACACCAGTAGGCTAGGCAACCCAAAGTTTTTTTTGTTATTACTGTATATATATATATTTTTTTTTCTTTTGAAAAAATAAAATTGGTTATTTTTACAGTGGTTATGTCATCGTCATAATGAAGGTGCTAGTTGACTTTGGCTACATCCACTAGCATTACTGTAGCTGCTGCTGCTTCTGCTGCTGTCTGTGGTGGCTTCTCATTACTGGAACCCACGCATGTGTACACCATTAACCTTGGCTGCCTCAGACATAGTCATTACCCCAAAGCTAGCTCTGCCCTTCTCACTTCACAAACACTGAGCACCAGCAGGGCCCCAGTCTGATGGCTCAGCCTCTCTCTCTCTCTCTCTCTCTCTCTCTCCCTCTCTCTGTGGGAGAAAGCACCGACTGCACACCAGAATGCTTTTCGGCTGCAGAATGGCCCTGCTGCTTGCCTCTCTCTCTCTCCTTCTCTTTCTCTCTGTCTGGAGCTGTCTCCCAAGTTTATGCACTTCATCACATGCACTTACTTTTTATATGTGCTTTATGCCTTCAAACTTGGGGAATATATTTACTTCTGTTTTTTATGCTTGTCGGTATACACTTTTATTGTCTGCTATTTATTTACTGTTCTTGGCTTTCTTCTTATTTACTTATTGTTGTTTGCCTTTATCCCACCTCTTTCCTCCCATCACTCTTGACTGTTCCCCCCATCTCTCTCTCGCTCTCTCTCTCTCTCTGTCTCTTTCTCCATTTCTTTCTCTCTCTCTCCTCCCATAGACAACAGACTCATCACCTCTGTCTTTTGTGCTCTGAGAACCTGCCTCCTTGACTGTCTCCGTGAGCAAGTCATGCAATAAGGAGTTACACCCCATCGATCATTCTCAGTGGGTCGGCTTGTTTGTCTTCCGATATCCCTGGGCAGTTATTCTTTTTTGAGGGGGCTGGGGTAGGTGTCTGAGAGGGCCAAGGATGGACAGAGAGAGAGAGAGAGAGAGAGAGAGAGAGAGAGAGAGAGAGAGAGAGAGAGAGAGAGAGAGAGAGAGAGAGAGAGAGAGAGAGAGAGAGAGAGAGAGAGAGAGAGAGAGAGAGAGAGAGAGAGAAGGGGCTTTCACAGGTGAGTGATGATGGTGTTGAGTGGTGGTGAGTGGTGGGCTGTGGGGTGGTGGGTTCTCACTCTGCTCTGGTCAGTCTCTGGTGCTCTCTGGCCCACACAGGCCTGTGCTGCCGCAGCACGCTGCTCTCTCTGCTCTCCTTGGCCACCTGCTGAGTTCTCCTCACCTGCAAGAAAAACAACAACCACCACACACACACACACACACACACACACACATGCACACATACACACACATACACACACATGCAAACACAAACACACACATACACACACACATACACACACACACACACACACACACACACACACACAGAAACACACTAGTCTCAGCACAGAAAAAGATGCTTTCAGCAAAACAAATACAATTTAGTTTTATGCAGAGTGTTATTCAAAAGTCCAGTCTACTCAAATACACACAGGAAAGAGAGAGCATTTTCGTGTTTCTATATGTGATCTGGCTTACTTAATCAGAAAAAAACTGCAATTTTATTTGCTGCTTTGTTAAAAAGGTTACATAATCATGTAGTGTTCATGTTCAATTCAGGGAAATTACACAACTTCAACATCAGAAAACACATATCCTATAGGCCTATTAATTAGACAGCACAAGGAAACAACTTCAAAAACTCTTCACATAAAAAAAGTGATATGGAAGACTGCGGTCATCTCTAGTGCTGACAGTAGTGGAGGTCTTTTGGGAATAGTTTGGGAAAATATGAATGCATTTACAAGTTCTTTTACAGAATGCTTTCAGCATCTTGCTGTCTAATGAGGCATGTTTGAGAGAAAACATTCTTCTTAGGTACAGATGCACACACACACATCATTACAGAGATAGAGAGAGAGAGAGAGAGAGAGAGAGAGAGAGAGAGGGGCTCTGAGCAATGATGTCATGTCGGCAGATGTTTTGGTGCCTGATAAAGATTTGTTTGTGTTCTGCAGCAGCACGGCTCAGATGTCGCCGTGGATACCTCTCTGTTCACGAGTGTGCAAGTGGGGCGCAGCGCAGGGCACTCTCATCATTTGCCTTTCTGGGGCGTAAAAGAGGCACTCCAGAAGCTCTTATTTCCATAAATCGTGTCTGCGTGACGCATCGCAGCGAGAAACTCAGGAAACTTTTCAGAGCCGGACTTAAATGGGACCGCCGCTGCTGCGAATGAGAACTTCTCATCTTTGTATTGTTTTTTGGTACCTAAGGGCAAGAAAAGGAGTTTGGTTTTACCCAGCTCAGTCAGAGCAGAGCAGTAGATTTTTTTTTTTTTTTTTTTTGTCTCAGAGAACTGAAGCGTTTTGCCATGCTACCATCAACAACATTTGAAGACAGTAGTTGTTATTAGAAGAGAAAAATGAATCATGGCATGAACAACATACTTTCCCATCCAAGCAGGGTATAAAAATACATTAAGACCTTTCTGACTAAGACTTTTAGATCATCTTGTAGAATCTGAATAGCTTAGTACTTTACGCAGCTCTCTGGATGTGCTGTAGCAGCCCCTCCTTGCTTTTTAATCAGATTGTGCCGGTA
Source organism: Sardinella longiceps (assembly GCA_027497455.2). Classification (NCBI taxonomy): domain Eukaryota; kingdom Metazoa; phylum Chordata; class Actinopteri; order Clupeiformes; family Clupeidae; genus Sardinella; species Sardinella longiceps. Next base: position 35,063,899 of record JAODXP020000016.1, read on the forward strand.
CAGGTCAGTGGTTCAGATAATTGTACACATCTCTCTTTGAAACAGTGCCCCAATTATACAATGAGGAATCCGCCTGAAGCAAAGATGAAAAAAAAAGAAAAAAAAGAAAAGAAAAACGCTCATGTTGTCCCTCGAGTTGATGTTAGTATTATACACGGAAACATTTCAGGGAAAACGTTTCAGGAGAAATATGCATAATGCACAGACATAATAATGGGACAAAGACTGTAGCTTTTTAAAAAGCCTATAATTAGCCCATCATTTCTGCGTACAAATATGGGTTTATTAATGTGGCTATAAACCTGGTACATGAAAGTACCCAGACCGACGCAAAGCTGCTATTGAAAATATGTTTCTGTACAAACATGTTATTTATGTATACGTTGTATACATATATACAGTGCACATATGAATACAGACTGTACATCTTTTGGGGATACAAACCACAAGAAATGCACTATGTTACAGATGACACATTGAGCAATACTCCTGAAAGTAAACCGAATACCATAATTTGTCAATGGCGCTATTTCCTGAGAGAGGTAATAATAACATTGACAAACTAGGTAGAGGCCTTTGGAGGGTTTGGGTAGATATACACTGAATATTATAACCTTTTCTGTCTGTAGCTCCTTCTTTTCACTGTCCTCTGCCCCATATTAAGAGCACATAAACAGAGAGCTTGCACACACACACACACACACACACAGACACACACATACACACACTGGGCACAACACACACACACACACACACACACACTGGGCACAACAGCACAGGCTTTTTCAGAGGATAGTGAATTTCTCATTTCCAGCGCGCTGACCTCTCAGATCTTATCAGGATTCCACACCCGTGGGAGATTTAAAGGATTGCCTATCGAGGACCCTCCCACTCTTACTCGAGAGCGCATCTGATCACCTCCCGAGGCAACTCGCAGCCATTTATTCTCTCTTCCCTCTGCTCTCCTCCGGCAGGGGAAAGCGTGCACAGGAAGGAAAAAAAAAAAAAAAAAAAAACCCTCTGCCTTTCAGCAGGGCAGGCGTATGCAAACACAGGCAGGCTTATCTGGGCCATGCAGGGAGCTGAATTGGAGCGGGCCACGGACGCTCCATAATGAGAGAGCAAAGCACTGCCGTCACCGTTTACCAATTAAAACACCGCAGGTCGACAAGCATAATCCCCACTGCCCTCAGGGTTAACTTTTCAAAGAGTCAGGATGCTGGGGGGGGGGATGGGAAACTATGAACTTCAAACAGCTTTTTATGGTTAGTGGTGGTGTGCCATGCGACTTATGAATATGGAGAATGCCAGCATATTGCCTTCTTCATACTGTATTCTGCTCTGTCCAAAACTGAACATTTTTGGAGAGAAATCCCAAGTGTTGCGTAAGAGTTGTTGCTGTTTGTGTTATATAATAGGGCAGGTCCACGAGATCCCTTGGGAATGTTGTGTGTTTGTTTGTACGTGTGTGTGTGTGTGTGTGTGTGTGTGTGTGTGTGTGTGTGTCTGTCTGTGTGCGTGTGTGTGTGTGTGTGTGTGTGTGTGTGTCTGTCTGTGTGCGTGTGTGTGTGTGTGTGTGTGTGTGTGTGTGTGTGTGTAGGGGAGGTGCATCTGTGATTATGCTTCATTATCCAGGTGTGTTACAGATCTGTCAGGTTCCTTTTTATTTTGCATTTATCACTTTCGCCTCTGCTGCTGATTATTCCACCATCGTCCTAATGACTTCAAGAAGTGAAGAAATACGATATGGACAACATCAGATAAGGATGTCAGATAAAAACAAGACATGTTAGCACAGAAACTTAGCAGGTTTTGGTAAGCAGTTGCAGATTTTTTAACTCCAGACTTTTCTTGATTAGCTCAGTAAATAATACAAAGAATAAAGATTTTAAAAATATAAACAAATAAATACTATATAATAAATCATTTTTGAGGTTCTTTTGGCCAATCTACTTGAGAGAACTAGAGGGCATTTCTACTTTCATAACAGAGGACATCAGCCTCTTATTCAAAAGAATCAGATTTTATTGCATCTAGTTTACCTTTTCCTCAATGTGCTGTGATGCAATGTGTTTGGCCTCCAGCATAGCCTGCAGCTGTTGGTACTGAACCGGTTTATACTTTGCGCTTCCCAGTCCATCCTTCAAGTGCAGGGTCAGCTTTTCTGTGCCAACGACAGTTGACAGCAAAACAAAATGGCATCAGTAATAAATGACACAAGCTGGCAGAATTACAGTGTCGTAAACAGCAGGGCAGACAGTCGCGGTGGGGAACCTTTACGATCCCCGGCGGTGGTCTTCCTTGCTGGTGATGACAATGAGGGCAGAGGCAGTGGAGTGGGAAGAGACACAGAACAGAGCCAATACGCTACAGTGGTTCAGCCTTGGGAGCCCAGACTGGGCCAGTCGTTGTTAGAGAGGGAAGATTAAGTGACTGAAAACAAGTGGTTGCAGATTTTAGCTTCACAAGTGTGTGTGGCACAACAAATTGAAGTCTAGAGAAATGCCATAAGATCCTATCCTCACCCATGGGAAAGGCAGAGGTATCTCCCTCTCTCTCTCTGTTGCAGACTTTATCAACTCGGCAAATATACCTGTTGCTTTTTATCTCCTTGAATGTTATTAAGCAGCACAAACGACCAAAAAATAAACAATGAAGGAAATAGGCCTTGTTGGTCTGACATGACTTACCTAAATCATCAGCTCGGTGGTGGGTTATGAAAGCTCGGAGATCTCTGCCACTCATTGCTGCCTCATCTGCCAATTGACATAGAGTAACATGAAATACAGTACATAATATTTTCATGTAGGCCTCTGAAAATCACTGCACGCCAAAAAGTAGCTACACTAAAACTATTCTCTCCCACTTCCTAAAGGTAGTAGTGAAAGGTCAGCGATGTCATCCCAATCCCTTTTGGCAGGTGCTTTAATCTGCTTTCCCCCTAAAGGATTAAGTTTTACAATGGCAAAAAAAGTTAATAGAAGAAAGTGCTATCTCAAAATATTCACAGCACACATAAACAGCACATTCAACAGCAAAGTTGTGCCGAAAGGGATTACAGAAATAACCTTTTGAACTGACATTGTCTTACTGCACCTGCAGGGGTAAAACTGGTGTCACTCTGTGAACCCTGGCCTTATCTCAAGGGCAGAATTACTGAAAATATGGCTGTCATTCTCATCTTCAGCTGAAATCCTCGTATATCAATATTAAATCAGACTAATCGTTGCCTGTAAGGCTGGTGTTATAAATTCACCACATATAAATTCTGGCTTGGAGTATACAGTAGGTGTTTTCCCAACAGGAAAATGAACAAGGGCAGAGCTGACAGTGAAACATAACGACTCAGTCAGGGCTGATGTCAAAATGTCCCTTAATGTCACAATCAATTTCACATTGAGGGGGAAGGGGCTGGGGAATGAACCAGTGGAAGCAAGAAATTAATTCTCTTGATGTTTGATTATCATGTCGGTGGTGCTCTGAAACGTCTCACCCTCCTCCTAGCACAAAACACCACGGCACAGCACAGCACAGCTCACTCTCTGACTCTCTCTCGCTCTCTCTTTTTCTCTCTCTCTATTGTATTACATTAGGCTAATAATTCCATTCAGACATGTCAGCTTAGATAACGTTCTGCATAATGTGCAGCTGAGAGAGAATCATTCTTCATTTCCTAACGGCCACAAAGCATTGAAACCTATCTGTTCACTTTGGAACAAGGGGATGTGTCTGTTGCAGTCTGCATCCTGAAGCCAGGATATATCCTACTACTCTATAGAACACATATGATGAGCACACAACAGAGGCAAAACATAGAGTAGGCCTATTGCAACCTATAGCCTATGTTGCATGACCTTCTCTACAACAAGGTTAATTCTATAGCGGAAAATAACGTTATATACCTCGGACACAGACTGTAATGCAGCCCAGGCTGACCGTAGAAAATGATTAGACCTACCCCAACCCATTTTTGTTTTCTCTAATTCTATCATCGGCAGTGCAAGTTGTTGTCACTGAAACCAACACAAACAAATCGACCTAACATGCTGTAGAACTCTTTGGTAACTTAGATGCTGGATTCTACCGTAGGTTAGTCTGTGTGTGTGTGTGTGTGCGTTTTACGAAATCTACGATGCATTAGTCTACTACAGAACATCGGATTTTGTCGCCTAGCACAGATTAAAAAAAAATACTTGACATAGTAACTGTAGCGCATGGTGATCTGTTAACGTTACATTGTATCACTAGAGGAAAAAGATACAGTAACTCTGAAAATTACCTCGTCGGCGCTTCCCGGTTGACAAAATTTGTAACCAAGGAAACTGTTGTTGATTTTGTCATTGGCCAATTTAACAACAACTCTGTCCAATCATCTGTTTCCGACTGGACCTTGGGTCCAATGATGTCTGTCGCTCCAAAACCACATTACGGTGACGTCATGCATACTCGAATTGCTTCGGAGTAGAAGCGGGGTGGAAAGGAGAAACCTGGCTCTGAGTATGGAGACGAGTTTCCCTGCTCGGTACTCACGCGGATAGGACTGGGCTAGTCTTCTGCAAGACGAACTCATAGCATTCGTACATATTCACGTGTTCACATGGAGTTCTGCGCCGTAAAAGATCAACTACTATAACATTCCTCCACAAGGTACGAACTTTAAAAATCTGTTATATGGATTTGTCTCAGAGTAAGCTACCTTTTTCATGTAACGTGGGACAAAACTGCTTGAGCGTAACGTTATGATCTTGTGCAATCGCCTTTTAGGAGCACTTTGTTTGTAGCATACCCTTGCACATGAGCCATAGATACCTGTTTTGATAGTGAAAGAGGATCTCTCTTAACACCGGGTAATCTCTCTCGTGACTTGCTTCAACGCACACCTTTATGGGACGTTCAAGTGTCTCGTAGAGTTACGCATCATTCTTTCCCTGAAATTATGACCTCGCCTCGCCACAGTTTCTCTTAACTCTTTAAACAGGGTGTAAGCGTACGTTTCAGTATGCCTCTCGGACTTTACTTTTTATTGCGCTTGTCCTTGGAAGTAGCCTATGGTGATTGTAACAGAAGCTGACCAGGCAGGTGAGCTCTCTCTGTGCTGGAATCTTAGGAATGTGAGGTCGTTTATAGGCGGAGTTACGTGCGTTTCTCTTCTTTGCGACTTTTTCTATGGACGTCATGTAACGTTAAGGAAAATGTGGTGCTTACGCTTACGCATCGTCTCCAAGTAACGTTATCCTAATTTCTTGTAATTTCTAGTCTTCGGTAGTTTCCATGAAGTGTGTGTGTGTGTGTGTGTGTGTGTGTGTGTGTGTGTGTGTGTGTGTGTGTGTGTGTGTGTGTTTCAGCCCAGTTATTTGCTTTTTAAAATGACCCTTAAAGTGTATTTGAGAGATTTAATTGTGTTGGAAAATTCTCCAGTGTCTGCACACCTACCCATCATTAGGCTACTCTGGCGAACCTATCGAGTAGCATACCATTGAACTGCTCCAGTGTTTAAACATGATGTTCCATACCCCGTCAAGGTTTGATATGAATCCACGGGAAGGAAAGCCCGCTTGTTTGGACACGTTACCTACGTCTCTATTGACTGAGAAAGGCGTGTTGATTGACTCCAGTTAAAAGCCAAGTGATTTCCTTGTTGTGTTGATCTAATGTGTTTTACATAAACAACGGAGATGGAGAAACGGTACAATTGAGGTTGTTGCCTTTAAATTCAGTAATAGGCTCCGCTATCAGCTGTCGCTGTTTCAGCTCAGTGACATTTAGGCCACTGACGTTAATAAAGTCTGCACTGGCTATATTGTCATCCCATCGTCAGAAAACACCACAAAGTGTCATTCTCTTGTTGGTATTCCAGTTTGATCTTTTAACTTGCATTGCATATAACGTTAGGCCCTACATCTTGATACTTTCATGATGCCCTTTTTTAAAATTATACGCAATGTAAGTGACCTTGTCTTGTCTATGCATTCAGGCTCTTGCCAGGAGTTGTGGTGACTGCCTAAAGTAGACTAACATAATGACAAATAATTTCAGAAATTTAAAAAATGTATTTAAGCATTCATTTACTGCTTTGGGGTATTGTGATAAATGTTATCAAGCCATATGTGATCAATCAATATGACAATTCTAGTGGCAGGAAATCCTTGAAAATCCTTGAATCACATTACAGAATCCTTGCAAGAGTTTTCAGGTAGCTCTGTGTCCAGTCCAAATGCCACAGCAGCGATGGAGGTAGCCAAGGCTACTTTATGCAGTAAATAAGTTAGGCTACCTTGTGGATTACCAAGAGGGTAGAACTTCGACTCATTTCCTGTCTTTTAAATAAGGCATTCAAAGTTATTTCCTTCTCTGCTGACTGGATGTTTTTGCTGCTTTGAGTAGAGTCAGAAAGGTGGCTTTTGTTTTTATGTTTTGCAAATCCCCCTCTCACTCCTGCACCTTTGAATAAGTTCCAGCATTGGCTGGCTCCATAGCCTGGTCTGGCATTTCAGGCCAGTGTTGGAGCACTTTAAATGCTTGCCTGACTGCATGAATGATCATTTTTGTACATGAGCCACAGTTTTTGCTGGTGCATTTGACACAGATGGCCTTCGTCCAGGCCTTATAGTACAGTTCAATGGAATTATGCCAGCTTTCACTTGTCATAAACCTCACAGAGTTCCCTGATGAATTACAACTGTGTGTACTTACTACTATGCCTCCTGGTCATGTCATTTAAGGACATAATGTTTTAATATCCACACACTTGATTTTTTCTCTATTTGCATATCCTGCAATTTGGGGGCCACTGCGGGAATGTCTGTGCTACAATGTAAGCAAATGAAATTAGTACTAATTTATACATTTATAAACAATCTGCATGGCTTTTTCAAACATTAAGCGGTTTAATACAGCCAAATAAACAAAAGAATATAGACAGGCATAAGAGCAGAATAATAGAAATAACACAAGTTCCGGAAATGTCATATGACATGTCCACAAAATAATATCCACAAAAATAAATGTGCAGAGGAAAGCTAGTTCTAACGCTGTCGGTAAACGTCATTGAGATGATGCCTGTGAAATATATGGTTTGAGAACACATGCTATGGCCATTATGAGATTCTGCAAAATTGAAAATGGTCTCTTGAGCTCTGAGTGAAGGCCACATGAGGTCTCTCCACTCCCATGTCTGTCAACATCCTCAGTCGCTCACCGACCTACTCTAGGAGCTCATCTGTTGATTGTGTCGGGTTATATGTGATGGGCTACAGCTCATCCAAAGCAGTGGAGCAAAGAGTGACTAGTGAGGCAATAAATTACTTGGGAGAAATTAACTTTTTTTATTCAAATTAACATCTTCATATGTGAATTTGAATAGGGCCCTTGGTTTGGCAGTAATTGTTAAGTCTTAGGCGAGCCCTCAGACACCCAGCACAAGGTCAAATGTTCTTGACATTGTGTATGCTTATTTTGGGCCAACCCCCCACCCCCCACCACACACACACACACACACACACACACACACACACACACACACACACATACACTTTTCACTCACTTGGTTTCTCATTTCTCACTTCTCTGCCTGTGTTTTTCGTCTTTTCCACATGCCTTGCACCAGCCTCAATGGTGGGTGAGGGACATCACTGTGTCTCCTCGTGATCCACATTACCCAACAAACCTACCAACAGCTGACATCTATTGAAAGAATCCAATTAATCAGACAAACGTAACTTTTCTCATGGGGTATGGCAACAGAGAGAGAGAGAGAGAGAGAGAGAAGCTGAAGTAAAAGCCTGTTCGCTCACAAACACCTCTTTGTGCAGCTGGCTTCTCACAATGAATATTTTTGTGCTCTACTCTTGGGCTCGGTCCTGACGAGATGAACAATGCCAAAGTTAAGTAGACTTCGGTTTCAGGAGGGAAGGGGGAAAAAAAAATTGGCACTCCAGAGGCCACTGTGTTCAGCTGTTTTTCAGGAAATTTTTTCACTGGGCATTTTGCTGTTATGATTCCAAAGCTTTGATCAAAATATGGTTATAGTCCATGAGCTACATTGTATTGTTGTGATCAATTGGGAATGGCAAATAAGCAGAGCCTGTTGTTAAGGAACAGACATAGCCCAAATACAGGCACACCGTGTGCTTTCACTGGCTTTTGTTGTTATCTCAGGATTGGTGTGACCGTGCTGTAGCCCATGCTGTGGTCAGATTATACTTAACAGGAACTGACATCCATTGAATAGGTCTTCTTTCAAGCCCCCTCCCTGGTGCGTGTTTGTCTTCAGATCTGGCCAACAGTCGCATACCAGAGCTCTGGGTCACTCAGTATTAAGACTGGCCTTGCTTTATATCTACAGTACATGATTAGACAGTACAATGTGTGACACTTGCTTTGACTGCAACACGATCAAATATTTTCTTATCTTATGCAAACAAGATGGCAGGTGTTTGGGGATTCTATGTCAGAGTGCCCTGAGGCATCACTTTGTCCCAGCTTTCAAGGTGCATTTATGTCACAATGTGTAACCTAACCATGTGACTTGCTTGCTTATTTTATTGCTCAAGGATTTTGTCAGTAGAATACTGTACTGTTTACCTTACTATAGCACAGACCAGATTAGCTAATGTTGCATTTCCATCACCACAGAGCGGTCAGTTTTTTTTTTCTTCTTCTTCAGTGGACCTGGTTTGCACATGTATGTGGAGCATTGTGGGGTCTGGGAATGGACTGGAGAGGAGGAAGCGAGCAGACAGAATGTGTCTGTCATTTGCATAATAGTGCTTTTTCACTGGTGCAGGGCACATCAAGATGAGCCGGGGTAACGCTTCCCATTGCTTTTCATTGCGACTGCGCTGGAGACGCAATTTTGTTGGATCGAGTCAAAAGAGCATGCCTCTAATTTGCATGAAGCAAAGGAACCTCACAGCCCTTTTTAGCAGATAAGAAGCATGAAATGATGGAGTGCAGTCAGTCAAAATGGACTGTCGTCTTCTCTCACGGTTTTCAAGCAGTGAAAATGGCCGCCATAACCGTATCAATGGTGATTTGTAGAGCTGATGAGTGTCTTCTATAAAACCTCCCTTACAAAGACAGTCGGAATTGGCTTGGGGAGTTAAAATCTAATCTAAATGTGGTTTCTACACATAGGCCTCAAATGTATGTAGGACCTCTATTTACTCAATCTCACTATATATACATTTACATACTACAGAGCAGTAGGCTACAATTGTATCACTCTATTGAGGGAGACTGCAATAAACCTCTAGTCAAATGAATTGCAGTACGCCACAACGCTGTAATCAACAGCCTCTTTGGAATTACTTCTGGGAGATGGGAAGGGAGATTTGTTTTAATATCAAATGATTTCAGTAAATCACAGGACTTCTGCCTATGGATAGTCCTTAGGGCTGGGTGTGTGTGTCTGGCAATATTAATGTCTGAGGTTCTGGGTTTCTTTCTTCACGTTTTCTCTGTGTCTCTCTTTCTGGAACAGATGGCTGAATAACAATTAGTCTGCTTTGGGCAACTAAAAGTTGAAGACGACAGGAATACGGCCAACTCTATGAGAAATATTTACATTTAATCACAGTTTGACAAAGGCTTTTGGAGAAGTGACTGACATTAGAGTGCTATTAAAGTTTTACTAGCAGATTTGATGATTTTGTACAGCACAATAGATGCCAATAAATGCTGTCGTTTTCATCACCATTGTTGGCACACTCCGCTGATATATCATGATGAATGCCCTCCATATTCTTTTATTGACTCCTGGAAGGAATGGAGTCCTCTTCAAATTCTCTCAGTGTGACAGTAATAAAGTCCAGACTGAGTCTTTTGCCATGGCTTTCACATGTTAAAGAAATATTCCACCTTTTTTTATGAAAACGGATTATTCACCCCCTTACCTGGAGGTACATATGTGAGTAAAAGCATTATAGCCAGTAGCCAGATTCTTTGGCAACATTACATTCCAGCACCGATGCTAAGCTAAAGCTTAGATTGGGGTTTGCACACAATAGGAAAATGCATGCACTGAGACCAAAATGCTTTTATCCACATATGTATCAACTGGGTGAATAGTCCAGTTTCATTAAAAAAGTCAAATATTCCTTTAACACATTTGTGTGAGTGAGGTTGTGCAGTGTAGTAATTTTGCGGCTCCTCTACCCTGCTGATCCAGACGCGTCATGTAGATCGCGTTTTTGTGGAAAGCTCAAGCTCTCCAGACTCCAGGCATTTGGTTGGATCCAGGGAGTCAGAAGATAATGCACACAGGACAAAACATGTCAGCGCTTTTGTGAGATTAGGTGCACAATGGAGGCCTGTCCTGTCCAGTGAAAAAGCCCCAGCAGTGGTCTGCCCCACTAAGTCAGAACACTGAAAAAGCGCCACTCCAGCCATCTGGCACACACACGTACACACACAACACCGGCCACAGTGGACGACAAAAACAGAAGTAAAGGCAGATCAGATCTTTTAATATCGGAATAGTTTCCGTCGTTAACACTGCCTTAGTTACGACAAGTGGATCTTCACAGGAGGGGCGTTGTATTGCTAAATATTTCACGTCCAGGTTACCTGATCACTGTCAGAGCCTTGGCTCAAGTTGCACAACTGACGAAAAGCATCCAAAGGGGACAAGCTGTCTTCTGTTGGAGCTCATGGAGTAACAAGACCTCCAGAGGATTTTCTACTGCTGTCAAATATTGAAGCGTGTGACATAAACTGGAATGACACTGCATGATGCACGCACAGTTGTTATGCCTGAAGTCCCTCTCCCGTGAGTGATCTGTGCTCTCCTGGGTACATAACTGCTCTGTGTGTGTGTGTGTGTGTGTGTGTGTGTGTGTGTGTGTGTGTCGTCGTTGTTGATTTTAATCTTTTTCCTGTACTGGTAATTCAGTAGTTGCACCTTGCATATTTAGTGATGAAGGGTGTGTGCTTGTTTGTGTAGTAGTAGTAGTAGTAGTAGTAGTAGTAGTAGTACTAGTAGTCGAGAGAGTTGTATACATGCATGGCTGCTAGATTTATGATGACTGTGGTGTCAGCTCAATGCAGGTTGCCTTTAGCTTTAAAGCCTCTGGGAGCATTGCAGGCTGTAAGCCTTTGTTTGCACCACCTAAGGAAGTGTTAAAGTGGAAAAGTTAGGTCTACATGCTTATCTGTAATTACAGTATTGTCTGGCTAGAAAACTGATGCTCAGATGACCATTAAAAATTCATGGTGTAACATGGTGCTCTGAAGTCCACTGGCAGATTGACAGATACAGCCCATTACCATCACAGCATAAAAAGCTAATTAGTCAACAGGTTTCTGACTCTCTTTAGATGAAAGTTTTTTTTTTTTTTTTTGCTTTTTGGCAGAATTAGTCTCCTGGGGCACCATTGTCAAGCCACTGTCATTGTTATTTCTGCTTCACAAAAGAGGCTGTGGGGAATGTGTGGAATGAGTCCTCAAATAACCTGCAATTTGCTATGTCTTCATCGTGTCTCAGAAGTTGACATTTAGCAGAGGATAAACTCAAGCGAGGCTGGTATGCTAACAGCCATGCATTCTAGCAGGCACGGCCTATTTTCCTCTCTGTTCGGCTTGTGAATGTGTTGCTGGCAGTCAAAGGGCTCATGTCAGCCTTTTCTGTCTGCCTGCCTCCAACCACACGAGGCCACAGTTCCTCTACCCCGATTCAGATCAACTGAACAGCCGCACATTCCTTCCTAAAAGTAGTTAATACAAAAATTGTATCTTTGTTTCTCAAACGTTGAGTTCCAAAAAAAAGAAAAAAAAAGAAATGCTATTAAGTATAGACTACTATGAATAAACTCTTCAAAATGTCCCTCGTTTGAAGTAATGCTCACATCTGACTTAAGTGACGGCTTTCTTTTCATGCCATTGCAGTTAAGTCTTCATTGGTTGTCATTAGGCAAAAGTTACGCCATATTGCACTATGTGTTGCTGCTTGACTGAAGTTGAATGTGACTGTTCTTTGTGGCTTGATCTGCCCAGAGGCTGTAAATTCCTGCCCGTGGTTTGATAAAGCTCCTCCGTGCTCGTAGGTCTCCTGTGCCCTCGATGAATCATAGCCGGGGTCACAGCGCAAAAGGAAATTTGTTTTACCGACCTGTTGGATGGTGATTTATATTTCAATTAAATCTCACTCCATAGATCGTCCAGTCGACCACCGCCGACTGCACCTCAGAATTCTCTCCCTCATGTGTGTGTGTGTGTCTGTGTTCCTGCTGGCAGACTTGTACACATCACAGAAGGAGGCTCGGCAGCGTATTCATGAAATATGGCAGCGTATAGGCTACCTACCTGCACACGTAGCACACAGTCGAGAGAGCATGACATTTTATTTCCTCACTCCCCCACCCCCCCCTGTGAAAATAGTTTGAAAGGCTAACAGCTGACGGCTGGGAATGTTTTGCCATTTCCACTGACATCTCATTTCCCTCCCATCCCTCCTCGCTCCTTTTCTATTACGTCCCTCTTCATTTTGTCTCCATTTTCCACTTGGCTTCTTGTGTTTTTTTTATTGTTATTACTAGGCCTAATATTGTAAAATGAGCTTTCTTGTTTTTATCATGAATAATGATTTTCCATATTGAATCCCCTCTCTCTCTCCAAAAAATGAAGACATTTAATTCAAGAACTGCAAGAGGTTTTTTGCACTTGAATATGAAGCTGAAAATATTGTAATTTTTGACAGCAGCCAATTGTTTTGAAACTCATGGTAGCACGCAGTGGTCGCCGACAGATTATATTTCCCGACGTCTCCTTCCCTCAATCACTGCCGGAAAAGGATTGGAGGCGTCAATCACATATTCCAAAATGTAACTCCAAATTGAAATCGCTGACCTCACCTTTTGAGTTCTTTGAAATCCAAAATGTCAGGACATTTATTCTCGCCCTCACAGATTTTTTAATACCACTTCACTTCCGTTTTGAAAACAAGGAGGGTTTCGTCTGCAGAGTTTGTTGTGAAACATCAAACAGAAAGCTGTCCACTGAATGTAATCTGGAGCAGCAGAGCCTAATGCATTACCTGTTGGCCTTTATTTCTCCTTTGTCATATTCAAGCTGTTTAGCTGCAGGTTAAGGTCAGTAATGACAACTTTCTCCACGCCAATCAGTGCGCTGGGCAGATGCGATGTGACAGGCCTTTTTGATTGTGGCGGGAGGGTAAGATTGGAAAGTCAGAAGTATCAAAGTGAGGAATTGGAGAGGGGGGGTGGAGAGCGGAAAATGACATTTCAGACAGCGGCTGTCAGAACCTAACACACACACACACACACACACACACACACACACACACACACACACACACACACACACACACACACACACACACACACACACACGCTCGTCATCAGGATGGCACGGTGTATTTGACTCTGAGAATATCCTGCCTGACATAACCGCGGGCCCTGTCCATCACGGCTTTGACGCCATTGACAGTGAGATATTCCGTCCAATCTACCGTGTGCATGAAAAAAATGGCGTTTGGAATAAAATGGAGGAATGTTGTCTTTCGCTCACCCTGCTGCTTGTTTTCTCAGCTGTGATTTAGACAGCAGGGAGAGGCAGGTGAGGAGGTGGGGAGGAGGTGGAGTAGGAGAGGTTGGGGTGGGGGTGGTGGTGGAACTGGCAGGGCTGAGGGTGAGTCACTAAGGTGGACTAGAGCTGTGGGCTGATCACAATCAACGTGACCTACCCCCCCAAGCCTGAGCTGAAATTAGCAAAGAGGGTAGCAGGACGGAGTTTGGGGCCACACACACACACACACACACACACACACACAGTGCAGAGAGTAGCCAAACCTTTGGCGAGTGCAGTGGCAATGTAAGGCAGGGACTATAGCACTGACTCAGCTGTAGCCAGGCAATAAATCCAGCTCTAAAACGCTGGCATTTGCCTTGGACAACACTCATTCACACACACACAAACACACACACACACACACACACACGCTCACACAGACATCCCCACATGGTTATTCTCAACAATCCCCCCTCATTTAAATGGATGGCAGCTCGTCTTTCCGGTGACCCCCAGGCCAGCAGCTCTGAAGCCCAGAGTATTTAATAAGCACTGTTAATGCAAATGGACTGTCAGGAGGGACTCTCTTTTTTTTTTTGCCTGCTGCTCTTTCATTTACCTCCTCTGTCCGGCATTAACGCGTCAACGCAACGTGTAGCATGGTGCAGCATCGCACTGCACTGCACTGCACCGCAGAGAGCCTACTGTACTTTCCTCTCTCACCGTCTCTCTCACCGTCCGGTCCTCCCCCCCTGGATTAATATGGGCTAGGATGAGGAGCTGCTTGCTCAATGTCAAAGCTGTCTCTTCACATCCCCCGAGGCAAAGTTTGTTTTAAAGGAGGAAGAGAAAAAAAAAAAGTTGGGCTAGAGCAGCTTGCATGAGTCATGCCACCCGGGCATCCTTTGCTCGGTTACCTGCCCGCTTGAAAGGGCAGGTAGGCGCTCTGCTTCAAGTGAATGATCTCTGTAGACCGTACTCTGGTTTGTGTGTGTGTGTGTGTGTGTGTGTGTGTGTGTGTGTGTTTGTTGAGTGAGAGTATTTGTGTTTGCACCACGTGTATATTTTAATAAACTCAATGGAAAGGTCACACTTATTTTTTTTTACAGAAGAATCGTTTGATTATGTGCTCGCTTACATCCCAGCAGGAGAGATCTCTCGCTCCCCTCTCTTCCTCCTCCCTCCTCTACAGGAGAGTCTGTGTGTTTGAGTGTGTGTGTGTGTGTGTGTGTGTGTGTGTGTGTTTGAGTGTGTGTGCCCTTGTCAGAGTCTGAAATGTGACAATTTGCCGCACTCTCAGAGTCTCACAGCAATTGTGACTTGCTGGAGCTCCAGTTATGTGCCTAGTGTGTCATGACGGTGCATTCCGACTCGTTGCTTTTCTTTTGATTTTACTACAAATGTGCTTCTTCATCAGCCGACAGCGTTACTGTACTGTAGCAGATGCTAGGGGAGTTTTATATGAAGTGCCAAAGCTCGCTGTGCATCAATCTTCACTCTTGTCTGGCTTGAGTTTCTCTCCCCAGATGAGCGTGTCTGTTGTGATCATGTTGACTAGTGAATGAAGGGAGGGAGGGAGAGAGAGAGCGAGGGATGATGGGAGGGAGGAGAGGAGGGAGGGAGGGAGGACACAGACAGGAATGAGAACACAGAGGACACAGAGGCTTCATTGCCTGCAGGCTACTGTGCTGTTGGCAGCTTGTGTCCAAGAGAGTCCACTGTCAACAGGAATGACCGACCCCCGGCTCGGGCAACAGGATTGATGGGAACTGAATGCATGTGACTTTATATTAATCCCAACAACACACGCACACACACACACACACACACACACACACACACACACACACACACACGGTCTCATGCTCTCTCTCTTTCTCTCTTTTTCACTCTGGAGGAGGTGCACACACTAAAAAATACAGTCTATTTCTATTTTTTTCACTGACAGACTGACTGACAGAAAGACACACACACACACACACACACACACACACACACACACACACACACACAGAGTCAGAGCAGAAGCGGCTTGAATGATGACATGATGGCGTGGATCTCCCAGTGGAAGGAAGTCTGCTCGGCTTTTAATTGTTGCAGCTGTCATCTCGACGCCTTATCTCACAATCCAAAGTAATGAACTTACAAGTGTGCCCTATTGATGAATGGGCAGCCCGCTAAGCTAAGCTAAAGCTGCTCCCTGTGAGTGAGATTGATCATTCAATAACAGACAGTTCATTTCCCGCTACAATCAACCCCGAGATGAGAAAAGCCTGGCAAGGCGCTGCGCTGCGCGTGGCCCGTAATTTATTGTCGGGCGCGCGGGCTTCTCTGGCATGGCACAGAGCACAATCGGCATCGGGCCCAGTTATCATGCAAATGTGGCCTTACGTCATATTTGATTTCGATCACCTCTCCGTCTCTGTTGCAAAAACACGCCTGCTCGATCCACACGTCGGCCATTGAAATGTGATAACCAGCTGATATGTGTTTGAATGAAGGAGATGAAAAGCAGTGCCTCTGCAATAGCTAGTTATTGCTTTTGAATTTATTCACCGTCTGAACGGAAGTAATGTTTTGCTGCTTCTTGCATCTGCAGGGTTCTTGTTACCATCTCCGGCTCTGGTTTTTATTGGGATGTGGTCGACGTGCTTTAAAAAAAAAAGAAAAGAAAAGAGAAACCGCAGGCGAATTTTTGTTAGTTTATTTTATCCCCTTGCTGCAACAAATGAGACAGTTTTGCGCTCTGTGTCGCCCAGGACCATGGCAGCCTTCCCACTTCAAGTTTTATTTGCCACAAGGACACCCTGTTTGTTACCGCCTTGCTGGAGTCCAGGCAAACATCCTGCGGATGGGCTAGCCTTGAATTGTGTCTGCTCCCATACCCTGGTATTGCCACCTGCTCGTACACGCCTGCGGACTCATTCTG
The DNA here is from genome assembly GCA_027497455.2 of Sardinella longiceps. Lineage (NCBI taxonomy): Eukaryota > Metazoa > Chordata > Actinopteri > Clupeiformes > Clupeidae > Sardinella > Sardinella longiceps. The sequence goes on from JAODXP020000016.1 coordinate 35,080,352, forward strand.
GAAGTGATTGGCTATCCTGTGTCCTCAGTTGTGCAACATATTTGACAAGTTCAGAAGTGTCTGATAAGCGCACACACTCAGTCCGGTTATTCATAGTCATATTTGACGGAAAAGGATCACAGGAAATTGCACCTCATCTATAAAATGAGTGTACACCTCCTTATACAGCTGAGCAAGAAGTGAGTGATAAGTTCATGACACAATAGTGTGTGTGGCACAAGGAGGAGGTGCGGCCTGCGAGTGAAAGGTGTGTCTGAAAAGGGAGTTGTTGATATGACTCTCGTAGAGCATGACTTGTGTTTCCTCAGCCTATTCAGTTTCTAAACCCATGAAACTCCCCCGGACTTATGAGCAGGCTTTGATGTTTCAACATTAGCAGTAGCGTGGGAGAGGCTGTGGAGGTCAAGGTGCATGTCTCTCACTTTGGAAGGAATGACTTTATTCCTAATTCTTTAGCCATTCCTGCTCCACAGCAGAGCAGCCTCAGTAAAAGAGCCTGTTCAACTGTTGCTCCACTAGTCAAAGGATTTTCAAGGACACGCATTACTCAGAGGTATGTAAATGCCTGTATTCAAACTTTTTAATATTTTTTTTGGCGTGGCAGCGTTTAAGAGAGGGGGGCCCTGCAGAATAACCTACTGGGTGAGTTTTTGGTGTTATTATGGTGTGTTATAAGCAGCGGCTCCCTGAAAACCGGCCCTCTCTCTCTCTCTCTCTCTCTCTCTCTCTCTCTCTCTCTCTCTCTCTCTCTCTCTCTGTCTGTCTGTCTCTCTCTGGGAGAAATTACTCTTGCGTCGGGGCGTGTTGAGGCAAAGGGGAGTAAAACATTTTCAGCTGCCTTTACCCAACAGAAAGTCAAACACTGCTGAGGCTAATTATAGTCTCTCTGTGTGCTGTGTGTGTGTGTGTGTGTGTGTTTGTACGCACATGTGTTTTTCTCTCCGTCGTGTAAGATGGTTCCTTGTCCGAGACAGATTCGTATTAACCTTTGTTTGGCCTCCCTGACACTTGATGTCTCTCAGAGACACAAGCCTCGGGAGTGTCTGGAAGAGGAGGCAGGGTTCACTCGAGAGAGTTCCTCTTAGACGAAGTCATTATGGGCTGTCGGTCTCAATGCAGAAGGGTGTTTTTGTGTGTGTGTGTGTGTGTGTGCTGTTGCAGCCTGTGAAGCACGTCAGGGCCCTAGTGGGTCTTATTTCTCTGGATTCGCACCCGTCAGGGACCAGCTTGCCGCAATTAGTCAGTCTTGGCTGGGCGCAGTCTGTTGTGTGTGTGCGTGTGTGTGTGTGTGTGTGTGTGTGTGTGTTTGTGTGTGTGTGTGCGGGTCTGTGGAAAACAGGCTGTGTTTGGCTTCAGAGTTTGTTCCTCACAGTCGCATGCAAAAAAACACAAAGCGCTGTTGGTTTAAAGCCACGGTTTACCCAGCTCAAAGCCTGATGGATGCCTTATTTGCCCAGTCACTGTGGAGCTGCACACACTCAAATGTGATTTTGTTCCCCACCCTCTTTATCAGGCCTGAAATGTGGCATCGACTTTGCTTAGTGAAGTATGAAAAGGCGCACAGGGCCACAAATATCACTTTTATACAGCCAAGTCAATAAGCTGTTTGAAAGAGGCAATTAACCATTCCAGGTCTTGTGGGACATTAGTGAGGCTGCTTAGAGCTATACACATGGAACACTGGTCCCATAGTGCTCTGTATTCCAGACTTCTCAGGCAGATCACTGAATGTGATCACGGAATTAATTAGGGTCTGTCTTAGCCTTCTTGCGATCCTTAAAGTTTACTTAAACTCCTTGGACTACTTTTAATGGATGTGGCAGTGGGTTATAAGTCAGGACTTGCATGTGAGAATGGGAAGAGTATTGGTTCACTGTACAAAGGTAATAGGAAGGAAGTAATCTAAGGCTTGCTGACCTTTCGACTGTCTGAAAGAAACTAGCTGCCACTTTTCAGAGAAGAAAAGAAACGAACAATAACAAAAATGGCATCACTTACAACATAATGAAAAATGGCTCGCTCTGCAAGTCTGCAATTGATTTCACAAAAGCCATGGAGAACAGTAATACTGTGGCAAGCTATTGACTGCTGTGTCCAGAAATATACCTGGATTTTGAGTCAAGGTCACAGCGCTTAAACTTTCTCTATCCCTCAGAGCGTCAGATTGACTTTCAGACATGAAAATAGACAATAATACATGATTCAGGCACTAACAATTTCTTTGATTTAAAGCTCTGTATTTAGACGCTAATCCATCTCTCTTGACTTGCAAGTGGGAGTCTAGCAAACATGCTAATTTTTCTGCATCTTTTTGAATTTTGACATTTCAGTCTGAACGATGAGGCACCAAACTATTGTTCTGTCAAGACACACTTGAGCGAAAATTTGGACCAGCTCATAATTATCTTGGCTGTTGTTTTGTGTGTGTGTGTGTGTGTGTGTGTGTGTGTGTGTGTGTGCGCGCAGCAATTTCTGTTGGGTAAATGTAGCCTGGTTAATTTAAATGCCAATCAGTCTTGTGCGGCCCATTCTTCAGTGAGTCTGTGCTATGACAGTGACTGGCTGAAGGCTGAAGCCTCCTTTAATCCAGAGTAAAGATGAAACTCTGTCACATGACCAAAGTCTAGCTCTCCGCCATCTTCTCTTTCTCTCACTGCATGAATTGCTTGTAGGCCTGATGAAATATTTGGTCATACTTGATTCAGGGTATTCTTGTGACTTGACTTGATGATGCTTGATACTTTATTGGGATTTAAGCATAATGTAAGTTAGATGTTGAGATCATAGTTAAACCAGGCACTCTTTCAAAAGTATGTCTGTTAGACAATTTAATCAAGATATGGTCAGTCAGACACTTTAAAACAAACTCTCAACTCTCGTCCTCCCATCCTCCTTGTCCACCCTGCCAAATGCTTGTCTTTGCATTTCCCCAGCGTACTGATTGCTGAAAAGGCTGAGACTTATATCAGAAACTTCTTGAGGAGAGCATGACTGCAATAGCCTCCTACCCAGGCTTTTCAATTTAAACCGACCATAGGAATTGATTCTTCACAAGCAGAAGTTGCGCTTTTCAGTCTCTTTCCAGACAAAAGAAAAAAGTTCCATTCATGCTTGAGCGTCAGCTTGAAATTGTTAATCAATTTTTTAATCAGTACTGTCAGATGTCCCTCAGTGGGAACACGGCCCAGAGTTCTGCATCACGGCATGTTAGATTTGTCAGTTGGTATTTAAAAGCTCTTGTGCTTTTCCGCCTTCAGTCAGTCTCTGGCTTGTTTACCTTGTGAAGCACTAGACAAACAGGCCATTCTGAGGACAGCCAGCTGTGTGTCACGCCCCCCTCTAATTCCCTATCTCGCTTATGTTGGGAGGAGCAGCCAGAGGGAATCTGGACAACAACCCTTCTAGAAGTCTACTTGTGTGTTCTAGAAGCCGCCTGTGAGATCTGGCTGCTGTATCTGCTGTGGCAATGTATTGAGTAAATGGAGTATTTTAAAGTTGGACAACACTTATTTTGTGTTTGTATGTGGGCTGAATCGGTCTTGCTTAAGTTGTCTGATGGACCTTTTTGTTTTCCTTGACCCTTGGATCACTTCCAGTTAGGATTAAAAGTGGCTGCTTCTGGCTTTGGTGACAGGAGTTCAGAGTCTCGTGGCTGTCCGTGGCAGTTTATCAGAGGCTGGCAGGAACAGATGGACCTGGAGGTCAGACTGGGGCAATCCCCCCCCTTCTGCAGGTGTGTCTACACCCTCAGCCCCTCTGAGACATCCCTCCTCTGCCAGATGTTCCTGTTATGTCTGAATCGTTTTTATGAGATCTTCAGGTCCACCGGCCCCCTCTCTCTTGAACTCACCATGTACTTACCTCAAGGGTGAGGTTCTGGTCAAGCTATGGCATCAGTGTTTTGTGTCCAGAGTTTAGCCATAGGAAATGAGATTACCCATAATTATAAGGGACAGTCTCTTTGACCCAGATGCCTAAACTACGTCTCCACTCCCCCCCAACTTTGTCTTTTTTCCCAGGGTTTGCATTCCAGTAATTACTGTCTGTCAGAAGCCCGTGGTGGATGCATTTAGCAAGTTTTCATCACGAGACTTCTTGCTGATCCTTATCTGTGCTCACTCGGCCAAGCCCAGCCAAGGAAAAGGAAAAAAAAAAGAAGAAGAAGAATTCAGAAGATGTCGTGTGTCTGACGGAAAGGCTGGTCTGCATGTTTGCAGTCTCAGTTCAAAAAGAAACTGAAGAACCTGCCTGGCCAGTACTACTTTCAAACTGCTTCGCTCAGGAAGGCAGTTTGATCATTCGGAGTGTGTGTTCCGTCCTTAGCAGTCGCTTTGCCGCAATCCTCCTCCAATCCTGAGAACCTGTGGGACGCAAAGCAGATTGATTCCCGTGGAGTCCGCCGAGCGAAAGGATGGGAAATCTGGAGCGTGAGCTAAGATTCTTTTTGACCTCTTTAATCTGCTGGGCTATTAGCTAAGGCCAGCCGTCGGCTTAGCCTTAAGTTGGTTATAATTCCTAATTTGGAGCGAGCACAATTGGGCAGGATTTGAAGCGCTCCACTACTCTCTCTTTATTTAGCTTTCTCTTTCTGGTGGTAGGATAATTATGCAAGATTTCAAGCTAGCTCAAGCTGTTAAAATGTGATGATGAAATCGAATTTGAAATTTGTTTCATAAAGGGGATGGTGTTGGTGGTGGGGACTGGGAGGGTGATGTTGTAGAGGGCGGTTGTTTCCATCAAGGCTCTTGAGAATCTAGGCCAGTGTCTGAGCTGTAAACAAGTTTACTTGTGCACGAAGGGAGCTCAGCATAGCATTCGTTTTGAGTGACTGACATACATACCCAACATAATTCCCTCTTCGCTGCATGACATTACCACAGTAAGTGACGTTACGATATGCTAACCTGTCAAACCACACATGGTCTGACGGATGTTTGTATATGCCCAAGCACTTTGTTGGCTATTGGGGGTGGGATATCTCTAGCAGCATGTACAGTTCCCACACTCCAGTTGTTGTTGTTGCTGTTGTTGTTGTTGTATGTTTGAAGCAAGTGTACCGCTAGGGCTCACTTGGAAGGCGGAGTGCTAGGTGATTCAGTCCACTCCCAACACATCCCTGTAATCTGCTCTTGCCTCTGCTTGTCTGTGGGATTGATTTAAGCTCTTTAGCGTCGGCACGCCGTCTCCTTCCCTGCCTCCCTCCCTCCTTCCAGCGTAGGGAACGGTGAGCCAGTTAGTCTGTGAGCCCGACGCCATCCATCCCGTATGCATGAGGCGGAGTATGCTGCCTTGTCACCTAATACCCTGTCAATTATAGGCCCCGCTAACCTTGACATGTACATGCCAGCGCTGTGATAACAGCCCCAGAATACCACAGGCTCACATTTATGGGGTTGGGTGTCACAGCAGGGACCTCCTGCACATGGCACAGAGCTGCAGTTTCTTCCCAGGAGTCCCCTTGTCGATGAGCTGCACAGCGAGGCCCTTCCAGGGTGGCAAAGAGTCGGCATTTACCCTGCTTTGTTTACATGCGACAATTTGTTCCGTTACCATCAGCATTTTGTCATCATGATGTCTACTAGATGATGCCACTGGGTCGTCAGGGGAGTGACCAAGTGTGGTTTTGAGGTTTTAGGAAGTGAGTGCGCTGGCTGGTAAAACAGCTAGAAGTTGGGGAGGAGGTGGGGCTTAAGGGGGTCTCTGTATGTACTGAAATATGAGACAACTCTGCTTTCTGTTAACCATCACCAACAGCTTCTACAACATCATAGATGTATTTTGTTATCTGGACCTAAAAGCATGAGAGTAGTACAGTATCTGGCTTAAAGGTAGCACAGTGAACATTTATCGCTGCTCAGTTGTCAAATCCATGTTGTCATAGAAATCATCTATCCAATTTTGCAACCTGAAGAAGAACCTCTCTCGATTATTTAGGTGTACAATTACTATGCTAAATCTTTAGGAAAATCATATGGTGTGCATTATCTTATGCATCTACCATGGAGTTAAAAGAGTGTGCGTTGTGTTGGACAGGGGACTTGAAGAACTGGCCAGTCTGGCCTACATTAGGATGTCTGGCCCTCCAGGGAACATCAGCGCTGTAAAGCAAGGCAGCAGCTCATGCTACTTGCTGCGTCTCTGTACAGTGATGGAATACAGGGTGGCTATGTAGGTTGCAGAGTAAAATGATGTGCACCTTCGAAGTCAGGGTGCGGTGTGGCCTGCAGTTACGCTCAGTCCATTAATGTCCAGGCCCTTTTCCATCCATGCATGTGACTTTGGGACTTTGTGAAGGGTAGTTAGACCTTACTATTGAATCATTTGCACTTTAAAGGCCCACATTCTCCTTCTCCGTTCCTTATGATCTGTAGTCAGTTGCAGTCTTCATAGTATGACATTTTTCCGCTGTCCCTTTGGTGTATACAGAGCTCCTGCAGCGTTCCTCACAAAGCGTTCCCTCTTCCTTCTTCTCTTCCTCTCATGCACAGCATGCTTTTCCAGTACTGTATAAAAAAATCTGACCTGAGGTAACTGGTGATTTTATTTACATAATTATTTATATTTCTTTCTCTCCACTAGCGCTCTCTCTCTCTCTCTCTCTCTCTCTCTCTCTCTCTCTCTCTCTCTCTCTCTCTCTCTCTCTCTGTGCTCTCTCTCTCTCTCTCTCTCTGTGTGCAAGAAAGTGGCCATATGGGAGTGACGTCATGTTCTTTCATGCTGAGCTGTAGACATGTGTTTTCCTCTGGTCTGTGGTTGCCCGCTATTGATTCCTGGCTCCGGCCTCAGAGGCCCGGTTTGAAGTCTTATCTCTGGGAAATTCCTCCGTGTAGCCAAGCAGAAACGTTGCGGTGGTGTACGTAGGACCACATGCATGCTGTATGTTTCCATAACCTGCCATCAGATCCACATTATTCACTTGAAAACCTCAGAGGATGCTAAGCCTCCACGTGAACGTGTCCAGCTGTCTGTTTTTGTGAAGGGTGTCTGATGATGTTTGTTTGTTTGTTTGTATGCAGTCTACAGATGGTGTGTGGGTGCTAGTGTGAGTGAAAGCAAAATGCTGGTTATGTTACATGTGCTTGCCATGTGCTTTGCTTTGTGTGTCTGTGACGTGTCGCTGAACAGATTGCGCACTGTGCCCTTTGCAGGAGGAATGCCAGCTCCTGAGCAGAGCCCAGTGATGGAGGAGGGGCTTATGCTGCCAATCAGAGACGGAGGAGCCAATCACAACATGGAGCCTGACAGCACTGCCACCAACATCTTGGCCTCAGTGAAAGAGCAGGTACAGTGTTAGCTTTTTTTTCTCATTACTTTGCCCTCTCTCTCACTCCATATCTTTCTGTCACTCCAGCTGCGCCCTCCTTCTGGAATGTTCTTTGTCCCATTCATCCCACAAACAGCTCAAGGCCGGTGTTTCATCACTTATTTGTCTCATTTTTCTGTTTTTAGCTTTTTTCCCTCTTTTCTGTGGTGTTGATTCTTCAGGGGGGTTGCTCATCTCTTTCTCTCTCTCTCTCTCTCTCTCTCTCTCTCTCTCTCTCTCTCTCTCTCTCTCTCTCTCTCTCTCTCTCTCTCTCTCCCTTTCTCTTATTTCCTTTTTGTGGTTTGGCCGTCAGGTTCGGATAGTTGTGGTTTTCCGTCAGAGGAAATGGTTCTGGCAGATAGGAAATAGTGACTAATGTCAGCAGTCGTCTGCATCGTCTTCTTTCTTCCCAAACTCCTCAACCCCCTCCCCAACCCCCCCAAAACACACACACACACACACACACACACACACACACACACACACACACCTAAATACTTGAGCACAAACACACAGACACACACACACACACACACACACACACACACACACACACACACACCTAAATACTTGTACATACACACACACACACACACACACACACACACACACACACACACCTAAATACTTGAGCACAAACACACACACACACACACACACACACACAGACACACACAGACACACACAGACAGACCCACTCCCCACTGCAATCTGAGCCTGTTGGCTGCTCACGTAAAAAGGAAAAGGAGCTCGGTATCCATGGGGACAAGAGTGAAGCCCTCTCTGCCACTCCTTACTTCCTGCATGACCAAGAGTCCTGCCCTCTCATTGGTGCTGCTGACGCAAGTCACTAGGACAACCCAGGGGAGAAGGTGATGGTGGTGTTAATTTACTCTCACTCCTTTTAATAGGGGCACCTGGTGATGACGTCACTTTTTGTTCCTGGAGGAGCGTTCCGTGTGTGTGTGTGTGTGTGCGTGTGTGTGTCCTCTTCTCGTGAGTCACAGTCCGTCAGCAGTCAGTCAATAAGTCATTCAGGAGTTGTGTGGAATGCGCAAGCGTGTGGTGTCTGCTTTTAATAGGTCTCGACTGGAGGAGCTATACCTGACGGGGAACTCTTGTTTGGGGTTTGGGAGACCGTAAACGAATACCCTCCTCCTTCCCCTTGGTGTGTGTGCACTGCTCTTTGAAGAGAGCCAGTGGGTAAGCAGGGAGGGGAAGCAGAACAGAGAGAGAGAGAGAGAGAGAGAGAGAAAGAAAGAGCGAAAAAAGAAAAGAGAGATAGAGAGAGAGCGTGAGTGAACAAGGGGGAGGGACAATCGCTCCTGCTGGGTGTCTCATGGAGGTCAGTAGGCTCGGGAGTCTTTTTTTTTCTTTTTCTTCTTGTTCTTTCTTTCCCTCGGCCACTCGTCGACAGCTTCCCTGTGACGGGAGTTGCGAGCATGGGGACCTTCGAGGAATTCTGCTGATGTAAACATGTTCGCTGGCGCTTTTGCCGCAGCGCACGCTCATACTTACATTTTGACTCGTGGGGTGAGTTTTGGTTTTTTAAAAACACTCTCGCTCTCCCTCTTTTCCTTTTTTCTTTCTCTTTCTATCTCTCTCTCTCTCTCTCTCTCTCTCTCTCTCTCTCTCTCTCTCTCTCTCTCTCTCTCTCTCTCTCTCTCCCTCCCTCTCCCTCTTTCGTTACCACCCCCTGTCCCAGGCTGCTTTGCTTTGCCTACATTTTTCCCTCTGTGACAAACTTTCTCTGTTTCTGACTCTCTCCTACACTCTTTCTTTCTTTTTCTGTGTCTCTCTCTCGCACTCACTCACCCTACTGCCTCACCCTCCTCCTCCTCCTCCTCCTCTGCCCCAATGCCCAAACATGGAGCCATCTGCCAACAACCCTGCAGGTCTCTGCTTGCTCTCTCTCTCTCTCTCTCTCTCTCTGTGTCTCTCTCTCTCTCTCTCTCTCTCTCTCTCTCTCTCTCTCTCTCTCTCTCTCTCGCTCGCTCTCTCTCTCGCTCTCTCTCGCTCTCTCTCTCTCTCTCTCTCCCCCACACACACACACACACACACACACACACACACACACACACACACACACACACACACACACACACACACACACACACACACACATACTCACACTCTCTCTCTGTCTCACACACACACACACTCTTGGCCTCCCGCTCCCTCTTTCCTGCGAAGCTGCCGGAGGAGTTTGTTTTCCCTGCTAATGTGAGCGTTGTTTCTCCCTTTTCATTTCGTTTTCCTATCTTTTTCTTCCTCTCCTTCACGTGTGGGGCTGCGGCACCTTCGCCTCGCCTCCTCGCTATTAGCGGCTTAGCCCGTTTCTCTCCTCTTTTCTGGTAGCGAGCTCTGACCCAGCAGCTGTGTGATGTGTGCGTAATGGCTTATTAGAGACTCCATTTTCGGCTTATTACCCTCCTGATTTTTCCTGTTCTTGCGCACTCTTAGTTTCAGCTTCTTTCTTCTCATCAACCCCCCCTTCCTCCCTCCTCCCTCCTCCCCCTTTTCCGCTGTCCTTCTCTCTCTCCCTCTGTCTAACTTTAATTTGCTCTCCCCTTTTCTTCGCACCACCTTGAAAAGATTTCAGAATTAATTTAGCATTCATTTCTTTTCCCCCTCCCTCGCCTACTCTCTCATCCTTCTAATATTTATGATCTAGTTAAAGTTTCATTTGGCTGATGGCGGCGTTTTGTAGATATATATAAGGCTACAGCACTCGTCTACTTTATCAGTTTCAATCGGGCCGTAATGATTCTGGAGAGCGGCCATTCAGCACAGGCCCTGTCAATGGGCCTTTCTGTTCATTCAGCAATTATGTGCAGTGTGTGTTTAAACGCTTTCCTCTCTCTCTCTCTCTCTCTCTCTCTCTCTCTCTCTCTCTCTCTCTCTCTCTCTCTCTCTCTCTCTCTCTCTCTCTCTCTCTCTCTCTCTCTCTCTCTCTCTCTCTCTCTCTCTCCCCCTCATTTTCTCCCCCTCTCTCTTTCTTTCTCTCTCGCTGCCACATTAGTTATGTGAGTTTAATATGCTCAAGGACGGCAGAGATTAGCAGCTCTGTGTATGTACAGTATGTGTGTGTCTGGGGGTGTATATGGGTGTGTATGAATGTGTGTGTTTGCATTTTTGAGAGCTCTATTTTAAATGTGTGTGTTTGCATTTCTGCAAGCTTTAATTTAAGTGTGTGTGTGTGTGTGTGTGTGTGTGTGTGTGTGTGTGTGTGTGTGTGTGTAAGGACTTTTATAGACTGCAGATATGAAGTCAAATACTCCTCCATATCTTTATCATCTTATCACTCCGTGCTGTGTGCTATACAAATATAAATAGACGGTATTATGTGTGTGCATAATGTTGAATGGCCCCCCCTTAGTTTTTGTCCAGTAGAATATCGAGTTACCTGTAAAGGCTGCGTGCTGATTAATGGGAACTTGGACGTGTAGGCCGCAGGTTCATTACCCTCATTTCCTCCACTGTTCCATCCATACATTGGCTGCAGGAAATGGTACTGGTGTGAGTTCAATACATGAATGATGATAATGATCAGTTTGTTCTCCTGGTGAGAACTTCAATAAGTGTGCACAATAGAAGTTGATTAGGGTACCTCTACTAGACATTAAACCATTGGAAAAGACAGAAAAGAATGGGGGAAATGAAAGAAAATGGGGTTGGAGGGGGGAAAAAAGAAAAAGAAATGGCTGTTGCTTTTTTGGTTTCATATTTTACTCTCTATGTGGCCTCCTGTGTCCAGAAACGGGCATTTTATGATGTTAATCACCGGCCTGGGCTCTAACCAAAGTGGACCACAGGCTGCAGAAATTGCATTCCCAAAATGCTGCTCTTTTGGCGCTTTTACGGCCTAGTGGTGTGTGTGGCTCCCTCTGGCCAAATTATATCTGCATAAACACAGAGCACCTGGAGTCCCCCCGCTCAGTGCAAAAGCCACCCAGCGCTGCAAATGGACAAAACAGCTGCTCCCTTTTGGACGCTCACAGTGGGTGCTCTCTCGTTTTGTGTGTGTGTGTGTGTGTGTGTGTGTGTGTGTGTGTGTGTGTGTGTGTGTGTGTGTGTGTGTGTGTGAGAGGAGGTCGATGCCTATATGAAAGCCATGAGTGGTGTCCACTGGCTATCATAATTGGCCCTTGGCAGTGACATGCTTATACTTCAGAGCTGCCTCTTCAAACTGGCTACATTGGACGGCTCTGCTCCTCTTCTTTACTAACCTCGCACACACACACACACACACACACACACACACACACACACACACACACACACACACACACACACACACACCTGTCGGAGATGTCAGAGGAAATGTAGAGCTTGAGTGATGATCCAACATCCACCTCCACTAATGTGTATGATGAGTGGCTCACTAACAAGCCCTTCATTGATTATACTCACTTCCCTCATGCTGGGAGGATCCTGTGGAGATGAGACTACTGTCTGCCTGAGGAAAGGAAGCACTGAGAGAGAGAGAGAGAGAGACGAGAGAGAGAGAGAACGAGATGGTGAGAGAGAGAGACAGTTGGTGAGAGAGAGAGACGGTGAGAGAGAGATGGAGGGAGAGAGAGAGTGTTCTGTCTGTCCACTGTTGTGTGCACAGTACTTGTACTAGTACAACAGGAAATACTTTGGCAATGCAATGTGTATTTTTGTCATGCCAATAAAGCTCTGTTGAATTGAATTGAGGGAGAGAGACAGACAGAGACAGTGAGAGAGAGATAGAGGAAGGGTGTGGGGTTCTTGTTATGTCTTCTGCTGCTGTTTCCTTTTAACCCCCCACCCCCACCCCCCCACCCCCACACACACACACACACACACACACACACACACACCTTCCAATCCACCCTAACCCTTTGTCTTGCATGCTGGATGGATGAGTTGGCTATTTTTAGCCAGTGTAGTGGAGTGTAGTGTGGAGTGGACAGCAGCCATAAGGAGAGGCCGGAGAGGCACAGCATGAGTGAAGAGCATGTCTCCTGGAGCTAGCCACTGATTACTGGCCACCCCCATACCCCCCACTACCACCACACACACACACACACACACACACACACACACACACACACACACTCTCATAGACACACACACACACATGTGTGTGTATGTGTGTGTCTGGGGTGTATATGGGTGTGTATGAATGTGTGTGTTTGCAGTTTTGAGAGCTCTATTTCTATTCACACACACACACTCACTCACACACACACTACACACTCACTCTCACACACACGCACGCATGCACGCACACACGCACACACACACACACACCCACACACACCCTTTAACCACCACTACCACACCACCACCACTACCACCTCCCCTGCCCGCCAGCTCAGGAGAGATGGATGGCTGGAGGGCTGCAGAGATTCTCTCCTCACTGATCCCTCATCATCAACCTCCTCTTCTTCTTGCACCCCTTAACCTCTCCACCCCCACCTTCCTCCTCCTCCTCCTCCCTGCCCCCCAGGGACCCCTCGCAGCTCAGCCCCAGCCTTCTCCAAAGCATGGCAGTGACAAGGCAAAGGACAGGAGAGAAGACCACCTAATAGGTGCTGTCTCGGAGGAAGCCAGAGGGTGCCAAAGGTTAATGCTCTTATCTGTCTTGCCATGGAAGGTTTACATGGAGATCCCATTGACATCTCATCTGGGTCACGTCCAAGTCCTTGGGTGGCGGGGAAGATCCGTGCTTTATACACACACACACACACACACACACAGACAGACAAGACAAGCAGCCCCATAAATGGCCAACTGACACGGACACAACTGTTGCACAGGCCAACACGGTCAGCAAACAATAATTCAGCCTCGGCTGCATGCAGAAGTCAAAGCCGTTTTTGTCCAGCACTTTGAACAACAGCCTTTTTTTTGGTCTGGTTGGTTGCCTTGCTGGCAGGCTGTCTGTCTGTCTGTCTGTCTGTCCAGGCTGCTATGGCAGGACTCTATTGTGGCAGACCTGGGCAGGAATGGATTCCCCCCAGGGCAGTCCAAAGGCAGGGGCCACCTCTGCAGCTCAGACCGTGGGGAATGGGCTTAAGTGCTTTTGTGTGCCTTTAGCAAAAGAAAGCCCATCCATACCCCCCCCCTCCTTCCTCCTCCACCCGCCAACACCACCACCACCACCTCCACCATCACCCCACCTCAAGTCTGTTGAGGAAGGCTGACATTATTCAGCAAGGACGTCGGGTGTGTGCTTGTGTCTGTGGTAAGAGGATCAGAGAGAGAGAGAAAAAGAGAGAGAGAAAGAGAGAGGGAGAGAGCAAGGCAGGCTGGGATGGGGAAAAATGAAAGTACTGTTGTGCTTGGCGTCTTTCTCGCTCCAGGGCCGGCCATGCGAAGCGTTGCCGTGGTGTTTGTCCTCTTTAATAAGGACGGAAGGAATGAAGAGGGCTTGGCCAAATGTTTGCCTCCATTTTTTTTTTCTCCCTACTCTACCCTTCGTTTTCTTTTTCTTTTCTTTTTTTTCCCCTTCATTCCCTTTCGGTCTCCTTTTCAGCCTCTTCCCAAGTGGTGCCAGTCAAGTTTCTCACAAGACTGAACATTTTCTTTCTTGTTGTTGTTCCTCAGCGAGGCTTGCACTGTAGACTGGTGCGAGGCTGGCAGAGGGAGAGAGAGAGGGAGAGAGAGAGAGAGAGAGAGAGAGAGAGAGGGAGAGAGAGAGGGAGAGAGAGAGGGAGAGAGAGAGGGAGAGAGAGAGGGAGGGAGGGAGAGAGAGAGAGAGAGAGAGAGAGGGAGAGAGAAAGGGAGAGAGGGAGAGGCTCCCTTATTAAAAAGCGATCCTCTTAAGGACTGTCCTGATGTGATTTCCCAACTCATTGCCCTCCTGAAGCACAGCATTCGTTGCTGAGTGTTTGTTTCTCCTCAATTGCTCCGCTGGACTCCATTACATTCAGAGAATATTAATTTCTCTCTCTCTCTCTCTCTCTCTCTCTCTCTCTCTCTCTCTCTCTCTCTCTCTCTCTCTCTCTCTCTCTCTCTCTCTCTCTCTCTCTCTCTCTCTCTCTGTCTCTCTGCAGGCATAGGGTGTGTCTGTGTATTTGCAAGTTTATCTTGTGTGTGTGTGTGTGTGTGTGTGTGTGTGCACGCATGCCTGTGCACATGTGATGGTATGAAAGCAACTGTGTGTGTTTATGTGTGACAGAGAAAGAAAGAGAGTGTTTTTTTTTGTGTGTGTGTGTGTGACAGAGACTGAAGAGTCAACTGAAGAAAAAGAGAGAGACTTGTTGGCATCCCAAGGACCCAGCATTTAAACCAAGGCTGGAGCAGACTGGTTGAAGTGGCCAGATTTTCTGTGGGTGACCTTGCTTGAGTGCTCCATAAAAACAGCACCCTCAGCCTCCTTCTCGCTCTCTCCTCCTCCTCCTCCTCCTCCTCCTCCCTCTTCTTCTCTGTGCTCTGAAAACTTTGAGTCGAAGAATGGAACGCCTCTTTTCTCTCTCTCTCTCTCTCTCTCTCTCTCTCTCTCTCTCTCTCTCTCTCTCTCTCTCTCTCTCTCTCTCTCTCTCTCTCTCTCTCTCTCTCTCTCTCTGTTCTGCGAAACGTTAGCTGTGCTCTTGATACAATCAGGCGTCAAGTGAGTAAGAAGCTGTCCTTCATGGGCTGTTTAAACCTCGATGGGATTGTAACTTTATTTTTACCCAACAACAACTGAAGCACCGGCGCGAGAATGACTGACTGACTCTAGAGGCCTTGCACTTGGATACAGTTTCTCATTGATCTTGAGCTGAATGCTGATCTGATTCTTGCTCACCGAGAGGATGCAGTCAGGTTCGTTGAGGAATTTTATATTGTTGTGTGTGTGTGTGTGTGTGTGTGTGTGTGTGTGTGTGTGTGTGTGTGTGTGTGTGTGTGTGTGTGTGTGTGTGTGAGCTATATTGAAACCTCTCATCAACAGAGACGAGGGCATTGCATAACCTTTTGCCGGAGACTGTCAGCGTGACAACAGAGCCTTAGGCCACTCAATCAGTGTCATTAGTGTTTACAATAATCTTCATTATCTTCAGCTTCAATGGCCGTATCAGAAGGGCTGTCACTGGAGGGGCTGTGTGTAGCCTACTGGTGGGGGGTTTGAGGAGAGCGTGTTGTCCTTGGATCACCTGTGGATGGTGGAATGAGTGAGCCTAGAAATCTAGACGTACAATCTGTATCCTAGCGGCGGAAAGTTAATTAGGGAATTTGATTGGATGACGCTGTTGGCGACATCTAATCACAACGCTCTATGTGTTTAGGGCGAGCTTCGCCGAACACTATCGTCTTTTGAATTGGTGTTTACATCTCAATATACAGTTCAATGATATAGGATGGCCTGCCAGGCTAGGAATGAGAAGAAGTGAGCGAGGGAGAGAGGGATGAAGGGAGGGATGTAAGGAGTGAGTGAGTAAGGGAGGGATGGATGGGTGAAGGAGTAAAGTGAAGGCAGCCTCTGTGCCCAGCTGGATGGTCCATGGAATGACTGCCACCGGCTCCAGAGCTGCCAGCAGCAGCAGCCTCCCTGTACAGCTCCCCACAGCAGGGGTTCTATTCTCTGCATTCCCATACACACTGCTAGCCTGCCTGCCTCCCTCCTGCCCCCTGCTCAAACATTGCTCAGGGTTTCTCTCTCTCTCTCTCTCTCTCTCTCTCTCTCTCTCTCTCTCTCTCTCTCTCTCTCTCTCTCTCTCTCTCTCTCTCTCTCTCTCTCTCTCTCTCTCTCTCTCTCTCTCTCTCTCTCTCTCTCTCTCTCTCTCTCTCATTTCTTTCTTTTTTTCTTGTTTTTTTAACCTCTTTCTTTCTTTTCTTCTTTCTCTGTCTCTCAGTGCGCCATCACTCACTCGCTTGCTCGCTCATTGTCTGTGCAGTGTAATAATAGATGGATTTGAGTGGAAAAACAGGATTTCAACCACTGCTACACTGCAGCTTTTTTTTTTTTTCCATGCGGTGACTGCTTTAGTATCGACCTCAGTGTGCAGCTGTGTGTGTGTGTGTGTGTGTGTGCAGCACTCTTGCGACACAAATCTGTGTGTGTGTGTGTGTGTGTGTTTCAGCAAGTGATTGTGCGGCTGCATTGTCAGGGAGGTTCTCATCTGAGCGAGGGGACGCAGATTGCTTTTTGTGTTGGGTCTCATTGAGCCAGAAAGAAGTGGCATCATCAACAGATAATGAGTGCAGGTTTGCTTTTCTGTCTCTCGCATTGCCATTGGAGAGTACAGCAATACTGGGGAGGAGGGGACACTATGCAAACAGCTGGGAGCTGTCACACTAACGTGAGTGAAAACACACACATATGAAAACACACACATACTGTATGTACCGGTATGTACGTGCATACACACACACACACGTACTGTACTGTATATCTGGCCTCCACCTGGTGTGTTAAATTTCCAAGAGAAGAAGAAACTGTAGTCAAATCTTCTCTGCCTGCTACAAATCAGACTACACCCCCCCCCATCCTCGACACGGATGAGATGCTAAGATTAGAAGGCTGGATGTGGAACAGACTTCACCTCGTGTTCCCCTCTCTCTTTCTCTCTGTCAAGCTCTCTCTCTCTCTCTCTCTCTCTCTCTCTCTCTCTCTCTCTCTCTCTCTCTCTCTCTCTCCCTCTCTCTCCCTCCTTGTCTAAGCCCCTACCCATCAACCGAAGTAGGAGAACCCCCCCCCCCCTTTCATCGCATCACCAGATGTAGCGCCGATGGGCTCTTTTAATGGCCATTTAATGACGCACGCTGGATGAATTATTTCTTTTCTGCATCTGTCCCATCTTCCAGTTTTCAGATGAAGTGAAGATGAAGTGGTGGACTTTCCGAGGCGGTCCATTGCCTGTCTATCTCTGCTGTGGGTCTCCACTGTCTCGTGTGTGTGTGTGTGTGTGTGTGTGTGTGTGTGTGTGTGTGTGTGTGTGTGGTGTGTTCAGTCAGCGGTGGCCTGTTTTGGCTGCGGACGGATCTAGCGGGACAAGAGAAGAAGATGAGTTGGAGGTGGGCCTGCTTTGGGGTTTGTGCAGTGTGGGCTTTGGACAGACAGCCGCTCAGGAAGCCTCAAGAACAGGACGCCGGCTAACTGTAACATCACAGAGA
>JAODXP020000016.1:35102722-35107722 GCA_027497455.2 Sardinella longiceps
CGGCATGTTTATCTGATTGAACAGAATCACATAAGGCGAAAGGTATTGACATCGTCTGTAATCCAGGATTGCAGAGGGCAGGGGCGGGCAGGCAGGCAGCAGCAATGAATATTCCATTTGTGATCAGAGAATAGCGAGCTGTGTTTGTGGTGGCTTATCGTAACTCATTCTTTTGACAGTAGAGTAGGTTTTTGGAAGGAGGCCATAGCAGGTTTGTGTTACACTTCCTCTCCGCGATACAGCAAAATAGCCGGAGAACAGATGAGGGCCTCAACAAGACATTTCATGGCAGATTTCGGGGACGTTTGACAGCTACTGGCATGGCGAGCACAAGCCCGGTCCAAAACAAGCCGGGTCTGTGCCACTTTGGTTCGGAATGCTTGTGCTTTTGCTTTGCATTCTGCCCACAGGCTGGCAGTGCCAAGGCAGGATTCTGTTGGAGCAGTTTGGGCATTTAAGTGGGCTCAGCTCAGGCAAACTTGTCCATATGTCTGCTACTGCTGCTGCTGCTTGCCTTGCCTGCCGTCCAAAGACTCTGCTCTGCTCTGGTCTGGTCAGAGACGTGTCATTTATGCCAGGATTGTTGAACAAGCAGAGAAGGTTTTTTTTTTTGGTTTGTTTTCTGATCTCGATTCGACTCGACTATCCTAGATTTAGTATTCCTGTCCAGTTCTCTGCTAGCCTTGAGCTGTGGTCACAAAGGTCAGGCATGCAGGGGTGGGGATGTGGGACTCCCGCCAACCACACACTGACGATGCACCCATTGGGTCTAAGTCTCTGGGTTGTGTGTGTCAGAGATGAGGGACTTTATTTCTTCAATTTTATTTTATCTATCTATTTATTTTTTTTTACAAAAATCTTCCCTTGACTTTAGTTCGGGCATCATTTGAATTTTATTGATTATGGTTCTACTAGCAGATGCCTACATTATGTCCTTGCAGACAGTCCTTGTGGATTTCAGGAAACTGAAATGAAATTTTGAAAGAAGTAAGTGAGTAGTCGGTGCCTGCATTTACTTATTGATTTATATTTGGAACTGACTCTACCTGGGACGATGGATATGAGAGCATTAGCTGTAATATCAGCAATATTGCAGTATTGATATCTGAAGGCCCACGGGGAGCAGTGAATTCTCATCAGTACTTAAATGACTGCAGCACCAGGGCTGAAGTTTTGAGTCGGGGAAAAAGCCCAATTTCAGCCCAGAGTGTCGTGCTTGAAGGCTGGAATTATTAGGGTGGCACTGTCAGACCTCTTACGCCTGTCGCTGATGACTTGGCCCACATACATCACAGCCGTAGCGTGAACCAAAACATAACGTCTAAGGATACGGGGTGACGCCAGGGCTTCATTTGCCAGTCATGCTTACAGAGACAGAACGTGAAATGGCCCGCTCTGACGACTGCCTGTTTTGTTTTGTTTTTCCGCTATGATACCCCATTCATTTCTCGGTGTGCCAAGGCGATGGCTCACTTTGCTGTCTAAACCCCTGTGTATGTTTGTGTTGGACTGTATGTTATGCGTGTGAGTTGGCACCTCTACTTAATTGTTTGAAGGGGATAATTGTGTGTCTCTCTCTCTCTCTCTCTCTCTCTCTCTCTCTCTCTCTCTCTCTCTCTCTCTCTCTCTCTGTGTGTGTGTGTGTTTTAGGGGGAGTAAATGTGTATATGGGTGAGATGGCACTTCATCTCAGTTGTTTCAAGGGGGTAATTGAGTTTGTGTGTGTGTGTGTGTGTGTGACCCCTCATTAATTGAGTGTGCGCTGGTGTGTCAGCAACGCCTTTTTAATTGAACATAAGTTATGGAACACAACAGCCCGCGACACTGGCAGCCATCGCTAATTGAGAATATTAGCAGGCGTGCCGTTTCGTTGTGTTGTTTGCAAGGAATGACCTCCTGTTAATTGACTGCTATATTGTCATGCATGGGCTCATGCTAGTGTGTGTTCATGCTGACTGTGTTATTTTGGCTGGCTGTGCATGGGTTGCCAATGGAAATATAATCTAGCCGCATGCTGCGTCACCGTGAGTGAGTGGCATCACACCACCATGACTGGATTAGCCATCTGCGATAATTGTGGAGAGAGTCTTTGTGTGTGTGTGTGTGTGTGTGTGTGTGTGTGTGTGGCAGTAGTAATTTTAGAGGTTATCAGGTACACACACACACAGACAGAGGCACCCAGGCAGTAGGCAGCAGGGGTGAGGAGGAGTGGTTTGATCTGAAGAAGCAGACCCTTAAATCTGTGGTGTCTGGCGCTGTCCTCTGTCATTAAGAAGAAGGGATAGAGAGAGAGGGAGAGAGAGAGAGAGAGAGAGAGCATGGAGAGTGGTAACAGAAGGTTGAGAATTGGAGAATTTGAAGAGGACGGAACGTTAAAGACACAGTTTGAGAAAAGAGGGATGAGTAGAATGAGGAGAGAGAATGAGAGAAAGGCAGCAAGGTACTTTAGAGAAAGTGAGTTTTCGGAAAGAGAAAAGGACAGCATGAGTGATTGAAAGGGAGAGAAAGATGATGAGCGAGGGATGGCCTGAGAGTAGAAGGAGAGAGAGAGAGAGAGAGAGAATGAGTGAGGAGAGAAAGAGGAAGATGGAGAGTGCAGTATGTCATCTGTTTGCTCTGCACTCAAAACAATCCGATTCAGCAATGTCGACTTGTGGATAGTATCTCTCTTTGTGTGTGTGTGTGTGTGTGTGTGTGTGTGTCCATACTGATGCCCACTGTCATCCCAACAATGAGTGCAAGCGAAGCTAGAACACACTGTTGCTACAGGACACACTGAGCCCCATTGTCTCCACGCGGGGGCTCTTAACAAACAGGGCGTCAGGGGGGCGTTCGCCGGACACAAGGGCCCACACACGCAGACCACTGGCTCCCTGACCAGCAGTTACGCATCAGGAGAGGGGGAGAGAGGAGAGGAGGAGAGGAGGGGGGAGGTGAGGAGAGAGGGATGAGGGAGACGGGCTGGCTGGCCTTTCCGGAATGATCTCTGGGCCAGCTGGTTAATATGTGTTGGGTATGAGAGAGAGAGAGAAGCCCAGTGTCTCTGGTGCAGCTCTGCTGATTCCACTCAGGGAGGGAGGGAGAGAGAGGGAGAGAGGGAGAGAGAGAGAGAGAGGGAGAGAGAGAGGGAGAGAGAGAGGGAGAGAGAGAGGGAGAGAGAGAGGGAGAGGGAGAGGGAGAGGGAGAGGGAGAGAGAGAGGGAGAGAGAGAGAGAGCGAGACAGGGGTGGAGGGAAGGTGAGGGAGTTAGTGGGGAAGAGGGAGATGTACGGACAACAGACCGGAGCAAGAAATGGAGGAAAGAGAGGTGGAAGAAAGAGAATAAGGGAGAGGAGAGAAATGGTGGAAAGAAAGAGAATGGTGGCGAGAGAGAAAGAGGGAAATGGACTGATGAGGGAGAGGGATTAGGATGGAGAGAGTGTGAGGCAGACATAGAGAAAGAAAGAGTGAAAGGGAGGAATGAAAGGTGGAAGGGGGTGAAAGAGGGAGATGGACAGAGAGAGGGGGGGCGGTGTAGAGAAATTGAGGAAAGAGGTGGAAGAGAGTGAAAGAGGGAGATGGATGGACAGAGAGAGAGAGAGAGAGATGTAGAGAAATTGAGGAAAGAAAGGTAGAAGAGAGTGAAAGAGGGAGATGGACAGACGGAGAGAGAGATTGAGAAAGGCGCGAGAGAGCGAGCGAGTGCAATCTGAGTGGTGAATTATTAATGCTACAGGATAATGGTGAGCGGCGGCGGCGCTAACCCAAACAGCTCTGCTATGCTAAAGCATCTCTCCTATTACACCCTTCCCCTCCTGTGCACACAACCTCGCATCAACACACACACACACACACACACTCACTTACACACATTTATGTACACCCACACATACACTCGCATTGCTCCAGCACACACATACACACATTCCAACTCTATTACACTCATCTCAGTATTTCACACACATTTACACTTACACAATTACACGCACTGTATTAAAACTCATCATTTCACACACACATACTCCTACACACACACACACACACACACACACACACACACACACACACACACACACACACACACACACACACACACACACACACACACTTTCTCCCTCCTCCTTCCTCTCTCTCTCTCTCTCTTCTCCCCTGTTGCAGATTGATGCTCAGTGCAGCATTGCCTCCATCTCGGCCATGATGTAAAACAGTAATTACAGCTGATATAATGTCCCATTTCCTCTGCTTTTCCTCTCTCCCCTCCATTGAAATATATAGGGGGGGCCGGCCAATGGCCATTAAAACGGCCGGCGCGTTTATTAGCCATGGAGCATCCGGAAGAGTGATGGGATATAGGGGCGGAGCCTCACACACACACTCAGACACACACACACACACACACACACACACACACACCGGCACAGGCCCTCTGTTACCAAGGCAGCCAGAGCTGCTCCATTGGAGCAGGGACAGATGGGAGAGCTATAGGGAGGACCTCATACTTCCTGAGGAAAGACCTGGAGAGAGGGAGGGATGGATGGAGGGAGGGAGGGAGAGAGGGAGAGAGAGAGATGGAGAGAGAGGGCAGGAATGTGAGAAGTGATGGAGAGTGAGAGTTAGATACGTAGCAAGAGCGTGAGTAAGAGAATAAGAGAGCAATAGAGATGGATAATGGAATTGTGTGTGTGTGTGTGTGTGTGTGTGTGTGTTAGAGACTGAAGTAGAGAGAGAGAAAGAGTGTGTTTGACTGAGAGGAGAGTCCAGTGAGTCGTCCTCTTGCTCACATGACCCTTTCTCTGTGTGTGTGTGTGTGTGTGTGTGTGTGTGAGTGTGTGTGTGTTGGGGAGGTTGATATCAGCGGTGCTTTATGTGCCGTATGGCCCAGGCAGATGCCTCTGCCCACCCTGCAGGATCGGCAGCTTAATCTAAGCGGGCCGTGTTGCCATGGAGAACAACACAAATTACCCACATGGCTCCAGTCGGGCCGCCCCTGATGGCCAAGGACTCGGCACAGCGCATATGCCG
>JAODXP020000016.1:35122722-35128328 GCA_027497455.2 Sardinella longiceps
TCTCTCTCTCTCTCTCTCTCTCTCTCTCTCTCTCTCTCTCTCTCTCTCTCTCTCTCTCTGGCCCTCTCTTCTCCCTCCATCCCTCCTCATCTCTGTGCCCCTGACAGGTTCAGGTGGGTGAAGAGCAGTGACCCAGACAGTAGTTCTGTTCAAAAGAAATAATTTCTCTCTCGACGTGTGCACTCTCCGTGTCTCTCTCTCGTTCTCTCTCACTCTCTCGCTCTCTCACACACACACACACACACACACGCGTACACACGTACTGCGGTTCTGAGTCCCTATTGTTTGTGGCTGAGAGAGAGAAGGGTATGTCAGGCACTGATAGGCTGTCTGGGCCGGGTGAGCCTTGTATTAAGGACTTGAATGGCAGGGGATTATTTTGGGCTGTTGATGAGAAATGTGTGTGGTGAATGACATGAACTCTACTGAGGTGAACCTTGTGTCTTTCTCTCTTTCTCTCTCTCTCTCTCTCTCTCTCTCTCTCTCTCTCTCTCTCTCTCTCTGTCTTTCTCTCTCTTTCAATTCAATTCAATTCAATTCATTTCAATTCAAAGGTGCCTTATTGGCATGACAACAGGATGTTTGCATAAATTATATGTGAACTTACAGTACATATAAACAATATATGTAAGTAATATATAATCTCTCTCTCTCTCTCTCTCTCTCTCTCTCTCTCTATCTCTATCTCTATCTCTATCTCTATCTCTATCTCTATCTCTATCTCTATCTCTATATCTCTCTCTCTCTCTCTCTCCCTCCCTCCCTCGCAGCTCATCGGAGAAGTCCCTACCCTGGAGATCTGCAGGTGAGAACATCACTTCTATTGCATTCTGTTCTCTCAATGTTCTAGCTGTTCTCTCCTGTTCTCTCTGTGTTCTAGCGTCTCTTGTCAGTGCTCAATGCCCTTGAGTACCAGTATGCCTGAAACAGCTTTCAGCAATCTCCCTATACAATAATACAGCCCTCTCTTCTCTAATGAATTGTTTTGTATCTACATATCTGCCTTTTTCTATATTTCCCCTTATCGGCTTAATCTCCTGGCTACATCTGTCTTCTTTCATCAGATAAGCCTTTTGAATCAGCATTTTATTTAAACAAATTGGATAAGCATCCTGATGAAATGGCTGTTATTAAGCAAATGTGAATAGGCAGCAATGCAATGCATTGCTAATCTGAAGTATATTGCCATATTTCTAATGCATTGCAGCATATAGGAATGGGTGCATGTGATTAAAAATGAATGCATACTTAAGTGCAAGCACTATACTAATCCTCTCCAAGTCAAGATCAGGATACTAAAGTCATAGACAAGTATATCCATATTCTGGTCCATCTCTCTCCCTGAGGCCACACACACACACACACACACACACACACACACACACACACACACACACACACACACACACACACACACACACACACACACATATGCGGAGTTGCAGCCCTGTGTGTAAGGGACCTAGGGAAATATGTGATTGAAATGAATCATGAGCCAATTTTCATTTCAGATGCATTTCACGGCCGATTAACTGAATGACTGAGCATAATTAATACTTTATGTTCTCATCAATCTTTTCTGGCGTGGAAAAAAATAGCCCCAAAGTACAGGACGTGTTTCTAATTGATAACGAATCCCATTGGAATCCCTTCTAGGTGTGAGGTGATTTTTTCTCGAGAAACTTCATGAAGTTGCTTAAAAGCATAATTACTCGTTGTCCATCAGCATGTTGGACACCCAAGTGTCCCCCTGTGTGTGTGTGTGTGTGTGTGTGTGTGTGTGTGTGTGTGTGTGTGTGTGTGTGTGTGTGTGTGTGTGTGTGTGTGTGTGTGTGTGTCTATCTGATTTGGATTCTGACATAGTTGCTGTAGTTTTGCATTGCGTTATTCATAAGCATAGTCTGTAGCACACTCACCTTTATTTCCCTGGCTAAAGACAGCCTTTGATATCCCCCTCACCTTGAGCTCCCCACGACTGTGCCCTCAAAGTTCCCTTAAGTCAGTCAGAACATTAGTCTTTAGTAGTGTAAAACTTACCCCATCACAATGGTCTAATGTTGTTCACATTCACATATTAGGGATTGAATAGTTCTATGCTTAGTGACTTCTGCTTCACAATCATAGGCATCCAAATGTTGTCACTATTATGTATGAAAGCTTTAGCCACCACAAGTCTGTTATCTCTGTGTTGCTGTAGCTGAGGTCGAGGTGAGGGGTGAGCGAGGACGTCTGTGTCGGAGAGAGAGAGAGAGAGCGATGATGATGGTAGGGGTCTGTCAGTCTGTCTCGCCTGCATCCGCAACCCCTCGTTAATGCCCTCGGTGCCCTCGTCACCCGGCCACACGAGTTTCGCCGGCAAGCGCCACTGTGAATTGGCACTTAACCTCCAGAAAAGACAGTCACCACACAATTAAGGGCCAGAGACGGCCAGGCGGCGTCACTAGAACGCTCAGTCATCCCACCTCCACAGCCCCACCACCTCCACCTCCAGCTCCCCCGACGGTTCTTAATTTGCCCGGTCCCTCCAAGAGAGATGGAGATAAAGATTGGGGTGAGGGAAGAGATACGAGTTGTTTTCCTCCGTTTTTTTTTTTTTTGTACCGGCATTGGATGGGGTACAGCTGGCTGTGTTGATCAAAATGAGCGATCGTCCTCCATTAAGGCGGCTCTTTGGGCTGTTGGAATGACTCTTCATACACCCCGAGGGGAATTGTGGGTAAAAAAAAAAAAGAAAAAAAAATCTCATGCCATGATGAAGCGCTATTAGGGTCTGTCCATGAGATGAATGCACAGGCATACCCTCCAGCTCTAGTGCAATAACAGCCGCTTTTTGTGTACAGTTTGTCATCGTTTTCCAGTAACCATCCTTGATCAATAATTTAGCCCTATCAGTGGCATGCATTTTTCATGATGTTTGCTGTACCATGGAAATCATAGAGCGTTTTTTTTTTTTTTTTTTTCTTTTTGAGTCATTGTTAAAGAATTGAAGCGCCTCTAGCACACTATATCCAATGATCATTTCTTTGCCTGGCATAGTAATAACAGCGAAAGGAGAATTTATTGCTAGACTCAGGCTGAAGCCACGGCCGATTGCTACAGCCACTCCAAGCCGGGAAAAGCTTCTTGATGACAAGAGGAGAGGAGACTGTAGCAAAGAGGGAGGGGTGTGTGTGTGTCGGGTGTAGAAGACGAACACCTTGGCTTGCTAACACAATTCCGAGTGAGAGCGTTTGCCGTTAGGCTGTCAAAACCCCTGGGCTCTCATGTCAACAGATCTGTGCAAACAGGCCCGGCCCCAGAAACCACCCCTCACCTCCCTCCTCCCTCCCCCCATCCCTCCACTCCCCTCCCTCCTGTCCCCTCTCTCTGCGGCAGGCCAGTGTCAAAGAGGAGTGAGCTGAGCTCAGAGAGGGATGAAAGCTAGCTCAGGCTTCCGTACTCAGCAGTCACTGCCCTTGGAGACGTGACAAGAGAGACGTTGTGGCCTGCTAGCGGTTCAGTATATACATGCTGATCATCACCAAGCTGGCCGCATCAGCCACCGCGGTGGCCTATGGCTGTATTACTTTGACATGCGTCTAAAAATAGCAACGCTTATGGAATGAAGTCGGGCGACCTGAAAAAAGAGCTCCACAAAGACTTCTGACTAACCTGCAGAATTGCATGTGAAGCCTCATCCGACTCTGGTGATAAAACAAATCCTGTGTCTCTTTTGAAGTGTTTTTCTCTCCAGTGGAGTAGTCGTGTGTTAACCACCTGGACGTTTGTGTGTGTGTGTGTGTGTGTGTGTTTGTGTGTTTGTGTGTGTGTGTGTGTGTGTGTGTTCTTCTTCTTCTTCTTCTTGTCTCCCGCCTCAGATGCATCCACCTCTGGGGACGGCAAGTCGCGCTTGACGGACAGCTCGCAGTCGCCCTCCTTCCGGCTCCGCAGCGAAGGCGAGCAGCTGTCGCTCTACTCCCCGGAGCAGACCTCTCTCCATGAAAGTGAGGGTCCGTCCATCCATCCATGCTGACCACATTTCCAGCCCCACGTCGCATAGCGGGGCTCCAGTTCACAAGGAGTCACTCCCTCCAGCTCCTCAGGAGCCAAGAGGCCTTGAGCCTGACATAGGGGGGGGTGGTAGTGGGGGGTTGGATTGGATGGTTGTTGGGGTGGGGGGGTGTTGGGGCAGTGGAATGTTGGACAGGGATGACAGAATTTGTTTAAGCCTGGACTCCTCTTTTTTAATTCCACCCAGCCTATTTGCATAGGAGTGCTGGAGAAACTGGGGTGTTAAATGTAGAACGAAGGCTTACCGCTGAAGTTTTTTGGGGTGTTGTAGTTTGTTGACTCTCACATTTTCATTAGTTTAATGTAATGTTATAAATAAACTATTTGCTGACGGATAATTGGGAAGGTGAAAATTGCTTAGTAACATTTGCTCTATCTGTTCAGTAGATCTGTTCATACTGATTATGCCGAGGGTTATTTACAGTACGCACTTATGGTAGTAAAGAAGCTTCCAATTGACTTTCAACTGTGGATAGTGTGAATAGAGTTTAAGGCAGCCCTTTAGGCAGTGTGTGTTTTAACATTTCCTCCTCTTTCTCCACAATTCCCCACCCTACTCCCCACCCTACTCCACCCCACCCCACCCCCTCCAGGGTCCACAGGGAACTCGCGCAGCTCCACGCAGATGAACTCGTACTCGGACAGCGGCTACCAGGATGCCAGCAGCTACTACAGCAGCCAGAACCTGGGCAAGTCGGAGCTGAGACTGCAGCACTCGTACCCGGGCACCGCTGGTGGCGGCGGCAGCAGCGCCACCCTCATGAGGAATGCCCGCGCTGAGGGACAGGCCTCCGTGCAGGTACCCACACAGGAGCCTCTGGGTCTTTGAAACCAATGGGAAATAAATGAGACAGAGAGAGGGGAGAGGGTGAGGGAGGAGGAGAGAGAGAGAGAGAGAGAGAGATGGAGGGAGAGACGGATAGAGGGAGAACAGAGAGGGATAGAGAGAGAAGAGAGGGAATGGTAGAGCTTGCATTAAACGGCAAGACGAGGCAAGGCAAGGAGCCGAGGAGTCTAATCATGGGTCTAATCAACTTTTCTCTCTTCCGAGAATGGTGGCTGAAAGAAAAGAGCGGGGAGATCAAGGGGAGCAGACAGGGCCAGACCGTGAAGAACTCAATGTAATCAAAGAATCTGGAAGCTCTGAAGTCGTGCAGACAAGACTCTGCCTTTGTGGTCGTGGGTGTCTCTGTATGTGTCAGGTTTCAGGGAGGTTTTGGGGGGCCGGTGTGGGAAGGCTGGAGGACAGGGACACTGTGAGCTTTTGTTAGGGTTTTTTTTTTTTTTTGGTCTTTTTAGGTAAGGGTCACGATCTGGTTAGCTCTATGAAATGGAAACGCATGCCTTGTTAAATTGATTTACAAATTCACAGGCTGAGTTTTGTCTTTGCCTTATCTTTAAGTGTGGGTTTTAAATAGTATCTTTTATACCTCATCCTCCCCCTTCTCCCCCCCCCCTCTCTCCCTCTCTCCCCTCTCTCCCACTTGCTCCAGTCACAGGGTGCTGCAGCGCCCGGTCGGGCCATGCGGAGGGTGAGTTCGGTCCCTTCCCGTACC
>JAODXP020000016.1:35135928-35140928 GCA_027497455.2 Sardinella longiceps
AATATCATATGTGTGTGATGGTCTCTCTGTGTGTGTCTGTGTGTGTGTGTGTGTGTGTGTGTGTGTGTGTGTGTGTGTGTGTGTTTGTCTGTCTGATTGTTGCAACTGCCTGTAGGTGTATTGGTGGAGTTTTTAATCCTCTTTACCTTTTGGATCCATGATCAAAGTCTGTTTACATCCTGATGGTCATAAACAATATATATACTGTTTAAAAAATAACAAAAAAAACCCCAACAAAACAAACTCCTGCGCTCTGGGGCAGGTAAATATTTTGTAGCCGTCAAACTGCATAAGCAAATCAGGTAACCTCATATGACATGGACCATCCCTGCGTGCCAAATATTTCCCATGTTGTCCCCCCGCCACAGAAGCAGAGTGTTGACAGTTGACACCTCCAGTGGCTGCTGAAGAGTTAGCAGGACCCGCTAACATGTGCTACAGCTGTGAGGCACTGGCTGCACATTTGAACTCTTGTGTGTTTACAAGCGTGCGGCACGCTAGCTTTAGAGGCAGCCACCTGTTGGTGCCTGCCTGCCCTCCCTCCCCCGACCCAACATGCCTAAAGTCACACGTATTATTATATGTATACAAGGGCCTCCTCTGTGGAGTTTTGTGTGGAAGCGGCTCAAACCAGTTTTCATGGCAAAGTATGGTAAGTGTGTGTGTGTGTGTGTGTGTGTGTGTGTGTGTGTGTGTGTCTAGTGGTTTAGTTTGTTTTAACGAGTGCGTGTGCCGGGAGACGGTAACGAGCCGTGGCGGGCTGGGAGTTGACGGCGTAATGGAGCCGTAGCGGAGGCGGCTATTAATACCACCGTGTTGGACGCTCACGTTTAGGGCCTCTGGAGCGCTGCCAGCTAGCGACGATCCTCCTCTCCTCTTCTCTCTACTCTCCTCTTCTCTCCTCTCCTCTCCTTTCCTCTCCGTTCCACACCACTCCTCTCCGGTAATGTAGCCAGGAATTCCACACACGTGCCTCACATGCTGTATAATGCATGCTGACCTAATGGGCTCCGTGTTTAACTTTTCATACAGATCACGTCAGGGCTGTTTCATTCATTTCCAATGACTTTAGGATAATGGAATAAGTTGGGAAGTTTTTTTTTCTTTTTTCTTTTTCTTCAGTATTTCTTCTGTGGTCCAGAAGTAGCCAATATTTATATGTGCCTACAAATGCATGCACACACACACACTTACACTCGCTTGTGTGTGCTGTGTCTGTGCCTGTGTCTGTGTCTGTTTACGCATGTTTATGCGTGTAATATTTCAGTATTCTCCTAGGCTCAAGCTATTTGCATATTCAGTAGTGGTGTGCGTGCGTGTGCGTGTGCGTGTGTGTGTGTGTGTTTGTGTGTGTTTGTGTTTCTGTTTCGGTGTGTGTGCCATAGTAGTGTTGTCTGAAATGGAGAGCTGGTAAGTGAGCCACAGAATGAAAAGCTGCCTTTTACTGATCAGCCTTTGGGGAGCCGTTGAGTGCTGGGCCTCAAATTAGCAGCAGCAGCATCAGGAGCCACTCAGCGGGGTTGTTAGCCCGCGCCCGCAGACTAGGCCGCCCAGCAGTATTGCTCTCAGGGGTGTGTGTGTGTGTGTGTGTGTGATGTGGTGGTGGAGGGTGTGAGATGGAGAGTGTGCATTACACGGCCCGAGTGTGTGTCTTTGAGTGTGTGTGTGTCTGCGTTTGAGTGTGTGTGTGTGTGTGTGTGTGTGTGTGTGATGTGGTGGCGGAGGGGTGTGAGACGGAGAGTGTGCATTACACAGCCCGCTTGGAGTGTCCATTACGGGAGCCTCTTCAGCGCGGAATGCTAGAGAGCTCTCCGCTTCTCACGGCCTCGCCCTCCACTCCCATGGGGCCGAGCTCTCGATGGCCCCGCGGTCGGTCGGTTGGTCGATCAGCCGATGTAGCCGCACTGTCTCCACGACACGTGACTCAGTCTTAGGATTGTAACCTCTTCCCTGTAAAACCTGTGGAGGTCAGTGCCAATCCACTCTGTGAGCTGTTTTTATTTAATGACTGCATGCCTGGTGTGCCATTGCAGTGGGATTGCAGGTCATGGTCTGTGTGTGTGTGTGTGTGTGTGTGTGTGTGTGTGTGTGAGCGAGAGAGTAGCGTTCCCGTGTGGACATGGCCTAAGTATGAGGGGCTGGCAGGTCAGTGTGAGTGAGATCAGTTGTGGTGTTGTTGTTGTTGTTATTATTATTATTATTATTATTATTATTATTATTATTATTATTATTACATCTTATTCTATCTCTGCTCTCCATCTGTTGGGAGGTGGGTTTGTGATTATGGCTGGTAGCGGCCCCCACTCTGAGCTCCAGGCTTCGGGCTGCATGCTCTGCACTGAAGCCTCTGGCCTCTGGGTGACCCGACCCCAGTGCTGGGTAAGCAGCTTTGAGTGGACATGCAGCCCCCTGCTACTAGACAAGGGGCTAGCAGTAGCCATCACACAGCACACATGTCTGTGTGTCTTTTGTGTGTGTATGCGTGTGTGTGTGTGTGTGTGTGTGTGTGTGTGTGTGTGCGAGCTTGTGTTTTTCTATGAGAGTGTGTGATTCTTTGTGGAAAAGTGCTTAGCGAGGGGCTCTGCTCTGTCCTCCCCCTTAAGCTGGCTGTGTGTATGCTATGCTGCACCAGAGTCATTGGCAGCACTCTGGGGAGATCGATCGTCCACCCACCCACCCCTCCCCTCCTCCCTCCCTCCCCTCCACACTCCCATCTTCCCTCTTCCTCCTCTTCTTATTCTCCTCCCTCCCTCCCTCCCTCGGCTCGGCTCGGCTGGGCTCGACTCTAAAGACAACAGGCGATGTCGTGCGTTAGCACCTTCTGAAGGCCCCGGGGTCGATAAAGGGAGCAGGAGATTGGGGCAGATAGCGCTGCGGAGCTGCAGAGCTGCAGAGCTCCCCGTCGCCTGCTGCTGCATTTGTGTTTGAATAGGAGAGAGGACACGAGGCTGGAGATTAGGCTGATCCCAGACCTGGCACCAAACGCCACTAACAGCCCCATCCGCCTCACAATGGAGCCCATACAGGACTTAAGTGCTCTGATGGGGCTCATTATATTTCCACTGCACCCCCCCCCCCCCACACACACACACATCCCCCCTCCCCCCCCCCCCCCCCCAGGAGCCCTCACTCATCACCAAGCCCCCCCCTCCCCACACACACACACACACACTGACACACACATGCACATACACACACGTACACATTCAGGCACACATACACATACACACACACACACACACTCAGGCACACACATACACAGACATACAGATTCTCTCTCTCTCTCTGTCTCTGTCTCCTGACACCTGGGTTTTGTTCAAGCTGAATGCCTAAACACCAGCATTGCAGAATGGGGGCCTCTCTTCCCCCCATCCCCATCCCCCTTCTCTCTTTCTCTCATTCTCTCCGCTCTGTCTTTTATTCCCTCGCTCTCACCCCCACATACTTTACCACCTGAGGTGCAGGCAGGGGGATTTTAGTGGAAGGGTGGAGATTTACATGTGTTAGTGTAGTGAAGGAGGTTGGGGGGGCATTGTGCATAAAGGAATTCTGTGTGTGTGTGTGTGTGTGTGTGTGTGTGTGTGTGTGTGTGTGTGTGTGTGTGTGTGTGTGTGTGTGTGTGTGTGCAATGTTATGTGCATGAAAAAATGTGTTTTTATTTCCTTGGTTTACAGCATATGCTTGTGTTTTTAGACCTCTAATAGCGGAATGAGTTACACTGTGTGTGTGTGTGTGTGTGTGTGTGTGTGTTGTGTTTGTGCGTGTGTGTGTGTGTGTGTGTGTGTGCGTTTGTGTGTAGGTGGGTTTTATGCCCCTCTGTGTGTTGCTCTGTGCTGGTTTGTAACTTTGTGATTTACGGGCACTACGTGTATGTTTTTTATACACACTGCATAATTTTCTGTTCGTCCATTTTAGTGTGTGTACTCGTGTGCATAATAGGCTAATTTGTGGCTCTGTCAGCATCTCCTCTCTCACACTCACACACACACACACACACACACACACACACACACACACACACACACACACACACACACACACACCATAAACACACTGCTTTTCTATTTTTCTCACACACAAGCACACACACTGCTCTATTCCCCTCACACACACACACAAACACATGGTAGGGTAGCCACAGGCAGGATCATATGTCTGCGGCCTCAGATGCAGGCAGTTGGTGAACACCTTCAGCTCCCTCTCCCCATAGTTGCCCATCACAGTCCTCTCCAGAAATCAGCTGCTCTTTTAATGGCTCATCCTGGTCAAGGTAGATACCCTTGGGTGAGGGGCAACACCAGGTGCCAGGCCTAATAATGCCCCCCTACACCCCCCGACACCCCCATCCACCCCCTGTTGCTCCCTCAGCTGCCCCCCCCCCCCAATTACCAAGACTTAGTGCATAAAGTTAGCTGACGAGGTGCCTGCTGACCAGTGCAATTAGCATGCTAATAGCCTCTATTAGTTAAAGTGCTTTGTGGAGGTTGTCGAGATCTTGCAGTTGTTAGCACCAGGCTTTAAATGGCACCTCAAAAAAGTCAACAGGCTTTTAAGGAGACCTGTGTGAACGTGATGGATCGTGATGGTTACTATTGGTTACTTTTCGTCCGCAGTAAGGCATGCACGTTTTGCTTTGGTTGTTGCTGGAGACGGTTGAGTCACCGCTGGACGAGTTGCGACGTGTGTGTGTGTGTGTTTTGTGTGTGTTGCTCATTTCCTTCAAAGCCTCTCCCCAGTAGTAATCCCTGCAGCCGTAGCCTATGTTGGCTCTGCAAGCCTGGCTGTTTTACGGCCTCTGTTTCTAAGGGAAGATAAAGGTGGAAGCACACTTGCAGCAACACACACACACACACACACACACACACACACACACACACACACACACACACACACACACACACACACACACACACACACAAGAGACTCATCATAAAAAAACCTCCCTCAGTCGTGTCCTGTCTCAGCACTTTCCAAACCCCCAGTAACCCCCTCCATCCACA
>JAODXP020000016.1:35143428-35153710 GCA_027497455.2 Sardinella longiceps
TCTCATCAATCTTTTCTGGCGTGGAAAAAAATAGCCCCAAAGTACAGGACGTGTTTCTAATTGATAACGAATCCCATTGGAATCCCTTCTAGGTGTGAGGTGATTTTTTCTCGAGAAACTTCATGAAGTTGCTTAAAAGCATAATTACTCGTTGTCCATCAGCATGTTGGACACCCAAGTGTCCCTCTGTGTGTGTGTGTGTGTGTGTGTGTGTGTGTGTGTGTGTGTGCGTGTCTATCTGATTTGGATTCTGACATAGTTGCTGTAGTTTTGCATTGCGTTATTCATAAGCATAGTCTGTAGCACACTCACCTTTTATTTCCCTGGCTAAAGACAGCCTTTGATATCCCCCTCACCTTGAGCTCCCCACGACTGTGCCCTCAAAGTTCCCTTAAGTCAGTCAGAACATTAGTCTTTAGTAGTGTAAAACTTACCCCATCACAATGGTCTAATGTTGTTCACATTCACATATTAGCGAGTGAATAGTTCTATGCTTAGTGACTTCTGCTTCACAATCATAGGCATCCAAATGTTGTCAGTCACTATTCTATATGAAAGCTTTAGCCACCACAAGCCTGTTATCTCTGTGGTACTGTAGCTGAGGTCGAGGTGAGGGGTGAGCGAGGACGTCTGTGTCGGAGAGAGAGAGAGAGAGCGATGATGATGGTAGGGGTCTGTCAGTCTGTCTCGCCTGCATCCGCAACCCCTCGTTAATGCCCTCGGTGCCCTCGTCACCCGGCCACACGAGTTTCGCCGGCAAGCGCCACAGTGAATTGGCACTTAACCTCCAGAAAAGACAGTCACCACACAATTAAGGGCCAGAGACGGCCAGGCGGCGTCACTAGAACGCTCAGTCATCCCACCTCCACAGCCCCACCACCTCCACCTCCAGCTCCCCCGACGGTTCTTAATTTGCCCGGTCCCTCCAAGAGAGATGGAGATAAAGATTGGGGTGAGGGAAGAGATACGAGTTGTTTTCCTCCGTTTTTTTTTTTTTTTTTTTGTACCGGCATTGGATGGGGTACAGCTGGCTGTGTTGATCAAAATGAGCGATCGTCCTCCATTAAGGCGGCTCTTTGGGCTGTTGGAATGACTCTTCATACACCCCGAGGGGAATTGTGGGTAAAAAAAAAAAAGAAAAAAAAAATCTCATGCCATGATGAAGCTCTATTAGGGTCTGTCCATGAGATGAATGCACAGGCATACCCTCCAGCTCTAGTGCAATAACAGCCGCTTTTTGTGTACAGTTTGTCATCGTTTTCCAGTAACCATCCTTGATCAATAATTTAGCCCTATCAGTGGCATGCATTTTTCATGATGTTTGCTGTACCATGGAAATCATTGAGCGTTTTTTTTTTTTTTCTTTTTGAGTCATTGTTAAAGAATTGAAGCGCCTCTAGCACACTATATCCAATGATCATTTCTTTGCCAGGCATAGTAATAACAGCGAAAGGAGAATTTATTGCTAGACTCAGGCTGAAGCCACGGCCGATTGCTACAGCCACTCCAAGCCGTGAAAAGCTTCTTGATGACAAGAGGAGAGGAGACTGTAGCAAAGAGGGAGGGGTGTGTGTGTGTGTCGGGTGTAGAAGACGAACACCTTGGCTTGCTAACACAATTCCGAGTGAGAGCGTTTGCCGTTAGGCTGTCAAAACCCCTGGGCTCTCATGTCAACAGATCTGTGCAAACAGGCCCAGCCCCAGAAACCACCCCTCACCTCCCTCCTCCCTCCCCCTATCCCTCCATCCCTCCCTCCTTCTCCTCCTCTGCCACCATGGAGCTCCCAGTCTCATCTATATGCGAGCAGACCAGGGCCACGCATGTCAAAGAGGAGTGAGCTGAGCTCAGAGAGGGATGAAAGCTAGCTCAGGCTTCCGTACTCAGCAGTCACTGCCCTTGGAGACGTGACAAGAGAGACGTTGTGGCCTGCTAGCGGTTCAGTATATACATGCTGATCATCACCAAGCTGGCCGCGTCAGCCACCGCGGTGGCCTATGGCTGTATTACTTTGACATGCGTCTAAAAATAGCAACGCTTATGGAATGAAGTCGGGCGACCTGAAAAAAGAGCTCCACAAAGACTTCTGACTAACCTGCAGAATTGCATGTGAAGCCTCATCCGACTCTGGTGATAAAACAAATCCTGTGTCTTTTTTGAAGTGTTTTTTTCTCTCAAGTGGAGTAGTCGTGTGTTAACCACCTGGGCGCCTGTGTGTGTGTGTGTGTGTGTGTGTGTGTGTGTGTGTGTGTGTGTGTGTGTGTGTGTGTGTGTGTGTGTGTGTGTGTGTGTGTGTGTCTTCTTCTTCTTCTTCTTGTCTCCCGCCTCAGATGCATCCACCTCTGGGGACGGCAAGTCGCGCTTGACGGACAGCTCGCAGTCGCCCTCCTTCCGGCTCCGCAGCGAAGGCGAGCAGCTGTCGCTCTACTCCCCGGAGCAGACCTCTCTCCATGAAAGTGAGGGTCCGTCCGTCCATCCATGCTGACCACATTTCCAGCCCCACGTCGCATAGCAGGGCTCCAGTTCACAGGGAGTCACTCCCTCCAGCTCCTCAGGAGCCAAGAGGCCTTGAGCCTGACATAGTGGGGGGGGTGGGGGGGGGTGGTAGTGGGGGGTTGGATTGGATGGTTGTTGGGGTGTGGAGGGGGTGTTGGGGCAGTGGAATGTTGGACAGGGATGACAGAATTTGTTTAAGCCTGGACTCCTCTTTTTTAATTCCACCCAGCCTATTTGCATAGGAGTGCTGGAGAAACTGGGGTGTTAAATGTAGAACGAAGGCTTACCGCTGAAGTTTTTTGGGGTGTTGTAGTTTGTTGACTCTCACATTAGTCCATTAGTTTAATGTAATGTTATAAATAAACTATTTGCTGACGGATAATTGGGAAGGTGAAAATTGCTTAGTAACATTTGCTCTATCTGTTCAGTAGATCTGTTCATACTGATTATGCCGAGGGTTATTTACAGTACGCACTTGTGGTAGTAAAGAAGCTTCCAATTGACTTTCAACTGTGGATAGTGTGAATAGAGTTTAAGGCAGCCCTTTAGGCAGTGTGTGTTTTAACATTTCCTCCTCCTTCTCCACAATTCCCCACCCTACTCCCACCCTACTCCACCCCACCCCACTCCAGGGTCCACAGGGAACTCGCGCAGCTCCACGCAGATGAACTCGTACTCGGACAGCGGCTACCAGGATGCCAGCAGCTACTACAGCAGCCAGAACCTGGGCAAGTCGGAGCTGAGACTGCAGCACTCGTACCCGGGCACCGCTGGTGGCGGCGGTGGCGGCAGCGCCACCCTCATGAGGAATGCCCGCGCTGAGGGACAGGCCTCCGTGCAGGTACCCACACAGGAGCCTCTGGGTCTTTGAAACCAATGGGAAATAAATGAGACAGAGAGAGGGAGAGGGTGAGGGAGGGGGAGAGAGAGAGAGAGAGAGAGAGAGAGGGAGGGAGGGAGGGAGAGACGGATAGAGGGAGAACGAGAGGGAGAGAGAGAGAGAGGGAATGGTAGAGCTTGCATTAAACGGCAAGACGAGGCAAGGCAAGGAGCCGAGGAGTCTAATCATGGGTCTAATCAACTTTTCTCTCTTCCGAGAATGGTGGCTGAAAGAAAAGAGCGGGGAGATCAAAGGGGAGCAGACAGGGCCAGACCGTGAAGAACTCAATGTAATCAAAGAATCTGGAAGCTCTGAAGTCGTGCAGACAAGACTCTGCCTTTGTGGTCGTGGGTGTCTCTGCATGTGTCAGGTTTCAGGGAGGTTTTTGGGGGGCCGGTGTGGGAAGGCTGGAGGACAGGGACACTGTGAGCTTTTGTTAGGGTTTTTTTTTTTTTTTTTTTTTGTTTTTTTGGGTCTTTTTAGGTAAGGGTCACGATCTGGTTAGCTCTATGAAATGGAAACGCATGCCTTGTTAAATTGATTTACAAATTCACAGGCTGAGTTTTGTCTTTGCCTTATCTTTAAGTGTGGGTTTTAAATAGTATCTTTTATACCTCATCCTCCCCCTTCTCCCCCCTCCCTCCCTCTCTCCCTCTCTCCCACTTGCTCCAGTCACAGGGTGCTGCAGCGCCCGGTCGGGCCATGCGGAGGGTGAGTTCGGTCCCTTCCCGTACCCAGTCCCCAGCCTACGCCAGCGGAGCCAGTAGCAGTGGCGTTTCCCCGTCTCGTGGCTCCCTGCGAGCCTCTATGGGTGCAGGCAGTGGAGGAGGAGGAGGAGGAGGAGGGGGCAGCTCTTACGGTTCGCCGATCGTGACGGAACCGCGGCCGCTACCCAGCATCTTCTCCAGCACCACCCTACCCGGGGCCGGCCGAGCCAGTTCGCCCTACTCCAGCCAGCGCACAAGTTCCCCGGCCGCACTCCGCCGCGTCGGATCCACCAACTCCCGTACGGGCT
Organism: Sardinella longiceps; assembly: GCA_027497455.2. NCBI lineage: Eukaryota > Metazoa > Chordata > Actinopteri > Clupeiformes > Clupeidae > Sardinella > Sardinella longiceps. The sequence continues at coordinate 35,147,817 of JAODXP020000016.1, forward strand.
CGACGGTGGGAGCGGGCGCTGGTGTCGTTGGAAGCCGGACCACTTCTCCTTACCAGGGGCTGGGGGCCGAGGGGCAGCAGGGGGGCGGAGCGGTGGCGGGCATCGGAGGGTCCCCTGGGCGCCTGGCGGGCATGACGGCTATGCCCCAGCAGCACTACGGCACGGCCACCGGTCTGCCCACACGCCCGGTGCTGCACGACCCCACTGACCCCTACGCCGCCACCCAGCCCTATGACATCTACGAGCGCATGGTGGCCACCAGACCCGACAGCCTCTCAGGTCAGAACTCTGTCTGTCTGTCTGTCTGTCTGTCTGTCTGTGTGTGTGTGTGTGTGTGTGTGTGTGTGTATACTGTATGCCTTTATCCCCAACTGATGTTCCTATGTACAGTATTTGGTATTTGTATGTCTATGGAGGCCTTTCTTTTCCACGTGAGTGTGTCTAGAGTGTGTGTGCAAGTTTATATACTTTGGACATCATGTTGAATCTGAGCAGCAGTGCGCCAGGGTGTGTGTGTGTGTGTGTGTGTGTGTGTGTGTGTGTGTGTGTGTGTGTGTGCATGTGTGGTGCTCTCCTGACGTCACCCCCTCAGCTCCACGGGGCTCGAGATAATGACTCCAGCTGACTCCTCCATTTAGTCTCGTCCGTCGCTCTCCGATCCGATATTTATTTATTTATTTATTTATTTATTTGTTTGTTTATTTATTTAGCCGAGATGCACAGACACTTCCCAGCGGTGACAGACACAACCTCTGCTTTCTCAGGCAAAACTCCCATCAGCTCCGACGACGCTCATCCGTAATCCCAGCTCACCCTCCTCCCAAACCCTCCCTCCGTGCCCTCGGTCTAATTTAAGGGCTTGATGGGTAATTTTCGTTCCTTTGGCATGCTGGGTAAAGAGACTCAAGGCGCAAGGAAATCGGAAAAAAAGGGGGAGCAAGCAGGAGCGACTGTCCCAGTGGCATAAAGAACATAGTCAGCGTGATGCAATCAACCGCAGCTTGCCACTGAGAGAAATGGAGAGAGAGAGAGAGTGGGGAGATGGAGAGAGAGAGTGGAGAGATGGAGAGAGAAAATAGAGAGAGAGATTGAGCGAATACCATGGGATATTGGCACGACATCCTCTATTTTCCAGCCCTTGACGTAGTGCAGTGCAGCACAGCGCTTGGATTAATGATAGGCTTTTCATGGCGAGGAGATCGGGGGCGGGGAGGAGGCAAATGAGAACAAACTAAGTTTGCTGAAAGCGCTTCTGAGGGAGTTCTAATCTGGAGCCGTTTGAAATAAGAGCTGTGGACATGAACCGTGCACCGCCGCCGCCGCCGCGACACAAATCAAGCTAATCGCTTCTGCGGTGGAGGTTTATGTGAATTAGCCAGACAGCTTCCTGTTAAACTGCCAGACAGCTGCCTGTTAAACTGAAGCGTTATTAGCGAAGTAATCAAATCGATTAAAAATGACAGCCTCCCAACAGTGTGGCGCCCTGCAGGGCATAGAATTGTCTTTCTGACTGACTGACATCTCTCTGGTAACTCCGAATAAGTCGTCGGTCGAGGGAGAGATGGATATGGAGAGAGGCATGATGGGATAGATGGATATGTTGTCGTTTCGCTGGGTGGGTGTTGGCTGTGTTTGCTGCAGCACAGGCCAGCTGCTTCATAGCTCGTAAAGATGACTTCTCTGACAAGACGACAAAGAAATTGTCATGTATTCATTTGTCTCCTGACCCCAACCCATCACACACACACACACACACACACACACACACACACACACACACACACACACACACACACACACACACACACACACACACACACACAAACACAACACACACACACACACACAGAGAGTAGATTTATGCGTGTAGCCAGTGACCCCCCCCCCCCCCCATCCCTAAGGGAGTTCAGTTGGGCCTTTTGGCCCACTCTGTAATATTTCATCTGTCCGCCCGCTCTCCCTTCCGTTCATCTCATTGATTAGATGTGATTGCGCAATATCCCCAGCCCTGATGGGTGATGAGCGCTTACTATTAGCTATGTCACACAGTAAGATGACGGCCACGGCCGGTCAAGGTTAATTGGTGGAATGAGACGCAGTTTCGATTAGTGGAGTGTCCCCTTATGTGGAAAGTCTAGACCCATTTTGCATCGGCCAATGAGTTTCTTCCCACTTCAGCCACTTTGTTTCACTGACAGCCACTTTTGAAGGAGGGTGGCACTTAATGAAGGCCAGAGAGTGCGGTGGCCCTCGTTCATGAGCTTGTAGCTGTTGTGCCTCCTGCTAGCGGAGAGAAGGGGAAAATGATTTGCTGCTGTTGTGAGCCGACAATTCATCACACGCAGCCTAAGAGTAATGGGACAGGGCTTGGTGCTCTAGTACGCGTCTACTCTCACTCCTTCAGTTAATGCGTTTATTACACACACTCGTTCTCTTCCTCTCTCTCTCTCTCTCTCTCTCTCTCTCTCTCTCTCATCCCTCTTTTATCCACTCTCTCACTTTAAATCTCCTCCCTTCTCTCACTCATCCTCTCATCCCCCTCTTTCTTGTTTTTTTTTCTCTTTTCCTCCATATCCCAATTCAGTTTTTTTTCCTCTCTTCTGCTGCCTGTTACTTTAATTTCATCTTTTTCTCACCTCTCTCTCTCTCTCTCTCTCTCTCTCTCTCTCTCTCTCTCTCTCTCTCTCTCTCTCTCTCTCTCTCTCTCTCTCTCCCTCCCTTCCCTTGTCATATCTGTCAGTGATAAAAGTAGGTCCTATCCGCTGCAGGTGGAACATGAATATGGCTGCCACTCTGCCATCAAGAAGAGAAGGATTAGGGGACCCCTGTAATTACTCTCCTCTCGCCGCCGCTGCTTTTTTACATCAAAGCTCAGCTCAGGTGCTCAGGAGTTTGTCATTGAAAAGGACGTTGGGCTTTTAGTAGTCGGGGCTATGCAGGCCATATTGGAAGGCTAGGCTGCACGCTCTCTCTCACACCACCCTCCCCTGAAACGCCCTGAGAAGTTTTGTCGTCCTGTTCCAATAACATTTAACCTACTACTTTAGTATTGCAAGTGTCACTCTGGTACTCCCTAGGCTTCATAAAAAAACTGCAATTAAATAGTGTAATTGATTTGAGTGTGTGTGGGTGTGTGTGTTTCTCTCTGCTTGTGTGTGTGTATGGGTCTCGGTGTGTTTTTTTCTTTTTTCCTTCTTAATCTCCTGCTGCCTGACGGAAATCCTCAGACACTCTGGATGATGACCTTCAAGGTGAACTTGCGCACTGATAATCTGTGTCTGTAATGTGCTTGCTCTGCTCGGCTCTGCTCTGCTCATCTCTGTGTGCCTGCCTGCCTGCCTGCCTGCGCCTCCATTTACTCCTGGTCTGTTTGTTTCACTCCATCAACCACCTCCTCCTCTGATAAGAGCCTTGATCCAAAGTCATTGGAACTGAGATCACTTTGGTTACTTTTATGTGGCCTGTGTGTGTGTGTGTGTGTGTGTGTGTGTGTGTGTGTGTGTGTGTGTGTGTGTGTGTGTCTATGTCTGTGTGTGTGTCTTCTCATCAGTGACGTAAAGAAAACCGCATTATCCCGTGTCACTTTTTTTCCCACTAAAATTCCTCCTCCATTGCGCTCCTAGTGGTTTTCATGCTCTTAACCAGGTAATCATTCATTCGCTGTTCTCTCGTTCTCATCCCCTCCATCTCCTCCACCGCATCCTCCTCATGTGGTTCTGAGCTCCTGTCGGGGCTGGCCAGTGGCCAAGAGTGTCCCCACTGTAGATGACCACAGAAACTGTAGAAACAGAAACACAAAAATGGCCTCCCAAGGCAAAGGGAATGAGTGACAACAGGAAGACAAGCAGCTCGGCTGGGCTGGGCATTGGGAGCTGAGCGGCTGCGTCTCTTAGGCTGGGAACATCTGGCCACTGTCTGCCATGCAATGAGGGAGTGTGTTTCTCTCTTTCTCTCAGTCTCACAACTACACACAGCTACCCCCCTACACACACACACACACACACACACACACTCTCTCTCTCTCTCTCTCTCTCTCTCTCTCTCTCTCTCTCTCTCTCTCTCTCTCTCTCTCTCTCACACACTCACACACACACACACACACACACACACACACACACACACATACACACACACACACACACACACATACACACACACACACTCGTCTCTTAACTGCTTTCAATGCAGCTGTCCAAAAACCAATTTCAGCTTTCTTCTCTGCCCAACCAGCTGCCTTCTGGGTAATGAGTGTCTGGCACCGACTTCCTCCTCCTCCTCCTTCTTCTCCTTCTCCTCATCTTCTACTTCTCCTCTTCTCTTCTTTTCTTCTCTTCTCCTCTCTTCTCTTTTCCTTCATGCTCTGGCTGTTTGGGCAGATGTGCCAGCAGCGCAGAGCAGAGCAGACGCCAGAGCTGGATTCCCACTTGACCAGAGGTGACGTGTTTGCGGGTGGCAAATGGCACAGAAGAGAGCGACTCAAAAGAACAGGCTCCACTCCTCGACTCTCTCTCTCTCTCTCTCTCTCTCTCTCTCTCTCTCTCTCTCTCTCTCTCTCTCTCTCTCTCTCTCTCTCTCTCTCTCCTCGCTTCTCTGTCCCTTCATCTCTGCTCCACTCCTCCAGTCTGGCTGCATGTTTCACCCCCTGTTTTTTTTTTTTTTTTTTCTTAATACAGTTCTGTAAAGCCCATTTTGGGTTTGGCCAAAAAATTTTGATGAAAAATGGGGCGAAAATTGAGGTCCTTGTTAGTGGACAGACTGCTGAGGTGTCCCGTATTTCGTATTTTCAGCTCACCGCTAAGGATTTTTTGGCGGCTAACAGCGAAACTGAAAGCCCCAAAAGCCCAATCATGGCTGCTATTTTTGGGGGTCGCTTATTTGTCTCGCCCAGGAGTGCCTTCGGGGCTCGAGACGATGAAAGCGGAGATGTTGAGCGATTAACAGATAGCTCCCTGTGGACACGACGGCGTGGATTCACAAGATGTTTTTCTTTCTCTCTTTCTTTCTTTATTTATTTATTAATTTTCCCTCCGTCGCCGTTGTTTTCAAGATGTCTCTGCTTAAGTAGTCTAGTCAGCTGCATCCATTTTGAGTTGTCTTTGTGCCAAGCCACTGCCGCCTAGCGAGAACAAAGCCTGTGCCAGGCTTCATCACTGGAGACTTTAGCGAGCAAAGAAAAAAGTAAAACACACTGACAAATGTAAAGTGGTGGTGAAAACGGTTTTGATGCCGCCAGTAAGTGATCTGGCAGCAGAGATGGATATTTTTGTATTTGAATACTTCGTAGCCACAGATTATTTATTATTATTTTTTTTCCATCGCACGTAAATGGGTTTATTGATTTCGAGAGCAGAACAGCCATGAAGACAGAGACTTGGCGAGCGATGCAGCTCCTCACCGCCATGTGTTTCTCGCTCTCGGGTGGAGACATGATCGAGGAGAGAGAGGAAGGGAGAGGGACCGAGAGTGTGTGTGTGTGTGTGTGTGTGTGTGTGTGTGTGTGTGTGTGAGGGAGAAGGAGAGAGAGAGACAGCACAGTGTCTCCCCGTAAGGCCTGCGCTTTTGGTGGTTAGCGCCCGGCCAATGACTTTTGCAGATCGGCCGCGCAGTGGCGGTCCTGGCTCTGATTTGATCTCGACCAGATCTTGTCCCCTCTGGCTCCCTCTCTCTCCTATGCTCTCTTTCATTCTTCCCTTCCTTCTTCCTTTCATCATCCATCCATCCCTTTCCCCCTCCTTTCTTTTGGTTTGAACAACCCAAGACCCCAGTCCTTTGCCAGACGTCTTCAAACCAGCGGCAGGGTTGTCGTCGTCTGGACTGTGTATGGCGTAGCAGCCTGGCTTTGAGAGAGATCTCTCTCTCTCTCTCTCTCTCTCTCTCTCTCTCTCTCTCTCTCT
>JAODXP020000016.1:35156310-35166310 GCA_027497455.2 Sardinella longiceps
TGCTTCATTAATCTCTAGTTCATATTTATAAAACCCACAACACTTTTGATATGTATCTCTCTCTCTCTCTCTCTCTCTCTCTCTCTCTCTCTCTCTCTCTCTCTCTCTCTCTCTCTCTCTCTCTCTCTCTCTCTCTCTCTCTCTCATGGCCCTCTCTTCTCCCTCCATCCCTCCTCATCTCTGTGCCCCTGACAGGTTCAGGTGGGTGAAGAGCAGTGACCCAGACAGTAGTTCTGTTCAAAAGAAATAATTTCTCTCTCGACGTGTGCACTCTCCGTGTCTCTCTCTCGTTCTCTCTCACTCTCTCGCTCTCTCCACACACACACACACACACACACGCGTACACACGTACTGCGGTTCTGAGTCCCTATTGTTTGTGGCTGAGAGAGAGAAGGGTATGTCAGGCACTGATAGGCTGTCTGGGCCGGGTGAGCCTTGTATTAAGGACTTGAATGGCAGGGGATTATTTTGGGCTGTTGATGAGAAATGTGTGTGGTGAATGACATGAACTCTACTGAGGTGAACCTTGTGTCTTTTTTTCTCTCTCTCTCTCTCTCTCTTTCTCTCTCTCTCTCTCTCTCTCTCTCTCTCTGTCTTTCTCTCTCTTTCAATTCAATTCAATTCAATTCATTTCAATTCAAGGTGCCTTATTGGCATGACAACAGGATGTTTGCATAAATTATATGTGAACTTACAGTACATATAAACAATATATGTATATATGTAAGTAATATATAATCTCTCTCTCTCTCTCTCTCTCTCTCTCTCTCTCTCTATCTCTATCTCTATCTCTATCTCTATCTCTATCTCTATCTCTATCTCTATCTCTATATCTCTCTCTCTCTCTCTCTCCCTCCCTCCCTCGCAGCTCATCGGAGAAGTCCCTACCCTGGAGATCTGCAGGTGAGAACATCACTTCTATTGCATTCTGTTCTCTCAATGTTCTAGCTGTTCTCTCCTGTTCTCTCTGTGTTCTAGCGTCTCTTGTCAGTGCTCAATGCCCTTGAGTACCAATATGCCTGAAACAGCTTTCAGCAATCTCCCTATACAATAATACAGCCCTCTCTTCTCTAATGAATTGTTTTGTATCTACATATCTGCCTTTTTCTATATTTCCCCTTATCGGCTTAATCTCCTGGCTACATCTGTCTTCTTTCATCAGATAAGCCTTTTGAATCAACATTTTATTTAAACAAATTGGATAAGCATCCTGATGAAATGGCTGTTATTAAGCAAATGTGAATAGGCAGCAATGCAATGCATTGCTAATCTGAAGTATATTGCCATATTTCTAATGCATTGCAGCATATAGGAATGGGTGCATGTGATTAAAAATGAATGCATACTTAAGTGCAAGCACTATACTAATCCTCTCCAAGTCAAGATCAGGATACTAAAGTCATAGACAAGTATATCCATATTCTGGTCCATCTCTCTCCCTGAGGCCACACACACACACACACACACACACACACACACACACACACACATATGCGGAGTTGCAGCCCTGTGTGTAAGGGACCTAGGGAAATATGTGATTGAAATGAATCATGAGCCAATTTTCATTTCAGATGCATTTCACGGCCGATTAACTGAATGACTGAGCATAATTAATACTTTATGTTCTCATCAATCTTTTCTGGCGTGGAAAAAAATAGCCCCAAAGTACAGGACGTGTTTCTAATTGATAACGAATCCCATTGGAATCCCTTCTAGGTGTGAGGTGATTTTTTTTTTTTTTTTCTCGAGAAACTTCATGAAGTTGCTTAAAAGCATAATTACTCGTTGTCCATCAGCATGTTGGACACCCAAGTGTCCCCCTGTGTGTGTGTGTGTGTGTGTGTGTGTGTGTGTGTGTGTGTGTGTGTGTGTGTGTGTGTGTGTGTGTGTGTGTGTGTGTGTGTCTATCTGATTTGGATTCTGACATAGTTGCTGTAGTTTTGCATGGGTTTATTCATAAGCATAGTCTGTAGCACACTCACCTTTATTTCCCTGGCTAAAGACAGCCTTTGATATCCCCCTCACCTTGAGCTCCCCACGACTGTGCCCTCAAAGTTCCCTTAAGTCAGTCAGAACATTAGTCTTTAGTAGTGTAAAACTTACCCCATCACAATGGTCTAATGTTGTTCACATTCGCATATTAGTGAGTGAATAGTTCTATGCTTAGTGACTTCTGCTTCACAATCATAGGCATCCAAATGTTGTCACTATTCTATATGAAAGCTTTAGCCACCACAAGTCTGTTATCTCTGTGTTGCTGTAGCTGAGGTCGAGGTGAGGGGTGAGCGAGGACGTCTGTGTCGGAGAGAGAGAGAGAGAGCGATGATGATGGTAGGGGTCTGTCAGTCTGTCTCGCCTGCATCCGCAACCCCTCGTTAATGCCCTCGGTGCCCTCGTCACCCGGCCACACGAGTTTCGCCGGCAAGCGCCACTGTGAATTGGCACTTAACCTCCAGAAAAGACAGTCACCACACAATTAAGGGCCAGAGACGGCCAGGCGGCGTCACTAGAACGCTCAGTCATCCCACCTCCACAGCCCCACCACCTCCACCTCCAGCTCCCCCGACGGTTCTTAATTTGCCCGGTCCCTCCAAGAGAGATGGAGATAAAGATTGGGGTGAGGGAAGAGATACGAGTTGTTTTCCTCCGTTTTTTTTTTTTGTACCGGCATTGGATGGGGTACAGCTGGCTGTGTTGATCAAAATGAGCGATCGTCCTCCATTAAGGCGGCTCTTTGGGCTGTTGGAATGACTCTTCATACACCCCGAGGGGAATTGTGGGTAAAAAAAAAAAGAAAAAAAAAATCTCATGCCATGATGAAGCTCTATTAGGGTCTGTCCATGAGATGAATGCACAGGCATACCCTCCAGCTCTAGCGCAATAACAGCCGCTTTTTGTGTACAGTTTGTCATCGTTTTCCAGTAACCATCCTTGATCAATAATTTAGCCCTATCAGTGGCATGCATTTTTCATGATGTTTGCTGTACCATGGAAATCATAGAGCGTTTTTTTTTTTTTTTTTTTCTTTTTGAGTCATTGTTAAAGAATTGAAGCGCCTCTAGCACACTATATCCAATGATCATTTCTTTGCCTGGCATAGTAATAACAGCGAAAAGGAGAATTTATTGCTAGACTCAGGCTGAAGCCACGGCCGATTGCTACAGCCACTCCAAGCCGGGAAAAGCTTCTTGATGACAAGAGGAGAGGAGACTGTAGCAAAGAGGGAGGGGGTGTGTGTGTGTCGGGTGTAGAAGACGAACACCTTGGCTTGCTAACACAATTCCGAGTGAGAGCGTTTGCCGTTAGGCTGTCAAAACCCCTGGGCTCTCATGTCAACAGATCTGTGCAAACAGGCCCGGCCCCAGAAACCACCCCTCACCTCCCTCCTCCCCCCCCCCATCCCTCCATCCCTCCCTCCTTCCCCTCCTCTGCCACCATGTCAAAGAGGAGTGAGCTGAGCTCAGAGAGGGATGAAAGCTAGCTCAGGCTTCCGTACTCAGCAGTCACTGCCCTTGGAGACGTGACAAGAGAGACGTTGTGGCCTGCTAGCGGTTCAGTATATACATGCTGATCATCACCAAGCTGGCCGCATCAGCCACCGCGGTGGCCTATGGCTGTATTACTTTGACATGCGTCTAAAAATAGCAACGCTTATGGAATGAAGTCGGGCGACCTGAAAAAAGAGCTCCACAAAGACTTCTGACTAACCTGCAGAATTGCATGTGAAGCCTCATCCGACTCTGGTGATAAAACAAATCCTGTGTCTCTTTTGAAGTGTTTTTCTCTCCAGTGGAGTAGTCGTGTGTTAACCACCTGGGCGCCTGTGTGTGTGTGTGTGTGTGTGTGTGTGTGTGTGTGTGTGTGTGTGTGTTCTTCTTCTTCTTGTCTCCCGCCTCAGATGCATCCACCTCTGGGGACGGCAAGTCGCGCTTGACGGACAGCTCGCAGTCGCCCTCCTTCCGGCTCCGCAGCGAAGGCGAGCAGCTGTCGCTCTACTCCCCGGAGCAGACCTCTCTCCATGAAAGTGAGGGTCCGTCCATCCATCCATGCTGACCACATTTCCAGCCCCACGTCGCATAGCGGGGCTCCAGTTCGCAGGGAGTCACTCCCTCCAGCTCCTCAGGAGCCAAGAGGCCTTGAGCCTGACATAGGGGGGGGGGTGGTAGTGGGGGGTTGGATTGGATGGTTGTTGGGGTGGGGGGTGTTGGGGCAGTGGAATGTTGGACAGGGATGACAGAATTTGTTTAAGCCTGGACTCCTCTTTTTTAATTCCACCCAGCCTATTTGCATAGGAGTGCTGGAGAAACTGGGGTGTTAAATGTAGAACGAAGGCTTACCGCTGAAGTTTTTGGGGTGTTGTAGTTTGTTGACTCTCACATTTTCATTAGTTTAATGTAATGTTATAAATAAACTATTTGCTGACGGATAATTGGGAAGGTGAAAATTGCTTAGTAACATTTGCTCTATCTGTTCAGTAGATCTGTTCATACTGATTATGCCGAGGGTTATTTACAGTACGCACTTATGGTAGTAATGAAGCTTTCAATTGACTTTCAACTGTGGATAGTGTGGATAGACTTTAAGGCAGCCTTTAGGCAGTGTGTGTTTTAACATTCCTCCTCCTTCTCCACAATTCCCCACCCTACCTCCACCCTACTCCACCCCACCCCACCCCCCCACCCCTCCACCCCTCCAGGGTCCACAGGGAACTCGCGCAGCTCCACGCAGATGAACTCGTACTCGGACAGCGGCTACCAGGATGCCAGCAGCTACTACAGCAGCCAGAACCTGGGCAAGTCGGAGCTGAGGCTGCAGCACTCGTACCCGGGCACCGCTGGTGGCGGCGGTGGCAGTGCCACCCTCATGAGGAATGCCCGCGCTGAGGGACAAGCCTCCGTGCAGGTACCCACACAGGAGCCTCTGGGTCTTTGAAACCAATGGAAAATAAATGAGACAGAGAGAGGGAGAGGGTGAGGGAGGAGGAGAGGGAGAGAGAGAGAGAGAGAGGGAGGGAGAGACGGATAGAGGGAGAACGAGAGGGAGAGAGAGAGAGAGAGAGAGGGAATGAGTAGAGCTTGCATTAAACGGCAAGACGAGGCAAGGCAAGGAGCCGAGGAGTCTAATCATGGGTCTAATCAACTTTTCTCTCTTCCGAAAATGGTGGCTGAAAGAAAAGAGCGGGGAGATCAAGGGGAGCAGACAGGGCCAGACCGTGAAGAACTCAATGTAATCAAAGAATCTGGAAGCTCTGAAGTCGTGCAGACAAGACTCTGCCTTTGTGGTCGTGGGTGTCTCTGCATGTGTCAGGTTTCAGGGAGGTTTTTGGGGGGCCGGTGTGGGAAGGCTGGAGGACAGGGACACTGTGAGCTTTTGTTAGGGTTTTTTTTTTTTTTTGGTCTTTTTAGGTAAGGGTCACGATCTGGTTAGCTCTATGAAATGGAAACGCATGCCTTGTTAAATTGATTTACAAATTCACAGGCTGAGTTTTGTCTTTGCCTTATCTTTAAGTGTGGGTTTTAGATAGTATCTTTTATACCTCATCCTCCCCCTTCTCCCCCCCCCTCTCTCTCCCTCTCTCCCTCTCTCCCACTTGCTCCAGTCACAGGGTGCTGCAGCGCCCGGTCGGGCCATGCGGAGGGTGAGTTCGGTCCCTTCCCGTACCCAGTCCCCAGCCTACGCCAGCGGAGCCAGTAGCAGTGGCGTTTCCCCGTCTCGTGGCTCCCTGCGAGCCTCTATGGGTGCAGGCAGTGGAGGAGGAGGAGGAGGAGGAGGAGGGGGCAGCTCTTACGGTTCGCCGATCGTGACGGAACCGCGGCCGCTACCCAGCATCTTCTCCAGCACCACCCTACCCGGGGCCGGCCGAGCCAGTTCGCCCTACTCCAGCCAGCGCACAAGTTCCCCGGCCGCACTCCGCCGCGTCGGATCCACCAACTCCCGTACAGGCTCAACGGTGGGAGCGGGCGCTGGTGTCGTTGGAAGCCGGACCACTTCTCCTTACCAGGGGCTGGGGGCCGAGGGGCAGCAGGGGGGCGGAGCGGTGGCGGGCATCGGAGGGTCCCCTGGGCGCCTGGCGGGCATGACGGCTATGCCCCAGCAGCACTACGGCACGGCCACCGGTCTGCCCACACGCCCGGTGCTGCACGACCCCACTGACCCCTACGCCGCCACCCAGCCCTATGACATCTACGAGCGCATGGTGGCCACCAGACCCGACAGCCTCTCAGGTCAGAACTCTGTCTGTCTGTCTGTGTGTGTGTGTGTGTGTGTGTGTGTGTGTGTGTGTGTGTGTGTGTATACTGTATGCCTTTATCCCCAACTGATGTTCCTATGTACAGTATTTGGTATTTGTATGTCTATGGAGGCCTTTCTTTTCCACATGCTTGAGTGTGTCTAGAGTGTGTGTGTGCAAGTTTATATACTTTGGACATTATGTTGAATCTGAGTCAGCAGTGCGCCAGGGGCATGTGTGTGTGTGTGTGTGTGTGTGTGTGTGTGTGTGTGTGTGTGTATGTGTGTCTGCGGGATGAGTGTGTGCATGTGGTGGTGCTCTCCTGACGTCACCCCCTCAGCTCCACGGGGCTCGAGATAATGACTCCAGCTGACTCCTCCATTTAGTCTCGTCCGTCGCTCTCCGATCCGATATTTATTTATTTATTTATTTGTTTGTTTATTTATTTAGCCGAGATGCACAGACACTTCCCAGCGGTGACAGACACAACCTCTGCTTTCTCAGGCAAAACTCCCATCAGCTCCGACGACGCTCATCCGTAATCCCAGCTCACCCTCCTCCCAAACCCTCCCTCCGTGCCCTCGGTCTAATTTAAGGGCTTGATGGGTAATTTTCGTTCCTTTGGCATGCTGGGTAAAGAGACTCAAGGCGCAAGGAAATCGGAAAAAAAGGGGGAGCAAGCAGGAGCGACTGTCCCAGTGGCATAAAGAACATAGTCAGCGTGATGCAATCAACCGCAGCTTGCCACTGAGAGAAATGGAGAGAGAGAGAGAGAGAGAGAGAGAGAGAGAGAGAGAGAGAGATGAGAGAGGGAGAGAGAGAGAGAGTGGGGAGATGGAGAGAGAGAGTGGAGAGATGGAGAGAGAAAATAGAGAGAGAGAATGAGCGAATACCATGGGATATTGGCACGACATCGTCTATTTTCCAGCCCTTGACGTAGTGTAGTGCAGCACAGCGCTTGGATTAATGATAGGCTTTTCATGGCGAGGAGATCGGGGGCGTGGAGGAGGCAAATGAGAACAAACTAAGTTTGGTGAAAGCGCTTCTGAGGGAGTTCTAATCTGGAGCCGTTTGAAATAAGAGCTGTGGACATGAACCGTGCACCGCCGCCGCCGCCGCCGCTGCCGCGACACAAATCAAACTAATCGCTTCTGCGGTGGAGGTTTATGTGAATTAGCCGACAGCTGCCTGTTAAACTGAAGCGTTATTAGCGAAGTAATCAAATCGATTAAAAATGACAGCCTCCCAACAGTGTGGCGCCCTGCAGGGCATAGAATTGTCTTTCTGACTGACTGACATCTCTCTGGTAACTCCAGAATAAGTCGTCGGTCGAGGGAGAGATGGATATGGAGAGAGGCATGATGGGATAGATGGATATGTTGTCGTTTCGCTGGGTGGGTGTTGGCTGTGTTTGCTGCAGCACAGGCCAGCTGCTTCATAGCTCGTAAAGATGACTTCTCTGACAAGACGACAAAGAATATATGTCATGTATTCATTTGTCTCCTGACCCCAACCCATCACACACATACACACACACACACACACACACACACACGGAGAGTAGATTTATGTGTGTAGCCAGTGAACCCCCCCCCCATCCCTCTGGGAGTTCAGTTGGGCCTTTTGGCCCACTCTGTAATATTTCATCTGTCCGCCCGCTCTCCCTTCCGTTCATCTCATTGATTAGATGTGATTGCGCAATATCCCCAGCCCTGATGGGTGATGAGCGCTTACTATTAGCTATGTCACACAGTAAGATGACGGCCACGGCCGGTCAAGGTTAATTGGTGGAATGAGACGCAGTTTCGATTAGTGGAGTGTCCCCTTATGTGGAAAGTCTAGACCCATTTTGCATCGGCCAATGAGTTTCTTGCCACTTCAGCCACTTTGTTCCACTGACAGCCACTTTTGAAGGAGGGTGGCACTTAATGAAGGCCAGAGAGTGCGGTGGCCCTCGTTCATGAGCTTGTAGCTGTTGTGCCTCCTGCTAGCGGAGAGAAGGGGAAAATGATTTGCTGCTGTTGTGAGCCGACAATTCATCACACGCAGCCTAAGAGTAATGGGACAGGGCTTGGTGCTCTAGTACGCGTCTACTCTCACTCCTTCAGTTAATGCGTTTATTACACACACTCGTTCTCTTCCTCTTCCTCCTCTCTCTCTCTCTCTCTCTCTCATCCCTCTTTTATCCACTCTCTCACTTTAAATCTCCTCCCTTCTCTCACTCATCCTCTCATCCCCCTCTTTCTTGTTTTTTTTTCTCTTTTTCTCCATATCCCAATTCAGTTTTTTTCCTCTCTTCTGCTGCCTGTTACTTTAATTTCATCTTTCTCATCTCTCTCTCTCTCTCTCTCTCTCTCTCTCTCTCTCTCTCTCTCTCTCTCTCTCTCTCTCTCTCCCTCCCTCCCTCCCTTCCCTTGTCATATCTGTCAGTGATAAAAGTAGGTCCTATCCGCTGCAGGTGGAACATGAATATGGCTGCCACTCTGCCATCAAGAAGAGAAGGATTAGGGGACCCCTGTAATTACTCTCCTCTCGCCGCCGCTGCTTTTTTACATCAAAGCTCAGCTCAGGTGCTCAGGAGTTTGTCATTGAAAAGGACGTTGGGCTGTTAGTAGCTGGGGCTATGCAGGCCATATTGGAAGGCTAGGCTGCACGCTCTCTCTCACACCACCCTCCCCTGAAACGCCCTGAGAAGTTTTGTCGTCCTGTTCCAATAACATTTAACCTACTACTTTAGTATTGCAAGTGTCACTCTGGTACTCCCTAGGCTTCATAAAAAAACTGCAATTAAATAGTGTAATTGATTTGAGTGTGTGTGTGTGTGTGTGTGTTTCTCTGCTTGTGTGTGTGTATGGGTCTCGGTGTGTTTTTTTCTTTTTTCCTTCTTAATCTCCTGCTGCCTGACGGAAATCCTCAGACACTCTGGATGATGACCTTCAAGGTGAACTTGCGCACTGATAATCTGTGTCTGTAATGTGCTTGCTCTGCTCGGCTCTGCTCTGCTCATCTCTGTGTGCCTGCCTGCCTGCGCCTCCATTTACTCCTGGTCTGTTTGTTTCACTCCATCAACCACCTCCTCCTCTGATAAGAGCCTTGATCCAAAGTCATTGGAACTGAGATCACTTTGGTTACTTTTATGTGGCCTGTGTGTGTGTGTGTGTGTGTGTGTGTGTGTGTGTGTGTGTGTGTGTGTGTGTGTGTGTGTGTGTGTGTGTGTGTGTCTTCTCATCAGTGACGTAAAGAAAACCGCATTATCCCGTGTCACTTTTTTTTCCACTAAAATTCCTCCTCCATTGCGCTCCTAGTGGTTTTCATGCTCTTAACCAGGTAATCATTCATTCGCTGTTCTCTCGTTCTCTCGTTCTCATCCCCTCCATCTCCTCCACCGCATCCTCCTCATGTGGTTCTGAGCTCCTGTCGGGGCTGGCCAGTGGCCAAGAGTGTCCCCACTGTAGATGACCACAGAAACTGTAGAAACAGAAACACAAAAATGGCCTCCCAAGGCAAAGGGAATGAGTGACAACAGGAAGACGAGCAGCTCGGCTGGGCTGGCCATTGGGAGCTGAGCGGCTGCGTCTCTTAGGCTGGGAACATCTGGCCACTGTCTGCCATGCAATGAGGGAGTGTGTTTCTCTCTTTCTCTCAGTCTCACAACTACACACAGCTACCCCCCATACACACACACACACACACACACACACACTCTCTCTCTCTCTCTCTCTCTCTCTCTCTCTCTCTCTCTCTCTCTCTCTCTCTCTCTCTCTCTCCCAC
>JAODXP020000016.1:35194511-35226688 GCA_027497455.2 Sardinella longiceps
TACTTGGATTGGTGCTTAACATTTAAATTGCATTTTGATTGCTAGGAAATTATTATAAATATTTTTTTGCATATTTCTTAAGATAGACTTGGAGGCTTTTTCATTTGAACTCTTCACATTTTCATACTTCATACTCTTCATATTTTGAACTCTTCATATGTTCATATGTGTCTTCATATTCCGTACGTATGCTTACCATATATATTTCCGTGTGTGTGTGTGTGTGTGTGTGTGTGTGTGTGTGTGTGTGTGTGTGTGTGTCTGTACCTAGTGGGACGGCGTTGGCCCCATCCCTGGCTTCTCCAAGTCTCCCAAAGGTGCTGAGATGCTGTGGCACCCGGCGGTGGTGAAGCCCTACCTCACGCTGCTGGCCGAGAGCTCAAACCCCGCCACGCTGGAGGGAGCCGCAGGCTCGCTGCAGAACCTGTCAGCGGGGAACTGGAAGGTGCGTCACCCCCGTCACCCACCCACCCCCCCAGCTATTCACCTGCCACTCAGCTCCCCAATGCGCCATTTTAAAACCCCTTAATATTCAAATATCCATATTTCAAATGTCAATCGCGTCATGAGTAGGTCATGATGAGTATGTGTGTCAAACGTGTCTAAATCTCATTCATAGAGCACACACTGTTCTATATAGAAGAAACCAACTTCTCTTCTTTCTTTTTTCTTTCGCTTTCTCTCTCTCTCTCTCTCTCTCTCCCTCTCCACCGCCCCCATTCCCCTCCCTTTCTCGCCCTGTAGTTTGCGGCGTATATCCGTGCGGCGGTGCGTAAGGAGAAGGGTCTGCCCATCCTGGTGGAGCTGCTGAGGATGGACAATGACCGGGTGGTGTGTTCCGTGGCCACTGCACTGAGGAATATGGCCCTGGACGTCAGGAACAAAGAGCTCATCGGTGAGGGTCCACTTCATAAACATGCCATGGATACATCCAACAGAAACTTGAAAACACATACTACACACACACACACACACACACACACACACACACACACACACACAGGTATACTAACACACACACACTTACACACACACACACACACACACACACACACACACACACACACACACACACACACACACACGCATGCAGACATACATAAATACATACATACATAAACACACAAATACAAACATACATGCAGTACAAATACAGGACATGCACTGCAAATGCATACATGTAGTGTACATGCAACAAAGCCACAGCTCGCATAGTAGTCATAAACTTCCTCCTGTGCATATACATCTAGATACATATAACAAGACCGCAAGTTAGTGGTTAAAGTGGTTAGAAACTCATTCTGTAAATAAACACGTAGGCATGCACACATACATCCTGTAAAGCAATCATAAACCTTCAATGTAAAGGTGTAAGCTAGTCTAGTTTTCTGAAAAAGGAGTTGTGTGTCTTGGGTGACAATTGGTCCTCTACTAAAACCTCAACAAAGGGAAAAGAAGCCTTTGAAATAGGGGGAAAAACAATTCCTTGTAAGTTGCTGGCAGTCAAGATGGTCTAATTGTTTGCAACACCAGGGAGGTTATCGTGCGAATAGTAATTGGCATGGAAATCTGAAAGTCAGAACCACTGAGCTGGTCCCAGTTGGAGATGGCTGCCAGGTTGTTAGAAGACACACACACACACACACACACACACACACACACACACACACACACACACACACACACACATATCCGAATAGAATGATGTAGACACAATTTAGTAGAAAGAAGAGGAGGATTGTGCACTTGAGTCAATTAGACGGTAATAATAAACCCTGATCGTCACAGTCAAATTACATCCCAATGCTGCTGCTCTCCTCCTGTGTGTGTGTGTGTGTGTGTGTGTGAGAGAGAGTGTGTGAGCACGCACACCTCTCGACGGAACAGATTTTATTAGCAAGCAGTGGAAATAATGAAGAGGTTGGCTCTTACGAGAGCAAGACCCCGGGGCACCTAATGAAACATGCAGGTCTCAAAACAAAGCAGGACCAATGCGTGAAAAAGAAAGAGGGAGGAAAGGGTAAAGAAGGGTAGATGTTTTTTTCTTTCTTTTCCTTTCTTTTCTTTTCTTTTGGCCACTTCCCCATGTCAATGAGCGTTTCTCAAAGTCGAGGAAGCATGTTTGGAAGTCTGCTTTTCCAAGCACTCCACGTCATTATCTGTCGCCGAGTACTGTTCCAAAGTCAAGCATCCTTCTAAATTCTAGCGAGGACAGAGGCCTTTGTTCATACATGTAGATTTTTCAAGGATGCAGCCTCGGTTTTTGAAGTATACGGCTTCCAAGGCTAGTGTGCTACCTAGGAAGCATTCTGGACTTTGAGAAACACTCCGAGTCTGCATGCAGACGGCGGACTGCAGGGCTGCTTCCTCCTGAGACTGAGACTGCAGTGCGGACGGAGTGTGTCCTTGAGGACGACAGTCGAGGAGTGCGGCCGCAGAGACGACAGCACTGCTGCGCTGCTCCGCACGCTCCTGAGAGCAGCGGCATAAACGTGATCCTGTAGGACAGTGGTAGGGAAGTCAAAGCAGAGAGAGAGTGAGATGGAGACTGATAGATTTGTGTGTGTGTGTGTGTGTGTGACACAGAGAGGAAGAGAGAGAGACTGAGTGAGTGAGTGAGTGAGACACGAGAGAGAGGGAGAGAGAGAGACAGAGAGCGGGAGAGATATAGAGAGACGGAGAGAGACACGCAGAAGGGGAGAGAAAGAGAGGGGGAGAGAGAGAGCGAGAGAAAGGAGAAGTACGCTATGTTCTTTACCGAGTCCTTGCCCAGAGGAGGGCTTGCACATACATTGTGAGCACACAGGAATGGATTACATAATGTCTGATGTATGTTATTGCCTCACTAAATCGCCCCTTCCCTCTCTTCTGAAACTCTGTGTGTGTCTGTGTGTGTGTGTGTGTGTGTGTGTGTGTGTGTGTGTGTGTGTGTGTGTGTGTCTGTGTGTTCTATAGGAAAGTACGCTATGAGGGACCTTGTCAACCGGCTCCCAGGGGGCAACACCACTCAGCTGTCGGACGAGACAGTGGCGGCCATTTGCTGCACCCTCCACGAGGTCACCAGCAAGAACATGGAGAACGCTAAGGCCCTGGCGGACACGGGGGGCATCGAGAAGCTGGTGAACATCACCAAAGGCCGGGGAGAGAGGTGGGTGCGCCTGTGGGCTTGGCAGGGCTGGGGATTGGGTGGGGGTGGTTGGGGCTTGGCAGGGCAGTGGTGGGGTGGGGTTGGCTAGCAGACTGGAGCCAGCGAGAGGAATGAATGCTATGTCTCACCTCCTGTGCAAACAGTTAGCCTCCATAACACCACAGAAGGTTATGTAAAGCTTTGCAAATAGCTACAGTTTTATGGAAAGAACTACTTGGCCAGTTCCTGAGTCGGAGTCTGCCCCAATATCTCTGTCCCATGATCCCCATGATCTTTAAACCATATGGATACAGCTAAGATGTATCCTAGTAATAAAGAATAAAAATTATAAGCACAGGAAAAACTGTAGAGTTTTTGAGAATAATAAAGCCTTGGTTTTGGTTTGGTTTCCATGGTTTTGGCGAGGACCTATCGGTGCTCAGGAATGTGAGATCACTGAATACATTTGTGGTTAGTCTGAAAAATGTTCTCCGTTTCCTTCAGGTTCTCTATGAAGGTGGTGAAGGCAGCAGCCCAGGTGCTGAACACCCTTTGGCAGTACAGAGACCTGCGCACCATCTACAAGAAGGTGAGGGGGGTGGGGGTGAGGGTTGGAGTGATGGGCGATGGGAGTCCACTGCAGCTGCTTCTGACCTGAATGCCAGGAAAAACTTTTATCATTTCAAAGCCTTTTGGCCTCTGGGCATTTACTTTGCTCCCTTCCAATAAAAGAGGAATGCTTTAACAACAGCATGTTGTTTATCTTCTCTCTCTCTCTCTGTGTGTGTGTGTGTGTGTGTGTGTGTGTGTGTGTGTGTGTGTGTGTGTGTGTGTGTGTTAGGATGGATGGAACCAGAATCACTTTGTCACCCCCGTGACTACGTTGGAGCGTGACCGGTTCAAGTCTCAGCCTACTTTACCAACCAGCAACCTGCAGATGTCCCCAGTCCACCAGTCTGGTGAGTTTGGCCAGCCTCACAGTAACACACACACACACACACACACACACACAACACAGCTCTGACCAGTTTATGACGAGTAAACAGCCATCTGTGTGTGCCTGTGACTGTGAATAACTCTGATGGGTTGTGTGTGTGTGTGTGTGTGTGTGTGTGTGTGTGTGTGTGTTTGTGTGTGTGTGTGTGTGTGTGTGTGTGTGTGTGTGTGTGTGTGTGTGTGTTGACAGCGGGCAGTGCCACCTCCTCTCCTGCCATGCTGGGCATCAAAGAGCAGCGCTCGGACTACCAGAGGACTCAGTCATCTATGCAATTTTATAACTACCAAGGCGACAACAATGTACATAAAAACCAATACACAGGTACGCATGCATGCCACCTACAAAACCATGCTGACAAGATTTTCTCTCCCTGTTTTGAAAATAGTTGTATGTTTTGTTAAAGCATATTTTCCTGTGGGAGGGAGGGTTAATTCTAACCCCTCCACATGACATATGTGTTCTCCCCAAGGCCATGCCTGGTCTCATACTGTTGGAAATTACAGTAGCGCTCTGTAAACAGTGTTTAGGCATTCTGTGCAAATTTGCAGAGTCATCCCCTTTGAGTAAGAGACCCATGCCGGCTAACTGTCTCTCTCTCACACACACTCTCACTCACACACACACTCTCACACACACACACACACACACTCTGACTGCTCATCTCTGCCGCAGAGACAGTGAGTCGGGGAGACAGTAGGCTCTGTTCTGCAGGCCCTTTGTGGTGGCTGAGGGGAGGGGGGGCGCTGGGCAGAGTAGAGAGAGAGGCTACAGTAGGCATGCCCAGGCTCATGCTCTCTCTGGGCACCCGTCACAAAGCTGCCTTTGTCTGGCCCGCTGGAGGTGGGGCCGAGATGGGCCGCGGGGACAGATGGACAGGGCATGGGCCTCGGCAGAGAGGAGGATTGGGAGGGGCAGAGTAAACAGAGCTTCTAGTTCGGACTGGGACAGACGCTCACTCTCTCCCTCCCTCGCTCACTCGCAGTCAAACACACACGCTCATGTATACACACACACTCACACACTCTCTCTCTTTCACACTCACTCACACACAAAGAGGCCCACACACAGGGATACAGGGATGGAAGCGGATGTGGAATCACTCTCCGGAGTCTATAATCAGTCATCGTGCTGTCTCTCTCTCTCTCTCACATGATGTCAGACAGAACTGCCCTGCAGCATGGGCTCAAGACTACAGCCTCAGGCTGAAAAACATGTTCACACTTTCACAACATGTCATCCTTCTTGCTCTTTGAACAATTTATGATGCATACACACACACACAGTCTGGATACTGCAAACACTGTAAATTTACTGCCATAGATACACCCTATGTACACTATGTGATATTCACATAAAGAAAGTATGTGTGCAGTCAGATGCATTGCTATTCCCTCACCAAAGTATACTGTTATATTATTATACTAGTTTAGTAAATAAGTGTACTTATTTTGCTATACCTATCTAGACATATTCCGACCCTGTGCAGCAGATGCTCACTTCACCTACTCATATACACACAATGTGATATTCACATAGGGAAAGTGTGTACACTCAGTGTGGATAGATGCCTTGCTACTCCCTAACTGAAGTATACTATAATACTAGTTTAGTGAATAAGTGCACTTATTTTGCCATACCTGTCTAGACATATGCCAACCCTGAGCAGCAGACTCGTCTCCTGCTACCCATTTAGGCTAAGCAGACTATGCGATATTCACAGAGGAAAAACGAAAAAAATTCTATTCCCCGCACAAGTATACTATTCAAGTGCACTTGTCTAGACATATGCCGACCCTGTGCAGTAGACAGACACTCACCCCTACTCATAAAGCCCAAGGGCAGACTGGCCAGACGGTGGCATGGAGGGACAGCAGCAGTCGATGCCACCGCCACTGCTGTGAAAACCTGCCAAAGAAAATTCCAGCCCACGATGTTTCGGCAAAACAGCAGCCTTGCCGTCTGGCTTTCCAAGTGTCTTTTGTTAGGCTTTTATATCGCCGGATCCAACGGCAAACTCTCCCCAGGGAGACTCGCCAGGACGTTTGTTTTCACAGCGGTCGGCCGACTCCGCCTCATTGTGTTTCACGGCTGGCTAGCGACAGTACAGTCTGGCTTTGATATTTCTCATGTGTTGCTGCTGCTACTGTGCTGATGTTGATTGTTCAGAGATAAACAAATATGTGTTTTTTTGTTTGTTTGTTTATTTATTTTTTGTTTTTGTGTGTTTGTTTTGATACTCTAGGGTCTGCGAAGTCATCGCCGTATTATATTGGCTCCTACTCCTCACCGACACGAGAGGAGCCCAGAAGAACACAGGTAACTCTCTCACACACACACACACACACACACGCACACTCTCTCTCTCTCACACACACACACACACACACACACACACACACACACACACACACACACACACACACACACATACACCATGAGCTTTGCCACTCATTCGTCTCCTCTGTCGTCCCATCTATCGATCTGTCCTCAGTTACTGTCTACTATCTTTCCAAGCCCTGGGCAAACCACCACAAGCCCTCTATACTCTAACCCAGAGCTGGGGCAGCCAGCGGATGGAGGTTGGTTTTGCCCAGTGTCTCGCTCCCTTGCACTAATAGAAGGAGACGGAACAGGCTGTGCAGCCGGCTTAGAAAGCAGACAGGGGGGAGGAGGAGAGCGGGGGGGTTATGTAAGGGTGGCTCCTGTCAGCTTTGGGGGCACCCCTAAGTGGAAAAGAGGGACTGCCAGGGGGGTGGGGTGGGTTGGGCTGGGCAAGGCTCCGCAGGGGGCTCCGCTGGGGTGGGTGGCACCCAGGCACCTGTCAGAGAGTGTGTGTATGGAGGCCTCTGATGCGCACACTTGTCCAGGGGCCTGAGATCCACAACCTGTCAGGGCACAGGGCGAGGCGGCGTGGTGTCCCAGCACTCTCTATCTATAATTAAAGATGTCCGTCAAACATACCAGGATGACACCCTTCTCTGCCAGCTAGCCAAGTCGTAGCCCATTACTTTTTCATGTTTTGACAGAGGTGTGTGTGTGTGTGTGTGTGTGTGTGTGTGTGTGTGTGGGAGCGTGCGCGTGTGAGAGAGAGAGAGTGTGTGAGAGAGTGAGACTCAGAGAGAGGGGTAGAGAGAGAGGTAGAGAGAGAGGTAGAGAGAGAGACTGGACGCTGAGGGTGAAACTTGGTTGCAGTGACGGTTAGAGTTTCCAGAAATACTGTGAGGATAGAAATCAATGATTGACGTCAGAGCTAGAAATGAAGTTATCGGTAGTAAGGCAATCACAGAGCACATGCACAAAACAAAGCATCATTTATGAGTGACCAAATCCTCTGTACAATGTTGACCTTTGTAAATTTAGAATAAATAAGTTGATAACATCAGTGCTTAACAGGAATTTATCCATTTTATTCATTAGAAAATAAGACTATGACCCATTTAAAACAAAAAAACAAAGTACTTAACTGAGGTGATGATGCACATCTTTGAATGCAGATGCATATGCCTAATCATCAGCATTATCCACTTTAATGATAAGTTGTCTTTCAACTACTTTACTGAAAGATCCTAACCTTTACTCTCCTGTTCTCTTTTGCAGCCACAGTACTATGGCGATGAACCGGGCAGGAGGAACTATGACACCTACCGAATGTACCTGCAGTCGCCGCATGGCTACGAGGACCGTTACCTGGAGGACAGTGCGGTGCGCTACTCTACAGCGGACTACACCCCCCAGCCACTTGGGCTCAAAGCCACCACTAACTATGTGGACTTCTATTCCACCACACGGAGGCCTTCCTACCGGGCTGAGCAGTACCCGGGCTCTCCTGACTCTTGGGTATAGACCAGAGAAAAAGGAGAGAGAGAAAGAGAGAGAGAGAGATTACTATGGAAGCACGGGACCTTGGCCAAGAAGCTCCATGAACTCTTCCACATGAACTTTTATTCGTGTGTCAGTTTGTCTGTTGTTATTTTTTTTGTTGTTGTCTCCTTTTTTATATGAAAAAAAAAAAAAAACGAGTAAAGATGAATGTGGCGGTGGTTGAAATGAAATCAGATGGGAGAAATGGAAAGTGAGCCAAAGAAGGAATTCATGGAATGTTTGTTGTTTTTGATTAACAAAAAAAAAAAAAGAAGAAGTGGAGAGCGAAAGAGAGAGAAAAGAATCTTGCAGTGAGTGTGTCAGGACAAGGGAGCGAGGACGCCAGGCAAGGACGTCAGTCTGCCACTGGTTCCCTGCACTATGTCCATGTTTGTGTTTGCTTTTTTTCTTTTGAAGACGTAGTTGTGATAGCATGGAGAAAGAGTGGGTAACGTGAAGACTAAAAAAGGTTTGCGATAGAGAATCAAGTTGGGGGGAATGTGTATGTCGGCCAAAATCGATCACCAAGATGTATTCTGTATAAAAAAAAAGAAGAAGAAGAAGAAGAAAAATCAAGAGAGAAATAATAATAATCTAATGTCATTAGTTTGTACAGAGGGAACAAATTGTATTCGTACCTATTGTTGAGATTGTGAATGCCACTGAGTCTTGTACATTTCCATCATTTTATTGTAAATACAGAAACAAAGGCCACCAGGTTTACTCTCATCAGCACGGATGTGTGCCATGTTGAATTGAATATAGATAAATAAATATATGGAATATGAAGGGAGTTGTTGGGGGCAAAAGTTGGCATTGAAAACACTCTGGAGTAATAAAAAATCACTTTTGTTTTTTAAATGAATCGTGTAATTTCAGACATTTTTGTGACCTTGCAAATATAGTATCTTTATTTTTCCATTCCTTGTTCAGCACGGTTCATGGGGTAGCTCACTGCCATTGACAATGCACAGCAGCAAAAATAAATGTCAATGTTTTGGCCTGTGCAGAGCTCTGCATATTCATATTCATTTGTGTTCACTTCATTAACGCAACAAATTGCTAACAGATATATTTGGCACATAGGCCTAGTACACACATTCATTCCAAGGTATCAAATACAATTGCCTCTCCAAAACCTTCGGGACAGAATGAGTTCCACAGTAGGTAGAGTCAGAAACATACAGTATTACACAGATTGATCTACAAGCATACATAGCCTAATAGCCTACAGCGTTCTATTGTGGAAGGATCTGTTATGGTTGACCTTTTCCAAGACATGGTGACGCTTTGTATGTAGACAACATGTCTTGGCATGCCCAGTCGGTCTAAGTTACAGAATAGGCTTTGAGAAAATAGTGCAAAATGGAAAAAAAATAAGGGCTTTGGAAAATTTTCCAAATCGTGACCCGAGTTATGTCTAAGGATCGTCGTATGTGGTTTTTGAGTGATCACTGAGTTCACAACGATGGAAGATGGAGAACATGCCAAATTGTTTGGTAAGGGAGAGATGCTTCATGCCCAGCCTACCTTGATGCATAATAAAAACAAAAGCAGATGGTCCCGTGATTTAGTGCTACTGTGTAGCTCAACTGGATAGTCACTCTATTGCTTGGTGGAGCACGGTGGCACATGCGCATGGTGTATAAACGGGGAACTCTGCAGTCAAGAACTTCCTGTGCGAAGGGCGGACTACGTCACGTTATTTTACGAGTATAAAAACAACAGAGTGGGCGTTGTAGTACTTCATGTACCTTTATTGTGGAGAAAACTTCAACATGGTGCAAGTACCCAAAACTGGAACGAGAGAGAATATCACTCTTAAGGCTGGCCATCCCCCAGCAGGTATTTTGATGATGATTTCTATTCGAGCTTGATTTTAATCGCCGTTGCAGACAATTGTGCATGCCTTTCTTTTGTTTTGTTTGGCTCGACTTCGTCAGTTTGCAAGAGCTATTTTCTGTATAGGCTGACTAGCTTTTTTCACAAAAACATACTTGCTCCTCTAAGTGCATTATAAGAATCGTAGCCTACTAATTGTTCTAACGTTAGTAGCTGTTCATTCATGCATGTCTGTTCTGTTCACATAAGCCTCATGCATGGCATGGATTGACCTGTTTCTATATAGCCAGTAGACATTTTGTTTTTGTCTTCTACGTTTTCAGGTTTTTCTAGTTTTGAACATTTGTTTTATTGGTGTTTCTTGGCAAGCAAAAGAATTGCTCAGCTGGCATTCTTGTTTTGTTTTCATAATGCAGCGGTAACAGGAACTTAAACTTAAAAAAGGAAAAATCTTTACAAGCAATATGACTATTTATTCATTCATCTAGATATTTCACAAACTTAATTATAAAGACGTTAAGAAATAAATGAAACTAGGCTGAATTGCATTAAAAAAATCCGAACGCTTCCAGTTTTTAAGTCCTGTGCCGTTTATTTTCCTCCTCCTCCCCCGTTTCCCCATACTTTATTGGCAGGGAGCTTGTGTCTTAACCCTATGTATGCTTGCCTTGTTCAGTAGGCCAATAGTATAGGGAAACTATACTAAATAAATTACCAAATAAGGCATTTATTTACTAAATGAATGAATAGATAAATTAAATAATTGATAAATTAACAAAAAAAAGTTCTACTTGCTTACCTGTCAGTCCCATCATTGCAAGCATGTCTGGAAAATCTCAGCAGAACTGATTGGCTCACTCAGTTGTCTGTAGTAGCACTCCATAACTCCCGAGGTAAACAATGAACCTCTGAAGCTTAAATCCTGTTCATACTGCCAGTTGAAGTGCCTAAGCACATGTAGAATTTTCCACTCTCCCCATGTCCTAAATAATGATTTTGTTTATTTGCGCATCCGTAACCTTAACCACCCTCACAGCCTGGGAAGCTGACTGTCTGGCCTAAGTCTGGTGTCAGCTGTGTGAAAGTGTTGTGATTTCTGTTTATGTAGTGAAGGCTGGGGGAATGCGTGTAGCCAAGAAGTGCACGGAGGAGAGTGGCACGCCAGAGAAGGACACCAAGAGGCCTGAGAAACCCAGGTATGTATACTAGTCTGTTAGTTTGAATCGGTCTATTCCAAGACACCCCAGTGAACGTGATCTCCAAAGATGGTCTCCATCATAACTAACTAAATAAGAACACATGAAATGAACATAGATTCTGTAGTCTTTGGACTGTTATTGTTGTGTAGCTCTGTAAACAAAGTAATCAATTAACAAAATAGTTATATTTTCCCTTGAAATTTGGCAGAAACACTAACTGTTCCAACTTATTGGTATTGTAATGGGAGCACTATAGGCCTCAACTTTAAATTCCTTTACATTGAAAGTGTAGCGCACAGAGGATCTTTAAAAATTATGTAATGGTTCTTTGAAATGTTTTCTTCTAGGTCTTTGAGCACAAGCTCCAGAATGCAACAAGTCAGTGTTCTTTTGGCTGGAACACTGGACAAGGTTTGTATGTTGGACTGTTCCTTAATACACATAATAGTCTTTATGAACCAGTGTGATCGGGGGACTTTTAATCCAGTCATTAGAGGGATGAGTGTCAGTCATTTGTACAATTACTATGTGTGTACTATACATGAAACCGATTTAACATTATTGTTTTGTCAAGAATAGTCTTGCCTTCAAAAGCCAATAAGGTGTGGTGTGTTGTGTGTGTGTGTGTGTGTGTGTTGTGTGTGTGTGTGTGTGTGTGTGTGTGTGTGTGTTGTTTTTTTTTTTTTAAAAGAGAATGTCAGGCACCATCCAAGTCACATGCACAATGCACAAGTCATGCTTGCTGATCTTGGTGCATAAACCATACACACAGGAAATGCATTCTGGGTGCTTTTTCCCTTTTTTTTAGTCCTCCCTGTGTCCTACTAAACTGTAACTAAAGTGTGTGTGTTGCCTGTTTTTTTTGGGGTTTTTTTCCCCGTTATGTTGCAGCTGGGTCATGACTTTCCGGAGACCCCGGTGAGTGTACGGCACAGCAAAGTCCGGCCAGCCGTGGAGAAACCGCATGTGCCACGGAGCTTCTTCATTCAGCAGCCTCGCAAATGCTGAGCATCCCCACCCACACCTCCCACACACACACGTGTACAGGCACTCGGCCGATACCAGCGTTTAAGTCCCACAGGCCTGGCTTGTGTAGTCGACTGCAAAACAAACAGGAAGTAAGGGTGTGCTTTGAAGCGTGTTGTGTGCATTGAGGGACTGCCACAGGTTGCCAGTTAATCTTTAACCCTTTCCATTAATGTGACATCTGTTTAGGCTGTTAGATTTCCAAGTTCTTCTAACCTTGCCGCTTTGGAGCAAGAATGTTTTAATATCGCTTAGGTATTTTTGTATGCTTACTATAAACCAATCTTGGTTTGTGCTTTTGAGTGTTCCATTGCAAGTTCTAGTCGTGTTAACTGTGTTTTGAATTTAAAAATACAAAAAAACAAAGTGAACTAGCTTGACACTTACTGTTTCTGAAATGTCTTTTGTAGTAAGACAGATTTGGCATTTGTTTACAGCTTTGATATATTTGCATGGCATTACCTTAAAGGCTTAATTATGTTGGTGCTCTAAAGAGTTGATATTTTTCACTGTCTTGCTTAAGATCTTCAACTTCAGTAAAGATTCACGTTTCTGCAAATTCCTTTGGTATTCTTGCATCATTGACACATAGCCACCACTAGATGGAGGCAAACTTCAGATTTCTCCCATTGTGTGTATTGTGACCATGGTAGCCTATCTAAAGTACTTTCCCAGTCACACACCCTGTTATGCATAACTTTAACTGGACATCTATGGCTTTGTTTGCATAAATTCAAAAATTGTTTTGTCCCCCTCATTCATAAAGGGATATTTCATAGTCATTTTGTAATTCCTCCATACTATAGCTTTGCCAGCTATATGGTCATTTCACCAAGGTTCCTTCATAGTTTCCACTGGTCTCTCTCTCTCTCTCTCTCTCTCTCTCTCTCTCTCTCTCTCTCTCTCTCTCTCTCTCTCTCTCTCTCTCTCTCTCTCTCTCTCTCTCTCTCTCTCTCTCTCTCTCTCTCTCTCTCTCTCTCTCTCTCTCTCTCTCTCGCTTCCTGCATGTTTATGTCCCACTCATGCATTCCTCACAAAGCTTCCCTGTGATGAGCTGTGACCACCCCAAGACCACTGAATGGAAAAGAGCTTTACGCTCCTCCATAAGGGGAAAGGGGAGGAAAGTGAAGCCTGTGGTTTTCAGTCTATTCACACGCTGCCACTTGGACCACCACTGACTATTCCAAAGTGAAGGGCTGGACAGGCGTGTGAAAAGCCCTAATAGCCATATATTTCTGTTTGCTGTGGGTTCAAACAGTTAACACGTTTATTGGCAGTATTCCTGTGGCTAAATTCTCATTCTCGAGAATTCTTTGAAATAGGGCTAGATTTAAATCCGAGCTGTAAAAGGGAAGCGGTTCTACTGATTCATCTGAATGCCACTGTCACATTACAAGCAATCTTTTATTTATTTTTTTAAAAATGAAACACAACTGAATCCAATATTTGACTAATGACTATCTTCAGAGGCCTCAACAGTAGGCTTGTTGCAGATGATGGTCTTAAAAATCAGAGGCACACTGATTATAAGTGAAAAAGGTTAAAAATCCTTTATTTTAATGGATAACGCCTATGCGTTTTGACTGCAAACCAGTCTTCATCAGGGCAAACTTTGTTACTTCTTACAAAGGTGCTTAAAGTTTTTCTTCAAACAATTGACCCAATGCAGCACTCTCCATTTCTTCATCTACAACTGAATCCAAATTTGCAGAGAAAAATGCAGTACAGAAAGACTGTCGGGGCTGCCATCACTGGATATGGGATATAATCTATGAAAGGAGTTATGGGGGAGAGAAGAGCAGGGCAGACTGGAGCAGGGCTGTCACAACAGGACAGGCAAACCAGGCAATAGCCTGGGGCCCCAGGCTAAAAGGGAACCCCAAGATTGTTTAATCATTTCAGTAGTTTAGTTTGTGGTGTTTTCCAGTAGAAAATTTACTTTAAACTGGAGTTGGACAACTGTACAATACAAATAATTATGTTGAAGATGCTGGAAGATTATAACAATGTGGTTCATGTCAGGCATTTATGGGTGGTGAAGGGCCCCTATGTCCTGTTTGTCCTGTAAGTACCTGAAATGGCCTGGGACAGGAGCATATCACAAACCGATTCTTTGGGAGTCAGATGTCCTCTGTCTTTAACAGAGAATGATGCTGTTATCAAAATATATAATTGCTTCAAGTATTTTACATGTTTTCCTTTTTACCTTGAATAACTGAAATTAATTAACTTTTCATAATATTCCAATTTGTTGAGGCCTTCTGGTACATGGGTGGCCTGTATGCCAGTGTCAGATATGGGCATGGGTTTATACTCCTCTGATCGTGATACTGGTCTTCAGCACAAACATCACCCAATGTCGTTTGAATGTCTTTAATTGCTACCTTGGAGGTAAATGCTTGGGTGCATTTTTGATAAAGGGTTTCCAGGATTTATTCAATGGCCCCCACTGATGCACATGGGATTGGTGGGCCTACTGATTACATTAGTGTTTATAATGAGGACTTGAGGGAATCCACCGTAGGCATAAGTGATGCGTGTCCAGTCTACTGTCCTGGGATGCTCCGCACTGCTGTGAGTATTGTGGAAAGAAGATTAAGCCAGAGTCCCTGACTGATTCAGCTCACCTAAATCAATGACTGATTTCCATAGACCTGCATCTGTTTAACAAATGTAGTGCCTCCTTGAATGTTATTAGTAAACCCATCTAGGCAAGGACATTATTCTAAAGTGTTTCTATAGCATTATAAGTTCATGCATGTTTCATTCATCTGCAGTGTAGATTTTTGTTAATCATCATCCAGCCTATCAAACACATGAATAATGTATTAATTGTTCATTCACAAGGATGTTATTCCCTGGAACTAGAGGGCCACCCACTCCTCCTTCAGTGCTTTTCTTGAGACAAACCTCTCCTTGTAAAAGATGGGCCCTATTCATTTCTGCTAAGGGTCTCTCCAGTAAGATAATGAGGATAGTCAGACAGCACTGTCAGCTATACCAAAATGATGGGCAAAGAGGACCGCTACTATCACTACTATGGGTACTACAAGGCTAGCCTACTATTTGTTCTGGTAGCCTAACTGGAGCAGTGTTGAATTCTTAAGTGTAGCCCACTTGTGCATGTGGAAAAATATTATTTTGACTGCCTCTCTTCGCCACAAATCAGGTACAATATATACAATCATTAACTATTAATGGATATGATGACTGATATCATTTTTTGTGAATATGATGGACTTTTTAGCAATGTTAAAGTAGCCTAACCAGTGGGCCGGCAGGACTTTTCTGCATTAACTGAATTCGTCCACATGGTGTCACCAAAGAGTTGCTCTAAGAAGAGAGTTGACAGTAAGAGAGATATTCTGCAAAACCTGCAAGAATCAGCTGACTGTAGATGTGCTTAATGTAGTAAATACAGACATTGATATTATTTTAACGTAGAAAGGCTCAAGGTTCAAAGGCTTGCCTATTCTAGGCCTACAAAAAGGTATGGACTAATGGAATATCAAATACGCCTCGCTTGAAAGATATCCTGGCATTTTCAGTCAAGCTAAATCTAAATTTTCAGACTGAGGTAGCAACCTAAATATTATGATGTCCAGACAGTCACACGCGAGTAATTAGCCAATTCATAGTTATAAAACATTTCCATTAGCCTATGGCTTGGGGAAAAAAGCCTGAGGCCAAACGCAGGAATAATGTGAATCCACCTGTAAGCTACTAAGCTACTACACTATCATTGAATGCAGATAGACCACACTAGCATAATGCGAGTTGAAATGTAACTGGTGTTTTGGAGAGATCACCTCTGGAGGGTTGGACAGGCTGGCTGCGCTGCGCTCACCCTGCTAGATGACCTCATGGTGGTAGTTCGAGAGGGAGGAGGAGCTCCACAGCGTTCCTTTGGACTATCTCAGGATCCATGTGAAGATAAGCCTAGAGAAAACTTTTCCAACCGGGAAATTCATGACTTTTAAAGGTAACATTTTATGTCGCTTATTTCCTACCTTCGCTTTTAGTCTATGGAGATATCGCTGCTTCTATAAGGAATTATTTACAGAACTGTATGAGTGAGTATCTGGCAAGAGGTGGTATCGTTAATAACCATGTCCATAATCCCCGGTGTGGCGGGTTCAGAATTTGTTAGGACATGTCTCCAGAGAAAATGGAATATGATATAGTAGCAATAATGATGTGAATGAGATGGGGCAAAGTTAAGACAGTTTTTAAAGTTCAATGTTTTGAAACTCTGCTGTGTGTTGCTACTGACTGAAGATTTTCTTATTTCCCATTAACGTTAACAACTTGACAGTTCAGTTATTTGGGTGATGGCGCGGGCTAGGGGATTCGGATGAAAGTTTGGAGAAGAGCCTAGACATGAAAGTGAGCTAACTTAGTAAGGAGTTAACGTTAGCAGCCCACGAATGAGGGAAATAGGCATATTTTTTAAATAAAATAGGAAATAAGCCTCCGTAGTTCTTGTCTTTCAATATAAAAATGACCAGTCTATCTATAACGTTAGATTAAATTAGTTTATCCAGTATGGCAAAACAAGCATGGATGAACAGCCTAGTCTTAACGTTAACAATATAACATTTGATCATAGTTCGCTGAAATCATTAAACTACTGTGGTTTTAGTTTATTAATAATATCGGTCCATCCCTCAAACAAATGCACGTAACCTTCCCACATTATTTTTAGACCTTCGGTGGTTTTAAAATGACTAACCAAGTTATTTAATGAGCTACTCAGCCATATGGATTTAACTGAGTCATTTCCCCTTGTAGTATTACAGTGTAGGGAGCGTCTTCTTCCTTCAGGGACCTACCCTTTCCACACCCCAACCAAGTCTTTAGAGAAAAAGGAGATGTTCTTTTATTATTATCGCTTTAGAAACCCTCTGTGGTGAGAGATGTCAAATCGTGTTTTTGATCAGCTTGGGCGATGTAAACAGGCATCTCTTGGCTACCTACAGGTCCACGTGAAAGAGAAGCACTGCATGCATGCATCCTTAAAAAGCATGCACTTGATTCTGACATCACTTTTGTTGGGCTGAAGAAATGCTGCTGACTTCTTCCTCCCTAAACTTTTCATTGATCAGAACAGCTTTGCCATTCCTTTTGCACTGAATCTGTCAGTCAGTTTTGCTGAGTTGCTATTTGTCCAAACTTTTCTGATAATGCCTCCATTATTCCAAGAGAATAGCCTATTTTTTTCTATTGCTGTGATTTTATTTTAAACCAAGACAATAATGTGTGTAATGAAGTCATAGGAAGTTTGGTTCCCATGGTACGTTGCCAGTTGGCAAATAACAGGTGCTGGCACTAGGCAAACTTGTTGATGCTCAGAAAAGGCAAACAGGGCCATTGACCTGACAGAACTCTTGGTGGTGTTAGCTGATGCCTCAACAGTATGGCCATTATGTGCTGGGCCTTGAATGTGCTGTGCTCCGCCAAACATTTGATAGCTGAAGAGGCACTGTGTGTACATTTTTGGGGTTGGGGGGGGGGGGGGGTGTTAACCCTGAACCCTGTTGGTATTGCTGTCAGCATGTTATGTTAGTAGGTGTTCACTTTAGCCTATTTGTTATTTTGTCTGGTATGTTTAAATCAACAGCAGTTAACTGCTTGTGCGGTGCCGTTGTTTTGGTATAGGCTGACATGTCAGACAAATGTTGTAGTGTGGCTGGCTAATGTCAGTGCCACTACAGACGTGTGGGTCTAGCGAGTGCTAATGGCAGCTTTTCCAAACAGTAATTGGATAATTACTCTCAAAGGCCCATTCTTTTGTATTAAAGAAAAGCCTGTGTTTGGCAGCAAGGTCGTATATCACAACTGGGACATTTTTATTATGCTATGGTTGTCTGAGCGGTTCTGGTGGCCCATGGTGAAACGATTGTTTAATAATTGCGGCTGTGGCCTAAGCCCACAAGCAAGTTCCAACAAAGTTTAGTCTGTGTGTGTGTGTGTGTGTGTGTTAAAGTGATCGAAAGAGCATAAAATGACTATTGCATTAGGCTAATCATTTTCTATCAGCCAGTCAATTATCAGATTGATGCTTCCTATCATTGTGTAAGCAAATTAAGCATTCTGTATACTCAGATTTCTTGGCACAAATCACTATGTTTTTTTTCCCCTCTTGATTGGAGCGGGTGTCCACCACCTGCCTGTCGTTTGCCTGACAAAACACCGGACTTCATTCTGCATCCAGATACAACACAGCTTTGCCTGACATGTCATTGATCTATTGATGCCTGAACAGTCACACCAGTTGTCACTGACTTTCAGCTTTTGGGCCAACATTTGCCTTAGACTACTCTCCTATGGCAGCCTAACTGTGAGCAAAGCAGTGGATGGTCGTGATCATAGAGTGGCTTCAGCAGAAGGTCAACTCTACATTGCTACTTAGTAGATGATAAACAGTCCATGCAGTCAGAGTTTCTTTAATGTCTATGTTGTAATTAATTAGGCTTGGACGGATGCAAGTACTGTAGGCTTACTAGCCCTGTTTAGTTTAGGCCTGTCACAACAACTTGAGCGGGAGGAATGTAGGGAGTGCAAACTGTGTAGCACACACTGTGAAATTTGGAGTAACCTCAGCACATGCCCGAGAAAAACAAGCTTACAAACACACCTATTTTGGGGACTAGATTGTTTGTTGTCATTTCGGGGCTGAACTTGTCGCCCTGAAAATGCAGACATTCAGCAGGCCAAACTAGCACGGTAACCTTTAAAAAGTTGGAAGTTCACCATCTTCCTTGGTTAGGTCTATCTCTCTGTGATGTAGGAAATCTGTAGCCTATATAACACCTGGGCCGAATTAGCATTTTTTCCCCTGTGTGGATTCAATACCCCTGAAGGGAGATTGCAGGCCTAGATGTAGACTTGCTGTTATGACTTGGGATCAGGGCAGGGTTTGTCTGTAAGACCTTCCGGAAACTTTGTGTCATAGTTGAAAGCAATCCAAGTGGATGACTGTGGTACTTCCAGCAAACATTCTTGCGTCTGCCTTTACAATGACTTGCATTGCCCGCTGTCATTCTCCCAATCCTCTCCACAGCTCCATTTCGGGTCATTTACCATTTCCCTCAGGGCCCTTCTTTTCCTGTTGCGTGGTGCTGTATTGTTGAACCTGTCCCACTACGTTCCCATGGTGTTTTATCTGAGAACTGTCTAGTGTTAACACCTGTGGTATGTTTAATCAGGTCAGATCTGGCAACCCACTGAGTAGTTCCACAGACACTCAAGGACTGTAGCTTAGCCTACATGAAAAATCCATACAGCCTATCACAAGATCAGATCCAGATTTACAACATTTCCCCTAAATCATATTCCTTTGACTGCTCTACCATCTCTTACATGATGATTTCAGGAAATTAATAATACTGTCAGCAGTTGCTATGCCTCAAGAGCAAGCCTCTAGACTTTGAACTCTGCCAGTTAATGTTTTAGCCTAATCAAATAGCAGCAGCTTTCCAATCTCTCTCTCTCTCTTGCTCTGCATCAGTGTGGGTCAGCTTTCACCAGCTTATCGGCGCCCCATATACTTTAGTTTGAGCTCACTGTGTGCACTGTACTTTCTTTACTTGAGACCTATCTGGCTGGCCTTAGTTTTTTTCCCCTGCTGTCAAAACAAAGACCTGAAAAGGGATTTGAGATTTGGACAGGAAAGGATTGTATTTCCATAACCATTCTGGTGAACCTGGGTGACTGCTGTACATGTCGTGATACGAGTGAGGCCTAGGCCCACGTACATGATTATCCACTTGCTTTTCCTGTTTGGGAGTTGAGAGGTGGGTCTGAGGGGATTTGGATAAGGTGTCAGGAGGAGAAAAATCAAATATAGGCTACAGCAGGAGATTGAATTCTCATACAGTAATTCCAAAGACCATTGAATACAGTAGGCTAATACCCAAGACCAATACTGACCAAGATGGAGCAACTTTAGTGGGACCAAATGGAAAAATTCCGGGCTGCATAAGTGCATTACATCACAATATAAACTTATCATTGATCTTTCATATCAGCATATGAGAGCTTGACTCTGGTCTGCATACTATAAAGGTGGATTTTTCCCCTGCTCCCCCTTTTGAAAATACAGAACTTAGGGCCTAACGAACATTTGTTCGCCATAACTCCACATTTACTCTCTCTGGTAATAATATTCAGTGTCTGGAGCTGTGATATAGCCCAGGTCTATCTTTTCTGGGGATGTACTGTAGTCAAGGTGCCTGTTGTCAAGGTGTCCTGTAAAGTGCTGGGGGAACCCTGAGTGGTCTAATTATGAAAACACAAGGCCTATTTCAATAACACTGGGCGAATACACAAGGCCTATTTCAATAACACAAGGCCTTCTTGGTTTGCCCGAGTATGGTTGTGTTTTTAGGGTGAAGGTTGAACAGAGGACAGAAGCACTGGTATTTTGTCTTCCTCTGCTCCTCGGGACTCAACAATCCTGCAATGTGTGCTTTGAGGTTCCACAGCCTCAGGTGCAACTGTAAATTTTCTTCCCTGCCCCAGAAACATGTCTGAACTCTTATCCGCAAGGAAGTTGGGAATGAGAATAGCAACTACCCCCTCAGCGCTGTATGTGTGTGTGTGTGTGTGTGTGTGTGTGTGCGCGCAAACACACAGTCTGCTTGATGTTTTGCTATTTCCTTTTTCTTTTTACCCCACTCTCTTTCTTAACAAGAGCGCAGTTTAAGAAATGAGGGAGCTCGACACACTTTCAAAGGTTTGTTGTCGTTACCATGCGGCAGTGTTGTGATGATACATCTTGCTGCTGTCAGCATTCTGAGAGGGGAAAGAAAATGGTTGGTCGCTGGGTTTCAAATTCAGCACCAGCAGTAGGCTCAGTGGTTGTGAGTCACCAAGACAGATGTCAAAAGTCTTTAATGAGGCATGTGAGAAAAATGCAGATAAATCCAGGCTTGAGCTGTGCCTGTCTGATTTTTTTTTTTTCTCAATTAGCATTGAAAAAGCTTGATTCTGTTAACCTTGCAAAAAATTGTGTCAGGAGAAACAGACGGCTTAAAATAAATCCCAGTGTGTCTTATCAATTGCAGATGTCCTTGGCTCAGAACTGTGTATTGTTATTTGTTACAGATTAATAGTGTCTTCCTCTTTTAATGTTAACATGAGGCAAGCAGAATTTGCTGATGGGAGATTAAGTTGTTGCCCCACTGGCCATGGTTGTAACTTGTAAACTGAACTGGTGTGTTTTCCTGTCTTGGTGTGTGAGCACGTCTTTGCCCCGAGTGTAAGGTGAAAGACGAAGCGGCCCTCCATAGGGGTCTTCATACTCTCGCGCGGTATTCAGTTCTGCCTTGTCAGTAACTTCTGCTCCTTCACTTTCCTCGTATTCTTTTTCCACCATACATGAGTTGTCGTAAATTGTCCAAAGACCTGAGAGGACTTCATGACCACATGGAGTGGCAAGCGCAGTTCTGGAGAGTGCCAAGGAGAAACGTGCTCTAATCTCAGCACTGCAGGAAATGCGATCGACACATGGTCAAGCATGAATGAGCTCTGCAGAATGACATAATGGAATGGTGTCCAATAGCCTTTCTTTCAGGAGGATATACGTATAGTTTTTGGTTTCCTAAATAGTAAATGGCTAACTCCCACAAATCACCTTTCACCTCCAATGACTTCCTGTAGTAGAAAACCGTGTGAATGCTTTCGGTTCATTAGCCCGGCAGCGTTGGGAAGTAAACCACACACCCCCACACTGTGTCCGAGGTGGTCGCTGAACTAGTTATGGTAAAAGACCAGACCATTGTCCATGTCCCTTTCATGTGTGGGTGAATGCCACATATTGAGCGGCATAATAAGCTCAGCTGTTGAGCCTATAGTCCATTGTTCATAGCATGCTCATTTTCTTCCTGTGTAAGGGTCAAGGACTCATGCCACAGGGTCATTACCTATTCAGCATGGCTCTATTTTCTCTCTCACTGTACTAATGGAAAGAACATTAATAGACGCCATTAACTTAACACCCTCTCCCCTAGAGTAATAGGGAATTTGGAAATGAGGGAAATCTAAGTTAATTTTCAGTTGAAATACGTGCATGGACAGACATATATAGCTCACAGGGTTGCTGTCTTCCAGTGCTCTCTGAAAGGGTTGTGCTGTGCGCTCTCATTCTCAATGACACACGGGTCACAGCCCGGTGGGGAGAGTTTGACTGTCGCTATGACAACAGCGTGCTAGCCGAAGGAATCATTCATGTAGAATTGGTTGATGAAAAGCCGAGGCAGTTGCCAGGAGCAGGGTAAACAATGAGGGGAAAGAGAGAGAGAGAAGGAGAGAGAGAGAGAGAGAGAGAGAGGGAGAGAGATATCCTGGCCCACAGGAGAAGTCAAACTCAAGTCTGCTCACTGCCCCATTGTCTAAGGCATCAGCATACAAAAACGGTGACTGCTGTTTGACAGCACAGCGTGTGAATGGTGAAAGCCAGCGGCAATCACGAAAACAATCCCACTTCCGCTCTATATTTAGTGCCGGGTTCTCGGGTGACCATCCTACAGATGGCCTCCTCAAGTGCGTGTCAACCTGTGCATTGTGAAGGCGGTGCGCGCCTCAAGCCAGCATGTTTTTTTTTTTAAGCCAGGCACATCCTAACATGCTAATTATTTCCCCCACTCTATTTACTACAGTTTTGGATGGCATTAGGCTAAGGATAGCCTATATGTTTATGGAATCTTTATCATTCCAGATTGTCTTACTCCCCCCCCCCCCCCACCCCCCAAATAAATAAATAGCTAAATAAAGTTCAGAGATAATTCCCACAATGCCTTGCACTGGTGGAGCGGCTCTTGCCTCATGGGGCTCTCAAACAAATGTGAATATTGAACTCAGACTCCATTCAGTGTCTGTCCACAAAGCCCCTGCCAGTCCCACACTGGCTTTGGCAGCTATGGTCAACCGCGAGAGGAGGCCCAGACAGAGGGTCTGCTGGAAGGGGATAATGGCCCAGCATTAGCTGTTAAAGGGGGCCTCTTGTGATCAACATAAATCCCACTGCCTGACCAGCAGTACCTGTTAGCCGCCATGGCATGCCATTGTCCACCTCTGAGAGGCTCTCTGTGCTTTTGAAGGGGGGCAAATACTGCAGTTTTCGGTCTCATTCTGTCTGTCCTTATCGTTATTGTGAAGCGGGTATTTGGATGGAGGGCCTTTGTTGTTTGAAGAGACACATGTTGATTTAATAACGTTTTAGATCAGATGTCTGGTGGAATTCCTCAAGGGATATAGCCCACCGCTAACTCTTTCTTTGTAGTATCCAGTGTGTGTGTGTGTGTGTGTGTGTGTGTGTGTGTGTGTGTCTGCAACTCTGCAGATTTCGCTCTCCTCAGACATTTCGCACATTGTGTTGATGTTTTGATGCATACAAACTTTGCATGGTTCCTTTGCGATTATGCAAACTGGGCCTGTTTCCTGTTTGGGTTTGCCCAACTTAGAGTTTATCGTGGTGGAGGGAGTGGTCCATCCATGTCTGGCTTGAGCATGCATGCAAGCAGTCTAGTAGTGCGGCTTCTGCAGGAGGGACGAACCCTAGAGTGTGCCAGTCCACCTGGCCTCCAAACGAGCCAGTGAGGAATGTGTGGCACATAAGTAATTGCTTGCATGTGTTTTACATTTAAAAGCTTTTTTAAAAGCTGGCTCTCCCCTTTAGAGACTGACAAAATGCTGTGCTAGGCTGCACCAGGAATGAGAGGATGAAACCTTTGCCAAGTCTGACCTGTTGGACAACGCCGCTGTTTTGTTCCACCAGTTGGTAGTCATAACATTAGGATGGCGCTCATATTGTTCATGCTGTCTTCACTAGTTTGCAACAGAGGATAAGATTACATTTGCATTAATGCGTTTAGCAGACGCTTTTATCCAAAGAGATTTACATTTGTCTGCTATCAATTACTGGTACTTCAGGGCCAGTCTCCCCTAGAGCAACTCAGGGTTAAGTGCTTTGCACAAGGGCATTGGCACTTGGGGAAGGAGATGATTCTTAAAATCTGGTTCCCTTGTATTCAGTAAGCTAAGATTAGCCTATTGTTAATTGAGTGGGACAGGTGCATAACACTTAGCTACCAAGAGTCCTATTCCCTGCAGTATCATGGATGCAGAACCTAAGGACTAGCCTAATGCACAATCTAGCCTACTTTTCCATGTCCTGTAAAGGTATGAGAAGTACTTAGGCTACTCAAAAGTAGCATTTCTGGTTGGCTTAGAGGGATAGGCCTATCCACCTGTGTCATTGGGAAGATTGCCAAAGATAGGCTATTTGCTGTCATGTTGGATGGCAGGCAAGATGTTATCGTGAGATATTATTATCAGACAGGTTCTTTGACGTTTTTGCTAGTTGACATTAGGCATTCCACAACCAGGTGGCCATGTGTCGTAATGAAAGAGTGAATCATTTTGGTTTTTGATTTGTCATCCTGTTATTTTTTCTACTAATTAGGCCTATGAGCATGTAAGACAGGATGTTTTAAAAAGGTATTCTCTCTCTCCTTTTTTTGCCTCTGATGGCTTGAAGAGACTTTCTCTCCTTAATTTTTTTAAATTAGATTTGCTAGCCTTTTGTAATTAAGTAGCTCTAGTCTTAATAAACCCCCCTCTCTTATTTAAGCGAAGCTAAAGTCATCGAACGCTTAGCCATCATCAAAGTGATGGTCTTTACAATCATTAGCCGCACACAGGAGCGCGTCTGACACTTTGCAGTCTTTCAGGTTGCCCCTCCACAGCAATTCATCATTTGAGGCTGGCGCGCGGCATGCTAATCTCATTCTACAGCTCTATGTGAAGGAGACTAGGCTACAGCTCTGTGTGAAGGATGGTGATAGAAATCTAGTTCTGCCCTCTTAAGTTCTGGCTTCAGAAGTATGGGCAAGGTGCGCTCGCTGTGTGTGAAATCTAAATATCCTGTCAGGTGTGGAATGAAACTGCTCTGTCTATGACCTTTTGTCTCTTCTCCAGACTGCAAACGTTGGGATTTTGGACGAGCCATTATGTTTCAATGTCAAAATAGCACTCTAATCTTCTCCATTGTGCTGCATTAATGACAGTCTTCCTGTGTCTATGAAAAGGGATTGAAATGCCACTGGTTAACAATTGCTGTAGATTGCAGGGGATGTAGCTGTGTAGACTGACAGGAATGTGCATTGATTTGTTCCCCCTCTTTTCACTAACCCACTCTGAGTATTCCCTTCTCCTTTATCCTCGCTTCTCTCTGTCTTTTCATCCAGGCTGTGGGAACATCTTTTTAACATTTTTGTCAAGGCGTTATTAGTACCAAGTGTAAATTGCATGGTTGGCCTAGGAATGAATTTTGACAGAAATGTTTAATATTTTAGTGGGGAAGCTGAGCTCTTGTTACAGTCAACAGCTGTGGTAGCTTATTGCCTTCAGTGCTATGCAAAATGCAATGCAAGGACCGTAGTTACTGTCATATGTCTTTTCATGGTCTGCACTGTACTCTGTGTAGTCGCAGCAGGTGATGCTCTCCCTCAGCTTGCCTGGAGACGCATGGCAAGTCGTTGAGCTCTTATTGAAAACCGACTACTAGCGCTGAACTGCAGCAGCTGTGCAAAGCCAGCAGCTATTGTGGAATTCTCTCCGGGCTGCGGCGGCCTGCTTGCTATCCTTTCAGTCGCGGTGTCACGGCTGCCAACTTCACTTGGAGTTGGGTGGGTGGTGGTGATGGTGAGGGGTGGGGGGATGGGTGGGGGCTACCCCTGTACTTGTCTCTGTCTGGGTGGAGCATGCAGGTTGCAAGGACGAGCTGTGAGCTCTGCGCTGGGCTGTGCTAGGCTCTCCCTTGGCCAACGTGCAGTTCAGACATTCCTGGGCTGCCTTTGTCTCCTCTGTGGTGTTTGAAGCCTCGGTGCGAAAGTGAGGGCGGCTAGTGGGAGAACGTCAATCAGAAATAGGCACATTCTCTCTCTCTCCTGAAAACTCTCTCTCTCTCTCTCTCTCTCTCTCTCTCTCTCTCTCTCTCTCTCTCTCTCTCTCTCAGTTAAAAGCCTCAAATCGCTGTGCTTTGTCAGTGAAGATTTATATTCTGTCACATGCATGTTGGTGTCAGTTTATCTAGATGACGCAGTGTTGTTAGTTTGCACCATCCATCTGTCAGCACACTAGTGTTTTTATCTAGATGCCAGAGTAAAGTTGACTGCATCAGCACTGCTCCGTGTCCAATGCTTTTGCTGGTACAGAGTGATCAGAACTGTCTCCAGCTCCCTGGTTTATCAAACTCGGTTCCTGGATTGTGTAGATTACAAGTAAATTCAGGCTTATTTTTTTTACTGGACATGACTTTACTGGAAAAAATTTGTTTGATGCAGCTGACGTAATGAAAATTTCGAGAGATGATGATGTGATTCTCCAAGAGCACAAAGGACTTAGTTAACCGTCTTCACGGATGACAGTTTATCTGGCTGTATTGAGGGGAATGTTTTTTTATTTATTTATTTTTTACCCGGCCCTGCATGACCACACCTCTTCCGCACACCTTTCCCATCTCTCGGAATGGGGTCACTGAGCACCACCTCCTCCAGGCAGGAGAAGGGCCGATCGATACGCCTCAGTCCCCCCCGCCCACCTCACCCCCCCCTCTCTCTCCTGCTGCTGGGGAGAAACTATTGGCTGGCAGCCGGAGTATCCAGGGGAGATGTGCCATGCTCCAGAGCCCTGAGTGAGTTCACCCCAGCTCCACTCTCTCCCGTCCCCAGCAGGATCCTCGCTCAGCCACGGGGCTCCTGTGCAGGGACTGTGAGCTATAGCCCATTGCCTCTCCATTAGTGCTGTGCCAAGGGCGGAGCTCTCGGCTTAACCGTGCCAGGGGAAACATTGTTTAGAGTCCGCAGCGGCAGCAGCTGCTGCTGCTGCATTTAATGAAAGCTACTGTCAAAAAATGTGATGTCGGCTGCAATTATCCAGGAGGAGTCAGGAACCTTTTGAATAAACAGATAACTCTGGACTTAAATCTTCACGTTCTTAGTGAAGGGGCTTACAAATAGGTTAGGAAAAGAATAAGTGGTGTATTATCAGAGAATTAGTGAACACAGTGAAGTTTATGATGGGGCCGATAGCCCCTTGAACAAGCAAGGCATCAGTACTGTAAATGTTATAATGGTGCTTATGTGGTATGTCTCCCAGACCATCTGGCCCCTCTCCTAAAGATCCCTCCCTAAACAAGCTCAAGTGAACCACCATTTAAAACACCAGCGGCAATAAAAATGTGATTTATGGTGTTTTTTCCCACTACCACGTGGCAAGTAATCAGTCCAATAATGTTATAGAAAGGTTGACAGGGAAAAATAAGCTGAATGTCCACTCTTATCGTGATTAACCAGTAAGGCAAGTGAAAGAAAAGAAAAAAAAATTAAAAATGACCAAGTTCAGCAGTATAGCATCAATTAGATGAGGAATGTCAAGAATCCGACAGATTGTTTTCCTGCATAACAAGATAGCGGTTCCATTTCGGTGCTGTTTAAATATGGCCGCATTCTTTCCACCCGCCTCTGCCAGAGATGACCCGCAGGATTGGGAGAGGGTTTGGGAGAAGTGTGGGAAATATCCCAGTACTGCGCGACAAAAGCAACTACAAGACGATGTCCAATGTGTCATCATGACCATCACCATGACTCTGTTATCTTAAAACCATGGACTTGTACCCTCCTTCCGGTGTCAAAGCTATTTTCTACACCAACCCCTTAAATGCTTCTCATTTTTCTTCTCTTGACAGGGTGACGTTGTGACAACGTTGTGGGAAACGGCACCATGTTCAAATCGGTCCTGAAGAAGAACAGAGAAGGAGGAAAGGGGAGCAAAAAGGAATCAGGTATGTCATGTGAGACACAAGAGGGTGGGACGAGCTCGCCAGCCAGAGGGGGGTCGGCACACGGTCGGCCGCCGTACCTGTCCTCTGTTTGTGTTGCCAGGTCAGGGCCTCGCTCTAACTGGTTACGGGTGGAAAGCAGAACCAGATGCTGGTCTGGGGGAGTTTACGTAAGGTGAATAGATGTTTGACTGATGTAATTTGATGTCTTGGATTTACGCGGCGGGACGCTCAAGCGTATAGTTGGAACAGAAAGATTCCAGTTTTCTTGCGTTTTAAAGGGCAGGCGGGTGGACGCCTTCTCTCAGGTATTTGGTGATCAGCCCATTTTCCTCCAAACGAAGTTTCCTTTGAGACCGGCCCGTGCTCTGGAAGAGATCGAGCCTGACTCTTGGACCTTTACCTCGCCCGCCTCTCTCCTCGAGATCCTGTCTGCAAACAGTTAACCTGATCAATGTCTTCCTAAGGGTGCGGTTCAACCGCACAATCATCAAAACGAATCCTTTGCCTCGAGCAGACGTTCGTTTGTACGCCAAAATTTCACGCCACTGAATAGGTTATTTATTACATCTCATTATTGTCAGTGATCCCCACCACCTTGGTGCCTTTAATGATGTTAGCTTTGACTACTGTAAACATCCCATCAAGCTGAGCCGGAGGAGGCAGCTGTGTCAGCGGCTTGCCAAGATTGGCATCGGCGGCCTCTGTAGTGCTATTGGCTCTGCCTGGGCTCAAGCAGAGGCTTGTCTCCGATAAAGAGAGCTCACTTTTGATTAAAGGCCCTGGCCCGTTCTGACACCACCTTAACCTCCTTCTCACACCACGCATCGCAGGCTTTCTTCCTGTCTTTCTTGGCTGTCTTTCTATCTATCTTTTTCTATTTGTCCCCTCGTCCTCCTTCTTTGTTTTCCTTGTCTCCTCTCTTCCTTC
Source organism: Sardinella longiceps (assembly GCA_027497455.2). NCBI lineage: Eukaryota > Metazoa > Chordata > Actinopteri > Clupeiformes > Clupeidae > Sardinella > Sardinella longiceps. The sequence goes on from JAODXP020000016.1 coordinate 35,223,338, forward strand.
TCTCCTCTACTGTCTGTTCCTCTCTGCAACCACTCCCAGCTGACAGCGTGCGCAATTAAAACATCCATAAGAGCGGAGCTTAACCGCAGGCCTTGAGTGTTGCATCACAAGCACTCGGAATGTGTCACCCGTCAAGCCTTCAGCACATGTGTTGACGCTGAGACAGTGCAAAGCTATTAATCAATCTGGCTTGGCGAAACGACCTACCCCAGATCATCCCCTGGTGTTTGTGTCAAGCCTGTTTTTCTCATGTATTTATTTATTTATTTTATTTATTATTTTTTGACAGTCTTTGCCGCAGTTGTAAGAACATGTCCGACATGTCTTAGTCACACCATGACTACACCCCGGGTTGAGTGAATAAGCTCTCCAGAGGTGCGGTGATCTGTTTTCACCCGCTTTGGATAAGGCCTCAGAGGCGACAGAGAGAGAGAGAGAGAGAGAGAGAGAGAGAGAGAGAGAGAGAGAGAGAGAGAGAGAGAGAGAGAGATAGATAGAGAGAGAGAGGGAGAGAGAGAGAAAGAGAGAGAGAGGGGCCCACACAGCGGCGTAATTCCCGCTCAACCCTAGCCCATCCTTCATGTGGAACGGTGGAGGGTGGATGTCTGTGCAACAGCCACCAGCAACAATAAAAGCCCGCCCGCCACTCCTCTCTTTGGGGAGGGTGGAGATGCTGACAGGCCTCAACCCACCCACCCACCCCCCACCACCTTCTAATGTGGTTTCTCTCACTGTCACAGTCTGAGATCTGGGGATGCTTTTGCTCAAGACACATGTGGTCTTGAAATATGAAAGATGGGAGGGATTTCAGATCACTGAGCGAATGATTAGTCAATCCCCCCACCCCCCACCAATAAAAGAACTTTTATTAAGTTATTCATCATTTCCTATGCAGTTTTCTTCACTTCCAATGAACTTGTTTTGTTAGCAAGCAACTACAGCTGAAATAGAATAATGCAACTCTCTAACCCTGGGTATGAAGGTTATGAGAGTGCGTACTGTTTTGTATGCGGGAAGGGGTTGTGGATTTCTTTCCTCTCCCCTGTGGACTTAGACACACATGCTTAGGGAAACTGTGCCCTCTGGTTGGGGGTTGGAAAATGAGGTTAGTAACACAGTGGTCCTAATGGGAGATGCCGTGCTAATCAAATTGGATTCTGCGCGGCATATTTAATGTGCCACGCGCCTAGATGGTGACATATTGCACATGAAAAATTCAACGTGCCTTCTGTTGGATTGCATTATGCTCCCAAATGGCACGCAGCGCAACCCCGATGCTAAACTTGGCCGTCTGGTGCGGTGCGAGCGAAACATGCCGCACGACGTAAAAATTTGATCGTCCTTCCCCCGTCACGTTGAAATCTTATTTAAACAGCTTGACAGGGCTACATGGATCTTGCATAAAGTTGATACAGCAGTGGAGGGCCGGAGGCTCTGAAATAATTGTTCAGCGCCAGCCACACTCTGGTTGAGCAATCATTACCCCAGCCTGCCGTATACCTCCCGCAGTCATTTCAACTCAACTGAGTCCTGTCAAACTTATTTGCGTTGATAACTACATTACCGAATCAGCATTACCTGGGCACTGAGGCCTAATATGTTTCCTTGTAAACATGCAATCGCGGACAGGAGACTGGATGGATGAACAGCAATTCAGAATGCTCACACACACGCGCACACTCACACACACTCTCTCTCTCTCTCTTGTCCTCTTTCTCTCAATTTTAATGAAGAGTGTTATTAAACATTGAGGTGATCTGTGATGGAAATGAACATGTGCTGAGGGAAGGGCCAGATCATTGGATAATTGTATGATAGCTCAGCATATGTTCCTCATAAGGTCGGCCTGTGGCCTGGAGGGAACTTTAAAGGCATGGCGGAAACTTGGCCCATGTGCTAGATACCGCAGTCATTAGCCTGCCTCTGGGAGCTCCACATTGCCAGGGCCCGCAAACACACCAATCGCTAATTCAGCCTTTCCCTCTTGCTATTTCTTGCCCTTTTTTGCCCACCCCTCCCTCTGCCTCTTCCCTTCATTCCCTCCTCTCCTCCTTCTCTTCTCTTTTCCTCCTTCTTCTCTTCTCTTCTTCTCCTCCTCCTTCTCCGCTCCCCCTTTCCTCCTCTTCTCTTCTCCTCCTCCTACTCTTCCCTACTCCTCCTCCTCGCTTAGCCTTCATCACTGGTACCTCCTCCAAAGCTGTTTTTTTTTTTCTTTCTCTTCTCTCTTTGAGCAGTTGGCCTTTTTTAATCCCTTTCAAGTTAAACTTTTATTTTACAGCGGAAGATTCTGGAAGTGGGGATGCTGGTTAGCGGTGGCCCTGGGGGCTTTGATGTGAGCACTCTCTTTTAAAAGGTCACATTCACCCGCCGTCCTCGCCGCCGTTAATGGATCCGAGGCTCTAGGCGGCTGGGCACTCGTTCGGATTATGTAGTTGTAAAATTCAACTCCTCCGGATTAATTGGTATTCAGTTTAAGGATGTTGTCCTTTTTAAAGGGGTCCCCCCCTGTTAACCTTTTAGCATCCAGCTACACATTGAGCGCCACTGGTGCAGCTCCCAGCTGGGTCTAACTGCTAAGTAAATGACTCGCATGAAGGGGATTTTCTCTTAAAGATCTGAAGGTCCCGTAAAAAGCGGAAAGAGCAAATTCCAGCGATGTGTAAGACATTCACGTTTGAGATGCTCAGAGTCCCTAAGTGGTTCTCATCTCATTGCGGTGCCTAAACACAGTATGCTTCTCCCCAGGCCTTTTTCAGTTAAATTGGTGGTTCACATTCATTCTAGCATAGCCCTGTTGCACGAGCCTTATGACTGCACAAGACAGCAATTGGAACAGAAGAATTTGGAACGACATAGACCGAACGTGTACATTGAGTCAACGGCACCACTACTCTTACTTTAGATGTCGAAGGCTTTTGGCACTGTTGACTCAGTGTAAACTGTTTGTTCGCTTTTGTATTCACATTCTGTTGCAAAATGTCTTTCACTCCACTCACTATCTTGTGCCGTCAGTAGGGTCATGCAACAGCGCTCTACTTAAAAGACGGCGAACTATCACTTTAACACAGTCGTCCCAGGTGACAGCCCGGGAAAGGCTACACTCACTCGCCCCATCCATCAGATCCTGTGTAAATTATTGCACAAGTTCTCAAGTCTACCTACAGTACGCACCAGTGGCAGTCTCATGTTGATGGGCCTCTCTCCTCTCCCCACTGGCATGTGGCACGGCTGTGCGAGACCAATTCATATCCCTTTGGTGATTCAAAGACACACACTCACCAGGCTCTGTTCTGTCAAGACGGGATGGCCAGGGCATGCTGCCCCTCTTATGTTCTATTTCTGGTCAGGGAT
>JAODXP020000016.1:35226788-35249661 GCA_027497455.2 Sardinella longiceps
CTTATTCTTATTCTTATTCTTTATTTGGAGCCCCATTAGCTTCCAAAGTGGATGCTAGTCTTCCTGGGGTCCACCATTAAAATACAAAGTACATTAGAAACACAAATACATTATATATATATAAAAATATCTAAACAAAACAAAAACAATGCCTAATCACTCACAGCAGCATCAGTACATTATAAATACAGAAAACATGACAAGAGACAGAAAGAGCACATATTTAGAAGGTAGATTTTTCACAACACATATTTAGGAGGTAGATTTTCAACAACCTTTTGTATAAGATACTGTTCTCTGTCTGTTTGAAGTTTAAGGCTAAACTATTCCACTTTATAGAAGCCCTATAGAGAACAGTTCTAAGCATATAATTTGTGCGTGGAGCTGGGGTAACTAAAAAACCAGAAGTCACTTGTCTAGTGATATGACTATGGCAGGCGCCAGCTTGTACCAGCCTCTCACAGAAAAAAAATGGTGTCTTTTTCCACATAACATTATGCATAAACCTTAAAATATGGTATTCACACTTAGTTTCCACAGTCAGCCATGATAGCTTTTTATGCATGTTGAGAACATTAGAGTAAAAAGAGCAACTTAATGCTAGTCTGGCAGCCCTATTTTGGGCTATCTGCAATGTCATGAGATGTTTTTTAGCAGCGCTAGACCAAATAACAGGACAATACTCCAAGTGAGATAGAACAACAGATCTAACTACGTCAGCCATAATTTTTGGTGAGACATAAGCCCTGCATTTTTTTGCTACGGCAATACCTTTACCCATCTTTGAAACTATATTTTCAATATGATCTGACCAAGAGAGGAGATTGTCAAGTATCACTCCCAGCAATTTTACTTTTTTAACTTGGTCTATAGGTACGCTGTCAATTGACAGATTCAATTCTGGGTTTTTGGCAAGGGCATGTGAATTGCCAAAGACAATGCATTTTGTTTTAGCAATATTCAGTTTAAGTCTATTCATTCTCACCCAGCTCATTATATTCTGTATCTCACAATTAAGATGTTCACTTAGCTCTCTTACATTGTGTGATGAGCAAAACAAAGTGGAGTCATCTGCATACATAACAACATTAGCATGTCTAACAGCTGATGGCAAATCATTAATAAAAATGGAAAATAAAAGCGGCCCTAAGCAGCTCCCCTGGGGAACACCACAAGATACAGTTTTGGTAGTTGACAGACTGCCATTGAAAAAAACTCTTTGTCTTCTGCCAGAAAGGTAGCTCTCCATCCAAGAAAGAGCTAAGGGTGAAAAGCCATATTTTTCAAGTTTTGCCAATAATATTTCATAGTCAATAAGATCAAATGCAGCTGTAAAATCCAAAAGTACAGCACCAACCAATTTACCTGCATCCGCATCAGCTAGCCAAAGATCAGTCATATGTACTAAGGCTGTATTTGTAGAATGTCCTGATCTGTAGGCATGCTGAGTGTTTACAAGTAAGCCATTGCCACAAATGTAGCTTGAGACTTGGTTGAAAACAATTCTCTCAAAAAGCTTTGATAAAACTGGAAGCAAGCTGATGGGCCTACTATTAGAACCAGTAAATTCAGACCTAGCATCCTTTGGCAAAGGTATAATTTTTGACTCTTTCCATAGATCTGGGCAGGAGCCGGAAAGGATACACCTGTTAAAAATATGGCACACAGGTACACTAAGTGACTTTGCTGCAAGTTTTAGAAATATTCCATCCAAGTTATCTAACCCAGGGGAGGTATCATTGGTAATAGATGACAGCATTTTTTCGACAGAATCCTGTTTCACTGTTTCCAAACTAAAACAACAAGATTTCCCCTTCATAATGTTTTCTGTAATGTTGTATGTCGGGTCACCAGTGTCAACAGGCATGTCAGCTCTCAAACTATCCACTTTCTGCGTGAAAAATCCATTGAAATAATTGGCTATCTCAAGGGGCTTGGTAATGATAAGGCCGTCACTTTCTACATACCTCTGAGAATGGTTTGATTTTCTACACATAATATCATTTAATGTCTTCCATAGTTTTTTGCTATCATTTTTCGCAGTGCTGATTCTTTCCTTGAAGTATTTCTTTTTCTTGGTCTTATTTAGTTTAGTAACCTGGTTTCTCAGCTGACAATAAAGCCTCCTGTCAGAATAATTCCCTGACTTTTGCATAACCTCTTTTGCAGAATCTCTTTGCGACATTAGAGTTCTCAATTCATCATCAATCCATGGTGCACTCCTGGTTTTAACAGACCTCTTTCTAAGTGGTGCATGTTTATCTACAATTTTCATTAGTTTATCCATAAAAAATTTCAGTGCAATGTCTGGGTCATTTTCCTTACACACATCCGACCATTGAAGGTCACTAATATCATTAGCAAAAGAAACAGCGTCAAGTCTCCTAAGTGACCTGCGGTGAGAAATCACCACACCAGATTTAGGAATTTTATTTTTCTTGGCTAAAGCTATTAAATTGTGATCACTGCATCCCACGGGTACTGACACTGCTTGTGAACACTGCTTTTGAATATTTGTGAAAATATGGTCAATGCAAGTGGACTTTGGCGCCCCCTCCTTCGTGATCGAAATTCTGGTAGGCACAGCAACAACTTGACTCAGGTTGCAAGCATCAGCCATAGATTTCAACTTACTGCGTAATGGACAATTTTTCACAAACCAGTCAATATTCAAATCTCCAAAAAGAAAGATATCAAAGTTTTCATCTGTTACCAGGTCCAGATTTTCACATACTGTGTCCAAATATGTCACATAAGAGCTAGGTGGTCTGTAACAGCACCCGACTAAAAATGGTTTTGAGTGTGGAAGATTAATCTGAAGCCAGATTTGCTCAACATTAGGATTCATCAAATCAGACCTGAGCTTAGTAGGGAAAAGATCCTTGACATAAAATGCAACACCACCTCCAAATCTGTTTCTGTCTTTTCTAAATATCCTGTACCCATCCACTGCCAGTTCAGAGTCACCAAAAGTAGGATCCAGATGTGTTTCTGACAGGGCTAAAATATGAATGTTATTTGAGGAGCAAATTGTGGAAATCTCATGAACCTTATTTCTGAGGCTACATATGTTCAAATGAGCTAAAATTAGACCTTTGTTAGGTAATTTTGAAGTCATGTTCATACAATAGTCTACTTTAAGAGACACATCATAAAAACGTCAATACAAAACCAAAACATGATATGAACATAGAAAATGTCGAGGCACTTAGAGAGGTTATTGTTCAGAAGTCTTCTCATCTTTAGAAGTGATGATCAACTTGTCATATTTTAAAATGGCTCTGTTTCCTTTTTCACGTGCCGCCTTCAACTTGGGCAGCAACTCTTTCCTCCTAAGCTGAACTGATTCAGAGAAGTCCTCGTTTATGTAGATATTTGTGCCTTTCAGCCTCTTAGCAGAGGAGAGTATGGATTGCCTGTCTTTGAATCTCAGGAGTTTTAACATGATCTTCCGTGGTCTCCCACCTTCCACATACTGACCAATCCGTTGAGCACGTTCAATCTCCATGTTAGTGCCATCCAGACCTAGCTTGTTTGATACTAGTTCTCTGACCTTAACCTCAGATTCATTCCAGTTCTCCCCTTTTGTATCCGCAATGCCATCAATTAACACATTAGTTCTTCTGCATTGGTTTTCGATAAAATCCACTTTAGTGAACAGGCCCTCCATTTCTTCCTTAGCATTTCCCAGTTGTTCATCAATATACTTCATCTTAGTTTCCAACTCCTTGAATCCAGTTTGTACTCCATCAAGTTTATCTTGTGAAAATTCAAGGCTAGTTTTTAGCTCTTGCACTTCTCTAATGACCCCATCGAGTCTTGTGTTTGCTCCATCCATGATTATCTGGATAAAACCCTTAAAGTTTTCCTGTTGCTGGTGTAGCATTTCTCTATAAAACTCCTTTTGCTGATCCAACAGCTGCGAGACAACACTCATAGTAACCACAGGATCCTCCTCACCAGGAGAAGCCCTTGGTTTGGCAGGCATGGTCTTACCAAGATGTACTTAGCGTCTACAAACAGCTTGAATTCCTCAAATACTAAATCTAATAAGTTTTTGTCGCTGTACAATCCACAATGCAGTGTGGTGTATCTTACCAAGATGTACCAGGGGTTCTGATGGTAATAGATGTCTCTCCACCACCACAGCAGGCCCGAAAGAATCCACTGGGTAACAGGAACAAAAACTCAAAAATGACTCGATTATAGTCCACAATATTAAAGGAATATAAGGATCAAGTCCTGCTGAAGTCAAAAATGGACATTAAAAATAGCCATCTGACAGGATTCCATAGATTTAAAATAGATTGCAGGGGAAACAGACAAGCAAACCTAATGGCCTTGTTAGACTTCCGCAAGCACAGCAAGGTCATTCAGACAGCACGCCTGTTCTGCTGGTCAGGGATGATTGATGGCTTTTGGGAAGGGTTGAAAGTAGGCAGTCTCTCTTCCTGCCGATCGTCTGATCACCGCAGTCAAGAAAGAGAAGCTGTGGAGATCCTTGAAATTCAGCCCGAATTAGGAAAGCTGTACTGCATGTGTTCCACAGTTTGTTTTAGTTAGTTTTGAGTGAAGGTGTGTGTGTATGTATGTGTGTCTGTGTATGTTATGTCTGTGTTTGTAGCAAATTTGACTCAGTTTATTGTGTTGTTTGGGACTGAACTGGACTGTTTTAAGTGCACCTTACAATGGCCTTGCTGCTCACAAGAGCGTCTTGAGGAAACTCGGGTGCTCGTCCTGTACCTTGCTGTCCAATGCCCATCGACTCACTCCTCCCTAAACGTGGCTTGTGTGGCAATGGCCACCCGCTCAGCCAGGAGACTCAGCCACCCACCCCGGTACTGTCTAAGCCTCTTCCGACCGCTGCTGCCATCATCGGAAACAGTAACCAGCAGCCCAGAACTTCCACAAGCACTGCAGCCTCCATGTGTAAATATTAGTTGGCCGTCATTCCATGTGCGTGATGTCTCTATAATAAGCTGTGTTGGTGCTCAGCGCAGCGTTGTAACAGCGCTCCAGTCTGGCTTGGTCCTACTGTATGAAATAGTTTCATTTAATTTGCCCATCATCTGGCGGTTACCTTTTATGGTGTGGAATATAGCTTTTCTGTAATTAATAAGCCTGTCATTAACTCCTACTTGTTGAATAATTGAAACCAAATGTTTGTTTTTCACCAAACCTTAGAAGACTGGCACTCTGTAAAATATTTGACAAGTTATGCAACAATTATGACACTTATTGCTTAAGACGGTACAGAACAACTGAGAAAGAGGATCCTCTTTTCCGATGAGGATGCTAAATGTCACAGCCACCAGTTGTGCTGCATATGCAGCACATGGACTCTGTGAGTTGGCTAATTGGAACTTGTCATTGAAGTTGGTGTGGCCTCATTAAATGCAGCATACCATCCAACCCGGATCATGTGACCGGCGCCCTTTTCCTTCAAAGAGCTCCCCCACCAGGGGACCAGTCCTTTCTCTCCTGTGACGACGGAGCCACACTCACATATAAAAAAATAATAAAAACATCCAATTATAACACCCTTGAAACGCTGACCACAAAATAATTACATAGCCAGTGATTGATAGCATTCCATCCCATGTTATATGAAATCACCACCGAACAGTTTTGATATGATTTTTTGTTTGAATATTTTTATGAGGAGGAAAAAAAAATAAAATAAAAAACTTAACTAACTCACTATAGCTTGAGGCTTTAGAAGATTTATGTTTGTTTCCTTGAAGAGGAACAGCAGGCTATGATTTTCCAGGGGCATGTTGATTTATATTTACACCACGCACACGCACACACACACACACACACACACACACACACACACACACACACACACACACACACACACACACAGGGGACGTGGTGAGTTATGATTAAATGCATTACGCCATGGAGTGATATGGTGTTAGGCCGTGGTGTGTTATCAGGTAGATTAGAGCCTAGGGGATTGGCCTGCAAGACTGGGTGGCCGTTGATTGGGCCTTGCAGGGTGAATGCAGCCTGTTTTTTCAGCTGCATGGAGAGTAACTGGTACGGCCTGTCTCAGTGGTACCCCTGACCGACCGCACAGATTTGTTGGAGGTCCAGGCAACAGAGGAAACAGAATTCCTCCATTCCCTTTGATGTGTACAGGTTGTCTTTTTAAAAAAACAAAAAACAAAAACAAAAACAAAGCATTGTTTCTGGACGCTGACACTGCTAGTGAAATTAAAAAGGAAAGGCATAGCGATAAGCATGTCGCATAATGAGCGTGAGATGTTGACGCTCTTTGTTACAAAAATAGACTATGTTTTGTTTCCTGCTGCTCTACAGATCTCCACTGGTGTTTATCTGCTTAATACAGACATTTTAATACAGATTTGGTTAAAAAAAAAAAAAAGGATTGTTACTGTTTTCTGCATAGTTGGTGAAATTCTTCATATCTGGTAAAAATAGAATGTGAACGGTGATCTCATTGCCTCTGTAAGACATTGAAAGGCCGTTCATTTTACCCTGTGACACTGAAATGGTAGGACAGGTTTGGTCTCTGGAGGGGTGTGAAGCACTCATTCACGAGTCAGGTAAAAACTCGCCTCCCTCCAAAGGGCTTGTTTTTCTGGTTTGTTTTATTCTCAGCGTGGCCGCCTCCCCAGTTTTCTATTTCCTTATTTTCTTTCCCACACACTCTTTCTTTGACGTCTCTCTCTCTCTCGCTCTTTCTCTTTTTTTCTCTCTCAATAGTGGTCAGTGGTCACCATCAAGACGTTCCTCCAAGTCAGATTTCAGTTCAAACGAAGGGTCTGTCTCAAGAGTCTCACATCTTATTTTCAGAAGAACCCACCGTCTGCATGCATCAGTGAAAGAGACTCTCAGAGATTGGGGAAGGGTTGAGGTGCGTCGGTGTGTTTCAGTGTGCGGTAAATGGCCAAGAAGAACGGCATGTGGGGAATCACACAGGTGGTCATTCGGCCAGACCATCCGCCACACAGGCCTCATTCATGGCCCTGACCACAGGTGCCATCTACAGCCCAAAGCCCTGGGACACCCAGCTCCTCTCAGACAGCTGAGGCAGCAGCATTGTCCGTTTCTCTCTCTCTCTCTCTTCCCCCACAGGCCCTGCCTGCCTCTACTTTACCTCACCCTGGTGGGTCCCGCAGAAAGCTGCCGTAACCCAAACTGTCGGCTAACATTTGCAAACGCCTGCAAGGCATGGACAACTGCAGGTTGGTCAGCGGTTAGCCGCCATTCGCTAACACATGGAGCAGACTGCCACCTCATGCAATTTCAGAATTCCGTGCCACACTGTGTGGTGGTCATGGTCAAGAAGAGGTCGGAATGGCCTGTTCACGTCAGTGGAACTTTCTTCTGCATTCCAGGGAGCTGTCTCGAGGATATGTTAAGGGAACACCAGTCTTCACAAACTCTATGAATAATGGATGAAAGAAAGACATAAAGATAGAAGGAAGAGAAGATACTGAAAGAAAGACAAATGACTGCTCAGGGTGCTGTATAGTGTAGGTGCTGTATGCGTTCATGAGTGAAGTTCCTCAGCTGTTCCTCAGAGGTCAGTGGGAGCTCTGGCACCCAGGTGGGACTTGAGGAGCTGAGTAAACGCACTGATTTACGACAACTCAGGAGGAGAGTGACTCAAGCAGTTGCTTATAATACTTAGCATTGATTCATCTGGTATCAGATGAAAGGCGCTGGTGATTTTTTTTTTTTTTTTTTTTTTTTTTTTTTTACTCATTGTTCCTTGAAATATTTTTCAGTGATTCATGTCAGATCTGCTTGACGTCATGTCCTTAAAGTGCCCCCCCCCCACCATACTAGTTGAATGTCAATTTGTCAGAATCTCTTTGATATAGCCTAAGAGAGATATCTAGATGAAAATGGGATTAGTCAAAGAGAGAATGAGAAGGTCTGCTGGCATGTATAAAAAGAGCTAGGCTGAAGTGGTAGAGGTAGCCTGGAAAAGAAGCAAAACAAAAAAAGAAGAAGAAACAACAACAATCAACGAGATAAACAGATGGTTGCTTCGCAGGCTGTTTCAGGAAGTCTAGACCACTGAGGTGCCCCTAGACAAGCTCCAGGAGAGTCGACCTCAGCGCCGTCTGTCAACAGCCACTCTGCCACATTCCTCATAAAGCCATACTCCAGCCTCGGCGATATCCGCAGCCTGCAATCTCTGTTACTGTAATAACTAACCCCTTTGTTCCACGGCCGCCATGCTTTTGTTATCCCCCAATTTGCGGCGCTTTTGGGTAATTGGTTTATACATACAGCGGTGTCTTCAAGCCATTCATCTTGTACGCGCTCATGGATGACACACTGATGCTGTCAAAGTAAAATTCAACTCCTAGCCCATACGGCGTCCTTTTCTTTTGTCTTTCTGCTGAAATAACACCCCCACACACACACACACACACACACACACACACACACACACACACACACACACACACACACACCTCCTCTTTCAAATATTTATTTTGCGAATGCACGCCTCGACAGGAGCAGGCGTGGAGGACGTTTGTGCGTAGGAATAGAGCTTTTGGCCGGGCATTAATTGCTTCTTGTTTGCAGCGATGGGTAAACAGTGTAGCTGAAAAGAGAGGCCCCAGCAAAGTCTGATAAGTCTCTAAAGCTCTGAAAATGTAATCAGTGAAGGCCTTGTTTAAATCCCACGCCTCCCTCCCCAAAGACTGTCTCTTCTCTTTCAGTCTCGCTGTTTATAGGTCTCGCAACACCTCGCAGAAGAAACACACAAACACTCACACACTCTCTTTCACACCCCCACACACACACAGACACACAGACACACACAGAGGCCTTTAGCATTAACTGTCCTGGTGTGGCATGTGAGCTGTGCTGTTGTCTCCGACGGAGGAACCGGGACACGCCTTGCGAGCTCGTTAGGAACGGGTCACGAGGGAGCCGTAAGGCCCGGCACACACTGGGAATGCGGGACGGCGAAGAGAGCGAAGCTTTTGTGTGTTGTGAAAATAAAGGAGTGTGCACAGACGGTCGGCTTGGTGGGGAAATCCCAGCCTGACGCCGCCACCGGCACATGACTCAGGTGCTCATTGTGTGACCGACAAATTTTCTTGGCCCGTCTTCACTACACTTTGGTTAGAGACAATGGGGGCAACAGATTGGAAGGCAGTGCTGTAAGTACAGCATGTTCAACTTCCATTGTGATGCCATCAAGCTTTTTTTGTGTGGCTTTTTCCTTCTTGTAAGAGGTTCCTCATCAAAGTTGCATAATGTTGTCTAGAAGATCTACTTTGCTTTAAACCTTGATAGTCACTAGTAGAATGGTTTGGGGAGTTCAGAGCAAGTTATTGTTATGGGAGTGGTATGGTTTCAAATCTGCATAAAGTACACACGCAGTCCCACATGTTCAAAAGAAATCATAACAGGCTCAACCGCACAAAAAAACTGAACCGAGACACAGGCTGGCATCAAAGCTGTTGAGGAGCCCAGGAGGTAACGATTAGCCTGGGCGTAGCTGCAACCACATACGGCACAAACACACCCTCGGCTTTGGGCAGGCTTTCAAACCTCAGGTGTGTCCGCCCAGGATCCGACCCGTCTCCACTCCCTCATCTCATAGGAGTGAAGAGAGAGGGAGACGGAGAGAACAGGAGAACGAGATGGAGAGAGAGAGAGAGAGAGCAGGCGATGAGAGAGAGAGAGAGAGAGAGAGAGAGAGAGAGAGAGAACAAGATGGAGAGAGAGTGAGAGAGAGCAAGAGAGAGGGAGAGAGAGCAGGCGATGGAGAGCGAGAGCAGGAGAACGAGATGGGGAGCGAGAGAGAGAGAGAAAGCAGGCGATAGAGAGAGAGAGAGAGTATGGTAGTACCCATAGGAACCGTTAATCAAGCTGTTGTAATTCAGTGCATGTTTGTAAAACCTTGACAAACAACAAACAATAATCCTTGTTCCTTAAATCATATGATCCAGCGCTTGGTTACTGAAGCCTTTGAAGCCGACATAATTTGGCTAATCTCTCTCAGCACAGTTAGATTTACCCTAAATATTCTGGAAACGGGCTCATGCAATCGTACCGACATTAAAGGCATGAATCTTAATAGTACTGATGTGGTAACAAAGTAGGATATTAGTTCAGAGAGCTATTTTACATGCAGCCTAGCCTACCCCCCTCTCCTGACTTAACCTAATTTTCACACACTGCATGGTTTGTGATAGACCTTGAAAAATTGCAGACTTGTCATCTTATTTTTACTCAGCGCTTTTGTTTGTCTTTAAAGTTGCTGCAGGAGTTTTTTTTTTTTCTCTCTCTTTTTCCTTTTTTCTTCTACCGTAGTGCTTGAGAGGACATGCTTCTTTTGAGGCTCTTTTTTCAGAAAATTCAGGGTCTCTTTCTGAGCAGGTTCTAACATACTCACTCAGGCTCACTTCCTTCAGGGGTGATATTTGGCACAGAGGCAGCGAATTCACTTCCCGCGCTAGGCTAGGCTAGGCTAGCCTAGCCAACCAAACAGCCAATGGTGGCTGTAGTACAGTAGACATGGCTGTAAGGGGGGACAGCATATGAAGATGCTCCAGGTCTCCTACGGGCACCCCTGGTTGGCTGCCAGCGATCCAGCCGCAGAGAACTCTCCTCATTTCCTCCTCTCCCTTTACTGCGCCCCGGTGCCTTGGACGGGTGTCCATGACCTTGGAAGAGCTGGTGTAGCGAGGATGGGAGGGGTGTGAAAGAAGGAGGGATGGCAAGTGTGTGTGTGTGCGTGTGCGTGTGTATATGTGTGTCTGTGTGTGTGTGCGTGTGTATGTGTGTGTGTGTGTGTGTGTGTGTGTGTGTGTGTGTGTGTGTGTGTGTGTGTGTGTGTGTGTGTGTGTGTGTGTGTGTGTGTGCGTGCACATTGAACAAGTACACCACAATTTGGCTGGGAACAAGCAATGATGTCATGCCAGTTTCCCCCCCTGGAGCCAAGGCTGAAGTGTTATCTTGGATAGCCACCATCCGTGAGGCGTTTGAGTCGCCTCTCTCTCTCTCTCTCTCTCTCTCCCTCTCTCTCTCTCTATCCCTCTGTGCCTCTGAAGAGCACAGTGAAGGGACACTCTATCAGTTGGCTGGGCAAGGGTGGTTTTGAAGGCCGGTCCATGGCCGTTGTGACAGCACGTCGCCCGGAAAGGTCAGATAGCCTCTGAGGTTTCCCGATTACAGTGTGCCGTGTCGTGTAGAGGCCACGTTCCATTTACCTTGTGGCTTCTGTGTGTTCAGAGTGTGTGTCTGTGTGTGTGTATATGAGTGTGGTTGTATGTGTGTTTAGTGAGGTTCTACAAACCTCTGTAGAATGCCTGCCACTATATTCCCATGGGAGAGGACTTTATGACTCACTGGAAGGCTCACCTCTCTGGTTACTCCATTTAAACCTGATCCCTGATATTTAATAGCGAGAATTAATGGATTTAGTCATTGCAATTCAGTGCACCCTGCGGCGGCGCACACTCACACTCACACAAACTGCTGGAACAGGTCCTTGGCACGGAGACCCTCTGATTTAAAAACATTAACGGCACAAAGAGGTGACATCATCATTCAGTGAGCTCTCGTTTTGGGCTGACTGATTACATTTGGATGTGAAGACATAACCAAGCTTGTTTCCATGGCACCCAATCTGTGTGCGAGATACTCAAGGCAGTTTTGATTGTGGGAGTGAGAGTATTTGTATTGTGTATGTGTATCTGGGGGTCCACCCACCCCCTTACACACATACTTACATACACACACAAACACACACACATATGCACACACACACACATACACAAACCCACACACTCAGTCACATACACTTATACACACTCATTGTCTCACTCACACACACACACACACACATGCAAACACTCTTAAATTTGCCCACACATACCCTCATACACACACACACACACACACACACACACACACACACACACACACACACACACACACACACACACACACACACACACACACACACACACACACCACACACACACACACACACACACACACACATACTTTGTGCTGGCCCCTGGGCCTCAATGTTCTCAGCTCCACCACCTCTCTGTGAAAGGGAGAGCGGGAGCGGCTCCTTTGTGATTGTGATCGGGTCCCTCCTGCCGATGAATGCTCTCCATCTTCCAACCAGGGACCAGCTGAACTAATGACCCTGCTCCCTTTGTATGGGACCCTCAAAGAAAGAAGGGGATATAATGCCCCCCCACCCACCTTTCTCCTTGCCGTTTCCAGAGTGGCCCCCACAGAACGGATTCTCCTCAGGGGTACTTCAGCAACACCGCTGTCCTGATTCAGTCTCCACAGCATTAAAGGTCCCTCGGAGACCTCCAGCGGAGGAGAGTCGATTGCACAGAGATTTGGGCAAACCACGGGAGGATAACTGTCCGCCATCATTAGCGGGGCATCTGTTAAACGGGCTGGAAAGCATGCTGATTTATCGATCGAACCAGTGTGATCAAACTCCGTCTCTGCTCTCGTATTGACTTTTATCAAGCCAAGTTATATTAAAAAAAAGAACGGAGACAGAAACAAGGCAGACATCAACAAACTGTGGAATAAACCAGAGCTCTCTTCCCCCTCTTGCCTGGAGTCTGTAACTATCCACACACCGTGACAGGTTATTACTCTGAGCTTATGACTTCAATCCTCCCCCCAGTCTGCATTGTTTACTTACTGGATTAAGTCCACTAGGGGTGGAGGTCTGGCTTTGTACCCCAGTCACATCCATTCTACTGTCTTCAATGGGCTCTGCCCATTGTCCAGCAGGCCTGGTGGCCATTCTCATGACCTCACCTGGCCCGAGAAGAGCCCCGTGCTTAATGGGCTGTGTTAATGGCAATCAAAATCCGCCGTTGACCCCTCGGCCCCGACGACTGCCCCTGTGAAGACCTTTGTATGGAAAACAAATTTGTTCCTGTTATTGTAGGCCGGGGCCAAAGGAAGTAGAGCGGTAGATGCTACACTGGAGGTCGTATACGTTAAATGAATCAAGAGAGTGTTAGGGGAGAGAAAGAGAGAGGGAGAAGGAAGAAGAGAGAGAGAGAGAAAAGGAGAGCAGTTTCCAAGGTTAACACAGAAAACAGAAAGCAGCGGTGGCTGTCAAAGCACTTTTCTCTCTCTCTCTCTCTCTCTCTCTGTCTCTCTCTCTGTCTCTCTCTCTCTCATGTCTGTATCTGTCTCTCTTTACATGCTCAAGCCTCTCAGCCCCTCTCCCATCTGGAAGCTTACCTTGTACTCTGAACTCTGCTGTCATGTTGTCAGCATTTTGTGCGTGACAGAGGAACGTGACGTACCCTTCTAATTGGCCTCAGTAAATCGCTCTGGTACATGTCAAGGCTCCCCAAAATTCCCCCCAGTTCTCCGGAGGTGTCCACAGTTCACAAAAGCTCATTACGTCGCCACTTTGGGGAATACGCAATGAAAAAAACATGTTGCTGAAGCATGTTTGTTTGCAAGGCAGTCAGGCATGATTGCTTTTGAAGAGCTTTGGTTGGAATGGCATTTGTTGTGCCGCCGTGCCAAAAATTTGTGCACAATGAGCTTGAATGAAGATATGCAAGCGATGGGCATCTGTTTGCGCGCGTGTGTGTGTTTGTGTGTGTGTGTGTGTGTGTGTGTGTGTGTGTGTGTGCGTGCATGTATTTGGCTGCGTGATTATTCCTGTCTGATGAAACATACCACACTGACACCGATGGAGCCGGCTAACACACGGACATTCACACGAGTTATTCGGACAATGCGGAATTCGAATGCTGGCGAAAGCCCCTTGCTCCGCCTGGTTCCTTGTGCTGTTCCACAGGCCGCCTAAGTGAGCCCCGGGAGGATTAGGAACACATCAAGAAGTTAACACTGGCTTTGGATGTGAGAGCGCTGCACTTTGTTAATTGTTTTTTTTTCTTTAATCCCCTCTAGACTTTGTTGAAGGTGCTTGCCATTTTTTTGTAACGTGTGGTGAAAAGGGCTTTCAGCAGGATCTGCTTGCTGGTGTTTGAAGTGATCCGCGGTCGATTACGTGGTACCTCATTTTTTTTAATTATTTCTTTTTTTCCCCCCTTCCTTCTTCTTCTTACACACTTGCGGTTGTGGTAAGCTCCTCGTATCCGTCGCCCCAACTGATTATAACAAAAGCCCACATCTGAAAGTCTCATTGCGTTTGATACTGCAAGGCCCTTAAAACTCTCTGCCTGTGTGGAGATTAGCATTGTTTCCTTGGCGCGGAGGAAAAGAGATGACGAACCAAATGTTCTCCTGTTGAAGTTCCTTAACACACTGCAATGATCATCTCTACTGCGATCCTGAGACTTATAAAAGTAGTGCTCGAGAACAAGACCTCCCCCCCACACACCCCTAATAGCTTCACCACCAGTCTCCACCAATATTCTGGCCCCAGTAAATTCAACAGGGGCTGCTATCCCCTAACAACACATGTATACATTTTAAACACCCTCGTCCTAATGCGTTTTCCTGCATAGCGAGGATACGTCTCGATATTTCCCTTTGAAGTGTTCTTTCGTGCTTAGGTGACGTGCAGCTTAAAGTTCTCCCCTCACGGATGGATTGACCCTTTTCTGATCCCTTCAGTCTCTCTGGCTGGTATCAGTCAGCACCCTGGCCTTGTTCATGGTGCCCCCTAATGCCCTCCTCCCCTCCCCTCCAGTCCTCTACTCTCCTCTCATCCTTCCTGGGGGGAAAAGTAAACGTGTGGCAAAGACATAACTCCATCGCAGATACTTTTCCCATACCAGCTCAAATTGTCCGTTTGTGAAGCGGACTGGAAAATGTCAGAGCTGCAGTCCCCTCCCGCCCGCCCTCGCTTTCTCTCTCCCTGTCTTTTTCTTTGTCTGTCTCTCTCTCCCTCTCGCCTTGCCCTTCTCTCTCTGTCCCTCTTTCTGTCTCTCTCTCTCTCTCTCTCTCTCTATCTCTCTCTCTCTCTCTCTCTCTCTCTCTCTCTCTCTCTCTCTCTCTCTCTCCCTCTCCCCCTCTCTCCTTTTCTCCCTTTCCCTATCCCTGTCTTGTCTGTCTCTCTCTCCCTCTTGCCTTGCCCTTCTCTCTCTCTCTCTCTCTCTCTCTCTCTCTCTCTCTCTCTCTCTCTCTCTCTCTCTCTCTCTCTCTCTTTTCCTTCCCTCATCCCAGCCATTCCCCTGGGGCAGCGGCAGCAGCAGCAGCAGTAGGAGGAGGAGGAAGAGGAGGAGAGGACATTCCAGGGCTTTGGACACGCAGTCCAGTGACGGGTCATCTTCCTTCGTGATCTTCCTGTCGCCCCATTTTCGCTGCCTCCAGCCCTGCTTCAGATTAGCCAGCTAATTTGTCCTCAGCAAGGATCAGTGGAGTTCTAATAAGCTGTTCCTCTGCAGGTTTAGGTTATGACATGTTGGAACCAAATACTGTAACCAAGTTCAGCTTTGGTGCCCCGGGGAACTCCACGAGAGGGTGGGAAAATACTTTCCACATGGATGCTTTAGCATGTTTAGGCTTTGACGTGCTTGACGAACGATTTGAGTGGGGGATGTTTAACACGAACTGTTTACAGATGGCAGGCAACTGTATGCTGAACTCTTCGCCTTTGTCAGAACAGCGTAGACCATGAAAACGAGCGAAAGGCTTTGACGTGATGTGTATTAAGAAATAGACCCCTTCATTTTATAGTGTGTTGTTGATTTATGAGGTGCATTTTGGGATTAAGCTCCTGGATTTGATTTTTTTGTGGTCCATACATAACTTGTTTAAATACAGACTGTTTGCAGGTAGCTGATGTATAGCTTTTATCTTGAAATCTGACAGCCCATAAAAACACAGTTGCAACCTCTGGAGTACTACTTAACTCCTTGGCTCACTTTTTTCTTTTTTTTTTAAATGGTGGTCACTGCCAATTTGTTTTATTTTTTCTGTCTGTTGTCATGACAACGGCTCTCTCTGGGAAATTTGAGCGGCACTAGTTCTTTTAAGGAGATGAAAGTTGAGATGCTGAGATATTGTTCCCAACTACTGGCTGGGAGATGCTGAATTGTCCAAACACATGAGTCATTGAGGTTGGCCCATATTCTTCTAGAACTCTCTCCAGTTCCCACTTCCCAGTTTCCCCCATCCGTCTGCTTCCCTCTCACCATATATGTCCCATGGCCTCTCTTCCCACTATCCTTTTTTCTCTTTGTACAGTTCAATTGAGTTGAAAGTGCTTTTACTGCCATGGCTGTTTACCTTGTAGCCAAAGCTTTGTGTTGTGACAATGGAACAGTGATAACAATGGTGCGAGCCCTAATAATTGAAGAGCATCACCATTTTTATTGTCTCCTCCCGCTCTCCTCCCGCTCTTTACTTCTCCTTCTCTGTCTGTGCGTTCGTCTTCAGGGCCGTTACCCGTGAGAGTGTTTGTGGGACTGTCAACCCCCAGACTCCACACACACACACACACACACACACACACACACACACACACACACACACACACTGTGTCGGAAGTATCTGACGGGAGAGGTTCCCACTGCTGGGGAGTCCTGCGCTGCCGCAGCTTTGTGTGTGCGGACAAAAAGAAGAATCTGCATTCATTATTCCCCATTCATCAGCCCCACCAGCCTGCACGTCAAATTTACTGACAAGAAGCTAATGGAGGTCGCACTGGAGTGCTGTGTCAACCCACACAAATACACACACACATGCAAGCAACTCTTTGCTGTCATGGCTTCAGAATTTCAGACACCACACACACACACACACACACACACACACACACACTCACAGTATTTTTTTAATATATATTCTATATTCTGCAACTTTACCCAGTCATACATGCCAGCATATAGTAATCACAAAGGATCATTTAAGAAGTAAAAGAAGAGTGTAGGAGGTTGAAAGAAAACCCCATTAATGCATATTGACAGAGTTGATGGGGTTGATTGATGTGCTGTCAGGGAGTGCTGAGTCCGCTGTCTGGGCCAAGCTACTGTAAGCCTCGACCTCAGCAGCGAGTAGACTGACATGGCTTGAATACTAAAGGGCCCTTTTGTGTGCAGCATGCTCATCCGCACTCAAGGTTGCGTCCATCCTTTTGTTCGGCGTGGTAGTGCAGGCGTGGGGTAGGGGGGGTGGTTGGGTGGACAGACCCAGGCTGCACAATGCAAGCAACGGGGGCTTTGAGTTTGAGCTCGTCAGCCTGACAGATCACATTCCAGCGTGTGGATTTACTGGACAGAGCGGGCTTACACAGTCCTGCCGTACCCATTGCGAGGCACTCAGCTGCACGAATCGCCAGCCCCAAAACGGCGGACCTCGTAAAAAAAAAAAGTGCGTCGGCCAGAATGGTCTGTTTTAGCTGCATGTGGTGGACGTTTATTTAGCGGCCTTTGGCTGGACTGTGGCAAGTGCGTACAATGGCCACTGCCGTTTTCCCCGCCCACCAGCTCATTTGAGAGACGTATAAAACTGGGCCTCGACAGTGATGCTTTTCCCTCTGCTCTTTTTTTCCCTTCAGAAGGAAAAATATTTTTAAAAGTTCATGAATTGGATATGTAAGCATGAGAAGTTTTAAAATGACTTAAGTCACTTTGAAAGACATAGATTTTCACCCTTTCAATCCAGCTCACTCACTCACTCTCCCTAAAGGCTAACTGACTCTTATTGCCTTGGCTTCCATAATTTATAACTCACCTCAATATTTAATGACTTAAAATATTATCACCTTTTATTGGGAGCGGGCGGGAGCCGCGCCCCCCAGTCTCCACGGTCACCCTCTGAAGATGGGGGAAAAAAGGGCAACTCCCAGGGTCTGTAATCATTTTTACATCCCGTTTTTTTTTTTTTTTTTTTTTCCTTTCCTTTCAGCAGTGGAAATATAATTAGAAAGAGCTGGCTTCTCTGGCCACAGCAAGGGCTGAAATTGCAGGCCTGGCCCTGGACCCGGGGGCTTGGTGGCGAGCGGCCGATTCGGCCCTTGCCGAGTTTCCGCGGCCTGCCTGCCTGCCTTACGGCCTCCCTCTCCCTGTCCGTCTGCGCCTCTGCTCTGCTCTGCTCTGCACTGCATGGGTCACATAGAAACTGCTGCAGCGGCTGGAACAGGCAGTTAGCCGGCCAGCCCTGGCCACGGGGTCCTTTTATGTGGCGTTGCCTGTTTTGAGAGATGGAGGCCCCAAATGACAGCTCTTATATGACCCATTTAATGTGTAAAATGGTAACGAGAGAGAGAGGGGGACCAAATGGTTGGAGGTGGTGGTGGTAGTGGTGGTGGTGGGGGTATTGGTATTGCTTTCCTCCACCAGTGGGCCTAGTGGTATGTGGAAACATCCAGAACTACTGGGGACTGGGTCTCTTGGGATTAAAGGAATGAATAGACATTGATACAAAGAGAGCGCTGTCATTTTCATGAAGGGGAAAAAAAGAGAGCGAAAGAGTTCAGAACTTGAAAGGTCAACATGAAGTCCACTTGCATTGGAATTCCCCTTAGCGAGAGACTCAAGTGGGTTGACGACGCTGATGCAAAAAGGCCTCGCCATGATTTACAGCCCATGTTTCATTCTAGAATAATTGTGTTGTTTTGGTTCAGCTGCTAGCACAACTCCCTGTGGACTCTCTGGTTCTGGATGAGGTCTCTCTCTGCCTCAGTGGTCTCCCAAGAACCAAACAGAGGTCGTTGAACTTCTCAAGTTTAACCCTTGGGATAAGGATGTGTGTTTCTGAAACTGTGCTTACTGTGCCATCACAGCTTTCTCATGTTTACTGACACCCCATCTGACAAACAATTGTGCTGGTGTCTAACTTTACATCGCTTTTATTGCTCCTAGACTTTATAGCTGAGGTGTATTGTATGGAGCTTGCCCTGGACTGGCACAAATAGGGCAGTGGATCCCCCACGATTCCCTGTGGGATTTGGAAGGTCCCCTTTTGTTTTGGCTTGTCTGTCTCCTATATTGTGTCTCCCAACACTGGCCATGTATGGAAATCCTTTGGCAACGCTGCTGTTTTCCTCCACTCTGGCTGTGTTAATTGGCGGAGATTAACCCCTCGTCTATAGTCCATAAGCACCAGGGCCTCCCTTTCATCACCAGTGAGGGCCAGTGTGTTCTCTTCACAGGAGGGGTTTTGTTTTGCGGCAGTTAAAGCCAGGCATCTATATAGGCATTTTATTCACACCAGTCCTTCTACATGGGATACGTCAGCTTAAGGAAGCCTGGTTTGGTTCAACAGGTCCAAACCAGCAGGAATAAAAAATAAATAAATAAATAAATAAATAAAAGAAATGCCCGTAAGAGTTGAATTTTATAGCTTATGCATTGTTGCTCTGGCATGTCCCAAGTTGTTTTAGTGAAGAGTAGCTATTTGAAATGAATGTCAAGCCATGGGGCCTCTGGGTTTTTCTACCCGGCCCGAAAATTATAGAGCTTCGTTTGGAATAATAAAAACCGGCCGGGAGGAAATTGTACGTTCCGTCCGCGAGAGTGGCACTCGTTGACCCTCCGAGGTCAGCGGGCTCCTCGCCGGGGCGATTTGGACAAAAGAGGCCTGACCCGGCGGGGATGTGCACACGCACGGGGTTCCAAACTACGTCGGGCCGGCCTGTGGAGGTGTCAGTGCCACAGGGGCCAGTTCCTGCTGTCGGGCGTCCAGCTTTGTCCTTAGGGCCCCTTTTTATTTGAAACACTGGACATCTTTGTTTTTCGGCCAAAGGGGGGACAAAGAGCGACCAGAGAGAGAGACAGAGAGAGAGAGAGAGAGAAAGAAAAAAAGAGAGATGAAAATGCTGTTCTGTCTTTGATGATTCCCAGCAGTGCTAATGGATGGTGTCAGGCACAGAGGGGGACACAAGAGTGGTTAGACTGTAAAAAGCTGCTCGCTCTCACAAAAGGCCATCAGAGAGTCTGGAGACAATGAACAGTGTTTTCTCTGCCACTCTCTATATATGTTTGGGTGAGAGTTTTTTTGTTTTTTTTTTGCCCATGCACCACACCTGTCTCTAGGATGACTGACCGTTGTTGATGTTGCCTTGTGGTTTTACCCCAGCATTGCACACGCTATGTCTCTGAAAATGGCAGCTTGATTTGCAGCCTGATAAACTCTCCTCCTTTACAGTGTCTTAAAATTGTGGCCTGGACTTCTGTCCACGTGTACTGTACACCCCCACCACCACTACCGCCGCCACCGCCACCACTACCACTATCATAAATAAGCCAGCTTCAAATCAGCCCGTCATAAAAAACACCAGTTCCACAGCACACTGATACAGTATAATTTACTCGGCACACTCTGCAGGGGGTTGGGCTGTCGGTCTGGTTTCTCCATCGGGGTTGTTGCCGGCCCGCGAAGCCTCCGACCAGACGTGGACCAAAGCCGACAAGAGATCTCGCGCCAGCTCGTCTGCCGAGCCCAGGGGAGTCATTTTTCCTAAACGCTCGCTCTCCCGTGCATATAACAGGACTGGAGATTACAAGACGTGAGATTGGATCGCGCCTCAGCCCCATAAAACCCCGGCCAACAAGCCGGCCGGCCGGCCGCTCGACTGCCCAGGTTCCTATTTCAGCGTTTGGGAGAACGGGAAGGAGGCCACTGCAGTGAGGGGTGACTTGACATCCAGCCTGTTATGTTTCCACCGGGAGATAGTGTCACAACCACCTGGCTCAAAGTAGCTGTGACATTAAATGGGAGACCACACTATAGCTAAAGGTTTAAATAATACATATATTTATTAAATATTAAAAGATATAAAGTCAGTAATGTATAGAAAGGAAAGTGTAATGCAAAGTATGTCTAGGGGTGGATCAAACAAAAGTGTAGAAACGCGACGAGTGCTGGGAGCTGCTGGAAACCGGCTGGAGAACGGAGAGGCTCTCTCCAGCAGAGCACCGAGACAAGAGAGCAGAGAGGCAAGAGACCAGACGCCATTTCCCAAGATGTTCTTATAGGGACGCCCATTACTCCCAACACCAATGTCTGTAAAGGACAGAAGGCATAGGACAAAGGGGCGGGGCCCCAACAGGCATTAGTTAGGCTGCCATACTGGAAAGGTCCAGCAGGGCCTTAACATTCCCCCTCCCTTAAACAGAGGCCCATGTATACATGATACATGGGGGCTCTGTACAACAGAACTGAAATGCCCCAACTGTGTTACCCAGCACAACTGCCATGTGCCACATAACACACGTCACATCTATACAAAAGGAGTACATTTAAAAGTCAATACTTTATTTCAAAACTCTTAAAACCCATCTTTACGATAGCCCACAATTCATGACTGGCATAACCATTTATAAAATTCTATTTGGCATAATTTTAAGTAGACCTATTTTGAGGCCACAACCTCAATTACACCACAAATGTGCAAACCGCCACCAAACACAAGATCACTAAGGACTGCTGTTACATGTCCAAGAAAACCAACCACCACCAAGTGACATATCCGGTCTCAACATCCCACCACCCCTCCCAAACCTCTACTCCAGATCCACCAGCAATCCAGGTACCTTGGAAAGCATATTTAAGGAACAGACCAGAGGAGAAAAAGAGAGAACAAGAGGGACAGAGGACAAAGATACAGAACATCACTCAGTGACCCAGGAGCGGGACAATGCATCCGCAATTACATTGTCCACACCCCTGATGTGACGAATTTCCAAATGGTAGGGCTGTAAAAATAAAGCCCACCGCATGAGTCTCTGATTGGGATTATGTAATGTGTGCAAATATGTCAGGGGGTTATGGTCAGAATAGACCACCAAGGGCTGTGCGCCACCCCCTAAATAAACGTCAAAGTGTTCCAAAGCCCAAATGAGTGCTAAAGCTTCTTTCTCTATAGTAGAGTAATTTGCTTGGTGTTTATTAAACTTTCTGGAGAAGTAACAAACCGGGCGCTGGATATCTGAGTCATCAGCCTGAAGAAGCACTGCCCCGGCCCCCACCTGACTGGCGTCCACCTGAAGTTGGAACGGCCTATCCAGCCGTGGGGCAGCCAGCACAGGTGAGGTGCTGAGGAGTGACCTGACGTTATCAAAAGCTTGTTGACATTCTGCCGTCCAAACAAACTTCACCCCCCCTTTCAGGAGGTTCGTGAGCGGACAAACTACAGTTGAAAAATTACTACAAAAGCTCCTATAGTATCCCACCATACCCAAAAAACGCTGAAGATCTTTCTTGGTTGCAGGCGGGGGATACTGATCGATGGCTAAGACCTTTGCTCTCACGGGACGAACCTGCCCCTGACCCACTATTTTCCCCAGGTAGACGACAGTGGCACGTGCAAATTCACATTTTGCCAAATTTATTGTTAGCTTAGCTGCTACCAGACGCTCAAAAAAGGCACGAATACGCTCTATGTGTTCTGGCCAGGTGTTACTTGCCACTACTGCATCATCCAAGTACACCGCACATCCTTCCAGACCGGAAATTACGCGATTCATCAATCTCTGGAACGTGGCGGGAGCGTTGCGTAATCCAAAACTCATGACCCGATATGAGTACAGGCCAGAGGGAGTGATGAATGCAGACACTTCCTGTGCGCGAGCAGTGAGCCTAACCTGGTAGTAGCCCTTTAAAAGATCAAATTTGCTAACATAGCGTGCAGCACCCACTTGATCGATACAGTCATCCATCCTGGGAAGCGGAAAAGAATCAGGCTTAGTTACCTTATTTAACCGTCGATAATCTGTACAAAAACGGAAGGTCTTATCTGGCTTGGACACAAGCAAGCAAGGCGATGCCCAACTAGAGTGGGATGGCTCAGCCAAGCCGTTATCCAAAAGGTACTGTACCTCAGTGTCCAACACCTTAGATTTCTCAGGTCCTACTCGATAGAAGCGTTGGCGAACCGGCAAGGCATCGCCCACATCAATATCATGTTCGATAAGATCTGTGCATGACAGTGTGTCTGAAAAGA
>JAODXP020000016.1:35249761-35264761 GCA_027497455.2 Sardinella longiceps
AAAAGACATGATTAAAGCTTTCAACTCATTAGCTTGATCAACTGAAAGATGGCCTACCAAGCTATCCAAGTTTGCCAACATTGCCGAATTGTTAAGCCTGGGCTGCAGCACTGCGTCATCAGGGCCAAATTCATCAACCTCTGCTGCCACCAAAGGTTCACAAGACGACCCCGTGTCAACAGCAGCTACTCCAACAGATAACACCTCACCCGCTCCTGGATTCGGACTGGGGTTCTGTGAATAGTAAGGCTTTAACAAGTTAATATGACACAACTGTCTAGATCGCTTTCTGTCTGGTGTATCCAACAGATAGTCATAATCAGACACCCGACGAGCAACAGAATAAGGACCGACAAACTTAGCACAAAACGGTGATTTAGGCACCGGCAACAAAGCCAGGACCTGATCACCAGGACTAAAAGTACGGTCAACAGCACGGCGGTCAAACTGCCTTTTCATGCCCTGCTGGGCCTTGGCAAGATTCTCACTGGCCATTTTCCAGGCCAAGGTCAACCTCCGACGAAATCCATTTACATAGTCAATCACGTTCACGGGAGCCTGCGCCTCCTCCAACTCATCTTTTAACAAAGACAAAGGACCCCTAACTTGATGACCAAACACCAAGTCATTTGGACTGAAACCAACACTGTCTTGCACCACTTCACGCGCTGCTAGCAACAGCCATGGGATACCTTCCTCCCAGTCTCTGTTCAACTGGATGCAATAGGCACGCAAAAGGGACTTCAAGGTACTGTGGAAGCGTTCCAAAGCACCTTGACTTTGCGGATGGTAGGCACTGCTCAACCGCTGTTTGACTCTTAGCTGTTTAAGGATGTTGCGAAACATTCTCGATGTAAAATTGCTTCCACGGTCACTCTGAATCACTCGTGGTATGCCAAAGATGGAAATGAACTGTGTGAGTGACCTCACCACCGCTCTTGTCGTAATGCTACGCAGCGGATAGGCTGCTGGATACCGCGTAGCCTGGCACATAACAGTTAACAAGTACTTACAACCTGACTTACAGGTAGGAAGTGGACCCACACAATCAATAATAAGATGTTCGAACGGCTTCCCCACCGATGGAATAGGACACAGGGGTGCCGGTTTAATGGATTGATTATTTTTTCCTGCCAGCTGACAAATATGACAAGTTTTAATGAACTGAGCAACATCTCGCTTCATCCTAGGCCAACAGAAATGTTGTAACAAACGTACATGTGTCTTACGAACACCAAAATGACCTGCCACGTCACCATGTGCAGTCTGCAAGATCACATCACGGAATGGTTTCGGCACCACAATCTGAATGACTGGATCGCCAACCTCACCATTAAACTGAGACCATTTACGCACCAACAGATTGTCAACCACAGAATATCCATTTGCTGCACTTCTCCACTCTTCCTCTGTCAAAGCAAGAGCAAAAAGGCTAACCAAGTCCTCATCTTTCTTTTGTGCTGCCACAACCTCCTCACGGGAAAGAGTAGGTGGTAACAGCGGCAAATTCACAGCAGCACATTTTACAGACTCTTGCTCCTGTTCACCTCCTTGGGTCTGACTCATGGCACGAGTCACCGCACAGGAGGTGAATACCTCAGGAAAATCGGCTGAGCATGAATCTGATTCAACAGGTAAGACAGATGTTGTGTTTACAATAGGGGGCGGAGGCACCTCCGGCCAGACACGCCCACCAGCTAAGTTATTCCCAATAATCACATCTACACCCTCTATAGGTAGAGAAGGGCGTACTGCCAAAACAACTTCCCCACTCACAAGCTCAGACTCCAAAATTACACGATGTAATGGGACAGAAATTGTGTGCATCCCAATCCCTCTTATAAGGACACACGTCCCTGTGTCAGATGTCTGTGAGAAAGGCAAAAGAGATTCCAAAACAAAAGATTCTGATGCTCCAGTGTCACGCAACATACGTACTGGTACTTTCTGGTCACTTCCAACCAGTGAAACATGACCAGCTGTAATGAAGGGGCTATAGCTACTGTTAACACATGCTTGTTCAAGAGGTTGCTCCTCTCTGACCTGATCAGTTCTCTCACTCACTGAACACAGAGAGACCTCCTCCCCCACCTTACAGTTAGATGGTACACACACTTGACTAATAGATGGTACAATTCTGGCTGCACACCCAGTACCCTTAGGTTTACCTTTAGCACGTCGCTTCTCCTTTAACTTAGGACAGGCATATTTCCAATGTCCAGACTCAAAACAGTAATTACAAAGATCCTTTGAATCTACCTGTTTGTCACCAACATCTTGCCTTTGTACACTAGCATCATGTCTAGTTACTGTAGAATCATTTTTTACTGCAACAGAATCAGATTTAGAAGTCCTTGAGTCATTTTTATTATAAGGAGTGAAACGACGCGGCCGATAATCTTCATTATTTGCACGGACACTATGCTTATGAGTCAGGATGTACTTATCTGCCAGCACAGCAGCAGCTGCTGCAGTCTTAATTTCATGCTCATTTATGTAAGTAGTAATACGATCTGGTAAGATGTTTTTGAATTGTTCCATTATCACCAACTCACACAATCCAGCAAAAGTATCCACGCCTTCAGCTGTGCGCCAGCGATTAAAGAGACTAGTCAATTCACGCACTAGCTCCAAGTGTGTTTGCTTCTCAGTTTTGCGCCAGTTTCGGAATTTCTGTCGATATGCTTCAGGAATTAACTCGTATGCTTTTAGAATAGCTTGTTTCACGGTCTTATATTCTTTACATTGTGAATCATCTAATGCAATATACGCCTGTTGTGCTTTACCTGTAATGACACTTTGTAACAATAAAACGCAATTTGAATCACTCCACTGATGGTCTTTGGCTAATCTTTCAAAAAGGGAGAAAAATAAATCAGGGTCACGCTCATCAAATTTAGGTAAAAGTTTAGCCATACGTGAAATTTCTGACTGTTGAGGGGAGACACCAGGATTGTCGCCCGGCGCTCGACCCTCCCTCGTCAATCGCAACTCTTCTTGTTTCATTTTAGCATATTCAAGTTCACGTTCTTTTTCTCGCTCTAACTTTTCCCTTTCCCATTGTCGACGTGATTCTTCTCGCTCTTTTTCACGCTCCTTAGCCAAGAATTCATCTCTTTTTAATTGCATTTCTAACAATTTAATTTGCTGTTCATACATCGCAGGACGCTCACCAAGTCTATCTGGCAGTGGTTGTGTCACTGCATCAGCGAAAGGTGTTGAAGACTTAGCTGGGCCCTCATCTAGTACTTGGTCAAAAGAAATGATTTCCCTTTCCCCCAATTGCTCCATAGTTAGCTGTAACAGGGCGTCTTTCTTAATGCCTTTTGGGATATCAAAACCGTAGTGCTCAGCTACCTTTACAAGTTGCTCTTTCTTAAGAGTTTTCAAACTGCCTAACGAAGGCGCAGCCAAGAAAGCACTAATATCCATTTGAACTGGGCTATCAAACAGAGCACGAACAAAACAAATCCCTTGTATTAAGACTCAATCAAATTATGCCAAATGCATTACGCTACAAAATCTAAAAATATCCACTAGTGCACCACTCAGTGGGCTACATACAGTAAATATTCAAACGCTTCAAATGCCAGTCAAATCATGGGCTACAAAACAGTACATCGTATTTTCAAATGAGCCTACTATATGTGGCAATTCAACAATGCACTTGCCAAATAAACGAATGCTTTAATAGCACCCACACAGCCTATAAAGTCAAAAACAGGCTATGTGTCCAAACATGCACTCTCGCTCATATGCGCTCTCAAACACAAACACTTTGCACGCACCGATAGAGGCAACCCCACGTAGCATTAAATGTAACGAAGGACTAAATTTTAGACCTGGAGCTCCCCGCATCTAAATCCCCAAAACAAAGACCTATTTCCACAACCTCGCTTCTTCACGTGTCGTCGCGATTAGGCTATAAAGCCCCCCCGCGTTTAACACGCAAAAACAATAAATAAGCAAGAAAGGAAACAAAACTTTTGAGCGGTCTTACCTACGGCAGGGTTTTCACTTTACTCCACAGAAATCTTAATTGCTATGTATTTCTCCTCGTTACATCCAACTCCACGAAAGATTCTCCTATCCCGGAAATGCGTACTCAGAATGTTTAAAGTTGTTAATCGAGCAACCAATCAAGGTGGAAACAAAAATAGTTCCTCTGACGTCGCGTCACACACACGCAAAATAAACCAATGGCTATAGGGATTTCCCCAATTTCAAAAATCAGCTGAGCCTATGCAATGAATGAACCAAAACGTAGACTCACCAAACAAACAGCCAGCACTCACGGGAGCGACGGCGCAGTTATTACAAGTAACCAGTGCTGGTGAACTCAATCACAACTGTAACTTGCATTCACAAATCGACGAAAAACCGGTCAAAAACTTCGACTTGGGCAAAAAGACGGACGAGTTCCCACATGTCACAACCACCTGGCTCAAAGTAGCTGTGACATTAAATGGGAGACCACACTATAGCTAAAGGTTTAAATAATACATATATTTATTAAATATTAAAAGATATAAAGTCAGTAATGTATAGAAAGGAAAGTGTAATGCAAAGTATGTCTAGGGGTGGATCAAACAAAAGTGTAGAAACGCGACGAGTGCTGGGAGCTGCTGGAAACCGGCTGGAGAACGGAGAGGCTCTCTCCAGCAGAGCACCGAGCCAAGAGAGCAGAGAGGCAAGAGAGACCAGACGCCATTTCCCAAGATGTTCTTATAGGGACGCCCATTACTCCCAACACCAATGTCTGTAAAGGACAGAAGGCATAGGACAAAGGGGCGGGGCCCCAACAGGCATTAGTTAGGCTGCCATACTGGAAAGGTCCAGCAGGGCCTTAACAATAGGAAACGGGAGCTTTTCAGGCCTTCCATGGGGGCTCAGCCGGGGCCTAGGCCGCTCTGGCATCTCTTCAGCAGGGGTGGGGAAGGGGCCGTGGCGTGGCGTGATCCATTAGGCCTTATCAGCTTGGAGCAGTCTGCAAAAGAGCTCACACTCACATTTCCCACGGGTGGCTTGATTTGGAAGCGAAAAGCCTGCATCTGAATTCCATATTGCTCTCAGCTTTTCTTTTTTTTTTTTTTATCTTCTTCTCCATTGCGTTTTATTTTCCTTAGATGAATGCTCGGGGTTGGAGCATTCCCTTAACCGCCTATTCTCTGTGTGACCTCTCTTATCGTACTCTGCCAGTGTTCCAGGGGAAAGCCTTTTGTAAATCTGTGGTCACAGTTCAAATTGTATGTGATTGTATCAGAAATGAGAGAAAGTGCTCACATGATGAATTTTAGATATTACACTTTTAATCTGTGTGCTTCATGCAATGACCCCTTTTTCTTAAAAATGACCTAGAAGTTGAATAATGCACACCGTAGAAATGCTCTGGACTATGTCAAAACTCAACTGTTTTTTTTTTTTTGTAGGTAATGTATGTGTATGTGGATTATTACCTCCACTTAGGAGGTTTTAACAGTTGAAATTATTTGAATGGATTTTGATTAAAATTAACTTTAATATCGGGACAAAAAAACAGAGCTGGAATTTCTATTGGGTCCGTGACCCTGTTGCCTTGGTGGAGGTCTGCACTCTCTGAATGCTTTTCTCGTTTCTACTGATACTTGGCTCTTCATCAGCCGTGTATCACTAGAGATGATTGCAGTGTGGATTGTGGTTATTATGTGCTTGCTATTGATTAGCTTGCAAATGGCATTGCTCAAATGAAATGGCAGACTCATTTCATGCAAGTAAAGGTTCCCACTCAAGGCTTCATTACCAAGCCATTTTAGATATGTTTTACATCTCCCCTCTCTTCCCCTTGGTTTGTTTAATGGCTCATTGCTCTGGCAAACACTAAGTCTGCAATTTTCATGCCGTTGTTGATTTGTCTTAATGGTTGGTGAAAAAAATGCCCTAAGCCACTTGTCAACATTTGTGTAGTAGGTGTGCCTAGTTATCACAGGCTCTCTCTATTAGATGGATAGATATACTGTACAGATACTGTAGATAGATGGACATACAGACAGATAGAGAAATAGAGATCATAGATAGACATACAGATAGAGAGATAAAGATGCTGTATTCGTCCAGAAGATGTATTGTGCGCATTACAAAGCACATTTTTCTTAATTTGTTCTAGAAGTTCTGAAACATGGTTGAATTTCATTTCCCTTCCTGGATTGGTTTTCAGTTTGGCTCGCTTTTTACCTTTTGCAACCGTGGAGAAAATAGTCTCACTGATTACTCCCATTGACAGTATCCCTCAACCATGGTGTGTCATTGAATAGAGGTGACTGCAGCCATATTTGTTTTTGTCCTTGTGTTTTTCTGTCAGCTTTCATTGTGTCACACCTGGAGTCTGGACTGATGCCCAAATAACCTCCCTCTCTCTCTCTCTCTCTCTCTCTCTCTCTCTCTCTCTCCCTCTCTCTCTCTCTGCAGGCGATGCTCCACCTGAGGGCAGCACCCCACACCCTTACACCCCTGAGGAGGTGCTGCGACTGACCAAAGGGGTTTCCATGTCGCTGCCCTCCTCGCCCCTCCTGCCCCGACAGACCTACATGATGCCCTCACGCGCCTGCAAGAAGTCACCAGGTAACCCCACCCTCCTCTTCCTCCTTCTCCACAAACACTGCACACACCCTTCTACCTCCTCTTTCCACCCCTCCACCTCTATCCCTCTATTCCTCCTTTTATTCTCTCTCTTTCTTTGCCACCACTTTGTTCAGCTAGAAGCTAGAGGACTTGACTCAGGACTGCGTTACTTTGAGTCTGTTGAATTGGGTAGTGTCATTGTCCCCAAGTCCATTAAGAGATGCTAATGGTCCTTTGCAGGTGGGGCTGGGGAGGTCTCTGTGGTGGATGATCTAAGCAACCTGCCGCCACGCCGAAAAAAAAAAAAAAAAAATTGGCTTTAAACCCTAATGTGTGTGTGTGTGTGTGTGTGTGTGTGTGTGTGTGTGTGTGTGTGTTTAAGAGTCGGTGGCTTATTTACTGTAAGTGCTCAGTTTCCCAGGTGTTGTTGTCTATGAAAATAATGGCATAAACCATAAACTATGCGCGTACACGTTCCAGCTCGCGGCCAGGGCTTTGTAGTGCACATGTGAGTGGTTTGTTATGTGGTTTGGGTGAGGGAGGTAGGGGAATAGATAGGAGAATGTGTGTTTGGGTCTCTCTCTTTCTCTTCTTTCTCTCTCTCTCTCTCTCTCTCTCTCTCTCTCTCTCTCTCTCTCTCTCTCTCTCTCTCTCTCTCTCTCTACTGTAAGCCTCTTTATTTGGTCAGCTTCTATGAAAGAGTCTCTCCTGGTTCTTTCTCCCCTTCCTGCCAGATCTCTGGCCTTTGCGGAGTGCGCCGGTGGTTTGTCTCTTTAGGAGCATGTGTGTCAACAGCATTCTGATTGTTTCGCTTCTCTCCCGGTGTTAAAGGACACAGCCATCAGCAGCTGTTGTGATCTTCAAAGCCAGAGGAGACAGTTGTAGCTGGAGCCGATTCAAGCGCAGCTCTCTCTTTGTTTTCCGAAGGACTTAGCGCTGAGGATTGAAACCCTTTGAATGGTCACTCCCCCCCCCTCCCACCCCCCCTTTCCCCCTTCACCCCTAACCACCCCCCACACACACACACACACACACACACACACACACACACACACACACACACACACACACACATCTGGGGCTCATCTGTGCTGAGGCTGCACTAGATTTGAGAAAGAGAGAGGGGGGGCCTTTGCTTTGAACCGGTCCAAAACCATGACATGAACTGACAATTAGTCTGCGCCCTTGGCCCCTTTGTCCTCTAGCGTCTGGGGCGTGTTAAAGGGAGATAGCTCCGCAATGAGACCAGCCTGCTCTCTTTAGCCCCACTTATCGGCTCTCCATTGGAAGCAAAGCAAAGCAAAGCAATGCAAACCATTCCGAGGGCATTTTTTTTTTTTCTGACGTTCTAGCTCCCCAACACAGACGCTTTTTTAAAGTGGTGGAAATTAGTTATTTTTTCCCTGCTCCGCAGTGGTTTATTTGGCAGTTGTTTATTGATGTCGGTGTGTCTCTGCCCTTACTGCTGGGAGTGCAAATTTGTTTTCTTAAGTTCGTTTTTTTTCTCCACTGAGGGATAATGTGATTGGCTCATATCCTATCTCACAGGTTGTGTGTGTGTGTGGGGGTGTGTGTGTGTGTGTGGGTAGAAGACAGACCTGACTGGGTGTCGTAGTTAATAAAACAGAAGCACTTAATTGCTTAAATGTTTCGTCTCCTCCTCTGACTGAATCCTGTCTGTTGTTAGTATTGTAGGACGAACGCTCCATATTTCCGCTCGCACCGGAGGACATGCAGAGGAGGCGCAAAATTGAATAGCGGCGCAGACAATTAGCTCCGTCACGCATTCAAGAAAACTTTTTAATAAATGTCATCCATTGTTCTCATCCTCTCGTCTGAGTGCTCATCAAGTCGTAGCGCCTCACAAAATGCCACTCGACGCGAGCGGAATCAGATATTTATTGAAAAAAACCCACCGCTATTTAAGGGCCGCACCAAAACACTAGCTCTCCCATGTATCCCATTATGCTCAGAGAATTCTTATTAGCTCCTAGCTGGGCCTCCATCACCCCCCCTCCCTCCCCCCCGATCCTCCCCATCCTGCTCTTCTTTCTCAAGGCACAGGTATGTGCCGTGCCATCATTGTAATTTTTTTTAGAAGCATCAAAGAGAAGGCTGATCAAAAGCACATTGAGGAAGCAGATGGGGTTGGAGGTGGAGGAGTGTGTGTGTGTGTGTGTGTGTCTGTGTGTGTGAGAGATGGAGGGGGGGGGGGTGGAGACTCTGAAGGTGAAGTGAGCCCAGGAGGCAAAGTGACTGAGTGTGTTCACTGCAAACATGTTCACAAAAGGCGGCCGGGGCACATGCAGCACACAATGAATGGGGAGAGGAGAAGTCATGGCAGCAGCCTGGAAATGGGTGTGTTTGCTTATTTGTGTGTTTGTGTGTGTGTGTGTGTGTGTGTGTGTGTGTGTGTGTGTGTGTGTGTGTGTGTGTGTGTGTGTGTGTGTGTGTGTGTGTGTGTGTGTGTGTGTGTTCAAGTAGGAGGCAAAGGAGGGAATCATTCACTCCTTTTTCTCAGGGAGGTGTTGAAAACAGCAGGAGAGCTCACGGCTACACTTGATAAAGATGCCGGAACGTCGCACTTACTCCACGGAAAAGAAAGCGCGCGAGAGAACAAACGAGTGATAGAGAAAGAGAAAGA
Organism: Sardinella longiceps; assembly: GCA_027497455.2. Taxonomy (NCBI): domain Eukaryota; kingdom Metazoa; phylum Chordata; class Actinopteri; order Clupeiformes; family Clupeidae; genus Sardinella; species Sardinella longiceps. Next base: position 35,259,003 of record JAODXP020000016.1, read on the forward strand.
AAAAGAGCAAGTCTCTACCAGTGAAGTATGTAAGGGACAAACACAAGGCAAAGCTTGACAAAGTGGGAGTAAAGTCTCTCTGAATGGAGTTGTGCTGGGGAGATTGCAGCTCTATGGTGGACTGAGCTGCTGAGCTGACATTGGCATGAGTGTTGGGTACAGATGCAGTGTAAACAAAAGTCAGACCCGGCAGATCCCAGTCATGCTGACTCACACACACACAGGCCCCCTCAGCGGCTCGCCCAGAGCCAGTGACTGATTGTGGTGTGTGTGTGTGTGTGTGTGTGTGTGTGTGTGTGTGTGTGTGTCTGTGATGTGTGTGATGTGTGACGGATTGCATATGTGTGTAAATTGTGTGGTTACTTTTTATGTGTGTGTGTGTATTTTGAGCATGCAGCGTGGATATGAATGTTTGTGTTTGTGAGTGTGTGATGTGATGTGGGACGGATTGCATGTGTGTGTAAATTGCTTGGGCACTTCTGTGTGTGTGTGTGTGTGTGTGTGTGTGTGTGTGTGTGTGTGTGTGTGTGTGTGTGTGTGTGTGTGTGTGTATGTATTTATTTTGAGCATGCAGTGCTATGGATATGCATGTTTCTGTTTGTGTTTGTGATTGTGTGTGAGTGAGAGCGAGTGTGTTTGTTTATGCATGTATATGTGTGTGTTTGTGCTATTGCATCTCTCAGCGTCTGTATGTGTTACTCTCAGGGTCAGACCAGCAGTGTGAGGTGTCTGTGTGAGAACTCCCGCCTCCCCCCACCCAAACACACACACTATACACACATACACACACACCATCTCTAGCATGGCTCCCCATTCTCCTTGGCTGACACTAACACTCCCCCCCCCCCCACACACACACACAAACCACCCCTCACCCCCACTCATGATCCGCTCGCGAGTTCAGTGTACGCTCACCGAGGGCCTCCTCCTCCTCTTCCTCCTCCTCTTCTTCTTCTTCTTCTTCTTCTTCTTCTTCTTCTTCTTCCTCGTCCTCTGATCTCGCATTCCTCAGCTGTGCTCTCCCGCTGCCGTGGACACGCACCGCCTGCGCTCCATCGCCTGCGAACACCCCCCCCCCCCCCCACACACACACACACACACACACACACACACCCCATGTTTCGGTGGCCCGTGCCTTGCTGGAGCTGCGCTGGAAAACAAAGATATTCCGAGCCAATTACAGACACATCAAATGGCTGCAGCGCGCACCGCTGGTATGAGGCCTTTGATGTGGAACAGAAAAAAAGAAAGGGAGAGAGAGAGAGAGAAGGAGAGAAAGAAAGAGAGAGAGAGAGAGAGTGGTGAGAGGGAGAGAGGATGATCAGAACCAGAGAAAAGGAAGTGAAAAGAGTTGCAGGCAGAGCCATGTGTTAAGCAGGACCTCTTGGTTTACTGCGTTCATTTTTTACAGGGTCCTGAGGTGACCCTTGTGGGGCCACTCCACCACCTCTCCTCTCCACCGACCTTTACAACCTCTGGGGCCTCCAGGGTGACTCCACACTGACCCCCGCTGGCCACACTGGGTCATTGTACATTACACCCAGCTTGTGTCCATCCCTCAAGGTCTCAGTGCTACTCTGTGCTCACTCACTCACTCACTCACTCCTCCTCCATCCACACGTCCAACACCCACCTCCACCCCCCCCTTGCCCTTTCCCTAGCCCTCCACTGCATAGCACCCTTGGGACCGTTTGTCCTAGGCCATATCCATCCAGGATGGCACCTCTCTCTTTCCCTGGGCACATTAGAATGCATGGCGATGCCCTTGCCCCTGTATATCAGCGAGGACCTGCCCTGCTTCCTCCACACACACACACACACACGCACACACACACACACACACACACACACACACACACACACACACACACACACACACACACACACGCACAGTCCTGCATTCTAAAGCACTGGCAGCGGCCTCTCCACTGTCCCATTTCAGGCACCCAAACAGCCCTTCTAGGATGCAGAGACCACAGTGTTTTTTTCTCCCCACAGTGTTTTCTCTCTCTCTCTCTCTCTCTCCTACTTGGCTTGGCTGCAGGCCCGCGTGTGGTTGAGGACACGTAAGGTCGCTGGTTAGCGCTAGAGTTAGCGTTAGCATTAGTGTTTACGAGTGGCGTGACAAGCCGTGATCACTTTAGCATCTGAATGTAGCGAGCAAAGGCCTGAGGAAGGAAGCTGCCCTGGGAGGGCTATATGTTAGCGTCGGTCGAAGCGGCCCTCCGAGGGGCTGTATGTTTGCGTCTCTCTTGGCGGAGGAGGGAGGAGGTCCCTGCATAAGTCCAAGTAGCGTCTCGTTTCTCTATCATCATGCCAGATGTTGCGCAGGCGGCCTCAGGAGAGCGGAGGAAGGAACGGCAGCTCAGCTCAGCGCAGAGTGATGTCTCTGTTGCCCCCTTTGAACCTCTTTCTCCCTCCATCCTTCCCTTTTCTTTTTTTCTTCTCTCTTTTCCTTTTTTTCTCTCATCCTCTCTGCTCTTCCAATTTGCAGAGCTCTTTTAATGATTCTTTTAGCTCTGGCGATGACACTGTAATGTTGGCACTCTCTTTTAAGTCATTTCAAGCCCTAACACAGACACACACACACACACACACACACACACACACACACACACACACACACACACACACTCACAAAATCTCTGCCCTTCTTAGTTCGTGATCCAAACACTCGCTGCGGCCTCTGCTCTGCCCCCACCCCCCCACCCCCCCATATAAAAAGGTCACAGTCAGCAGCCCTGCTCTAAGCGAGGTGGCTAGCGGAGCTCATCTGTATGACTGTCAGGCGCGGCGGCGAACAGAGCTGCGGTTTGTTCTCTGTCCGCATCAGCTTTAAGCAGATCAGCTCAAAGCACACACACACACACGCACACACACACACACACACACACACACACACACACACCCACTATTCACATTCACATTCACACACACACACACACACACGTTCACACACACACTCTACCCCCAGCACCCCGCAGTGTCCTTAAGCTTGTGTTCTGGGAACACGGCATCAAGGGAATGGAGCAGATTTGACTGGCCCAGAGTCCATGGAGGTAGAGGGAGGAGAATTTTAAGTACCTCATTTCGGTTTGGCTTGCATCATCGCAGCCTCTCTGCTCTTGGAGGGTTTTTTTTTTTTTTTTTAGAGGTCTCTCAGCTGTGTGTGTGTGTGTGTGTGTGTGTGTGTGTGTGTGTGTGTGTGTGTGTGTGTGTGTGCGTGCGTGTCTGTGATTAAGAGTGTAATCAGAGGATGGATGATGTGAATGAAGCCTATGCTACTATCTGTTATTATCAAATAGGATAAAGGCCTACACATATCATCTCTCTGCTTTTGCCCTCCCACTCCCTCTCTCTCACACACACACACACACACACACACACACACACACACACACACACACACACACACACACACTCTTCTTTCTACTGGATGTCAGGCCTGCTCAGCTGTCATAGCGAATGAAAGCTGGCGCAGACGCCAGTGTCTCATCACCGGACTGCTACTGAATGACATTTTGAAAGGTCTCCGGCTTTTTAATGTTCACCGCCTAAATGCATGCCATCGTTATCTATTAGCCTTGGGTTACACATATTGACCCGCTCCCTTTTCCTTAATTCACAGGAAGATGTAACTCAAATAGGATATGTGAGTGGAGGGAAATAAATGGATTTGTTTAGGACCGCTCTGCCTCAGAGACTATTGATTTTGAGGGGCGCGTAGGGATTTGAATGAATTGCTAATATCTGCAGTTGGACAGGGAATTAGAGAAGTGGAGGATGGCACTAGATGACTGCTGGTGCAATAGTCACAAACAGGTGGGGGAGGGGTGAGGGTTGGGGGGGAGCAACATTAAGTTCACGTCAACAGGAAATTAAATCATATTGCATCTTGAATCCAGGCCGATGGCTTTCGATCGCTTTCGATGGGATTCTAATGGTGCTTTTGTAAAAAAAAAAAAAAAAAAAACTGTGTGGTTGTCTCCCTTTTACATTATGGTGTGAAGCTTGAGGTTGGGAATTCTTGCCTATCGAGGTGAATTGATTCTGCAGTAATGGATTGGCATCCCGTGACCTCAAATTGAATGGAGATGTATTCAGCTATGGTCGGCCGCTCATTTGCACTGAATGTCGGCCCCTGCAATCTCATGTTCCCTCAGTGCCTCAGTCTGCCTCCACTGCGGCCATTGGCAACTCTCAGAACCCGACCTCCAAAAACCCCCCAAACCCACTTTCAATTCCGACTGAAGGCTGAGCCCACAGTTCCCTGAACTACCCAGCATCCATAAAAGCCTGCTTTTATCTTCATTTGCATCAATTGAAACCTCGCACTGTTCTCACAGAAACCCCTGCATTTATAGCAGTGCGGAAGTGGGCCGAAAACGCAATAACGTTTTCACATCAAAGCCTTTTTTATTTATTTATTTTTTCCCCCCGTCTGTCTGTGTCTTAAAAAAACTTGAAAGTCTTCAGGCGAGGTCACTGCCACGCCACCCACTTCCGTCAGCAGGTGATGCTGGCACCGGTCTCTCTCCCCCCCTGGGGTCCCTCAATCCATTTTCGTGGGCGTCACTCTTTGAACTCTTTGCACATAAAGGCCTTTGTGAGGTGTCGGAGAGAGAGGGGGCTCTGTGAAGGCTCATTCACAGCCTGACGCTTTTCTTTCCCTTTTTTCCAACACCAGCTACCAGTTGCAGCACCAACCCACTTGCACCCACTGCAGTGCAAACTTAACTACAACAGGGCTGATCATCCTCACTCCCGCTTTCTGATAGGAGCTGATCAAGCTTCGCTTCATTTCCTACACGTTTGGAGGTATATATTTGAAATCGGTCCGTGTCCAGCACATCAATCACGATCACCTGTGGAGAGTTGGATACGGCATTGTAGCAGCAGCAGTAGCCCGTAGTCATGTATTAAATATTTCAACACGTTTTGGTAAGGATGTACTCGTGAACGCGAGAGTGTGCTATCTCGGCTGGAGATCAATGTATTCGCTAATCTTATCCTGTAAAATGTGGGTAAAAGTGGGATGGAAAACAGAGATAGCCATTAAAGATGCATAAAGGCCTGCCAGACATCAGATGCCCACATACTGTTCTGGTTGGTGGGGGGAAAGAGAGAGAGAGAAAGAGGGAGAGAAGGAGAAAGAGAGAGGAAGTGAAAAGAGAGAAGGAGAGAGGGAGGGGGAAAAAAAGCAGCGCCTTACATTACAAGGAATAATTTTGTCTGTGAATGAAAGTGAATTAGCATCGGAGCATTTGCATAATACATACGGCCCCAGCTCCCTGAGAAAGTCACTGGCACTGGAAGCCTTTCAAACCGCGAGGTCGTGAGAGGTTGATTAGACCAGTGGGAAGAATACAGATTGGCACTCTGCGGTCTTGTGTCTGGCTCGGACCGTATGTGCACCGAACGAGAGAGGGGCAAGGAGGAAGGGAGAACGAGGGAGGGAGGGTGCGAGGGAGGAAAGGATGGATGGAGGCGAAAAAGAGACGGAAGACCAGAACACCTCCGTGATTTACTCTCCTCTGAATCTTTTATGCGCGGAAACGGAATTTCAAACTGTATTTTTCCGTCGTAATGAATATATTAGGTTGCAGAATTGAACTGTACAGTGCTTCTCACTGGTGAACAGGGTGGATGTGTGTGTGCGTGCGTGCGTGCGTGTGTGTGTGCGTGTGCGCGCGTGTGTGTGCGTGTTTGTGTGCGTGTGTGCGTGTGTGCGCGTGTGTGTGTGTGTGTGTGTGCGTGTG
>JAODXP020000016.1:35269761-35277261 GCA_027497455.2 Sardinella longiceps
GGGATTGTTGGGAGATGGCCTTTGATAGCGCCACGCTAGGAGTCCTGGTAGCTAGTAGGAGCCTCCTCTTCGAGAAGCCAGTCGGGTTGCTCACCCTGGGATCAACATGGAGGGGGGATAGTGCATCCAACACTTTATTGAGCGCAATTAACACCACCATGCAGTCCGCCAAATGCATACACACACACACACACACACACACACACACACACACACACACACACATACAAATACACACACACATACAAATACTATACATATACACACAGAGTAAACTATATCTGCAGAGGACTGCATTAGATTTATACAGACACATGTAGACTCCTTGCATTACCACTTCTGAGTCTGTGTGTGTGCACAGTGCACAGCATGAGCTCTCAAACATGGACTCCTTTCCGTGAACTCATGTGTATGCAGACTAGCACACCCACACAGGCACAGGCATGCACACACACACACACACACACACACACACACACACACACACACACACACACACACACACACACACAGGCACACACACAGGCAGAGGCACCCACACTCATTTGGTTGGCAAGCAGAGGAGCCCATAGTGTCTGACAGGTACAGTGTGCTGACGGCTGATGAGACGGGCAAGCGGGCAGGACGCTGGTGGTGGGAGTGGTGGTGGTGGGATCTGTCGTGTGGCTGTCTGGGTCTCAGGGCTACTGGCAAAGCTCCGAGCAAAGTGGTGTAGAGGGATGGAAGAGGGGTTGTGTGTGTGTGTGTGTGTGTGTGTGTGTGTGTGTGTGTGTGTCTGTGTGTGTGTGTTGTGTGTGTGTGTGTGTGTGTGTGTGTGTGTGTGTGTGTGTGTGTGTGTGTGTGTGTGTGTGTATGTGTGTGTGTGTTCTGCTGCCTCTCTCCTGCTTTGGAGTGGACACACACTCCCCTGAGACTCCCCATCACCATCCAGCAGTAGCACTACCAGCAGCAGCAGCAGCAGACAGTCAGCTGGCCAGTCAGGCATATCTCCGACAGAGACGACCCTGGAGATGAGAGAGGAGAGGAGAGGAGAGAGATGAGAGCTCGCTCCGCTTTTCAAACCAAACTACACCATTTCTCTCTCTCTCTCTCTCTCTCTCTCTCTCTCTCTCTCTCTCTCTCTCTCTCTCTCTCTCTCTCTCTCCCTCCGCACATCTTTTATGCTCTGTTTATCTCCGTCTCAGACATACAAACACAAGCATGTCCCAATGAGAGCAGATACTTGTAGGCTCCTATAGACTGGTATTCACAGATAAACACCCACCCTCACGTGTGTCTCTCTCTCTCTCTCTCTCACACACACACACACACACACACACACAAACATGCGCTCTTTCGCTCTATCTTTCTGTCTCCATCTCTGTTAGTTCCTAAGAGGCTAATTGGTGTGGTTTCCTGCAGTAGTTTACATTCCCAGTGCTGGCTGCTGTGGCATCGTGAGAGAGGGATGAGGGACTGAGAGGGGGAGGGAGGGAGGGAGAGGGGGAGAAGAGGGTGGGAGGGGGGAAAGAGAGAGGTAAAGAGAAAGAGAAGAGTTGGATGTGGTGGGACTGGAGACTAGAGCTGCCATCAGCACAGGGAGAAGGAGGCATCCCATTAGGACATTGCACCTCTCTCTCTCTTGCTCTCTCTCTTTTTCTCTCTTTCTCTCTCCCTCTCTCTCCCCCTCACCCCAAATCCCATCTGGAAAAACTTAATCCAACAGGAATTCCCTCTCCTCTTTCCTCCTCTGTGTCTGTCTCTCTCCCTCTCTCTTCTCTCTGTATCTGACTCTCTCTGTCTCTCTTTCTCTCCTTCTTCTTGTCTCTCCCCCTGTGTTCTCCTCTGCTGGTTTCTCATCTCACTCTCTCTCTATCTCTCTCTCTGTTTCTCACACACACACACACACACACACACACACACACACACACACACACACACACACACACACACACACACTGTCTCTCATTTTCTCTATTGCTCTTGCTCCGCTGCTGCCTCTCTCTCTCCCACTCCCTCTTACACACATACACACTCACGCTCTCCCTCTCTCTCTCCCTCCCTCTCACTCCCTCTCTCTCCCTCTCTCTCCCCCTCCCTCCCTCTCTCTTTCTCACTCCCCCTCTGTGTGGCTCGCTCTCTCTCTCACACCAACTGCAGGACCAATCAGAAAGCCCAAGTATGTGGAGAGCCCTCGCGTTCCCGGAGACGCCATCGTCTCAGCGCTGAGGAAGGTGGCTGACAACAAGGAGTCCTCCTCCCACAATGGTAAGTGAACGTGTGTGTGTGTGTGTGTGTGTGTGTGTGTGTGTGTGTGTGTATGTGTGTGTGAGTGTGTGTGTGTGTGTGTGTCGGTGAGTGTGTGTGTGTGAGAATGATGGATAGAGTGAAAATTGAAGCGGTAATAATAAGCCTGTGTACCTCATCCTAAGGAATTCACAACTTGCCGGGAGTTACAGTGTTGGGAGTCCTGGCCAAGGCTTTTGGAAACGGACCGCATTGTTACTTGAAGTCTTTGTGATGAATCTGTTTGTGTGGGGTTACTCTGAGGTATCTCTAGGTGTGTGTGTGTGAGTCATTGTGTGTGTGTTTGCATATTATTGGATATTTGCTCCTCTAATGTGTGTGTGTGTGTGTGTGTGTGTGTGTGTGTGTGTGTGTGTGTGTGTGTGTGTGTGTGTGTGTGTGTTTGTATGAGTCCGTTTACACATGTGCTGTATGGACCCCATATGGTTGCTGTCAGTTAAAGCAGTCTCTGAGGTGTCGTGTGTTTGTGTAAAGGGAAGTTTAGGACGCAGAGAATGCCTTGGCATCTAGCTAGTGTACTTGAGAATGTGCAGGGAGGAGTTTTCAGAGAAAGATTTATCAAAACACAACAGTTTCCTCTGGTCGGCATTTTACGTGTGTGTGTCCGGTATGTGTGTGTGTGTGTGTGTGTGTGTGTGTGTGTGTGTGTGTGTGTGTGTGTGTGTGTGTGTGTGTGTGTGTGTGTGTGTGTGTGTGTTTCCCCCCGTGCTGCCCTATTATGCTTTCCAGACGAGGGTGGAGCGGAGTTCCTGTCCTAGGCTTAAATGGAGTGCTAGGCTGTGTTATCTTTAGTAAAAGCACAGCGCGAGGTACCCTCTCATTGTCAGATTCCCAACAACATTGGAAGGGGTCCCAGCACAAGACGACTCTCACAGGACCCACTGTGTGTGTTTGGGGGGCGACCGGGACTAAGGAATGACTGTGTGTGTGTGTGTGTGTGTGTGTGTGTGTGTGTGTGTGTAAGCGCATAAGTATGTTTGTGGTTTGTGTGTGCTGGGTGTGAAGGCTGAGAGATCTCCAGGGGATCATGGCTGGGTGTAAAATAATACTCTGTGCATTTTTGTGTCGCTCGGATTGTGTGTGAGTGTGAGTGTGTGTGTGAGTGTGTGTGTGTGTGTGTGTGTGTGTGTGTATGTGTGGTTAATGTGCACACAAGCGTGTCCTTGCATGGTGCACATTTTGCAGTCCGTCTTGGGAACATACTTACTGGTAGTATGGGACAATATCAGCTTACATTATGCATGCGTTTTCATGCAGCACTGCACTGTATGTGTAAGCATGTATGCGTGTTTGTGTGTGTGTGTGTGTGTGTGTGTGTGTGCCTCAGTCAGAGATACGATGCCAGCGAAGTGTCTCATGCCAGCTGTGACTGTCAGAGGATCCCGGTGTCATACCCATGCTATGATGTCATGAGAAACCCTAAGAGGCCTGAATCAGGGGGAGTAATGCTGAAGAGTTTGTGTGTGTGTGTGTGTGTGTGTGTGTGTGTGTGAGAGAGAGAGTGTGTGTGTGTGTGTGTGTGTGTGTGTGTGTGTGTGTGTGTGTGTGTCAGCAGCTGTAGAGAGTCCATGACCGTCTCATAGTTTCATGCATCCATAGGTCGTGTTTATGGTGCGGCACCATAGTTACGGGTTACCAGGGTTTCCATACCGCGGTGCGCTCCAGGAATGCTGTGTGAATTCTTATGGGTCGGCCCCGGGTTCTGTGTCTTTAAGCCCGGCCAAATATAACCTGTGCAGAGCGGACCACTGCCTCCACTCCACTCGCCTCGCTTGCCCCCCACCCTTCCTCCTCCTCATCCTCCTCCTCTTTAACATGCCAGCATGCTACACACACACACACACACACACACACACACACACACACATCTCTCACACACACTCTCTCACACACACTCTCACACACACACACACACACACACACACACACACACACACACACACACACACCTCCAGACAGCGTCACACCCTCCTGGCCTGACCACAATCCAATAACCCCCACACCCCTCAACACACACACTCCCACACACACTCCCACACATACGTACATACACACACACACACACACTTCTCTCTGCAGTGTCCTTTCCCACTGAGACACATACATAAATAAATACACACACCCTCCCACACACACACACACACAAACACACACGCACACACACACATATGGTGAGAGACATACACACACATGTGTGTTTGCTTGCTGACTGACAGCCGTACATACATAAGTACTGGAGTGTGTTTAGAGATGAGAGGCCTGTCTTGACCCTGCGTGTGTGTTCCTGCCCGTGGGCACACAGCAGAGCCTCCGCGTTCCTCGGACATAATCACAGTGGCATGCGCACACACACACGCATACACATACACACAGTATACACATACAGGATAGTATGCACACACTAGTAGAAATGAGTGTATACACACACACACAGACACAGGCATACGCAGAAATACATCTACAAACACACACACACACAGACTCACACACACTCACACACACACACAAGCCCCTGGGCTGAGATTCCAACCAACCCCCCTGCTTGAGAGAGGCATCCCATCTCGTTCTTTGGTCATGGAGCCGCTCCCTGCTGTGGCAGAGCTGTGTGCTCTCTCTCTCTCTCCCCCACCGACCACCCCAGAGCTGCTAGTGCTAGTGCTATTGCTGCTGCCACTGCAGCCTAGCTGTGGGAGAGGGGAAAAGTGTGTGTTTGTGTTTGTGTGTGTGTGTGTGTGTGTGTGTGTGTGTGTGTGTGTGTGTGTGTGTGTGTGTGTGTGTGTGTGTGTGTGTGTGGAGGGGTAGTTCAGAGGGTTCAAGGAAGTGCTTTACACTCAAGCCCCCTTCCCTTCCGGATGTTCTTGAGAATCGGAGGCTCTTTAACTCTGATGGTGTGGTGTTGGGAGCCGGAGTCGCTGGTATGTCCGTATCTGTGTGTGTGTGTGTGTGTGTGTGTGTGTGTGTGTGTGTGTGTGTGTGTTTACTTACTGTACCACCCAGTAGCCCCCTCTGTGTTTTCTCACGCTCGGGCTCCTGTGCCTGGGTCTTAAGGCAAACACAGCTTTCTCACCGGGAGCGAATCTCCGCCGCTGCCAAGCGGAATTAGCCAACATGCCTCGCTAATGGCATCAAATGATGTGCAATTAGTCACTCCATAACTACCTGCCATAATGAAGAGATGATGTTGGCTGTCGGCACTGCAAGACCCAGGTGTGCTGACTTGAGTCAGTCTGACAGGAAGAACCTGTGGAGTGTGTGTGAGTGTGTTTGTGTGCGTGTATAAATGTTTTGAGTGAAATGTGTTTATGTTAGGAGTTTGTGGAAGAATGTGTGTGTGTGTCAGTGGTGTTTGTGTGTGTGTGTGTGTGTGTGTGTGTGTGTGTGTGTGTGTCTGTCTGTCTGTGTGTGTGTGTGTGTGTGTGTGTGTGTGTGTGTGTGTGTGTGTGTGTGTGTATGTTAAAGAGTTTGTTTGTGATTGTTTACTCCTGTTTTCATTCTTGGTCTGCCTGTAGGCATGGCTCAATCAACTTTAATGTACTTCAGTCTCTCTCTCTCTCTTGCTCATGGTCCCAGGTAGGCAGGCAATAACAGTGTAATTATTTGCAGCTTCTGCCTGGCCCCAGCGATGGCCTCTCTCTCCCTCTCCCTATCTCTCTCTCTCTCTCTCTCTCTCGCTCTCTCTCTCTCTCTCTCTCTCTCTCTCTCTCTCCCTCTCCCTATCTCTCTCTCGCTCTCTCTCGCTCTCTCTCTCTCTCTCTCTCTCTCTCTCTCTCTCTCTCGCTCTCTCTCTCTCTCTCTCTCTCTTACAGTAGTCAACCGTGAACAGATGTCCGATCAAAACACACTGGAATGGCTTCCTGTCATCACGGACCTCTAGTAGTTATTACCCAATGCCCCTGCAAATAGTTCCCCCCCCTGCCAAACCACCGCTCTCCCAACACACACACACACACACACACACACACACACACACACACACACACACACACACACACACACAACAGACCCAATGCTCCTCTCAGGGGAAGAGATATGGGGGGGGGGGGTCACAATGACAGGAGTCAGGACGGCTCTGGAATTCCATCATAAAGGTTCCACATCTCACTCAGGTCGGAATTCTTGTTGGAAGTCGTTGTCCGGGTTGAGAGACCGTGTGATTGTTTACCGTGTAATTGTTAGTCTCATCAGTCGCTGAGCGAAACAATATGTCTGCCACGTCAAAAAGTTGGTGAGTAAGGTTTTTCCATTGCGTCTGGCAGCTGGCTGGTTGGGGAGGAGAATGTGGCGCATTGGGCTTGAGGCTGGAGTGATTACATATTTATGCAGTAATTTGTCCACTGGGCAGATTTACTAGCTTTGGCCTGTGCTGCTTTTGCCACTGGGGAAGTTTTGAACCCTCACCACCAACAACCCCCCCCAATCACCCCACACTTTCCCCACCTCCTCCTCTCCTCCTCCTTCTCCTCCTCCTCCTCTCCCGCCAGCCAACAGTACTTTACAGAGCAGGGTGATTCATAGAGAGAATGTGTGTGTGTGTGTGTGTGTGTGTGTGTGTGTGTGTGTCTGTGTGTCTGTGTGTCTGTGTGTCTGTGTCTGTGTCTGTGTTTGTGTGTGTGTGTGTGTGTGTGTGTGTGTGTGTGTGTGTGTGTGTGTGTGTACGCACATGCTTGTACTGTATGTCCCCACATTTGCCCTTGCGGAATGCATGGTTTCTCCTGAAGTTGCCGTCTTCCCGTTTGAAGGAGGATACGGTTTCCTCTAAGCCTCGGGCCTGAGCGTTTCTCCGCCACGCATGTTGCGTGTGACAGACGGACAGCAGAGGCCCTGTTTCTCACATCAGCTGTGGTCTGCTCTCCACAGACAAGACATGTGTGCGCGCGCACACACACACACACACACACTCACACACACACACACACACACGACACGTGCACACACAGACAGCACATAAACACACACTCACACACAAGCACACACAGAGACATGCATACACACACACACACACACACACACACACACACACACACACACACACACACACACACACAGACATGTGTGCACACATACAGACATGCACATAAACACACACTCACACACACGCACACACAGAGACATGCACACACACACACACACACACACACACACACACACACACACACACACACACACACACACACACACACACACACACAAAAGAGCCACACACAATCTCTCTGT
>JAODXP020000016.1:35279761-35282261 GCA_027497455.2 Sardinella longiceps
TCCAGTGAGTCTGTATCATCTCTGGTGGCCGTTTGCAGCCATCTCCGGGCTATCGAAGCCTGCTGATGACCGCATCCATCTCTCTGACCTGGTTACCCCAGGGGTCCTGTCAGATTCGCCGCCCTCTCTCTCTCTCTCTCTCTCTCTCTCTCTCTCTCTCTCTCTCTCTCTCTCTCTCTCTCTCTCTCTCTCTCTCTCTCTCTCTCTCTCTCTCTCTCTCTCAGATTCTCTGCTCTCTCTCTCTCTCTCTCTCTCTCTCTCTCTCTCTCTCTCTCTCTCTCTCTCTCTCTCTCTCTCTCTCTCTCTCTCTCTCTCCATCTTCCGCTCCCTCTACCGCTCTCTGTCTCTCCTTCTCTCCCTCTACCTCTCTCTCTCTCCCCCTTGGTCTTTGGTGAATTAGCAGGGCTTTTCTTTCACCACCATCTCCCAATAGCTCCCTCAAGATCACCTCGCATTAGCATCTTAGCTGCCTCCCTCTCTTCCACACATCAATGGATAAAATCAGTGAGATTCTTTACCAGCTTGACGCAACCAGCCTTAACACAGCTCTACAGCCAGATCTGTCAAGTGTGCCTGGGGGGCAGGAAAGGGAAGATGTGACACTTTGGCAGGTCTCCTGCGGGTATATCATCTCCAGTACCTGTCTGAGTGCCCAGACAGACAGACACGTCTGGGGTGCCAGGGCAAGGCTGGCGGCACCTTGGCACTCACTAGAATGCCCGCAGGGGTTCAAGTTCAACCACAAGCCCGAGGCAGTGATGATTTTTGGAGCCTGGATACTTCCAGACGTGATCCTGCTCCATCCATACAAATGAAGAAATACGTCCTCGACTTTAGCGGTAGCTTTTTCTTGCCAAATTTGGTGATTGGGTGCCCTTGCTCCCACAACCCATTTTATGTCTTGGAGCTAAAGGTGTCATGCTACCCATCAGTCAAATTCTTGTCTTGTTAGACAAAGAAAATTATATCATGTCATTGTCATCTTTATTTTTTTTAATGTCTCCTCCCTACCTGTGCTAGGATAGTCTCCGTTTTGTCTGCTTGAGGCTCCTGGCAAACAGGTGATCAGGCAGACTAATGGATGGAGGTAAGGGATCTGTGGCCCCAGCTCCAGGCCTGGCCCCCCACTCCCTCTCCTAGATGTCTCCACAGCATTGGAATGTGCAATCAGAGGAGCAGGCCTCTTGGCTCTCTCTTGGCTCTCTCTCTCTCTCTCTCTCTCTCTCTCTCTCTCTCTCTCTCTCTCTCTCTCTCTCTCTCTCTCTCAGGGCTGTCATCCCAGCCCACCTTTGAACCCTGCAGCTGAGGGACTGGATCAGTTCTGGTGCTCAAAGTAGTGGAGGTGTGTGTGAGGGGGGGGGGGTGGTGCTGTAGATGTGTGTGTGAGGGGCTGAGGCTGTGTGTGTGTGAGGGGGGTGGTGGGGGTCGGATGGTTGCACTCATCAAGTGTTCATTAAAGCCACTGGGCTGTTTGGTAATGTAACCCTGGGCCACTAATGAGAGCCCACTGGCTTGTTTTCTCCACGGGTGGAGTGGTGGAGCTGCAACGTGAGTTTGCCCCTCATCGCTCCCCTTTCCCGACACACACACACACACACACACACACACACACACACACACACACACACACACACACACACACAAGCACACACACCTTCTGCTTAAATTCTGCTTTTTTACTGCTTGTAAACTTGCAGAGGTGGAAGATAATGATGTTTTTGTTTTGCCTCCTTTAGCTTCCTTCAATTATTTGCGTAACTGAGTAATTGTCGCAGCCTCGTCTTGAACTCGGATGGTTTTCATTTTTTCCATGTCTCCAGGCAAGAGAGAGAGAGAGAGAGAGAGAGAGAGGGAGAGAGTAGGAAGAGAAACTGCGAGAAGAAGAAGAAGAAGAAAAAGAAGAAAAAAATCCCATCTCTCTTCCCCTCTCTTCCCTCTGGTACTGCAGAGTGTGCAAGGATGATCAAAGATGCCGCAGCCCTGCCTGCATCCCCTCGACTCTCCTTTCAACCTAGGCCTCGTTCTTGCCAATCGCCCTGACAGGGGCTGGCGGTCACTTCTCACCAATGGTCCACAAGGATGTACTATGCATCTTGTCACTGAAGAGCATATATTGGTTGCTGGTGTCTCATCAGCCCTGTATTACTGCAGAACCATGGCCATTTCACCCAATAATAACCCAAATCTGATTTAAAAAATATTTTTATTAGAGTGTGTTGTGTTGTGTTGTGTTGGCTTGTTTTAAGTGAGATGAGAAGTGCGCTGTTTCCCATTCTGGTCAGGCAAGTCCACTTAATTGGGCGGAGCTGGGAGAGTTGATGGGTCTGATTGCATGTTTCCTGTTGTCATTTCTGAAATAGCTTTTCCCTCTAATTCCCGTCTTAAGTGATCTTGACGAGGACAAATTGGTACTACAAAGCAGATACGATCTTTTTCTTACGAAGATTATTTTCCTGTTATGTAACATGTTGAGAAATTACCCCTTATTTTGTTGTTGTTG
>JAODXP020000016.1:35289761-35294761 GCA_027497455.2 Sardinella longiceps
TCTCTCTCTCTCTCTCTCTCTCTCTCTATCTGCCCCCCCACCCCATACACACTGCTGCCACAGTTAAAAATACAGTGTGTGGTGGCTTAGTTTTGACTTCATTATGGCTTGGCAGTACATTACGCTGCTGGACGTGTTTTTTTTTCTATTTAATCAGATGGACTGCTAGTATTATTAATAACTGTGGAAGGGATGGGGAGGTAGTGTGTGTGTGTGTGTGTGGGTGGGTGGGGTGTAGAGGTGCTGACAGAATGCAGCATAATAACTTACTGTACCCCAGGCAAGGCTCTTCCCTCAGGGAGTGCTCCCTCTCTCTTTTCTCCTTTCTCTTGTTCTCTCTTTTTTCTCTTTCTCTCTCCTTCTCTTTCTCATTCCTCTGGCTCTCTCTTACTTTTCCTGGCTCCTGCTCACACACACGTGCTGCCATTCTCAAACTGCACAGAAATGGAGACATGGACAGAACAGCAGTACATATCTGACACAGCAATCTGTCTTTGTGTGTGTGTGTGTGTGTGTGTGTGTGTGTGTGTGTGTGTACACTCCTGAATGTGTGTTTAGTCTAGAGGAAATGGTTGGAAGAGCAGGGTTGCTAGAGCACAGTGGGTATTTCTCTGTGTGTGTGTGTTTACCCTGTTTCTTAATAATTCTGGTGTTTGTGTGGTCTGTGTTGACTGAGCGTGTTATTCTGCCCCCTATCACAGTCCATGGTGATGAAGTGTGTGTGTGTGTGTGTGTGTGTGTGTGTGTGTGTGTGTGTGTGTGGTTGGGGAGGGGGGCTTTGGTCTGGGAGAGAATCATGGTCTCCTGCAATGACGAGGGACCAATTTCCAGCTCATTTGTATTCCCCTCTGATGGGATGGTAGTGTGTGTGTGTGTGTTTGTTTATGCATGTATGTGTGTGGGTGTGTGGGGGGGTCTTATTGCTTGTGGTAGAAGAGGGGGTGCATGAGATGTAAATAAGCACCTCTCAGTCTGCTCACCACAGCACTGTCAATGCATCCACAATCAGGCCAGTCTGCTGTCTCCCTCTCTCTCCCTCTCCCTCCCTCTCCCCCTCTCTCCTTTTCTCCCTTTCCCTATCCCCCTATCCCATTCTTAAATTCTCCCACTCCCCCCCCTCTCTCTCTCTCTCTCTCTCTCTCTCTCTCTCTCTCTCTCTCTCTCTCTCTCTCTCTCTCCCTCTCTGTCTGTGTAGCCTGTGTGTGCTGTGCTCAGTGTGAGTCTCTCAGTGTATGAGAGGAGCCGAGCGGAGCGGAGCAGAATGTGCTGAAGCCCTAACCAGCGCTGGGAATCTAACGCCACTCGTTTCCCCTTTCTCCCTCCTTCTCCCTTCTTCTCTGTCTCTCTCTCTCTCCCTCTGCCTCTCTCTCTCTCTCTCTCTCTCTCTCTCTCTCTCTCTCTCTCTCTCTCTCTCTCTCTCTCTCTCTCTCTGTCTCTCTCCCCCCACAGAGCTGCGAGCTGAGAAAGAGCCAAGCTCCTCCTCCTCCCCTGCCACTCAGGAACTGATGACAAGGCTGGGATTCTTACTGGGAGAAGGGATCCCGGGCTCGGCACACATACCTATGGAAGACCAGAATGAAAAGAAGGTATTTCATTTTCTCCCTCCGCAGCTGTTGCCCTGCTGCCAAGCACCAGAGAGAGAGAGAGTGAGAGAGGGAGGGAGAGGGACAGAGAGAGAGAATGAAAGGGAGGGAGGGAGGGAGGGAGGGAGAGAGGGAAAAGGGGAGGAGGTAGAGGGCGCGAGTGAAGTGCACGTGAAAAAGGGAGAGGATGCATTTTTGACGGCGTCTCCGCGTGCATCTCTGGGAGAGTATCGGGTCTCTACCGTACCGTAAGAGCCGTAGGGTTGACCGCTGACTGGACTGGCTGACTGCCTGTGCTGCCGGGACACACACACACACTGTAAGGCTAAGTTTGTGATAACCTGTTTACAGTGCTGCTAACTGTGGGAAAGCCGGGGAGTTTGGGGGGGAGCGGGGGGTGGTAGGAGGAGAAGGGGGAAGGGGGACGGGGGACGGAGGACGGGTTGGTTGGTGGTTGGGGGGTGGGTGGGGGGGGGTCTGTGTTCATGTGAGTGTCCATGGCTCAGGAGATGAAGTGACTGGAGATGGTTAAAGCCTCTGTGGCGCCCTCACCGCTCCGCTCCGCTGCCCTCCAACCTCTCTCTCTCTTGCTCTCTCTCTCTCTCTCTCTCTTGCTCTCTCTCGCTCTCTTGCTCTCTCTCTCTCTCGCTCTGTCTGTCTCTCTCTCTCTCTCTCTCTTGCTCTCTCTCGCTCTCTGTTTCTCTCTCTCTCTTGCTCTCTCTTTCTCTCTCTCTCTCTCTCTCTCTCTCGCTCTCTCTCTTGCTCTCTCCTGCCTAGCTGCCAGGAAGCTTCCGCGTGCCGCTTGGACATTCTGAGAAATCGCCCGCCTGAGCCGGTGGGAAGAGGAGAGACTGGAGGGGAGAGGGAGGAGTTGGGAGGTGGATGGGTTGTGACGGTGTGTGTGTGTGTGTGTGTGTGTGTGTGTGTGTGTGTGTGTGTGTGTGTGTGTGGGGGGGGGGGGGGGGGGCTGTATGTAACTCAAGCGGGCCAGAAATAGAAATTATACCGAGCCCAGTCCACCGCTAAGTTAGTTTGGCGATGATTCACAAGTTTGCGGCGACTCCGTGTCGGGGGGCCGCTGCTGCTGTTTCGACTTCTGCTTAGAACCTTCCACGCTCCTTGTGGTTGTGAACAACAGTTCGCTTAATCGTCCCAAATTTGGCAGATCTGCAAAGAGACTCGTCCGCCCCAGCAATCTGTCTCATTAGTCTGCAGGTGATGAATGAGAGGGAGGGGGCAGCTGTGACAGGCCCGTGGATGTGAAGAGAGTGTGTGTGTGTGTGTGTGTGTGTGTGTGTGTGTGTGAGTGTGTGTGTGTTTAGGAGGGGTGGTTGGAGCTGCTTTATGTTCAGCTCTCTTGTAAAGAAACAAGAGGACAACTAAAAAGCAAAGCAGGGACTGGAGCCAGAGTGGCTTTTTTTTCCGCTCAGATAAATGTCTGTAAATTTTCCTCCTAAGCCAAGCGGGTATAAATCACTGTCGTGTTCACTGACAGGGGACACTGCGCAGCTCGTTTCGGGTTTTCGAGGGGCAATGAAGGGGGGTGAGGGTGGAGGAGGGGCTGGGTGCTGGTAATTTTAGAGCCGGGGTCTGACCACCAGGCATGCCCAGTGTCTGCCGTCTTGAGCTCTGGGGTCTGGAGCAGTGGCACACACTCTCTCTCTCTCTCTCGCTCTCTCTCTCTCTCTCTCTCTCTCTCTCTCTCTGGTCTCTCTCTCTCTCTCTTTCTCACTCTCTCTCTGGTTTCTCTCTCTCTCTGTCTCTCTGGTCTTTGCTCTCCAAATCTCCAGTCTCAGAGTGATGGGCACAGATGGAGGAGCGCTCTGTGGCACTGTCCCTACAGCGGCTGGGTTGCATGGGAAAACAGGAGAACAGAGGGATGGGAGAGAGAGAGAAAGCGAATGAGTGAAGCCCTCCGTGAGAGGGGGAGACTGCTGCCAGGCTCTGGTGCTCTCTGGGGAGATGGCATGTTGTTGAGAGTCCCTCCCTTCCTCCCTCTCTGTCCCTCTTTCTCTCCCTCTTTCTCTCTCTCTCTGTCCCTCTCTCTCTCTCTCTCTCTCTCTCTCTCTCTCTCTCTCTCTAGTCCTAAACAGCACATGCTCTCTGCCTGACCTATATACAGTAGAGTAGACCAAAGAGAGGCACAGGAGAGAGGAGGAGGAGGAGGACAGAGGGGAGGTTACTGGGGACAAACATGCAATTCAGGAGAGGGGCACGAGAGAGAGAGGGAGAGAGAGAGAGAGAGGGAAAGAGAGAAGGATAGGGGTGAAGAGGTGGAGGAGGCAAGGAAGAATTCTAGTGCCTGTGTTCTTCTCCTTCTCCTCTTGCTGTGTCTCGTGTGTGTGTGTGTGTGTGTGTGTGTGTGTGTGTGTGTGTGTGTGTGTGTGTGTGTGTGTGTGTGTGTTTGTGTGTGTGTGTTTCTGCCCGTGTCTGTTTGTGAGCCACAGTATTGATCCGGGGATGGATTTCCACTTTTTCTTGTTTAGCCATTTCAGACAGGGGAAAGAATCAGTTTTTCTCGCTATGTTTGGTTGTTATTCTCCACCAATCTCCCCTAGTCTCATCTTCTCGCTCGTCTGTCTCATCTTACCGAGCAGTGTGGATTACAGTCTTTTCTATTGACACTCCCATGCTCACTATGCCCAAACCACAGACATGTGCATGACAATCAGAATA
The DNA here is from genome assembly GCA_027497455.2 of Sardinella longiceps. Taxonomy (NCBI): domain Eukaryota; kingdom Metazoa; phylum Chordata; class Actinopteri; order Clupeiformes; family Clupeidae; genus Sardinella; species Sardinella longiceps. Next base: position 35,294,021 of record JAODXP020000016.1, read on the forward strand.
GTGTGCTGTTGTAGTCATTTGTATCTGTGTGTGTTTGTGTGCTACTGAGACAAGGCCTCTTGAGAAATGCCTATGGGAATACCGTTAAAGGAATGACTGCTAATATCCATCTGTTTTTTCTCTTTTTTTTTCATCTTTTTCCCCCACTTTCATCTTTCTCTACAATCTCATCATCTTTCTTCCTCTGTCTTTCATCATCTCTTCTTCCTTTACCCGTCTCGATCCCCTACTCTCTATCTCTCTCTCCTTCTTTTTTTCGTTCTTTCTTCCTCTCTCTTTCTCTCTCTCTCTCTCTCTCTCCCAATCTCCCTCCTGCTGTCTCTTTTTCTCATTCTCTCTCTCTCTCTCTCTCTCTCTCTCTCTCTCTCTCTCTCTCTCTCTCTCTCTCTCTCTCTCTCTCTCTCTCTCCATCCCTCCACCCCTACAGTGTTTGGTCACCACCCAGGGCATCAGTCCCTGCTCCACACTGACCAGTAGCACGGCGTCCCCCTGCACAGACAGCCCCTGCTCCACCCTGCACAGCACCACCAGTGGAGGAGGCGGCGGTGGAGGTGGAGGAGGAGGAGGAGGTGGAGGAGGGGGAAGTGGAGGCCGTGCTCCCCCACTCAGCAGCTCTGGTCCCGGACGCTCCAGCCCCTGCGGCACCATCACCTCCCCCAGCTCCACGCTCGAGAGCAAGGACAGCGGCATCATAGGTGTGATATGCACACACACAAGCAAACACACGCGCACACACACACA
>JAODXP020000016.1:35307908-35317908 GCA_027497455.2 Sardinella longiceps
CACACACACAAAGGTGCTAATCAAATTAAAGCAGAGGAGATGTGGAGACATCAGTGAGAAGTGAGAGGAAAAGCAGGGAGACACAGAAAGTGTGTGTTGTGTGTGTGTGTGTGTGTGTGTGTCAGAGGGACCAAACACTCTCTGACACCCCCTGCACTGTTTTGCGAGCTGACATTTCTTCTGTCATGTGGGGGAGAATGTTAATGGGTCCGTCAAATGCGTGCAAGCTGAAACAGCGCAGCACTGAGGAGTTATTTGGGGAGTGGTGAGACTGCAGCTCAAGTTGTTTTTTTTTTCTTTCTTTCTTTTTCCAAAAATCCCTTTGAATATTGAGAGAGATAGAGAAAAGAGGGACAGAAAGAGAGAAAAGAGAGAGAGGGACAGAGAGTTTGCGAGAGACTGAGAGAAACAAGTGCAGTGTGTTCATCTCGGCGTAATGGTATGTACTGCGATTTGGGCGAGATCGAGAAGACAAATTCTCACACAGTCTGTTGAGAGAAAGCAAGGGATTGAACAGGAGAGAGCGAGCAAGAGAAAGAAATATGACAAGAAAGGATGAAAGGAATTGGGGGAGATGGGGAGAGAGAGAGAGAGAGAGAGGGAGAGCGAGAGAGAGGGAGAGCGAGAGAGAGAGAGAGAGAGAGAGTGTAGTCTCTGTAGCCCACTGATGTCAGCATGGGGTTTTACTGATGCACCAGAGCGGACTGGTTGTGCTTTCTTTCAACTTCTCACTCCTCCTCTCGCACTTACTTCCTCCTGTCCTCCTCCTCTCTCACCCACTCACAATCCTTTTCTCTTCCTCTCTTTCTTTTTGTCACTCTCTCTCTCCCTCCTTTCCTGCCCATCTTCTGTCTCTCTGTGAGTCTCAGGTCTGTTCGTTCTCTTACATCATTCCTGTTTGCCTTTTTTTCTGTTCATCTCTGTTGTGTATCTCTCTCTCTCTCTCTCTCTCTCTCTCTCTCTCTCTCTCTCTCTCTCTCTCTCTACCCCTCCTCTCACATGCTTCCTCTCCTGTGTGTCCTCATCTCCCCTGCTCTCTTCTCCTCCCTCTCTCTCCCTTCTATCTGCTCTCTCTTCTCTTCTCTCTTTTCCGCTACTCTCTCACTCTCTCTCCCTCCCTCCCTCCCCTCCCAGTCCACCTCTCTCTCATTCTCTCGTCCCTCTCTTTTCACCCCTCCTCCCTCCCTCCCTCCGTTTCTCTCTCCCTCTATTCTCTCTCCCTCTCTCTCTCTCTCTCTCTCTCTCTCTCTCTCTCTCCCCCTCTCCTCTCTCTCTCTCTCTCTCTCTCTCTCTCTCTCTCCCTCTCTCTCTCTCTCTCTCTCTCTCTCTCTCTCTCGGTGACAGTGGAGCACAGGCGGGGAGGATCATTGATTAATTCCTCTCCGGCTGCCCAGCGCAAACTCTAATCAGCCACACTGGAGGAGCTTGTACTCTTGCCTCTCTTCCGGAGCATTTTTTTTTATTCCCTTCTTTCACTTTTCCTCTCCTCTCTTTTTTTGCCCCCCTCCTCTCCCTCTTTCTCCTTTACCTTATCTGAGTCGGCTTCTGGGAAGGAGGGGGGGTCTGCCATTTCACTGAGCAAGGGAGAGAGTGAACGAGAGCGAGAGAGAGAGTAAAACGAAGGAGAGAGAGCGCGAGAGGTAGAGATTAAGAGAGCGGCATTCTTTTTTCCCCCCTTTCTCCTTCTTTTTTTTCCCCTCTTTTCCTTCTTTTTGCTCCCTCGGTCGTTCGCGCTGGAGATGGGTGCCCGGCAACAGCGGAGGCTAGTCACCAGTTGAATGCGGTGAGCGTGGAAGCGTGCGTGCGTACGCGAGTCCTGGGCGAGGAGAGGAGAGGAGAGGAGAGGAGAGGAGAGAGGAGAGGACCAGTGGAGCGTTACCACAGCTACACAGGGAGGCTGGGGTTGGGGGGGTCTTTCAGGAAAAGGGAGGAGAAGTTTAAAACATCGGACCCCCCCTCCCCTCCCTTCCCCTCACTGCCTCAAGCTGACATCTGCCTGCTTTTGGAAATACGAACCTCCTTTAATCCACTCCTCCTCTACCTGGATTCTAGCCATGTAGAGTAAGTAGCTACTGTCAGAGTTTGTCCAAGGCTGGAGGGGTGAGGCGGGTGTGTGTGTGTGTGTGTGTGTGTGTGTCCACACTGATGTTCAGAGGGGTACCAGTGTGCTAACAGGTTGCTGTCACACAGATCTGGCCGTAAAAATGAATAGCTGCAGGACATGTTTTATGGTGGCTGACTGTAGGTAGCAGAACAATTTTGAGATGTTGCACGGAGAGCGGGAGTGTAGGTCAGACTATGTTGTGTGTGTTGTTGTTGTTGTTTGTGTGTTGGATTTGAAATGCAAATACCGGACACGGAACACAGCTGAATTCATTAGCATGAAATCCGCTAGACGGCAGAGGCTGGTTTATGCTGTCTGGTTGGTTGGCTGCTTTATGCATTACTGCAGTACAGGGGCGAGCAGGTGTGTGTGTGTGTGAGAGAGAGAGAGAGAGAGAGAGAGAGAGAGAGAGAGAGAGAGAGAGAGAGAGAGAGAGAGAGAGAGAGAGAGAGAGAGAGAGAGAGAGAGAGAGAGAGAGAGAGAGAGAGAGAGATTCCTACGAGGAAGTCTGTGCACTCCACACTTCTCTCGCTATTCCTCTCTCTCTCTCTCTCTCTCTCTCTCTCTCTCTCTCTCTCTCTCCCTTGCGATGCTCCCTCTCAACAATCTTCCCACTCCTACCTCCCCCCCCCTCTCTCTCTCTCTTTTCATTCTCATTCACAGCTGAGTTCTGTCCAGTCGCAAGCAGACCTTTGATTTAAGCAGGACATGGTCTCCATGGTGATGGCATTGTTCCCACGAACAGCGGAGACTTTGTGTGCATGTGTGCTGTGAGGGTGTCTGTTATGTTTGTGAGTGTGTGTGTGTGTTGTGAGGGTGTCTGTTATGTATGTGTGTGTGTGTGTGTGTGTGTGTGTGTGTGTGTGTGTGTGTGTGTGTGTGTGTGTGTGTGTTTGGACACCTAAAAGACAGCAGACCGGGGTCCACACATAGAGGCTTCTCTCTGTTCAGTGACCCTGTTTTCTCCCCGGCCCTTTATAGTGCATTTGGTCATCTGGGGCAGTTATCCCGTCATGAGAATGGCGGGGGGCGGTGGGCAGGGAACTGATGTCATGTAATGTGGGCTCGCTTTGGCACCGGGGCTCTGGATGGAGAATGTGTGTGTGAGTGTGGGGATGGAGAATGTGTGTGTGTGTGTGTGTGTGTGTGTGTGTGTGTGTGTGTGTGTGTGTGTGTGTGTGTGTGTGTGTGTGTGTGTGTCAGAAAGCTGCCATCTGTTGCTCACTGCTTTGGCATCTTCACGTCACACTGGCGCTGAGCTACAAGAGGAGGACTTCGCCAGCCGCCGACTCACTGTCACTGGCCATGGGCAGGGGAAAAGAAAAAAAAAAAAAAGAGAAGAAGAATCCAATTCTCAGTGGCTGGTCAAAGTCCTTCTTCTTCTCCTCTCCTTCTCCATATCTCACTCTGCTGTCTCATGTGTTCCTCCTTCCATCTATGACTTCCACTGTCGTCCTGTCCATTCAAATCCAGCCCAGATCTCGATGTTTATTTACTGCCACTGTTGGTTATTTGTTGGCCAACTATAAAGGGATTGTGTGAAGCGCAGCAGCTGGGTGAGCAGGTGTTGTATAACCATTTGTCTGGATGCGCTTCCTCGCTAAATCCATAGACATCAGTCTTTGCCCACTTCTCTTTTTCAGCTTCATCTCTCTCTCTCTCTCCCTCTGTCCCTCCTTCTCTGTCTCTTTGTGTGTTTCTCTTACGGGGGTAGAGTAATATCACACTCAGTCTACTTCAGGCTCAGGAGAATAATGATCTTATCTCCAATCTGAGGCCATGCTATGAGAAAGGCAAGGAAATTGCCTCTTTGTTTTTCTTTTTTCTTCTTTTTTTTCTTTTTTTTATATAGTTTTTTTATTTATCTATGTGTTTAACCAGTGTGCTGTGCAGTTTGGTTGTTGAGGTATGTTTAGCCTTCAACCCAGGATTAATGTGCTCTCTTTCCTTCTCTCTCCCTCTCTCTCTATCCCTCTCTCGTCTCTATCCCTCTGTCCTCTGTATCGCTCACTCTCTCCCTCTCACAGCAACAAGCTCCACCAAACTGGAAGACCTAAGCTATCTTGATGAGCAGAGAAACACTCCCCTGCGCACCTCCATTCGCCTGCCCTGGCATAACACCGGAGGCAGAGCGCCCCAGGACCCCAAAGGTAAGAAGGACCTCCCCTCTCCATGGCTCTCTCTCTCTTGCAAACACCACACTAATGTGTGTGTAACTAACTGTTGATTCTTTTTCTTCCACTTCTTCCTCTTCTTCTTCTTCTTCTTCTTCTTCTTCTTCTTCTTCCTCTTCCTCTTCCTCTTCTTCTTCTTCTTCTTCTTCTTCTTTTTTTTGCTTTTTTTAATCCCATAACTCTCTTTTTACCTCAAACGACATCTCATACTGTTTGGGGACCTTGCTATTGTGTCAAGGCATGCTGTTCATGTTCAAAGCTCCGTCAAACACTCCTTTTTTGTGTGTTTTGTTCCCGGTTTTGTTTTGGGAGTACTATTGTTTTTTTTTTTTTTTTTCTTCCTTAGTAGAAAGCAAAGTAGAATTTGTATTAGAGCCCAAAGCATTAATAATGTAGGATAGCATCAGCGAGTGCTAGCGCGCTGTTTAAACTTTGCTCACTCTTGATGTGGGCCCTCCTGAGAGAAGCAGGCTGATATGTAAACGCTCACACACACACACACACACACACACACACACACACACACACACACGCACACGCACATACACCCCCGCTGACTGAACAAACACTGGAGTTGAGCAACGGCCTGCTTTTGGGTAGAATTTCACTATTTTTTTCGCCCTGTTTTTTTCTACTTTTCTATTTTTCTGTTCTCAGACCTTGAGAGAGTTGCATTGGAGGCTCTGCAAACAAACCTTTGCCACTTACCTCACACCCCCTTGTCTGTCTGTGTGTGTGTGTTTGTGTCCGTCCGTCTGTGTGTATGGTTTTTACCTTTGGCTGTGAAATGATATAGGAGAGCTATGGTTGCAGCCGGCCCCCAATCCCCAGCCCTTTTCTCTGGGGGGAAACATTGTGGTTTGACAGAGTCTGATCTCCACAATCTCTGCTGACCGTGTTAGCCAGCTAATACGCCAGGGGTGTGTGTAACCTGGAGGATGTGTTAGGTGTCCCGGCCAGGCGAGGGGTGTGTGATTGGGGCTGCCAGTGCTCTGAGACTGTGACTGTGGCAGTGCACTGCTCGGTACAGTGAGTTGCTCCACAGAGGATTTTCGCAGCTTGTTCGATTCGCTGTCTCCACGTCAGCGCTAGCTGAACTTGCTGGCTCTGTGAAGTTTGCCTGAGGCGTTGACAACTGGCCGGCACCTTGCTGCCTAATGCAATCAGTGTAGCGATTTCTAGGAGTGAACGGGACGGAGGCAGCCTTTTCCTTGCTCTCTCTCTCTCTCTCTCTCTCTCTCTCTCTCTCTGTCTCTCTCTCTCTCTCTCTCTCTCTCTCTCTCTCTCTCATTTTCTGACACTGTCTCTCTTCTCTCTTGCTCTCTCACTGACTTTCCTTTTTTATTGTTATATTTTTGTAGTTCTGGTCTCTAGCTTTTCATTCTTTACCTCTCCGTGTCACCCATGCGCTCTCTCTCTCTCTCTCTCTCTCTCTCTCTCTCTCTCTCCATCTGCCCTCCTTCTCTCTGTTTAAGCCTTTCCCTGCAACAAGCCTTGCCTGTCTCTCACTCTCACACTCACTCATCTCCCTCTCATTCTCACCCCCTCTCTCTGTCACACACTCACACACACACACACACACACACACACACACACACACACACACACACACACACACACACACACACACACTTACACACTGGCTCTGTGAGTGCCAGCCTCCGGACCTTTCCTCCTCTTCATCTCCTCTTCCTCCCCCTCATTCTCCTCCTCCTCCCCTTCCTCCTCTTCTCTCTCCTGCAGGACATGTGTGGATCTGCTCTAAGCAGCAGGTGTTCTGCCATAGGGACAGTCAGAGAGGCAGAGTAGAGCGAGAAATGCATTTTCAGTTTCGTTCTTTTTTTTTTTTTTTTTTTCCTCTTCCTCTTTCGCACAGCAGGATACTCGAGGCCCCCTCACGCCCTTTCAACTCCTCGAGATTGAAATGATCAGAGGGTGCACTCTGTTGAGTCTGAAAAAGGAAATGGAAAAGTGAGCAACTTTCAGACAGCTAGGCAGCTAGAAACAGAAACTCCAGTGCTGTGTGCATTTCCTTTCTTAAAAAAAAAAAAAGAAAATAATCCTATCCACATTATAGCAGTGTGCTGGAATAAGCTAGGGCTTAGAGCAGATGCCATGCGGCCTCAGAGGTTAGGAGTGCTCTGAGTCCTACTGCACCCTTGGGTTGTCTGTAGGGTGTCAGGTTTTTTTGCCTGTCGGAGCAAATAAGATAGATCTGCTGGAGAGGGTGCAATAGCTGGTACACCACAGTACATTACATAGCTTCAAAAAGAAAGTCAAAGGCGCTACATTTATCTCTTCCCAATGCAGGTGAGGTATGTAGGAGTTCTCTGGCAAGGGAGAACGAAGAGACATTTCATCCTGATTATGAAAGTTATTAATTATTGGTTGCTTCAAAACACTTCAAGCATTATTATTGTGCTCATAATTCTGCTCATCATTTCCGAAAGCAATTTCACTTCATTTCGCATAGGAATTTCCCATGTGACATTAAAGGTCCTAAATAAAGTACTCTCTCTTTAATTTCCTACTGGATGAATCAAGTACAAGCTTATCTTATCTTTATACAAAATTAATGAATGAGTTGATGAATGAATATGAATGTTGCATAAATAGATGATTCTCAATGTTTGTGTCTTCCTGCTTGTCTTCTCAATAGCTCGCTTCACGCCCTACAAGCCGGCGGACATCATGCTCAAGCCGCTGCTCTTCGAGGTGCCCAGCATCACCACCGACTCGGTGTTCGTGGGCCGCGATTGGCTCTTCCAGGAGCTGGAGGACGTGCTGAGGGGCAGGGAAGGAGCGGCGTCGATGTCCGAGAGCCGCGGCGTCGTGGTGGTGGGCAGCGTGGGCTTCGGCAAGACGGCCATCGTGTCGCGGCTGGTGGCGTTGAGCTGCCACGGGGGCCGCATGCGGCAGATCGCCTCCAACAGCCCCAGCGCCTCCCCCAAGAGTAAGAACACTCAACCTTCTCTTTTAGAGCCTTGGGGCCTACGTCAAAAAGTGCTGTTGAACATCCACCCTTATCAGAGAGAGAGAGAGAGAGAGAGAGAGTGAGAGAGAGAGAGAGAGAGAGAGAGAGAGAGAGAGAGAGAGAGAGAGAGATGATACTTGATGATGATGAATCTTAAGCTCAAGTTGATGGGTTATGATGATGGTTGTTATCTTTGAGTAGATATTATCTGACTCTTATGGAGGATAACTGCTCAACAACACCTTTAGGAAACACCCACCTAATCAAGCCTCTGCACTCAAGTTTCAGAAAAATGCCGCTTCCTTAGAGAAAATATAGGTTCTGTATAGAGCATTCCTCCCTTCAAATTCCTTCTTGTTCTCAGTGAGTGTTTCGGGAGGAAAAATGCTATTTGTTTTAAAAAAGAAAAAAAAAAGAAAGAAAAAATCCCAGAAAGCTGAAGATATTGTTTTGGGCCAAGGCACTAAGAGGTTTATATTCCTAAAGTGTATTTGTAACCTAGCCAGTTGTAAGAGGTTGAATAAGCCTAAGCCAAGGTTGTTCTGATCATTATTGTTTGCTTAGCGTAATTCTCACATTTCACAAGCGCAGTCCAGTGCCTTGCTCCAGGCTCAGAGATAAAGGCTGAACAAATAACACATCCAGTTACATGTAGGCCTCCAATCAGAGCAATGATCCGCCTGCCAATCCAGCGTCTCCAAGCCAAGGCCAAATGCAGACAAGGGCAGAGTAGTGGACGCTGCAAAGGCTTACGGGTCCATGTGGTTCTTTTTAGTTGTGTAATTATGATTTCTGTTGGAATTGCAATTGCAGTTTTCGATCCTTTCTAGTTAAAGACTCTCTATAGTTTACATGAATAGTAAATACGTTTCAGATCGTCAGAGTGATAGCCATGTCTTGGTTTTGTTTCTAGAGATAACAGATGTCAGGGTTATGGGGAACAAGAGATGTACAGTACATTCTAGACCTTTGCGACCTGATGCTTCAGACGCTTGCTATTTTTTAAACACATTGACTTAATAGTCAAGTCAAGTCAAGTCAAGTAGTCTTTATTTGCCATTTGTGCAAAAAACAACAGTTAAAAGCACATTGGAATTTTGAAGCAGAGCTCAAGTAAGCTTTTAAAGTAAAGAGTACTAATATAAAGGCATGTACATAATAGTATTTAGAGGAGTCCAAGTCTCCATGCACAGCCTCTGTGTTAGGTGCTGGTAGGTCGCAGGAATCCATCAATATTATTTGTACAGTATTTGGCATCACCTGAGCTAGCTCACCTAAGCCCAAAAGCAGAGCAGAGTGGAGCGATACCTGTAGGAGCTGAAGGGGCCTCGTCCAGCCAGATTTATTAATCCTCCCCAGCCCAGGGCCAGCCAGCCACATGTGGGCTAATCCCCGCTGCCCTCTTCATTTGGGTAATTGCCATCAGAATCAATGGCGGCTGGATTAAATGGAGAGGCTCACTCTGAATTACTGAAATCACTCACAGGGTTGCTTGGGAGAGTGATGCTCGCCTGCAAAAACGCTATTTTTGTTGCTTGGGAGGGTGATGTTCGCCTGCAAAAACACTATTTTTGTGGGGGGGTTTTATAGGACCGTGTAGAGAGACAGGAAATGACCTCAGGTCAGAACCAGACTCCAGGTCCCCTGTCATCTTTAATCTTTTGGAAGCTTGTGTCTTTTAGTTCAAGATCAAGGTCAGTTTCTGAGGTTCTTGTGTTGATTGAATCGATCAGTCAGAGAGAAGTTAGTTGTTAAAGTACCCCAAAAACCGAGATGCGTTCAATGCTTGTCCACTAGATCAGTGTCTAGAGATGTCTGTACCTGAGATGAGAGGAGAAAAAGGAATGCTTCATCGGGTCAGAAATTGATCAATGGTGTAAAAACACGGTGCTCAACAAAAAAGAGCCTCTAACACACTGCAAATACAGAAATCTTTGAAGTACTCTGAGAAAGTAAAAATGAAGAAGTAACTAGTGTGACAGAAACTTGAGTTCTGAGGTGCTGGTCATGTCTACGCTGCAGGTGGTGATGGGAACACAGAGCTGCCGCTGTCTCAGCCGCCCCAACCCACGCCGCCCCCCAGCGCCACCAACACCCTGAGCAGCAGCTGCCCCAGCACCCCTGAGCTCCAGCGCCGCAGGGAGGAGGCCGTCAGACGCCTGGCTGCCAAGGTACAGTACTCCCACCTCGGTGCTCACCACTCACACACACACACACACACACACACACACACACACACACACACACACACACATACACACACACAAACACACAGACACACACATGCACACACACTCACACACATGCACACTCGCTCACTCAAACACACACACTCATTTTAGTCACTCACACTACTCTGCCAAAGTACTCCCACCATTCTATATACCACTCTCTCTATCACTCTCACTCTCTATCTCTCCGTCTCACACACACACATTTAGACACACACTTCATGTTCACGTTCTTACCCTCCGCCACTTCTACCACCACACTTTCAAACACTCATAAGACACTCTATACATAGTCACCCCCCACTCTAGTGCTGCACACACATTCACCTCTCCCAGGCACACACTTTAGTCACTCATATAATCATCCCTACACACACACACACACACACACACACACACACACACACACACACACACACACACACACACACACACACACACACACACTCACTCACTCACTCACTCACTCTGCTTAAACACTTGCTAGTCAGTACATGCACTAGACAGTTCATGCAAG
>JAODXP020000016.1:35322908-35325408 GCA_027497455.2 Sardinella longiceps
TTTTTGCATAATGGAGTCTCCAAAGGCCTCCGCCGCTCTCCCTCTCCTTCACGCTGCTGCATCAGCGCTCAGCGCAAGACTCCTAACTTCACTTCCTGCTTTGCAGCCGACAGACGATTCCCAGATAATTAGTCTGTTCGCCTTTTTTTGTACAGGATTAGGAGGGTGTTAATGTGTTACATTGGCCAGCACACAGCGCACACAGCATCACAATCATCTCCTTTAAATGTCATTCGCACTGTGTTTAGTTCTCGATGATGGAGATTGAGAACTGCGCTGCGATGTGGTGAAGTCGAACCAGTGTCGGAGCGCTGTGTCGTTCTCGGAGAGATGGATGCTCGCCCGACCACCCGTGTCCCAGGAGCTCTCCAAGAACGTGAGCGAGCGGTGCCCTTCCCCGAAGGGGGCGGTCCAGGAGCAGCGTTCCTATTAACCTCTCATCAGGCCCAGAAGGCAAATACCACCTCCTGTCAAGGTGGACTTTTCCGGAATAAAGTCACCTGACATGAATATGCAGTGAGACGTGCGAAAGCATTGAAGGTCTTCCAACTGCTCGCTCCATGGCCAGGCCTTTTTGTTTTATTTCTATTTCTGTCTTTGTCTCTGCCTTTTATAGGCAAATGAATCAAATACTTGACATAAATACCAAAGGCCAGCCCTTATCCAAGGATGTCATTTGTTGCGCCCCCCCCCCACCCCCTCTATGAAGCCTTTTAGTCTTTAGATTTACAGGTTCCTGTTGGCTGACATTTCTCTCTGCGGATGAGCGCGGTGTTGTCATTTGCCTGGAGTGCATCCAAAGCCTGGCGTCAGCTTAACCGAAGCGGATAGGTACAGCCTCCCAGAGTAATAAGCGTCTGAATGAGGGCAGCTCTGTCCCAGCCCAGTCTCCATCGCCTCCATCTGGTCTCCACTTCCTTTGTATACACATTGTTGTGGGGTTAGAGGCTTTCTTTGCAAAGCAGGGTGGATGGATGCCAGTGGATGAGGAGGACACTGGTTCTGCTTTTCCTCTTCCATGCCCTTGAAAGTGTGTCAGCCCTCCTGCTCTTCCTCCCCCTCCTCCTCTTCCTCCTCTTCTTCCTCCTCCTCCTCTTCCTCCTCCTCCTGTTTCTCCTGTTCTCAGGATTGAGTGTAATTAGGGTAGAGAGAGTCACACATCCCCCAGGCGCCGCTTTTTCTTTGCCTTTCCTCTTGTTAGCTCATTAGAACACCCCTTCTCTTTCTTTTCTCTGTCTTTTTTCTTTCTTTTTCTTTCTTTCATTCTTTCTCTCTCTCCCTTTCTGTTTTTTTAACTTTCTCTTTGTGTCTGTGTGTGTGTGTGTGTGTGTGTGTGTGTGTGTGTGTGTGTGTGTGTGTGTGTGTGTGTGTGTGTGTGTGTGTGTCTGCACCAGTCTGTGTCCCAAACTCTTGTTTCACTGCCTCCTTTTCTCTCTCTCATCTTTTAGAAGTTTTTAACCCAAAATATCTCCCTTCCTCTTCCTCTTGCCTCTCGTCTCTTCCCTTCATCCATTTTTCATAGGTGTCTGCAAAGGAGCGGAAACTTCTACACACACACACACACACACACACACACACACACACACACACACACACACACACACACACACACAACACACAAACACACACACACTTACACAGACACAGGTTCAACAGTCTGCTTTCACCTGCCCACCTGGGGAAGATGCTGGCGAGGTCATTACCGGTAGTATGCCAGTGGGCAGCCCAAAAGCCCACCACTTATCACCCCCTTCATCCCCAGTCAGGCTCCCACAGCAGGGCGGGGGGTGTGGAGGTCAGGGGGGGTAAGAGAAGCACTCTCTCTCAGGGGGGGCCCAGACCCCGCTGGTCCTCACCAACCTCTTAGGAGCCTGCAGGGGGCTGGCAGGGGTCAGGATAGAAGGGCTGGATCATCAATGAATGACCTGTTCTATATATATATACACACACACACACACACACACACACACACACACACACACACACACACACACACACACACACACACACACACATATACACACACACACACACACACACACACACACCCTCAAGCCCAATTTTCTCCCCCACCTCAGCCACCTTTTAATCTCTTAATTCAAACAGTAAAATGGGGTCACGGCTCCGTCTAGCCAGTATACAAGTTTAGCCACGGCTGCAGAGGTAGCGGAGCGTCCATTGGGAATTCCCCCCGAAGTCCGCCGGCAAATTCTCCCCAGACAGACACAACAGCACTGGGAATTGCACCTCGAAACCAATCAATCCAATAATGCAATAACCCCTCCACTACCTCCCACTGGGCCAACCAAAGCACAATTAATGAATCCCTTTTTTCTCTTCCTCTCTTTCTTTTTTCTCTCCCTCTCTTTCTCTCTTGTCATTTCCATCCCTCTCTCTGTTTCTCTCTCTCTCTCTGTTTCTCTCTCTCTCTCTTTCTTTCTCTCTCTCTCTCTCTCTCTCTCTATCTATCTATCTATCTATCTATCTATCTATTTATCTC
>JAODXP020000016.1:35330408-35335408 GCA_027497455.2 Sardinella longiceps
TGTGTCTGTATGCGTATAGTACATGAATATAGAAGGCCTTTGCATGCTGAATCTCACCCAGTGAGCCCCAGTTCCTGGTGTGTGTGTGTGTGTGTTCCAGGCAGACAGCAGTGGGTGTTAGTCTGAGGACGACTGACCTCCTTTTGTTTATCCACTCTCCGCTGGGATTTCTCCCTCTCTCTCTCTCGTTTGTTTTGTTTTATTGCATTCTTCTAAGCCCCAGTATTAGTGTCCTGTATTTTAATCCTGTTTTGACTGTCTCTGTTTATGCGTGTGTGTGTGTGTGTGTGTGTGTGTGTGTGTGTGTGTGTGTGTGTGTGTGTGTGTGTGTGTGTGTGTGTGTGTGTGTGTGTATGACACTAGAGACAAGTAGGGGGTAGAGAAAGAGAGAGTGGGAGGAAGCATTGTAAATGACAAGGAGAGGAAACATTTTCTTTTGTATTTTCATGAGAGATTGCCTTAGCAGCGGTCAATATTAATTCTGTCTCTGTGCAAGGCTAAACATGCCATGCAGAGAGAGAGAGAGTAAGAAAGCGAGAGAGAGAGAGAGAGAGAGAGAGAGAGAGAGAGAGAGATGGAGTAAGAAAGAAAGAGAGAGTGGGTGGGGGGGTGGTCTGTGGCTCCACAGCTGATTGAGTGCAGCCCAATGTGTGGGTGAGGAGAGGGTTTGCCGGCCTCGGTGTAAAATTGGATATGCTGGCTATGTGGAGAGGCTGTGAGTGTGTGTGTGTGTGTGTGTGTGTGTGTGTGTGTGTGTGTGTGTGTGTGTATTTGTATTTGTATGTGCATGCCATTGTGTGGTGTGCGTGTGTATGTGCGCTTAGTGTGTGTGTGTGTGTGTGTGTGTGTGTGTGTGTGAGTGTGAGTGAGTGCTATGTGGGGGAGAGTATAGATCTGGGCTCCTCTCCTGCTGGAGCCATTGATGAGCAAACTTGAGACTCTCTCCCTGATGAGTTCCCCCACCAGCAGCACAGGAAATTACTCATGAACTTCAGGGGATGCTAATGCCTAGCCTAATCTACTTGGACTGTGCTCATGGAGCTTGGAAGAAGTGTGTGTGTCTGTGTGTGTGTGTGTGTGTGTGTGTGTGTGTGTGTGTGTGTGTTTCTGTGTGTGTCTGTGTCTGTGTGTGTGTGTGTGTGTGTGTGTGTGTGTGTGGGGGAGTGTGTATGTGTGTGTATGTGTATGAGAGAAGGGGAGAGAGATGGGTATGTGCTTTCTTATCAGTGTTACTCTGTGATCTGTTTGTATTTGTCTTTGTGTGTGTGTGTGTGTGTGTGTGTGTGTGTGTGTGTGTGTGTGTGTGTGTGTGTGTGTGTGTGTGTGAGAGAGAGAGAGAGAGAGAGAGAGAGAGAGAGAGAGAGAGAGAGAAAGACAGAGAGATGGGTATATGCTTCCACTCAATGTTAATCTGTGTAGTTTGTTTGTATTTACCTTGTTTGTGTGTGTGCGTTTATATTTACCTTGTTTGTGTGTGTGTGTGTGTGTGTGTGCATGTGTATGCATACATATTGTGTGCGTTGTGCATTCATTAACCTGCTTCCTGACTGCAGGTTTATGGTCTGGCACCTACAGTAACTGTGCTGCTGTGCTCAGCCCTCAGACGGCTGCAGACACTCTCTCTCTCTCTCTCTCTCCCTGTCTGCAGAGCTCTGGCTCCCATCCACACTGGCCCACTGGGGCTTAGAGACACTGGCAGAGATGGAGTCATAAGCCAGAGGAGAATGGAGGAAGGACAGAGTAGGCCAGAGAGCAAGACGGAGAGAACGAAAGAGATAGAGGGAGGGAGAGAGGGAGAGAGGGAGGGGAAGACAGAGGTGCAAGTATAGAAGTCTCTCAGTGGCTCCCAGCTCCTCTTTCACTCTCTCTCTCTTTCTCTCTCTCATTGTCTTTCTCTATCTTTGTTTGCAGGCTGATAGCTCAGTGCTTAATTCTGCTCATACCCAACCCAACACACACACACACACACACACACACACACATATACACACATATTCACCACCTGTCCAGTGACGCAACATAGAGCATGAAGTGGATGGATAGATGGCGGACTGATGACTCCTCTTCCTGCTCTGCTCTGTCGTCCGTCCTTAGCCAATCAGAGTACTCTACTGTGTAAACAGCTATCTGACTCCAGGAGAGCAGAGGAGAGGAGCATCCATATGACATTAGGACACAATGCAGCGCACGCAGCCAGTCCCCTGTCATGAAGAGTGTAGCGGTCCACCTTGACAGTCTCCTAGAGTGTTGAGTGTTTCTTTCACAGTGAGATGAAATAAGATGGATGAGTGTGTCACTTTTGACTTTCAAGGTCGTGTGCACTGAACGGTGGCAGTGGTGACTTTGATGGGAGCTTTTGGTAATGCTGCCAGGATCTGTTTTTTGCCTTTGTGCTCTAACCTCTCTCTCTCCCCCTCCCCCCTCTCTCTCTACTGTTCAACAGGAAATCACAAGCCTGCTGCCTTTCACTAAGATCTCCCTGGACGAGTACCCAGACAACAAGGACATCGGCACCGACCTGAACGCCTACATCCAGTACCGCATCAACAGCAGCAAGGACATCATGAACAACATCTCGCTCAACGGCAAGGCCGACCCGCTGATCGTGGGCAAGGTGAGCAGCCACCTGATGTCTCGGAGCCAAGGCTCCTACCTGTACCTGAAGCTGACGCTGGACCTGTTTGAGCGCGGCCACCTGGTCATCAAGAGCGCCAGCTACAAGGTGGTGCCCGTCTCGCTGGCCGAGCTCTACCTGCTCCAGTGCAACATGCGCTTCGCCAGCCAGGCGGCGTTCGAGCGCTGCCTGCCCGTGCTCAACGTGGCGCTGGCCTCGCTGCACCCCATGACGGACGAGCAGCTCTTCCACGCCGTCAACGCCGGGAACGTGCGCGGCGAACTGGCCTGGGAGGACTTCCAGCAGCGCGTGGAGCTGCTCGCCGGCTTCCTCATCCGCCGGCGAGACAAGACGCGCATGTTCTGCCACCCGTCCTTCCGCGAGTGGCTGGTGTGGCGCGCCGACGGCGAGAGCTCGGACTTCCTCTGCGACCCGAGGTGAGTGGTACCATCAGCGGTGCTTTCTGATGCTGTTTCCCAGAGCATATACTGATCCACTCCAGCTGAGACACACTGCTGCTAGGATGTAAGCATCCCCTTCACCCTATTTCTTCCCTTTTGTAGTGGAGAGCAGTGCAGTGCAGTGGCACTGGGGTGCCTAATAGACACAAGCCCTCAGCAGAACAGGCACCAGAGTGCTATGAAATCTCTCTTCTCTGTGAATGTACTCGCTGTTGTGGTTCACTGAGTTCCTCGGAATGAAAGGAACTGGGGTAGGGAGGAGGAAGGGATGGGGTGGGGGGAGGTTGTGTGTGTGTGTGTGTGTGTGTGTGTGTGTGTGTGTGTGTGTGTGTGTGTGTGTGTCTGTGTCTGTGTATGTGTGTGTGTGTGTGTGTGTGTGTGTGTGTGTGTGTGTGTGTGTGTGTGCGTGTGTTTGAGGGCTAGATTTGGAGAGGAATGTGTTGCTGTGTTCTAGCTCCCTAGCTCAGTAATGAGCTGCACTGCAACACAATGGAGCTCCTCCATTGGGCCCCGGTTCTGTTCTGTTCTGTTCTGCACTCGCTCGCTCGCTCGCAGAAGAAACATCTGAGCATGCTTTCAGGCTCCGGTGAAATGATAACATTGCACAAGTTCAAATGCTGTGCACTTGGGGCCTTGTTGTGTAGGGTTTTTTTATTACCATAAATGGAGATGCTGCACACCATTGTCCCTGCAAGAACTGAACTCACAAGAGCCCTTTTCAGAAAGAGCTGCCTGTCTAGTGACGAATCACATTCAGGGACGGCTCCAAACGCTCTGAAAAGACCCCGGAAGAAACTGATTGTTTGGAATAGAATAGTTTGAATAGTTTGTCACGCATTGTAATCAACCCATCAGTGTAATTCATTCTTTTAGAACTCCGTAGTCGTGCTTCAAGTAACGCTTGCTCTTCAATGGATCTAGATTTGCCCTTCGATGATAGATGCAGTGCCTACCCTCATCACTGAAACAGACTCCTGGCAACACTGCCTACCCGTATCACTGAAACACACTCCTGGCAACACTGTGATGTTCAAATGGAAAAAATGGGAAGAAAAAAAATGAGGAGAGATGGAGAAAAAGACGAGTGAATTTTCAACTCCATCCCTCAAGCGATAGCTGACACATACATATTTCTCGCCACTCTTAAGCTGCATTCCGTGGGGAAGGTAGACTGGAGGGGGGTGCATGGGGGGGTGGAGGTGGGGGAGGGCAGCAGAACGTGAGTAGTGTTTTGGCAGGAATACAGGGACTGTCGGCATCCATCCTGTCCACCCTCCTTTCTCCACGAACCTACACTACTTCCATGATCCACCATCCACCTTCCAGTCACACTCCTACATCCAGTACCGTGGGTGTCCTCTCTAGAACATGCCCCTGCATGAGCTCTTCCTCTTCTTCCTCCTCCTCTTCCTCATCCACCCCCGCTCTGCTTTTCTCTAAACATGATTCAAAGATCAGTGCTGGAGCCATCTGTCGGCTTGAGCCATCTTTTAATTATTCCCTTAATTAAGTTGGAACTGAGAGAATTTGTTCACTACTCAGGGATGGAGGGATTTTAATGAGTTGGTCTTCAAATACTCGACAGCTCCTCTCTATTTTTATATAATATGGGCATATTCCTTCGACGAGGCATTTTCTGCAGTCCTCTGGTATGTCGTTTTCCCCTGTCATAACTGGAAAAGAAATTGGCCCGACGCTGGCTTTCTCACTCGTCAATAAGAACCTGATGGAAAGTTTGCGCAAACAGGGCTGAAGGAAAGAAAGAAAGAGGACACTGGTGGTTATATATTTTTTTCTTATTTTGTGGGCGGATGAAAGGATTTGGGGGTGTGAAATATGCATGCAGTCGTCTGAAATATTAACATGTAATCTGCCATTTGTTCCACTTTGGCTCGGTTGGATTTGGCAGAGAACTCCGAAAAACT
>JAODXP020000016.1:35340408-35342908 GCA_027497455.2 Sardinella longiceps
GAGAGAGAGAGAGAGAGAGAGAGAGAGAGAGAGAGAGAGATGCAGTCACCCTTGTACTGTAGCTTCCAACAGAATCGTTTTACCTGTGTTTGTATGTATGTGTGTCAGAATCTTACAAAATTACCTGGTGATTACTTATCTCCACTATGTAGTTTTCTCTCTCCTGCTTCATAGTGCCTTCTGATGATGAATATAATAAAAACAGCATCTACATCAATGATAGTGACTCAGATTACTGTACTGTTGTCTTCCTCCTCCAGGTGAGCCGTCTGCTGATGCTGGGCGGGGCCAATGTAAACTACCGCACAGAAGTGCTGGGCAACGCACCTGTGCTGTGCGTGCAGTCACACCTGGGACACCTGGAGATGGTGGCCCTGCTGCTGGAGTTTGGGGCGCGCGTGGACGTGGTGGCCGAGAACGGCATGAGCCCGCTGTGCTTCGCCTCCGCCGCCGGACACCTGGGCCTGGTCAACCTGCTGTGCAAGAGGGGAGCCAAGGTCAGTCAAGGACAAGACCAGAACACAGGCTGCCTCTGAAAGCACTGATGTATTTGATGGAGTAGAGCTATCATAAGTATTCTATCATAAGCTATCATAAGATAATTTCAGGGCTATCATGAAGTAATTGCTGGGGCTATCATAACATACTTAGGCTAGGGCTACACTGGATGTGTCACGGAAGTGTTAAGTTCCGTCAAAAATACGTTGAATTGGAGCATCATGGCTAAGCGGGCTAGACCTTCATACCACAGATCCGTGTAAAAGGGTTCGAGTCCGACCTGAAGTAATTTTCCCATCCTTCCCCCTCTCTTTCTTCCATTAATTTCCTTTCACTGTCTTGAAGGCAAAAAGCCTTAAAAAATATATGTATTGAAATGAATGGTAGTTTTTTATAATCTTGGCTGTCCTTGTGTCAGGTGTAGCCAGTTTCATTGTTTATAGTGGAAGCTAATTAAGACTTTGAATAAACGCATCCAGTAAGCCTCCCTGTAAGCCTTTCATAGATTTGTGTCCATACTCTAGTTATAAAGTTTTGCGAGTTGCAAAGCTTAGATATATCAGCTTACTTTGACTGGGAGGTTTTATATTACATCACAGGAGGAAATGTGGGTTGGGGGATTTAGCCATGGCATTAAGACTGTTGCTCTGTTAGTTTTTATTTTTTAAAGGCTGCTTTCATTAGCAAGCTTAAAAGATTCTTTACTCTTCATTCTTTATTGACACTGAAAATGTTTTCGTATTAAAGTATTATTTTATCTTCATTAGCAACCTTAAAAGATGTATTCTTCACTGACACTGAAAACATTAAGTATTCTTTGCCACATATAACTACAGTATATAACTACTGTCTGGTCTAGCATATTACCAGGGCCTAATTGAAGTGTGTGTCTCCTGTGTGTGTGTGTGTGTGTGTGTGTGTGTGTGTGTGTGTGTGTGTGTGTGTGTCTGTCAGGTGGAGCACGTGGATAAGAGTGGGCAGTGTGCGCTGGTGCACGCCGCCCTGCGGGGCCACCTGGAGGTGATCCAGCAGCTGCTGGATCTGGAGTGGGGCGGGGAGGGAGCGCAGCACAGCCACGGCCTCAAGAACAAAGCCCTCCAGCAGGGCCTCATCGCCTCCGCCAGCATGGGACACACACAGGTGTGCTTGCAGTCTCACAGTCTCACACACACACTCAGAAACACATATCCACAGTCACACACACAGGTGTACAGTCTCGCTCACACACATGCGCACACACACACGCATGCACACACACACACACACTCAGAAACACATATCCACAGTCACACACACAGGTGTACAGTCTCGCTCACACACACTCAGAAACACACATCCACAGTCACGCACACAGGTGTGCAGTCTCGCTCACACACACACTCAGAAACACATATCCACAGTCACACACACAGGTGTACAGTCTCGCTCACACACATGCGCACACACATGCATTCACACACACTCAGAGACACATATCCACAGTCAAACACACAGGTGTGCAGTCTCACACATATGTGCACACACACACACACACACACACACACACACACACAGAAACACAGTCATACATACAGTACATGCACTCACATGCCATGCAACCAAACAATCAGAAGCATACAACTTACACACACACACACACACAAAGACATATACTGTACACATTGATACTCACATGCACATGCACACAGGTATTCAGCACACTTGCCATACAACCAAACACACACACAACTTCCACAACTTCTACCTCTTGTAGAACAGCTCAGCATCCCTTGACACACCTGCACACACCTGTCTGCACTCTACCTCCTCTACCTGCATGAAGCCCCAGGAGAAACTCTCCTGCACGGCTCTCCCTTTCCTGACCTCCAACCTGCTCTATGTGGGCATTGATCTGATTGACCACCACTGAGGCCCCCCTATGAGCAGCTCCTGCCTCTGCCAGTTTGTGGAGCTCTTATTAAGAGCGCTCCGCTCACTCACTCCACCAGGGATCGGCTGGCTC
>JAODXP020000016.1:35345408-35370408 GCA_027497455.2 Sardinella longiceps
CACTGAACTCGAGCGCTTCCCAGGCGTATTCAGCTCATTTATACATGCTTTTAAAAATTGAAATCTCATTTCGGGCAGTAGTGCGCCGTGCAATGTTGATTTATGCATCCTCGGGGGGGTATCCATGATTTGATTTTTAACAAAGGAAAATAAGTCAGCCGAAGCATTTCAAATCTCCAAATCACTGTGGACCATACATGTGGGCAGTGCACCGTTTGTTTCATTCCCGCCGCAGTGTCGAGCACAGCTGCTGGAGCCGTTACTCTCACCACACTTCTCCTGTCAAACGAGTCACCTGTTGACTTCATGTCAAGCAAGCTCACCCCTTACCACTGTGCATCTATTCATTTCTTTTCTAAGACACTCATAAGTCTTAAAGCACACTCTGTGAAATGAACTGAGCTCCGTGACAGCTGAGCCAATGAACAATGGCCGCTCTGTGCTTGCTGCCCGCTCCCAGCCGTGTGTCCCAGTAACAGACGATGATACGGGGATGTAGGTCAGTCCATTAGTATATAGGTTGTCTCCCGCTACCAGGGGCTCATGCATCTGTGAAATACACTCTCAGACTCCTCAGAGGCCTGTCCCCTGTAGTTATACTATGGTGCAGACAACAGAATCCCATTGTGATAAAAACCCCTATATTTCATGCTACCTCTTTTTGGTTCCAGCCAGGAGGGTGTCCTTGTTTTAAATGGCTGTGTGGGGGCGTATTTATAGCTAACAGGAGCTGCATTTCAATAAACACGTGTTACTGTGGAGACCTTATGTGTTTAATAGCATGACACACTTTGCCTTGTTTTGCAACAGTACCTGCAAAAATGGTTCATATTGCAAGCCATACAATACCTTTCACTGGTTCACCACAGTGGATGGAGTGCAACTCAAGGTCACATGTCCAAGTGCCTCCATTTAATGGTGTATTTTGTTAATGGCCTCTGAGTCGTGGCCTTGTTTCTGCCTCAGAGCCCTCTCCGACAGATCCTAGAACAGGCATTGCTCTGCCTCAGCAACAGCCCAAGTCAAATACAAAAACAACATTCATCCACTAGACAATAACAACAACAACAACAACAACAAGGTCTAGTAGCAACCTCAGGCCAAGCAGTGTTGAGCGACTCCTTGGATGGAGCAGCATGCACCTTAACAAGCCAGATGATTTTCAAGACGCTCCTCCCGGTGACCCCTGCGGAGAGCGGCAGCAATAGCCACACGTTTTAATATTCATGCGCAGCTGTGCTTCGGAAAAACCATCGGCGGAGATGATTACAGACGAAAGCTGTGGGTGGAAAAAAAAGGCCCCAAAAACAGCACCATCATATGCAGTCTCCACAGCCTCCGGAATAGCTGAGTTAACTAACTGTCACTCTCTCTCTCTCTCACACACACACACACACACGATTGAGGCCATTGATTTTATCGTGATTAGATGATTCCCAGTCAGCTGCTGCTCAGCCTGCATGAGGCGAATAGAGCAAATCGGCCTCAAGGAAGGAAGGCACCTGAGACGAGACACTTGCCAATGTGTCTGACCCTCCTACCCTCGCCACTGACAAGCTTGTCGACAGAAAAATGTTGTTCCGCGTTTTGACACGGCAAGATTGCAAATGTTTGGGAAAATAACATCTTTATGCAAATGGGCCCTCCCTCCTCTCCCCAAACATTCTGTCCGTTTGAGCATCTCAAACCCGGCACATCGCCGACCTCGGTTGAAATTAGATTACATTCCAAACTAGACAAGTCACTGCTCACAGGTAAAAATCCATCTCTGTGATGAATAAACCGGATTTGTGAGTGAGACCCGTGCAATTTTGCCTCGCCAAACTCTTCCTCTGTTGATTTGTGCTCTCCGAGACAGACTCTTACTCAGGAAAGGCTTCTGGCTGAAATTCTAGTCGCTGAACTACACGTCTTCGGTCTGACACGAACAGACAGATGACGTGATGGCAGATGGTTTTATAAAACAAGATGCAACAGCAGGGGAGACGCTTTCCTCCATGTTGTGCTGATAAAAAAAGAGAAAGAAAACGATGCATGGTGCTTCACACTTTAAATAAATCATCTCTGGAGGTAAAAGCTCAGCCTTGGCCCAGACATGTTACCTCACGCAATAAATTGATGACTAGAGCTTAATATCCTGAGATATACAGTAGCTCCGACAGGCCTTATCTTATATTGCTTTTGTCGACTGTAATTATGCCAGGAATCCTTTTAGATGATAAAAATCTCCCATCGCGCGGCTTTGCTTAATATGGGAGTATTTGGTGCCCCGAGTGTTTTGTTCTGTTGGATTATTTAGGCTGTGGTTATGGCCGGCGGGGCCAAGGCATCAATCATTTACGCCAGTGTTGCTGGGCAGGAGCCGACGTGTTGCTGTCGCATAGGGTTTAGTCCAGCAGTCCCTGAGAACAGTTAGCGGAAACACGCGGGTGACAAAAAGGCCACGATGCGGCTTTGCCTTTGGCAGAGTCGTGGTCGTTATGGGGGGCCCTGGAGCCACATACAGAACACACACAGACACACATACTACACACACACACACACACACACACACAGTAAAAGATATTCCCTGTCGTTTGTGGCTGGAAGCCACGGTGCTGGCTTGATGGATGGGACTCTGTGTTGGTGGATGACAAGCGTATTCTTTACAGTCTCTCATTGTGGTGTGGTGCAGCCATTCACTGTCAGCCGAGAGCCATTCTTCTCCTAGCGACAGGCGAGACAGAGCAGCTCCAAACCTGCCTTTCCTACTGGGAGAGCGAGTAGTGTGTAACTCGCAGAGCTGTGTCAGTAGTAGCATTTCAACCATTGAAATGTATTCCTTCCTCCCCCCCTGAAGTAATGAAGACTGTACATGTAATTTTCTCCGACTGGGGGATGTTCCCAAGTATTCCCATGCCAGCCTCAAGGCTCCGGTCTCATTCCACTTAAAGTAGGTTGATTAAAGTAGGTTGATTGGTAACACGTTGATTATATGACGTGTTGCCAAAACTGTATTTTACCATATCCGCAATTACATTAGGAACTAATGCGCTGACATCAGGCCTCAGTAGTCTCTCTCTCTCTCTCTCTCTCTCTCTCTCTCTCTCTCTCTCTCTCTCTCTCTCTCTCTCTCTCTCTCTATCTCTATCTCATTTCTCTCCCTCTTTCTCTCTCTCTCGCTCTCTCTATCACTCTCTCTAGTCCTCCTCTCAGGCTGTGCTGTGCTCTTGTGTTTACGAGCCTCATGGCGGTACAGATAAAGCCAGAGATGTGTTTGTTTTCCATGTGGATATTTACAACAGGGACTCTCCCTCACTCCTCTGCCCACCACCACCATCACCACTACATACCACACGCCATTAGATAGAAAGCAGAGATGTGGGTGGAGGAGAACAAAGAGATCATGACAGAGAAGAGAGAGAGAGAAAAGAGAGAGTGTGAGTGAAAACGAGAGGAGGGAGGGAGAGGGGGAGGGAGAGATGAAGGTGCAGGTATAGGTGTCCCTCAAGGGGCTCTGGGTTGGATTTTTCAACACTGGATTTTCTCTCTCTCTCTCTCTCTCTCTCTCTCTCTCTCTCTCTCTCTCTCTCTCTCTCTCTCTCTCTCTCTCTCTCTGCATGTCTTTGTGTCTCTCTTAGTCTCTCAGATAGTGGCTAGACAGAGAGAGTGTCTAAGTGAGCAGGGAGACTAGTAGTGTAGTGGAGGACCACCGGAGTGGTTTCTGGGAGGGAATCTTTAAGGATTAGGGAAGTCTAGACCTATCTTTGGTCATCGATCCACTTGGACTTGTTAATAATCCCAAAGTGAAAGTACTTAAGCAAGAATAATCCCCCTCCCCTTTTTAAATTGGCCTTGGAATCAAACAAAGAATCTGGAATTGAGCAGAAAAGCAAGCTGCTCTGTGATTCATTCTCTGATGTGTGTACCTGCGCGCGTGTGTGTGTGTGTGTGTGTGTGTGTACCTGTCTGTGTGTATGTGTGCCTTCTATTAGTCATTGATGTTTGCTGATTGACAAATAGTTTGCTATAGATTGCTATAGATTGGATTCAGAAGCCCACATGAACGTGTGTGTCTGTGTCTGGGTGTGTGTGTGTAAGTAAGGCATCGAGTGCACTACTGGGTAGCTGTTATCGCTAATCTCAGTGCCTTTCATCTGCCCAAGCTGCAGCACTGGGCACATAACCTGCTCTACACACACACACACACACACACACACACACACACACACACACACACACACACACACACACACACTCAGACTCCACTCTCCTCTCCTCCTGCTGGCTCAGCCTGGCTGATAGTGCCCTTATAGTACTCATTGAGTGTGTCCCCCACGCGGGCTCTAGTGTGTGAGAGTGTGTGTGGAGCACAGTCATCAGCCACTGATCTGCCACGGGCACCATCAGGCATCAGGCTAGCTGCTGCTTGATGCTGTGTGCTGGCCACACTCATATCAGAGTGGCGTTTTATCATGCATAGCCATCTGTTGAATAATGTAGATAATTAGTATACATTGGGTTAGTATGTAGAGGTATACAGTATTATTATTATTATTATTAGGATTATTACCATTTATTTTATTTTATGGTTATTACATTGTTATGTATAGTATTACCATATGTGTTGTTGCTGTATATAATCTTGTGCTGTAAATTGTGTTGTGTGAATCGGTGTTTGATGTTTTCAATGCAGAATTGTGAATTGTTGGGTGAAGAGTGGGTTGTCTCACAGCCGTGCACAGAGCAATCTCATTTCCCCTCTCCTGAGCGGTGGCTGTTGAGAGGTCAAGGGGTCAGCCGTTATGAATTGAACTGTAGTTGGTGGCGACAGCTGTTCTGCCATCTTTGTTAACCCAAGGCTAGTCCATCTAAAGTACTAACATCAATGTTTGTTTGTTTGTCTTGTGTGTGTGTGTGTGTGTGTGTGTGTGTGTGTGTGTGTGTGTGTGTGTGTGTGTGTCCCACAGCGCTAACAGCAGCAGCGGGCCGGGGGAAGATGGATGTGTGTGGCTTGTTGCTGGAGGAAGGGGCAGTGGTGCAGCAGGTGAACCGCAGAGGGGTGTCCCCACTCTTCTGTGCCGTCAGGCAGGGGCACTGGCAGGTGAGACACACACACACACTCTCACACACACACACACACACACACACACACACACACACACACACTCACTCACACACACACACACACACAGTGTCACTTGGTCTCTCTCTCTCTCTCTCTCTCTCTCTCTCTCTCTCTCTCTCTCTCTCTCTCTCTGTTTCACACACACATACAAAGACAAGTAAGGGATAACGGCCGCGAGGTGTCCTGATATCAGACGAAATGGACGACGCGAGGCAAAGAACAGCCCGACGGCGAAGCCGAGGGCTGTTTGCTACGCGAGTCCATTATTTCTCTGATATCGGGACACCTCAAGCCGTTATCCCGCTATCACGGTTGCAACTAAAACGTACAGACGGTAAGCAAGTGTTTAAAACATAAAGAAACACGTGGCTCCGTTTAGAAAAGTTATCCTGTTCGGTTGGGGTACTATTTTCATATGAAAGAAGATCCCAAGGCTGCATTCTAAAGAGCATTGATATAGAACGCTGGTGAAACTTTTAACAACAATGCCTCAGGTGTCCTGTTATCTAGAAATAACGGACACCTGACACCAATCAGAAAACAGTATTCCATTCCACGGGTGATAAATACTCATATGCTTTACTCATATCTCTTACACAGTTACACACAAAAGCACACACACACACACACACACACACACACACATTGAAATCCATATTCAGTACTCATATGCAATATGTGTACCAGCACCACTAATTTTAAGCTCCGCTCTCAATGAGCAAACTTTCATTCATGCATTCATTCATTCATTCATTCATTCACCCTAAAGGAAATCGATTCTGTTTTGCCTTTTTTCAGATTGCAGACTTGTTGCTGCAGCGAGGTGCTGATGTCAATGTAAGTGATAAACAGGGCCGGACGTTACTGATGGTGGCCTCCTGCGAGGGCCATCTCAGCACCGTGGACTTCCTCTTGTCAAAGGGTAAGAAATGACATCACTTCCTGCATGTAGTGAAGTCCGCCCCCTCTCCTTTCACACACATAGAAGATTCTAGAAGTTTGTTGATGCGAACTCTGTAATGAACTGTAATGCAATCAGTGCAGATTAACCTCTGGCTGAGAGACATTTCTGTAGCCTTTTGTATGCTCATACAGAGGGTGTGTGTGTGTGTGTGTGTGTGTGTGTGTGTGCTCTCAGGGGCCTCTTTAACGTCGATGGATAAGGAAGGGTTAACGCCCCTTAGCTGGGCGTGTCTGAAGGGCCACAAGAACGTTGTGCAGTTCCTCGTGGAGAAGGGTGCGGTTATTGACCATACGGACAAGAATGGCCGGACACCGCTGGACCTGGCAGCCTTCTACGGCGACGCTGAGATAGTGAGTACCAGCTACCATTTACACACACGCGCGTACACACACACACACACACACACACACATATATATACACACACACACAAGCCCATTCATGCACATATGCATACATGCACACCCATACAGATAGATACACACACACACACACACACACACACACACACACACACACCTCATGGCTGCACACTCACCCACCGTTGAATCTCATTATCAGCAAATGAGTTTAGCAGGCTCCCTGCTTTGCCCAGCTTTCTTACAGCAGCTGCATGGTGCCACCAGACATAAGCCGATTTCACTTCCCACCCCAGTGTTTATCCAGCCACAATGCGCGTGGACAGAATTCTGTCGTCAGTCACTAAACTTGCTGTCTTTTATGTTTGTATTTCTTCACAAAGGCCCACGCTCCCCCCCCAACCCGCCATGCATGCTATGCATGTTTAATACGTACCCCTTACTGGTCTATATATGCAGCAGTCAGTGGGAGCCTAGTTTATTTATGCCCTTTTTTATTGCATTTGATTGCTTTACCAAAAAGAGAGAGAGAAAAAAAAGCAATTGTGATTGTTTATTGATGAGCTCCCTGTGAAATGCATGTAAAATGCTGTGGATTTATAATGAATGGTTTTGTGTTATGAGATGACACCGAGAATGAATGGTGTTTAATGCAGAGAGGAGGCTGTGCTCCAGAGCATGGAGAGAGGAGAGAGAGAGAGAGAGGAGGGGAGGGGAGGGGAGGGGATGTGTGTGAAGTGAGCTTCAGCAGCCAAAGAGATCAGAGAAAAGAGCAGTCACACCCCTACTATCACTTCTGTCTGACTTAGTCACCTCATTCCTTCTCTCTCTCTCTCTCTCTCTCCTCTCTCTCTCTCTCAGGTGCACTTCCTGGTGGAGCGTGGGGCGGTGATCGAGCATGTGGACTACAGTGGCATGAGGCCGCTGGACCGGGCCATCGGCTGCAGAAACACCTCCGTGGTGGTGACCCTGCTAAAGAAAGGAGCCAAACTAGGTAAGTCACAGCTGCATTGGTGTGTGTGTGTGTGTGTGTGTTTGTAGGTCTTAGTAGATATGTGTGTGTGTGTGTGTGTGTGTGTGTGTGTGTGTGTGTGTGTGTGTGTGTCTGTGTGTGTGTACTGTATGTGGAGGTGTGTGTGTGTGTGTGTGTGTGTGTGTGTGTGTGTGTGTGTGTGTGTGTGTGTGTTCCCTCACCCTCTGATGCATGGGGATTGTGTGGCTTTATCGGGGAGTCTATTATTATATATTATTAGTATATTTGGCTTCAGGCGCTTCAGTTGGAGCGGGCTGCAGGAAGTGATGTATTCATCAGCTGGCTTTTGGATTGCATGGCTTTATTGTGTGTGTCTGGAGAGTATTGGACTTGCACTCATATCCATGGGTGTGTCAGTGTCAGTGTCAGTGCAGTGCAGTCTCTTGTGTGCAGTGCTGTGCTGTGCAGTGCAATGCAGGCCATCCTCCCCCTCTCTGATGCAGGTGCATTGTGGTGTTGACAGAGGGAGACTTAGACTCCGACCCTGGACCTCTAAATGCCGCTGCTGCATCTGCTCTGCATGCCAGGGAAAAGCTCACAAATCATGTCCACGTTGGGCAGGCGTCAGCCAGAGTGAAAACTCTAGATGATGTATAGCCAAACGATACGCGCATGGTGCTGGCGAGAAAAGTCACCCTTTTGAATGGGTGGATTATCCACCTCTCGCTCGGCCACGCGGTCATGTGCCACTGGATGCTATTGGCGGCGGTAATGGGGAAAGCATGATCTCACTCTAGACACTCACAGTGGTGGGGTTAGGAGTGTGTACCTAACCTAATTGGGCCCAACTCCCATCTAGATGAGATCTAATGCAGTGGCATGCAGCAGTGAATGGAAATACCGACTTTTATTGATCACATGACTACACCCAAAACATATTTTCTGGATGGAGGGGCTGTGTGTGTATGTGTGTGTGTGTGTGTGTGAGTTTATTAGTGTGTGTTTATGTGTGTGTGTGTGTGTGTGTGTGTGCGTGCATGCATGTGAGTGCCTCCTCCCCTTCCTGCTCCTCATTCCAAATGTTGAGCGTGTGACTGGGCTGCCTTAAATGACATTCACAGATTGTCTGGGCGAGCCACAGCAGTTTGTGCGATCTTATCAGTCTCTACAGTGAATAGGTGGCCCGCCCACACCACACCGCACCACACCGCACCGCACCACACCGCACTGCACCGCCTCTCCCTCTGTCCTCTGTTTGTTCTGCTCCGCCAGCTTATTGATAGCAGCGCCGCAGATTTTGGCACATCTTCTATCGACTATGGAGTGGCCACTCAATAAATACCTCTTTTAGTCAAGCGGGTTATTGAGGGTTTTTAGACGCTCTTTTTCTTTTTAATGGATGAGCTTGCATGTCACTTTCCAGCCTTCATGGGACGTTAAAAAATAAAAGTCCTATTTGTCTTTGCATGCCTTTCTTGTCTTTTTTTTCTCCTTGCACTTGTCTCACTCCTCTCTCTCTTCTTAACTGCTCTCAATAACACCCTCTTAAGGCTACAGAACGTCTCCATATGATCGAACAGGTACAATCTTTAGGTAACTTTACTCCAGAACCAGATTCACAGCAAACATTAATATAGCCCTCCAGGCTGCAGCAGGCGGACACACGGCCGTAACCTCTGGTATCTCTCTCTCTCTCTCTCTCTCTCCGTTCTGGTTTCCCAGGAAACGCTGCGTGGGCCATGGCGACGTCCAAGCCTGATATCCTCATTATCCTCCTGCAGAAGCTGATGGAGGAGGGCAACCTGCTCTACAAGGTAAGGCTGCAGTACAGACAAGGGGATAGTACTGCCGGGGTATACAGTAGTACTGCACAAGGCCGCATTCTTAGGTACACTGTCAAAATGAAAGGCTACTGGAAGCACTTTATAGGCTTCCTCACTTTGCCACACTGCTGGAACCCATCATGGAACTTTCAGGAACTGTTTTGAAAAATACAATAGTTCTCTGAAGATCTTTGAAGGATGCTTGAGGCTCTTTTAAAGGTTCCTCATTTTGGGTGCCACCTTTGCAAGTGAGGAACCTTAAAGTGCTTTGACTATCTTTAAATTTTTACAGTGATGCTGAAAATCAACAGTTTTTCTCGACAACTTATTTTGGTATTAAGCCTTAGTAAGGAGAACGTCTTTTGATCAGTGTGGGGTTTTTTTTTTTTTGGTCCAAGCACACGTTTTAGGCCACTGTGATCGGGGCTGGCAGGCAAATTGTTCCTTATCATCAAATGAGTCATGGTGGCTTTGATTAAAAGCCGAATTTAATTTAAACGATTGTCATCTTACTGGTTCGATAAAAGCCAGCGAAGATGAATGATAGCAAGGGCCGCCATGATTGATCCCTGACATTTAAAGATTGAATTCAGTGGCAGAAAGGACAGTCCTCTCAGGTGGAACACAGGTGATGGATGAGCCACAAATGTGTGTGTGTGTGTGTGTGTGTGTGTGTGTGTGTGTGTGTGTGTGTGTGTGTGTGTGTGTTAGCAGTAGCTGTTTTATGATGCTTGCCGTTCACACTCTTTGGCTCTCGCCTCCAGTTTATTTCCGTAACATTTTTTGTCATTCTTTTTTTCTCCTCCCACCCTTTCCCTCTCCTTGTCTTTCACTCCCCCTCTGTCTCTTTTTCTCTCTCCTGTCCCTCAGAAAGGGAAGATGAAGGAAGCTGCCCAGCGGTATCAGTACGCCCTGAGGAAGTTCCCTCGCGAGGGCTACGGCGAGGAGCTCAAGGCCTTTAAGGAGCTCAGGGTGTCTCTGTATCTGAACCTGTCTCGCTGCCGGAGGAAAACCAATGTGAGACTTGATTTAGCTTACAGACTATTATTGAACAGTTTTATTTTTTTTTTTTTTTTTTTGGGGGGGGGGTGGAACTACATGGTAGAAATAACTCTAAGGAAGCTTGTCAATGCAGTACTTGTGTCTGTGTTTTGTGTTGGCAAAGAGCTGGAAAGCAATCTAGTAATGAGCAAATAGAAAGGTCTGGAACCCATTTGTGTTCGATTGCATTTAACAAAAGGCATGAGATGTGAAATTACTTCAATGACTTCATAAGAAAAAAAAACGAAAACAAATAGAGGAAAATAAAAACAAACACTAAATGACCTGAGAGTTCGGATAGCTTTTTTTTCCCTCCTAGTTTGGAGTTGCACACATGCTTTTAGCTGTCCCACAGCACCCACTCTTGCAGCCAAATTCCATTTAGGGGCTTTGATTGATGAAACAAGCAATAAAACTGCCCAAAGCTCTAAGGCGCAGATTGAATCTATTAATTAAAACACCTAGCACTTTGAAATGAATTAGAGTGGTGCAGCCGTCCAGTTGAGCGACTCTGATTGAGTCGTTTATGGAGGCGGTGAGCTCGTGGAAACGGTCTGCCCGCAAACTCATAAATAACAACCTTGTTAGGAATGATTTCATACTTTTGTCCTTCTCTGAAATAGTAGTTGAAGGGGGGTGGACTCAGAGCTTTGGTCTCTCTCTCTCTCTCTCTCTCTGGCTTTCACTGATTTGCTGAATCCCTGCCTCTCCTCCTGCAGGATTTTGGAATGGCGGAAGAGTTTGCAACAAAGGCACTTGAGCTGAAACCCAAGTCCTACGAGGCTTATTATGCCCGGGCCAGAGCCAAAAGAAGCAGCAGGTAAGGCAGCAAAGCGCCGCCGGCACCCTTAAGTTCACATTTTTTTCTTGGGCTTCGAGACCCAGTAATGAGCCTGGAGTTGTGGAAGTTTAGCGCCAGACACCCTCCCACTGCTCACCATTTATCTTGTTCTCCGTCTTTTTTTTTTATCCCAACCTTTTTTTTAATTCTTTTTCTTCTTTGTATTCTCTCTTGCTCTCTCTCTCTGTCTTTCTCTTCCACTTTTTCTTTGGGTCTCTGCAGGCAGTTCACGGCTGCGCTGGCGGACCTGCACGAGGCGACCAAGCTGTGCCCCAACAACCGCGAGATCCGGCGCCTGCTGGCTCGGGTGGAGGAGGAGTGCAAGCAGATGCAGCGCGTCCAGAGCAAACAGCAGGGAGCGATGTGCGCCGCACTGGTGGCGGCCGGCGGGCAGGACTCGGACCACGAGCCCGAGCACGACGAGTGTGAGGACGACTCTGTGGCGGACCGCAGCCTCGGACGAACCCTGGACGGTCCACATGGCGCGCCTCTCTGCGCGAGGGATGGCGACAACGAGAGCCCGCAGATGGACAAGCGGGCCGAGGCTTGGGCACCGACCGGCTATTCGCTTAACCGGACACTCGCCGAAACGCGGTCTGGCTCACCCCCCGCCGAGCCGCGCAGGTCGACCCACAAGTACCCGCCGCGGGACTCCATGGCCCAACCGGGACCCCTGATGCAGCCCACTAAGCAGGCTCAGATCGTCAAGACCAACCAGCACATGAACTCCCTCCAGGCTGGAGGCCGGCCAACAGGACGGTCCCAGTCCCAGTACGCCCCGTCTAGCCCTCTGCCCAGCCGCCACATGTCCAGCATGCTCAAGCCCGGGCCGGGCATCGACATCAGCCCCCTGATGCCCCCGGTGGACGAGCCCACGCCCGTCTACGCTGAGCGCATCTCTCTCGCCGCTCCCGCCCACCACTGTGACTCGGAGGCACTGTCGCCGTCCCAGCTCTACGGGCCCGGTTCGTCAAAAGCCCCCGAGCGGCTATCGGCCCACTCCGTCTCGTCGTTGGACGCGCTGGCCTCTGCCTTACCTGCGCCAGGTGGGCCCAGCTTGCCCCAGGAGCTGCCCAGGGATCTGTCTGGTGGCATCGGGGGGACAACAACAACAACATCTGGCAGCAGTGGTTCTCAAGCAGGCAACATGAGGGTGTCCAGCTCCACCAGCAGCCTGGCGTCCAGCAGCAGCCTGTCGGACAGCGGCAAGCTCCAGGGTCCCGACGTGCGCTCCAAGACCACCTCGTCGTCGTCCGACAAGAGCAAGCCTGTCCCCACGGGCTCGGAGTATAAGCCCCGCCCCTTCATGGGAATCATGGACAAAACCGCACGCTTTCAGCAGCAGCAACAACAGCAGCAGCAGCAGCAGCTGCAACACCCAGGCCACCTCCCACTGAGCCGCGGCTGGCAGAGTCACTCTTCGGAGGGGCTGATGAGCCACAGCATGGCAGCCATGGGGCTCCAGCCAGTGCCCTGCGAGATGCCCTACGGCAAGTCGCCGAGCGCCTACCACCACCACGAGCAGCTCAAAGCTCCCCCTCAGGGCCCTTCGACCGCCTCCACCTCATCGTCCACCGCCGCCGCAGGCCTGCACAACGGCATGCACGCCGGCTCGGAGTTCGCCGAGAAGTTCTGCCAAGTGGCTACCTGTTACAAGGAGTCGAAGCCGCCCATGGCGCTCCCGCACTCCTACCTGGACGGCAAGCCCAAGCAGCCGGGCTTAGCTCGAGAGAATCCCGCCATTCATGTAGCCTCCATGAAACCAAAGCGATCCTTTATAGAGTCCAATGTATAGAGGAGTTGTGTTGCTCCACTCACTGGAAGAGCTTGTCTCTCTAACAATCTCGCAAAACACCAAGAGCCATGTCATTATGGGCTTGCTTTTGAATTGTTTGGGTTTTATTATCATTTTTTTCTCTCTTTTTTTGTCATCTGCTTTGCATATCATTTTGGTTTGAGGCGCTGAAGCGTATTATTTGATTGTGTGGACCAGAGACAGCTACTTTGACTGGTTTATTTGAGGCTAATACGGCTGCACATAGCCTGACAGCAGCTTCTGTCATAGGACTAAACGCTCTCCTCTCACACAGCCAGACAGGAGACATTGGACTTGGAAATTAACGGTCAAATGTGCTCTCATGTACCTGGAGCAAGATTTTTTTCTTTCTTTTTTTTTTTTTCTTTTGTAAAGTTGTGCAACCTCGGTCATAAACTGTGTCAAATAGGCCTCTGAGGAAAGTTGTGTCCATGTTTGTAGTCCAGGATGGACGTCCCGTGTCTTGAGCGATTTTCTCAATGGGAGAACTAACACAAGTGAGCCCTTTTTGTAGTAAAGATCTTCATTTAGCCTCTTATGGTCACTTAGAATGACTGGTAACATGCAGCGAATATTCCCGTTCTGTGGGTGAGTCATGTGAAGTCCTTATTCACAATTATCTCCCAGTTTCTAAAACCTGAGTAAACCACCTGTTTTCTACCTGAATTAAACTTCAGAATCATGTACTGTATACACCGTAATCAGAAGATGCTCCTTAATGGAGCACATGTTCCATTGGTATGACACAGCCAATACATATCAGTGACCTTACGAGAATATAGCACACTATAGCGCTCCAACTGATTATGCAGGATCTTAGTCAGTGTCAGACAGCATTTCAGAGTGTGCATAGCAACAGAGTTTGGTACATAGTGATGGTCATTCATTATTAGCTAACTCCAGTAATGTTACATTCCCATAGAGAAAATGGCTTGGAGATGGGACTCCATGTCCAGGGGACAGACACAGCATGGCCTGTGTGTGCAGTGGAGCTCCTCAGAGGCCTATCCAGTGCTCAAGTATTGGGGAGAGGGCATGAAGAGAGGGCAACAGGGCCAAGCCTGCTGCCTAAGCACAGACGTGGGGGTCGTATGGTCGTATCCCCCCCACTTAACAGTGATGGCACTTTACTTGTGAAAATAAGCCTTTTCAAGTGCTTACACTACATGTACAGAATTCAGGTGTGGGGACTGACCCGTGAGATTGTGTGTGCGTGCTTGTGTGTGAGTGTGTGGTGTGTGTGTGTGTGCGCGCGCTCTGTGAGTGGTGCTGTTGACGAAGGACACAAATGCGTAAGCGGATAGTAGCGGCTGTCAGAGAAGGGCATTCCTGTGTTTCGCAAGAGGGTGTGCATCCTCACTCCTGTGTACATAGCTGAGCGATAATGTATTTTTTTGCCCTTCTTTTAAGTGAAGGTCTGTGTCCGTGTAACTGACTTGTTCAAAATTACGTGTATTTTTTCAGTTCTATTTTAACTCCTTTGGGTGGGAGGGAGGGAGGGAGGGGGCAGTTAAGTGTCATCGGAGGTTCTAAAAGAAAAACAACTATGTACTTGTTTGTATGTTTGTACATTATATACATGTAAATCTGCTCTATAATGTTTCAGAAAATTGGATCCTCTCTGTATCTGCTTGTTGTTGCTGTCTAGGTTAATTTATTTACGGCGCCTATGGCTTGGTAATTGTAAAAGCAATATATTTTATATAGTTATTTTTGCACAGCTACTAAGACATTTTACAATAAGCTCTAATTGAGAACTTTTGGTTTTAAAGTGCATGCCACAGTTGCAGTTTATAATAAAGAGTTTTAAAAAACTATAATTACAAAAAAAAAAAAAAGATATTGGGTTGAGGGCATTGGTTCTATTTTAATATGTATGTTATTGCAATTGTTGCCATGTTTCCAGTATTGTGAGCTGTTATTATCTGTAATCACATACTGTAATGGTGCATTACTGCCATACTCACCGCGGGGGAAATAAATTCCACTGTTTAAAATCTCATCTTTATTTATTGCCATTTATTCATTGTCAATTCCAGCCCCAGTTATTGTGATGCTAAATGAAGCAAGGCACATGGTGTGTTTATTGTCAGAAAATGATGTCAGCTGAGCACTGTTCACTGTGAAAAAAAAAAAAAAAATTGCCGGTGGCTCAATGGTCAGGTTTTTTTTACTGGCTCTAATTCATCTTCAAAAAAAAAGTGCTTAACTGTACATTTTGAAGCTGTGTGTCTTTACGTAATGGGCCTTAAAAGCATTTTATGATTATATGAAATTATAGTTCATTCACTCTCACATCTTAAAGTGACATAAATGCTGTAGAGTTTCCTCTCTACAGGATCAGAGTAGCCAGGTTTGAACTACTATATAAGTATAATGCATTCAAATTATGAGATATCTGCAAAAAACAGTCCATAACGAGCCCATACCAACTCAAATAGGAAATGACTAATGTTTTAGCACTGCACAACAATGCATTTTGTGCCAGTCAACATGTGATTTGAGTCATTTATAGACCAGCAAGTAACTGGTTCAACGAGTTTACGTTCCAGATCAAAAGCAATCTCCCATCACTGGGTGGCCTTCCAGCGGCCGATGGCCATCTTCAGCATCCTGTTGGGGGTGAGCATGGTGGTGGGCAGGGGCAGGTTGGTCATGGGGCTGGTGCGGTTCTTGGCGCCGATCCAGCTCTCGATCGCCTCACGCTCATAGGAGAAGCCATCTGTCCAGAGAACATTCACACATCAAACCCCTCTTGGCATCTGTTTCCCAAGAGCATAGTAGCACCTACGCTGATCGCAATGCAATTTCCCATTACCAAGTAACTGAAGTTGTGAAGTTGCTAAGTTGAAGTTGATCTCCATTCCTTATATATCATCAGAGTTCCAGTAGCGGCTGCCACAGGGCTTCCCCTGTTACTTTACACACGTAATCTGAACATAAAGGATGGACACTGCCTTGCAAATTTGATGTCTTTTTTCATTTTTGAAGATAGTCTATGCCAGTGGTTCTCAAACTTTTTCTGTCATTCCCCACTTTGGAAGGCAGAGAATTTCCACACCCCACCTAGAGGGCTCAATTTACCCATAATACATGTATCTCCGTGAGGAATACTTTCCGAGTACAATTTCTGTTAGAATGTAAGAATTTTCATGTTACTAATTCAAAGCCAATTTTCTCTTAAACCCCTAATCACAGCAACTAGCAAATAACACCATTAATTACCTGACAAATACTGTAGGTGTGAATTCGGGGGGCATTCGTTGGTCGATCACAAAGAGATGTCTCACGGCCCACCTGTCATGTGTCTCCGCCCCACAGTTTGAGAACCACTGGTCTATGCAATGATGATGAATACCACTTTTAATCATCAAATAAATATTTTTGGGCTATTCAAATAACCTGAACATTATTGAAAAAATTATGCAAACACTTTTTTTTGCCCATCACTCGAAATAAACACCCACATTGCATAATCGTTTTGAAACATAAGTTGCAAAGAACTGAAAGCATACATCTGTTTCATTTGTATATCACGAAGGCGATCATTTTGCTTAAAGGAAAAAGAAAAAATAATTCTACAGATAAGATATTATGAAGTGATTTAATATCGCCTTTTCAATGTATTCCTATGGCTGGTGGGTTAGGATTAGGGCTACCCTAGTCATTACCCTCTTGGAAGGTTAATAAACTTAGGGCTTGTTTTCCTTACAGCACAGACAAACTGTCAGAAGTCACATCCAAACAGACAGAAATCATGATGCTACCCCAGCTTCCCTTCAGAAGAGAGGGTGCATTAATGATGTCATTTGGATAACACATACAGAAGAGCTGTGTATAGTTTCCATATAATTCATTGTATGTTTCATGAATCCACAAACCATTCTAAAGTAGCATTGTGGATTGTCTAGGTAATCTTTGGCAAAGTGTTGGCGCATAACATGCTTTATTTGGCTAGTAAAGCCTCCATTATTACGTCCTGTCATAAGCACAACCAGGGCACCATTAGACACTCTCTATTCTGGATTGCATCATGATGTCTGGCCGTTTTGAGGTCTCAGATACTGGACAACTTGACCTCTCAGCTTTGACAACATAAGTTAATCAACCTCCAACAGGATAATGAATATCACCCAAAGAAATCCATAAAACAAGATCAAAGAAATTCCCATGTAACTGAAGCATGTAAAATATTATTTTTTCTATTTTAGAAAAATGATCTGTCATACAAAATTAAAACACATATTTTCAGTTCTTTACAACCTATTATGTTCTGAAACAATAATAATTTGGAAGTGCATTTGAACTGATTAGCAAAAATGCTGCATTTTTCAATGAAATGAAAGAAAAATGAACAAAGACAGCATATGCATAATAATTTGGAATGCATTATATTTGGAGAACAAAACTGAATGCTCAAGCATTGCTTTTGTTTTTAATCATTGAAGCAGTGTATGGAGTACACTACTTTGCATTTGTGGGCTCCATCTGCCCTTGAAAAAAAATCTCCCTTTTCAACCAACTGCGCTACGTTGTGTTGAAACAAATTTTCTCCTTCCATTTCTTAGTGACAAACAATACTCTGAGACCTTGAGCAAGAGGGCTATGGGTTGAAAATGGCAGGGCTCTTTCTTTAAGGCGCTCACTGTTCTCACAACCTGTCAAGTTCTTGGTTCCCTGTCTTGGGGCGAGCAATTGTGTTGCCATGAAACTGCACTAAAATGGCATTGAGTTGTATAAAATCTCTGGCTAGACTGCAATATGCTATTCAATATGTCTTCAGACACACGCAGTGTTGTTGTCTGTGGGTCAGGGCTGCATGTTGTTGGCTCACCTGCAGCGATGACGGGGTCTTTCATGACCTCCTGGGTGATGGGGCACAAGAACTCGTCTGGAGCCGCCGAGCTGACCAGCGCAGCCTTTAGCTCCTCAATCTTGCGCATAACCTTCCCGCGGAGCCCCAGCGACTCTGAGAGAGGGGATGGAAGAAAGAAAGGAAGAAAACAGAAAAAAATGTGTCATGAACAACGACAAAGGTCACACTCAATTTCACCAGGCACACACACACAAGAGCAGCGCGGTGCCACACAGTGGCAGGCAGGCAGGCAGGCAGCGCACATACAGTACACACCACACATAACCGGCTCTGGTCTTAACTCTCTCATTCTCACAGGCAGGCCGCCATACCGTATGTGTGTGTGGGTGTGTGTGTGGGGAGATGATTCACAAGCTGGGCTTTGCGCAGGCAGGCACACAAGCCAAAGTCACCCCAGAGGCTTTCCTCAGCGTCTCCAATAACCCCTCTAATAGGCCTCCCTCAGACGCCTTCCGCAGGAGCACAAAATGGCCACACAGGAATACGCCATTTAATATCAAACCAGAGTGAGCACACAAAGCACTCACACAATTCAAACCATCACTGACTTAAAGCCTAGTAGAATTGAGTATATCAACCAGAGCTGGTAAAGGGGAGGTTTATTTTGCTCTGGAACTGATGAGATGGGATGCTAGTCATTGTGAGTGAGTGAGTGAGTGATAAATGTGAAGCTTAGTGTCTGCCTGTTTTAGAGACTATAGTTTCTATTTCCTGACAGGTGGCTGCCTTTAGGTCCTATCCATAGGCGGCCACTGAGCTTGTTTGACGGTGCTTGTTTGTCAGAGCTCTTAATTTGACAGAGGTGGGGTTTTGGGGAAAGGGGGACAACAGGGGGAAGTAAGAGGTGTGTGTGTGTGTGCGTGTGTGGGGGGGGGGTGGTTATGAAGGAGGACGGTGGTGGTGAAGGAGAGGGGGGCCGAGCAAACAGGAGCAAGAATGATCTTTTCAATCAAACCACTTCCCCCTAGCTGCTCTCCGAGCTCTTTCATTAGGGCCGCCACGAGGGCCTCATCAGTATTCCGCTGGCAACGTCCACTCAACTCTCTCTCTCTCTCTCTCTCTCTCTCTCTCTCTCTCTCTCTCTCTCTCTCTCTCTCTCTCTCTCTCTCGCTCTCACACACACACACACACAGACTCACTGATGAGAGAACGCAGGAGAGCCTGGAGGAGACAGCTGCGCTAGTGAACGCATCACGTAGATGGCACCAGGTTATGATGACTTCAGCGTCTCGGTAAATTTAATTAATTAGCAAATGCCTGCGAGTCCCCGGAGATGCCATGGCCGACACTCAAACGAGATGGGGAGTGAGGTATGTGTGTGTGTGTGTGTGTGTGTGTGTGTGGGCGGGTTGCTGAGGTGGAGATGGGGTGATGAAGCGTTTCAGTGACTAAAACAGCGTAATCAACAATACAAACAACGCTGACCAGTGGGCCAAGGGCTAACAACCATCTTGATGTGGTGGTGACGGATAAACCCACTCAAGTCCACATCACCCCACTTCAATCAAACCCATCTCCACACATTCACCTCCATCATAATGCCACAGCCTAATCCATCATATAATAGCCCCCTCTGGACCTAACCTGGGTTCCATCATCTCCTAACACATACAGAAAGAAAATGCCCGCCTCCTCCATCCAGTAAGCTACATCTGACACTTCTGCGCTGTCGCTGAAAACCCATCGACAGCGGCGCTGCTGCTAGATTGCGTGTGAATTTACCCACAATCCCATGCTGCGCATTTGGAACTCCTAGCACGGCCCCATCCAGAGCTGGTGAATGACAACGCATGTGTGTGTTCGTCTCCTCTCTCCCCGGCTCCCTCATGTATTTATGAATATTTCATGTTGGCCCGCCGCCAGAATCGTATTTATTTGATGTGAGCGCACGAGAAACCTCCGCCGAGGATTGATAGGTAGCTGGCTGCTGACAAGAAACACAACTTGTAAGCTGATTTATAAAAGAGCGACTGCAATGGATAGGCTGCAAAACTACTGTGCAGAGAGAGCACAAGAACACCTCTCCCTTATTCTCTCACTATCTCCCTCTCTCTCTCTCTCTCTCTCTCTCTCTCTCTCTATCACTCTCTCTCTCCCCCTGTGCAGAGGGAGCACAAGAACACATCTCCCTTATTCTCTCCCTTATTCTCTCTCTCTCTCTCTCTCTCTCTCTCTCTCTCTCTCTCTCTCTCTCTTTTTCATCTCTCCATGTTCCGTCGTGCTCTGTTGGATTCCCTTAATCAAAACCTTTCAGACAACACTTGATCACTTATGCAGTCTGTCCTTGCCAAACTGACATCATGTCACACATCGACACGTAAAACTTTGAGGGATGTGTTTCCCAACCAGTTTCAGAGGAGCAATGCGGCTGTAATTAAATCCATAGTTCTGTAGCTGGCCTCCATGCTGGAGAGGATGTGAGCTCACACAGGGTGAACAGCACAAGGCCAGGCCAGTATGAGGTGAACAGGAAAAAGGCCTCCTTGACCACACAAGAAATGCAGTGGTTGTCGCTCACCGATGTGCAGCTCTTTGGCCAGGGTGTCTTTAGTGAGGGCCAAGAGCTCCGGGCCGTCGATGTTGTTGCTCTTGAAGGCGCTGACCAGCTCGTCCAGACCCTCCTCGGCCAACCAGGTGAGCACGTGGTCCTCGTTCCAGTCGCTGACCAGTAGCCTTGAGTGACCCTGGGACACACGCTTCCTCCCTGCTGAGCACAAAAACAGGAAGGGCCTCCCCCCAGTTAGCTCCCCACACACACACACACACACACACACACACACACACACACTTACATCGAAACCCCTTGAGGCATCCTGTTCCAGTGAGACTTATCAGATTCCTGCAAAATCCTTCCTCTACATTCCACCCCTCCCCCCATACAAACAATTGCACAATTGCAAAACACATACACTCTCTCATACACACACCCCCACACACACA
Organism: Sardinella longiceps; assembly: GCA_027497455.2. Taxonomy (NCBI): domain Eukaryota; kingdom Metazoa; phylum Chordata; class Actinopteri; order Clupeiformes; family Clupeidae; genus Sardinella; species Sardinella longiceps. The sequence goes on from JAODXP020000016.1 coordinate 35,366,148, forward strand.
CACACACACACACACACACACACACACACACACACACTCACACACACAGCCTTATCCAAATATACAAAGATTTGTCCTCTGCTCTGATACCACACACATATACACACACACTCTCTCTCTCCTCTGCAGAAATTAAAGGACCCCTCTGCTATTTTCTCATGCTCCCCCATACCTACCCCCCCCCCACTCCCCACCTCCACCCCCTCCTGCTCTAATCTGTTCCTCAATTTCATTTGCGTGTCCTGTGCATATTTATCAAGCCCTGCCTCTGCCTCCCCCATCTCTTCTCTCTCTCTCCCCTGTCTCACTCACTCCAGCCCTTTGCCAAGCTCTCTCTAGCCCTCCACTCCACACCGCCCCCCCCCATGTCTCTACGCTTCTCTGGGCCCAACAGGAGCTTCCTCCTCCTCCTCCTCCTCCTCCTCCTCCTCCTCAGTGCTGGGGCCCAGACGACCTTCAGACGACTTTGGCTGGAGCGGCCGCTCATTTTTCACCCCTCCACTGAGATAGAAAAAAGAAAGAAAAAAAAAAGAAAAGAAATCCTCCTCTCTACCCTACCTCATCCTGGTTCAGCGTGTGTGTGTGTGTGTGTGTGTGTGTGTGTCTCTGTGTGTGTGTGTGTGTGTGTGTGTGTGTGTGTGTGTGTGTGTGTGTGTGTGTGTGTGTGTGTGTGTAGACTGCTGTGGGGGTTCTGGCCTAATGACGTCCCAGCCACTCCTCGCACCTCCACCGCCTCCCGTCATTAAGCAGCTGAGTGATTGCGCCGCCGCTGTCTTAGAGGTAGCTCTCATTAAACCGGCCGCTTGTTTGCTTTCCCAGCGCCGTATGCTATCGCTCTTCCTCTCCTCCTCCTCCTCCCTTTCCCTCCCTCTCTCCCTCTCCCTCTCTTTCATTCCGCTACAGGCTCTGCCAAGCACCCTGTTTAGATTTTTATTTTCCCTTTTTTCCCCGCGAGCCCCAGACCAATCTGAAGCAGGTGCTCATGCTGACATGTGAGTGATGCTCGGCAAATTCTGTGAAAACACTTAAAGGGTAAAGATGAGTCTTGTTTTTTTTTTCTTCTTCTTCTCCCTCTCTCTCTCCCCCATCAAGAAGAAGAAGCCATTAAATCATTTAGAGGCAAGTGTCAGCTTATCAAGTGTGCCTGTATGAAATACCTCCACTCCTCCCTGATTCTCAGAGCAAATGAGAGTAGTGTGTGTGTGTGTGTGTGTGTGTGTGTGTGTGTGTGTGTGTGTGTGTGTGTGTGTGTGTGTGTGTGTGTGGAAGGGTGATGGGTTGGCAGTAACAGGGTCGGGGGAGAGGGGGGGAGGTTTATGTAAACATCATCCACAGCCCAGAGCTGAGCTGCAGAGCAGAAAGTGTTGGCCTAAAGCTCCGGATGTAAGTCTACGCCAGAGGGAGCATCAATGTCCTGGACCCGTCTCTCTCTCTCTCTCTCTCTCTCTCTCTCTCTCTCTCTCTCTCTCTCTCTCTCTCTCTCTCTCTCTCTCTCTCTCTCTCTCTCTCTCCCTCTCCATCTCTCTCCCTCACACTACACTCACACCCCCCCCTCTCCCAGGGAGTAACGCCTCATCATCATCTTACTGCACTCTACACATCATCATCATTTCATTTAACTGCTCTTAACTCTGCATCTGATCCTGGCCTTTGCTCTGTGCATGAGACTTATCTGACACTTACTACAGCCCTGCAAGCCTCACGCTCACACACTTACAATTTAAAAAAAAAACACTCACGCTCACACTCACACTCAAAGACTCACACTTGACTGAAAGTTAACTCACATTTATACTCACATGGAAACTCAGACTCACACCAACACTTAAAGTCAGAATGATATTCACGCTCAAACTCAGACAAGTCAAACTAACCTTCATACTCACACTCACGTTGGAACTCAAACTCGGACTCACCCAAACTCACACTCGCGCTCAAAGTCAGACTCACCTAAACTCACACTCGCGCTCAAAGTCAGACTCACTCTCACTCACACTCAGACTCAGTAGCTGGCTGCTTGCACACAACAGATGCAGTAGGGTACTGTATCTGTCACAGCTAAATGGGCCACTGCATTCTTACCTTGGCAAACAGCAGCTGGTGCCTCAGCTACGGAGTACGTAGAGAAAGAAAAACACACACAGTGAAGGTTGAGTAAAATGGGACATACATCAAGAAATATACAGCATAGATTCATTAAACATGAAACGGCCTTTGAAATGGCTTTGCATTCATCTAAACAGGGCTCACATTTAGACCAGACACCAGCTGATAAAAATTTCAGACAGATTTGTCTCTGAGTGGCAGGTAGATATTCACATTTCTAAAAGTTCATATCAACTCCTATCTACAGTAGAAACATTAAATTTCAAGGTGCAGACAGTAACACTAAATAATAGTACATCATTTATGTTAGTGTTTGTTTAAATTTCTTATCAGATGTTTTTGTTCAACACAATGTACATTATAGTTACAATAAACCAAGAATATGTGAATATTTACATTAGACTAGTTCTAGTTCTGACTCCCAGACAGACGTTTGAGTCAATAAAAGAGTCTGAGAGTCTTTCTCATGAAGAGACAAACAAAGTCTAAAGGTGCCTACAGACCAAAGAGCCGTAACGAGACGGGCTGTGACGTTCTAAAAACCTGGATGTTCTAAAACATCGAAACAGCTAAATCTTTTGCTACGGCTTGCAACTGCTTGCAACAACCTGAGATTATTGATTCACACCGCTGCAACTACTCTCTACAACCGTTTCATCTTGTCGCGAATTGAGCTTAAAAGCGGACTCCACACACGATTTTGAAATCTTAAAAAAAAGTAAATCGGGACTACACTACACACTTGAAAGGAATCTTAACCAATATTTTCACTCTGTGTATCGTAAACACGCCACTAGCTGCTCTCTGTCTGTGCCAGTCTCCGGCGGGTGGGCGGGCACATGCCTCTGTGCCAGTCTGCCCTGTGCCAGTCAGGGTTAGTCACAGACAACTGGGGGCCAGAGGGGGACATGGGCACCAGGGAGACTCCAGGGGGAGAGGAGGGATCAAGTGAGCACAGGCCTCTGGGAACGACGGGTCAGAGAGAACTCCATAATTCCCAATTAATGAGCCTGGCCTGGGTCTGCCACTTTCTCTCTGTCAGTCTCTCTCTCTCTCTCTCTCTCTCTCTCTCTCTCTCTCTCTCTCTCTCTCTATCTCTCTCTCTCTGCCTCTCTCTGTCACACACACACACACTCTCACACACACAATCACGTAGTGTCTCCACCTCTCCTCCCCCACCCCCGTCTCCCTCCCTCTCTCTGTCTCTCTTCCTCCCTCTCTCCCTCCCTCTCTCTCTCTCTTCCTTAGTATGCAAGCAGTGGCCCCAGTCAGTCCTAATGAGGCTGTCTGACTGATGGGAAACACACAGGAGCATTAGCCCTCGCTGGGGACCAGCCACACACAACACTGCAGGGAGTTTACACTGAAGAAGAGAACAGCAGCAACGACAGCAAAGTTTTGAGGGGGGGGGGGGGGGGCAGAGGGAGCCGGGGTGGGTTGGTGGTTTAGTGGTGGGTCAGCTAATAGCTATGACAAGTCATCAGTCTTTAGAGCGTAGTGATGGATGACGGCGGTGCGACACCCACCGTGCTGCTGCCCCCCGCTCGCCTCGTCGTCTCCGTCGCCGTCGCCACCGTCCCCCAGCCGCCACACGATCACCGTCTTGTCCATGGAGCCTGAGGCCAGGTAGGGGAGCGAGGGCGAGAAGGCACAAGCAGTCACATGCCTGGAGGATGGACATCACACCACAGGGAGAGAAAGAGAGAGAGAGAGAGAGAGAGAGAGAGAGAGAGAGAGAGAGAGAGAGAGAGAGATATGGAAGAAGGGATGGAGTCAGAGAAAGAGAGAAGGAGAGGTGAGAGGAGGAGGAGTGAGCCAAGGCCGAACTGTGAGGGAAGCTGCTTACGGTATTAGCAGGGGAGCTGGGAGATTCGGCGGCGCTCAGCGGCGTGTTACCTTTCGTGCTGGCCCAGGGTGTGAAGCAGCTCTCCGCGAGTCTGCGAGGGTGTGAAAAAACAAACATTTACCAAAGGGAATGTGAGGAATGCCTCTGTGGTCAAAACAAGTCGTGAGCATCCAGAGAGTGTGTTGGACAGCTTGCATGTGTGTGTGTGTGTGTGTGTGTGTGTAGGTGTGTGCAAAGCATGTGTTTTGTGTGGGTGACTGACTGTAAGCAATGCTGATCCCTTACTAAGCAAGTAACACTAATTCATTA
>JAODXP020000016.1:35375408-35412908 GCA_027497455.2 Sardinella longiceps
AGAATAAAGATGCACCACTAAAATAGTTTTGGAGTGGACAGAGCAGTTGGCCCTTTCATAGTTTTCCAATATTACTAAATAAAGACTGCCAAAACAAAAAAGTAAAGTAGGCCTACTTTTGATTGAATGTAGGATCAATTTACTGTATGTAATTTATCTGTCATGTGAATATCACATGACTAGTTAACATGATAAGATAATAACAAGTCCATGAGGTCATAAAGTAGGCGTAGTCTACGGATTTACCTGCGCAGAGTGGTAGACTGAAAATCCCACAGCGCCACTGTCCCGTCGGATGCACCCGATAGTACTAAAGATGTGTCCGGAGAAAGTGTACATACTCTCACAGGGCTTCGGCCAGGGTGGTCATATTTCAGGAAAATTTCGCCAATGTCCATATCCCAGATGATGACTGTCGCGTCCGTGGAGCAAGATGCAAGATACTTTCCACAGCTGCTAAAGCAACACGAGTGCACCCCATACCCATGGCCCGAGAGTGGAGAGAAAGGCAACTCAGAAAAGTCACTGAGGGAATACACCCGAATAGTCTTGTCTCCGGAGCAGGTCGCCAACAAAGTTGCCGAAAAGGCGCAGCCATTTACATCGTCCCTGTGGTCACGCAATGTATGCACTAATGTCATTTCGAAAGGTATTCACCTGTGAATTCACATGGACACATGATGCAATATAACAATATACACAAGATGGCGCAGTAAACACAGGATATAGTTGTTGTCGTTGAGGTTGAAAAGAAGTGGGGTTCAAGCTTTTGAGAGTCGCGACCATCAGAAGAATCAGGTCGCGAACCCCATCTCACCCTTCGTCCGCAGGCTGCATTACAGGCTACATTGACAACACATTAACACATGTTAGATGTAGTCTTAGACCTAGGCTAATTGCTCTATTTTTAGGTGAAAGTATTTTTCTGAGAGATCATCTCCATTTACGATGGATTAGGCTTCTCCATCATATTCATAACAGGTGTCACACGAGAGTCATGTAGCCGAGGGACGTTTTCAATTCTAGACTGTAAAAAATACACTACAAATGAGACACCAGTCACAGTGGAATTTTTCATGGCATGTTAAGTCAATCTAAGATTTAAGTTGACGGCTTTAGTAACAAATGAAAACAACCCAAATACGGTCATGGAAATTACACAGACTAGAGAATTTCGGTAGGCTATGATGGGGTAAAATATATAAGTATAATATAAGTCTAAAATCAACAACTAACTGATGTGTGTTATATGCCATATTTTAATGCTAAAATGAATATAAGAATAGTCTTCAAACAAGCAATATTTTGAGCTCGCTTACCTCTACTTCCTGGTTTCTAGTCACTAACGCGTTATGTGGTTAAGTATGGTGCGCCTGACCTTAGTTCTCTCTGTAGTCGTAAAATATTGAGTCATGGTGTGTGAGCGCACTGTGCATATATCAATCTTCTGATAACTGATAACACGTGAGGCACAATAAAGTGTTAAAATCCCATTCTCATCAACAGTACAACTGTGAGTTTGAAAACATCGTTTTATTTAACCCGTGCCACACACACGCACGCACACGCTAGTGAAAAATAATGCTCCTACAAAAAGAATGCTACATTTCCTCACAACATATTTAAATAAAATAACTTCAAGTAATCTGACTCCGGTACAAAAAGACTGTTCTACCCTGCCCTTGCGGGCCACTACACAGCAAGTTCCACCACAGTGACGAATGCTTAGCGCCCTTATGTTTGAGTGAGGGCAGGACCAAGTGATGCTCTTGCGGAAAATGCTGTGTCTTGCAGGATATCTATGTCCAAGACGATCCATGTCCGAGTTTGTGTCTCAGAAGGTTAGGAGGGGGAAAAAATCCATGGAGTACACAAAAAGAGTGTATGGACACTCATCCACACACCCCAGAGAGGCGAGGCACTACCAGAAATGAGGGGAGACCACAGTGTTTGCAGAGGATATGATCAGTACAAGCAAGTATTGTCTAATACTGTAGCATCATCACTTGAGGGACAGGTATAATTCTACAACTGCACTAAGGCATAAACAAGATCTGACGTTTGAAACGATATGTACACCTCTACATATTCCAAAACGAGACGGAATCGTGACAATAATGGACAAGTATGTACAGAGATCATTGTATTTCTTCTGGAGAATACAAACATACATTTCTACACCAATACAGATCTTTACAGTTTGTCTTTTTTGTATCATCTGATGCTCAGAAGCACAGAAAAGTGTAAACAATTACTTGTCTTGGCTTTATTTTTTTATTTTTATTTTTTCTATTTTTAAAGAAAAAAACATTCCTCTGCTATTTTAAAGCATTTTTGCCATTTTTTTTTCCTTTTCATAGAAAATGAAAGACAGAACAATTTTACTCATAAATAATTAACATAATAATTAAATACATTCACTGTAATATTAATGGCAAAATTTTAAAAAGAAGAGGAGACAAAAAGAAATGTATTTACAGGGAGAGAAGGACAGATCAGTCCACAGTTCTGATGGTAGTAGTTTCAGTGCTGTAAATGTTTTTGTTTACATGTTGTTTGTTCCTTATTTTATTTTTTTTAAGGGAAAGGTATTGCACTAGAAGACATCCAGTCACCTGGACCTGGCTGGGTGCCTCAACTCTTCCCATCCCAACTGCAGTGCACAATAGTGTCCACACAGCTGTCTGGATCTACCATTCCACACACTGGTGGCCTTGGTCGCCTGGTGCTCAGAACATCAGAGCTGGCTCTGAACTAATGTTCTTTTTATTCAGAGGTGATTTCAAGTGCCCAGCACATCAGTTCGGCCATAGCAGAGGCTGGTCCGTTGTGAGGAGAGTCAAGTAGGAAAAACAAAACAGAAAAATCAAGTCTAGTTTGTCGTTTGCTTCAACAGTTCAGGCCATCTTTTCTCAAAGAACTTCCTCATGTTGTGTCCTGCTCGTCCGATTTCAGAATTGTCTTCGTTGAATTTCTCGCAGTTGTCAAAAATCAAATTCACATCAATGATGAATGTCTCAAGGTTCAGGTACCTGAAAATCAGAATTTCAAATAGTCACTGTATGCATGCGTGTTGTGTATTTTTGCTTCTAGGCTTCACCATATAAAAAATACAACAAGGACATGAACAAAATTGATCTACTCACTGGTTATTGATAATTTTCTCCTTAATGGTGGAGAGGTCCATGGGTTTCTTGATGACTTTTCTGTAGCCAGGGACAGCCTTGACATTCACTGGCGTAAGAAAAGGCCAAGCATCTGGATGGCTCTCCAACTCAGCAAGAAGCATCCTGAGGGCCAAATTAGCATTAGCAATTATAATACAATTCATTAATCTATTTTAAGATCTATGTACTTGTCTCAACAACTTGGGGGAAAAGAAAGGGCTACGTGCATGAGATGCTGAGTGTATGCTTGTTCGTATCTGGTAGAACCAGGTGTTCTTGAACCTGCTGCTATAGTTAATGCAGTTAGTGTTCTCACAAAGTCGTTGTCACACCCAACAGTGTCCGGACATACACTAATTGCATTCCCTACGCACGTAGCCAATTTTGGGGGGTAGTAAGTTGAGAGTTTACTGTAGTTACCTGCACAAAGCCAGGTCTCTTTCATTGTCCTGGACCACATTTGTGATCTTTCCTTTCTTGGCGCTGGAAGGGCCATCCTGCTTGGGCTGGCTTGAGGCTGGGCTCTCCGTTTCGGCTTTCCGTTTCTTGGTCTCCTTCGCTCCTTTCTTGGGAGTGCTGCCGCTGGTGCTCGCCGTGTCCTCCTCAGAGGCCTCCGACGGCTTCCTGCTCTTCTTCACCTCAGTGCTTTTCTTCCCTCCTGCTCCTGCCCCCTCCTCCTCCTCCTCCTCCTCCTCCGCAGTTGTTTGCTCCTCCTCCTCCTCCTCCTCCTGCTCCTCCTGCGGTGGTGGCTGCAGTGCTGGACGCTCCACTTGCTCCTGCCGCAGCCCGACTCTGCTGTTTCCTGTTCTTGTTGGGGGACTGATCACTAGCCTGGGTGATGGATGGATAACAAAGAGCAGCTCAGAGGATGCATCACTCATGCTATGACCTGACCTCTAAGCAGGCCAGATGCCCGGAACTTACTTTAAAAAGTGTGTGTGTGTGTGTGTGTGTGTGTGTGTGTGTGTGTGTGTGTGTGTGTGTGTGTTTGTTTTATTTTCGGAGCTACATTTAGTATGAAATCATTCAACTTGATTAGAATCAGGAAGATATTCAAGTGGAAATGCAATACCACATCTTGATTGAGAAAATTTCTTAATGAGCTAAAAAATGCTGCCTTGTGGTGGCCACTGAGGGGCGCTACCTTGGATATGCAGGCCGGACAGAACCAGTCTCCGTCGGGGATGGTGGTGATCTTGGGCCGGTGGCAGTAGGTGTGGCAGCCTTTGTCACAACCGTCACACAGAAGCAGCAGTTCCTCGTTGTCCCCTTTTCGGCAGATCTGACAAAACTGTACAGAAAGAGTGAAGCAAAGCACAGGGTGTCAATGTTGACATTTGTGTGTGTGTTTCTGGATATTGTTTACATACTCCTCAGATACACTAAGAAAAACACTAACATTAGACAGATAATACAAAGTTCTGTGGATTGCAACCAACTCTAATAGAGTTAATTTCTCTAACATCAGGCAGGCAACTGGAAAAAAAAGCTAATGTAAAGGAAAAAAAACGGCTATGAATTGTTTTTTTCTACAACAAAATGACTGTTTACATAGCCTAGCCCAAACTTGTTAGTCGGTCAAAAAGCAAGAGGGAGAGCAAGAGGGAGACTAAACTACGCACCACTTTCATGATGGACCTCTCCCAGGCGATGGACTTCTGGAGCTGCTGGACGCAGAGAGCCAGCTGAGCTGCACTGCGGACGTCCCCTAGGGCCTTCCGCCACACCTTCATGCCTGGCGCCACGTCCTCTTGACCGCTGTGCGCGGAACAACAACAACAACCAAAAAGAAAAAAAAAGAAACAGACGAGAGTAGAAGGAGGTCAGAGTTGTCAGATTGAGTGACAGTTAGAATATAAGAATTAAAATAACTGAGCCGACCAAGCCACCGCAGAAAGCCAAAAAAGTTCACAGAGAGAGTAAAACAGCCACCAGACAGATATAACACTGTGTGAATTTGTCCAAGCAGCCCCTTCCGTCTGGGAAAAATATACACTATTCCTCAGAGTCTGTCTGCATGCTGGGCAGCGTTACTATTGGACAGTCAGAAGATGTGTGTATGTATGGGGGTGGGTAGCAGGCCACAGCCACAATGCAATGGGTTTATATGATTCACCACAATTACCAGCAAAATGCACTGTGGAGTGGGGTGGGAGAAGGGAGGGGGAGGGAGGTTGATTTCACAAACCAATCAAAACACTAACAGGCAAAAAATGTTCCCTCCCACAGTGGACCCCAGTGGACAAATGGGCGGTGGGTGTGTGGGGCCACCAGAGACCAGGATGTGCATAGCCAGGAGGAGAAGAGTGCAGGAATGGGGGGTGTGGGGGTGTGGAGAGGGGACAAGACAGCGATGCAGGCTCCAGTCAGTCAGCAGAGAAGAGGGGGGTGGAAGCGGCAGAAGGCGGCGCTGGAATGAACAGGGGGATGACCTACCCATCACCATCAGCACTAGTGGATGGGACAGTGACTGTACCCACATTATCCAGCCTGATCTGAATGGTGGTACTTAAGGGGCTCTTCAGGTACCTTCGCTCGATGTTGCGCTCCAGCTCGGCCAGGCGGGCCACGGCTAGATCGAGCGGGTTGTTGGGGCGCCGCACTATGCTGCCGTTGCCGCCGTCCGGACGGTCCTCGCCAGAGGCCTTGCCACCAGTGGGGCTGAGCTTGGCCAGGGGCTTGTGCTCGTGGTAGACCAGGTCCTCCCGCTCCGACTGCGGGTCAGGGAACATCCAGCCCTACAGGGGGCAAAAAGGTGAAAAGGAGACATTTTTCAGTTATCTCAAAGAAAACATTTTGGGATCAAAAGCAGCAACTTTCTTAATAAATGTTTGTCTTAAAACCTGAGTTCAAAATCTGAGGAACTCAGATTTCTAAGTTGATTGGTCGCATATTCCAGATTAACTTCTGTTTCAAAAATTTCTGGTTGTTTGCTATTCAGGAGTCCATTTCCAAAAAGCATTGCTAACTAGTAGGCAACTTTGTTGGTTGCAATTCAATTTCCCATTGACAACTAACTAAGTTGCTTACTGGTAAGCAACTATGCTTTGGGAAACGGACCTCAGGTCAGTACAGAGGTCATAGGTCAGTGTTGGGGACTCACCTTGACCTGCAGGCTGGCCGAGGTCACCTTCCTCTCCAGCTCTTCCACCTGCTGGAGCGCTGCGATGTCCACCTCCATGGCCTGCTCCTCCACACACCAGCTCTCCAGCGTCTCCTCCGACACCTGGTTCTCCTCCAGCTCCGCCTCGTTAATCACAGACACTGGGGGGATACACAGGACAACACAGACAGTCAGTCACAGACACTGGGGGGCTACACAACAGAACACAGACAGTCAGTCACAGACACTGGGGGGATACGCAGGAGAGCACAGACAGTCAGTCACAGACACTAGGGAGCAACACCAGAGAATACTGACACTCATTCACAGACATTTAAGAGGCCTGAGCAGCGAACAGAGCCATAGGCACTACAGACCAGCCCAGTGAACACAGTCAGTCACAGTCACTAAGTGCCCTAACAAGCGATCATAGTTAATAATCACAGACACTACAGGCCCTCGATCAGCCTAGCAAACACAGAGTCAGTCACAGATGCTACCAACCAGCCCAGACCAGGAACACAGAGTCAGTCAGACACTAATGGGCCCAGTAAGCTAAGCAAACAGAGTCAGTCACTGATGAGAACACCATGCTTGCTTACTTACAACTACACTGTACTGAACAACTGAGTGACCCAGCCCAATTAATCATCCACCATAACCAGTGTATGTACTGTATGTGCTGACTACTGGAAATAGCCCACTTCCTGCAGGGGCATACAGTTCAACCAAAGGAAACCATGAGCAGAATAAACGCTGCTCTACTGGAAACTCACAACATCCTGACTTTTGTTGACACTGCATTTGAAGGCCTGTCTGTGTCGGTGTGTGTGTGTGTGTGTGTGTGTGTGTGTGTGTGTGTGTGTGTGTGTGTGTGTGTGTGTGTGTGTGTGTGTGTGTGTGTGTCAGGCTTGTGCATGTGAAGGAATTCCATTCCACTTTTAATTCATTTTTTTTTTTTTTTTTAAATTCATTCTTGAGTTTTATACAATCTTGGTGTGTGTGTGTGTGTGTGTGTGTGTGTGTGTGTGTGTGTGTGTGTGTGTGAGTGTGTGAGTGAGAGAGAGAGAGAGAGAGAGTGAGTGAGTGAGTGAGTGTGAGAGTGTGTGTGTGTGTGTGTGTGTGTGTGTGTGTGTGTGTGTGTGTGTGTATGAGTGATTGTGTGTGTGAGAGAGAGATCGAGGAGAGCACTGACCTTCTCTGTGTTTGGCACAGGACTGGGTGATGTAGTCCATGTGTTTCTGGAACTGTTTCTGCAGGGCCTTCTCCCTGATGCCCCGGCTGTGCAGGGCCTTCACCAGACAGCGCAGCTCCTCCAGATCCCCCAGCCTCCACCAGCCCGTCAGCATTTCTACACACCACACACACACACACACACACACACACACACACACACACACACACACACACATACATGAACATGCAATTAATTAACATAATTGTATGAAGTAATTTTTATGTATGTAATTACTTATCTATAGTGCATTTCCCAGCATGTACATTGTAATTAACCAAGAACAACATGCATGAATGTAAATGAAACCATGGCATCCTTACCCTCTGGTATGGGGCGTGGGGCCGGGTGGTCAGGCGGTCTGCTGGCCTCAATGGCGGGGGAGGGCACAGAGGGCAGCTTGTCGCTGAGAGGGCCCGGAGACTCACTCTTGCTGGTGCCCGCGCTGGGCGTGAGGAAGGGATTGCCGTTGCCCTCCGCGGACGGGTAAGCCATGCCCACGCCCAAGCCCAAGCCGGATGATGGGAGCGGGCTGGCGCCAGGAAAGTGCAGGTTAGGGCTCATCATGCCCGCGGGCCACCCGCAGAAGGGCATCCCCATTAAATTCATGCCCGACTTCCCCACCTGTGGAAACAAGAGCTGTGAGCCAGGGGGGAGAGAAGGGGGGAAAGCATGACTGGCAAATCAAAACAATGAGATACAGATAAAACACAGCTGGGAGGAAAACGGATGTGTTCCTAAACACTACATCAGGGCTCTTCAATTTTATCATCACAAAGCCAAAATATTCCTTAAGCATACAGTAGGTGTAATAATAAATATGTCATAAAAGTAACATTTTTATGAGGGGCCTAAGTAAAATACTGTCAAACTCACTGTTAAAATTTCTTTCAACATTAACGTTAGGACTACGTAGGTATCCTATACCATATTCAGTTCAAAAAGAGGCCCACAGAGTAACCACTACTGCAGTGTGGAACATGACTTGACCTGAGTAGCACATTAATAGTTATCTAAACTTAATGTGTTTCTCTAGCAGACATTTTCATTTACAAAAGGGAAGCAATCTGGGCGATCTGAGACAACATGAAATATAATCCGGCAGAATCAACATGAAGGGCGACAAAGATGACAGATTGGATGACACAGGGGGGTGTGTGCGCACCTGCGGAGGCGATAATGGGAAGTTATTGATCGCCGAAGCGGAGCTGCCGGGGTTGCCGGGGCTCAGGGAGACGGAGGTGGAGGCAGAGGCCGCCGGCGGGGGGTTGGGGGACAGAGAGGAGGGGGATTTGGGCCGGAGGGAAGAGGGGGCAGGCTGGGTGGGGGAGGTAGAGGTGGAGGTGGCTGTGGGAGGTGCTGCTGTAGGTGGAGAGGTGGAGCTTGCGGTCAGAGAGGAGCTGTCGCAGGGGGAGCGCGGTAGCAGGCTGAACCAGTGGCCACTCTTTTCTGTCAGCACGCGGAAGAGCTGGTCGTTGGGGAGGAGAGGCTGAGGGTAGCTGCCAGCACCGGGGCCCTTGGCAGGGCCGTTGAGGTACGGGCCCCCGGGGACCAGCAGAGGGGGCCCCACAGCACTCAGGTCTGGCTTGGTGTCCACAAGTGCAGGCTGGCCACTGGTCGTTGCCAAGGGGCTGCTGGGAAATGTAGTTGGTGTGTTGGTCGGGGAGCCGACAGAGGCTGCGCCCGTTGCGGTGGGGCTGCCGTCGTGGCTCCGTGAGGGGCTGCTGCCGGTGGTGGGCTCGGGCGACATCTTGGCCACCTCCAGCAGCTTGCTGAGCTTGGAGAAAGACCCGGGCTTCTGCAGGAAGAGGTTGAGCGAGTCCGTCTCGGCCTCCGCCTGTCGCTCGGGGGTGGGCGTCTCACGCTCCTGCTTCACCTCCACGGCGACCCCCAACGGCATCTTCTCTTCGTCCTCCTCCTCCTCCTCGGCCATCTCCTCGTCCTCCGTCGGCTCCTCCTTCACCTGCACCTGCTCGGCCGTCCTTAAACGCTCACGTTCCTTCTCCAGCTCCTCAGCTCCTGCAGAGAGAAAGAAAGAGAGAGAGAGAAAATAAATAAAGGCGGAAAATAAATAAATAAATAACAATCACTGCCTTTAAGCATCAACACTGCCTGACTAAATGGATGGGGTGGGTGGGGGGTGGGGGCTTGGCTCATTCACACAGGCCATGCATACTGATGGCACACATTAAAGGTCACGGAAGCGTGACTCTTATAAAAGAGATTTGCACCTGTTTCGTGGAGGGAACGGGCTTTCAGTAAAATGGAGAAATACCATGACACTGTACGCCCCAATAAATGTCACGTCTCAATGTCCAAGTGGGCCGTTTCAATTTTTCCCCGCGTTTACGGCCATATCGGTCACACCTGTGCGAGTGTGTTTTATATCTCTATAAAGACAGAGCGTGGTGGTGGTGGTGATTTGAGTGGTGAGGAGTGTGTGTGTGTGTGTCTCTGACCTTCTCCGCTCTCCATGCCCTCCACGAAGATGCCGCCACACTGAGGAAGCACCCAGTAGCGGCGCTTGTAGCGGTCCTGACCGAACATCATGGAGCGTAGCGAGCCTGAGGACTCAAACAGCTTACGGCGGACCTGAATCTGTTGCTGATGAGGGGATCAACAGAGAGATAGAGAAAGAGAGGGAGAGAGACAGAGAGAGAGAGAGAGAGAGAAAGAGAGAAAGAGAGAGGGGGGGTGATTCACCGTGAAAAAGAGAGATACGACACATTAATTAAATCAAATCAGAAATGTTATAAAATATCGTGTTAATCTTACAACGGACTTGCACCACTATCTTAATGCTTGATACAGAGCTAATCCAGTTAATCTGACTAATATGACCAAAGCCTTGGCTTCAGTCATGTGACTGGCTCTGATTTCCAGTTAATCCTGCTAATGTTTACCTTTGATAGTTTCTCAATCTGTTTCTCCAGCTCCTCCACGCTGGCACTCTGGTCCACCTCATCCTAGGTGAATGACAAAGCACAACTTAATGGCAGAGGAAATCACTGTGACATTTGCAGGTACATCAACACATACATTAGCCACACACACACACACACACACACACACACACACACAAAAAACAGTAAATAATAATAATAATAATAATAGGCCTAAAGGCCTGACATGATACCTCATCATCACAAGTCTCCACTTTCTTGCCCCTCTTGCACACATCTTCATCCTCATCGTCATCTTCGTCATCATCGCTGTCCTCGTCCTCATCCTCTTCATCATCGCTGTCCCCTCCTTTCCTCTTGCGCTTGCGGCTGGCTGACGGCGTGCCCATGGACGGGGTCTCCTCCCCTCCGTTGTTACCATCCTTCTTCCCCGTCCGCTTGGCGTAGATGCTCCTCATCCTTCAGCGAAAACACAGAGGGGGGAAACACACAGAATAACAAACACACAGACGGCCATTTTAGAATGCAGAAAAACATACACATGCACATAAAAACACTCACACAAGATTCTAAATCAGGCTGCATATTGCATTAAGCCAACAGGCAAAATAAAATAATTATATATGTGTGTGTGTGTGTGTGTGTGTGTGTGTGTGTGTGTGTGTGTGTGTGTGTGTGTGTGTGTGTGTGTGTGTGTGTGTAGTCAAAGGCAGCCTTGGAGATACTCACTTGCGAAGCTTGCCCTCAATCACCCACTTGTCTCTCCTCAAGTTTGTCATGTGATCGATGTTTTTGTCAATTTCACTGCAGGGGAGAGATGGAGAAAGACAGTGAGTGACTGAGGGAAATCGAGACAGAAAGAGAGAGAGAGAGAGAGAGAGAGAGAGAGAGAGAGAGAGAGAGAGAGAGAGAGAGAGAGAGAAAGAGAGAGAGACGAAGAAGAAAGAGAGAGAGAGAGACCGAGCGCTCAGTTTTCGTCTCTGCCTTCTTTTGTTTACACTGGTATTTGCATGGAGGAGACTGGGCTCAAGAGCAAACAATGTCAAGTGCCAGGTGTACAGCAGCTGAATGCTAAGCAACAGTATCAGTGTTTTTGATGTGCGTCAGACAGTCAGGCAGTGCAGATTCCTCTGTGCCCGATAGCCTGACGCTGTCACTAGGCTTTCTGATACACTTTTAAGAGCAGCCGCAGTCAGTTAGCCTCTTGAGATAAAACACAAGTCTAGCAAATTCCCACCGCGTTAATTAAGATTGTTTGTTTCAGTGCTTCACATGACAGATTTTGGGGGGAAGAAACTCAACTGAAATCTACATGTCCACAAAGGATTACATGTCATGCTAAATTTAGCATTTGTCATTTAGCATGTCAGGCTAAAAAAAGTGACTAATCAGTCTAAATGTTTCATCTTTAATCTTTCAATCTCTACTTTTTTTTTTACATTGTAAAGCTTACCAATAGTCCACAGCATTTTATACAGCAATATAAAGCATTTTTATCATACATAAATAAAATAATGATAAAATGCATGTTCAGTCATAAATAAATCATGCATTTATGAAAGGTAGCAAAAAAAAAATAACTATAGAGGACTCTAGCCCTGTACTAGGAAGGTGTGCAACATTCATCCTCCCTCCATGTCTCACCTGACCACACTCTTGCTGCAGGCCAGCTCGTTGACCAGGAAGGCCAGGATGGAGGCTTTCTGGGTGGGGGTGTGTGCCTGGAAGGCCTTGGTCCTCAGGCTCTGGGCCAGAGCTGCCAGATCCGTCTGCAGAGGCCCGCAGTGGGCATCCATGTAGATCTGCAGGATCTCTGACACGTTGTCCCGGTTGATGCCAACATTGGTCAGGTGCTCCCCCAAGGCCGTCTTGGCCTGGAACCAAACGCAAGGAGACAGCCAGAGAGGGATGGGGGAGAGAGAGGGATGCGGGAGAGAGAGAGAGAGAGAGAGAGAGGGAGGGCAGGGAGAGAGGGAGGGAGAGAATGGGTGAACTTGAAGAGTTCTATTTTCTATTTTCCACGCAAAAAAAAAAAACAAAAAAAATCCTTCCTATCACTGCCACAAAGACGAGTCTCTCTCTAATTTCCCCACGCAGAGCTTTTGGAGAAATAATCGAAAGCCTAATGAAAAAAGAAAGAAAGAAAAAAAAAATAGCGTGACTAACTCTTCAAGATTAAGCGTGGGTGAAATTGCTTTGGGAATGAACCAAAAATTCGTCTCTTATTGTAGATACCCTGTTAAGAGCTCCAAACACAGTTAGCCTCTGAAACAGATAAGCCCAATTCATTTAGCCGTACTGAGTCGACCGCACTGATAAGGGCCTGCTTGTGTGTTCTAATCACTATAGTGCACGCGTGCCTGTAGTGCTCCGTGTACACACTAATTGGCCCTGCTTACATCACACTCACAGCGCATCTGTTCTAGTGTGGGATAAATCAATACAGTACGCGCTCTACCTTTGTTCTTCAAACAGTAATGTGGCTTTGCAAACAGCTAAATAATATACAGCATAAGTGGACATAATATCTAGCCTGGGCTTGCTCATACTGCCAGCCTACATAACTTAATTCCCTGGTTTAAGGCTCTTGATTCTTGACGCTGGTAAGAGTGCGCAAGCCTAGTTACGTCTTCAATATTAAAATTCTATATAGTTTTGAAAGGTGCTCACAATAAAAAGCAATCCATCAGTCCTTCTATAGCACATAGGCTTTCAAATGCTTCCTTTATAAAGCATGACTGGCATCTCTGGCTCGCTCTCTCTCTCTCTCTCCTTCCCTGTCTAGTGTGTGTGTGTGTGTGTGTGTGTGTGTGTGTCTTACCCTGTGTCCGGGGGGTAGGCCGGGGTCGGAGACGGCTGCGCTGAGCATGCGCACCAGCAGGTCCTGGAGCAGCTGGGCAGCGGGACCCACACTGAGCAGGCCCTCCTGCATCGGCCCCAACCCTGGCACGTCGGCCGCAGGGTCCATGCCCAGCACGTGGCCGAAGCTGCGCAGGAACTGCAGAACCATCAGGCACTCGGAGAACGTGGCGCCCGGTAGGAGTAGGCCTGGCACACGGGTGAGCACTGGGAGAGGCTAGGGGAGGAGAGAAAAGAGGGAAGGAGAGAGAAAGGAAGAGGGAAATAGAGAAGGAAGAAAGGGATAGATAGAGAGAGAGAGAGAGAGAGAGAGAGAGAGAGAGAGAGAGAGAGAGAGAGAGAGAGAGAGAGTGTGAGATGATCCACACTATCTGCACACACATTTCACTCAACCAAAGATGTTTACATGGCTTAAGGCTTATCAGAGATATTCAAAACCATGAGATGTAATTATCTAACTTCTGATCTTTAATGGCCTGGCCCACACCTCCACTCTGGCACAGCGCCTGACAACGTAACTGTATGAATCAGATTCTTTCTGGGCACACAATCATCCATACACACATGGGGAGCCAGAGGTGGAGATTATGAGAGCAACTGTGTGGATCCACTGAGAGTCTGCGTTTCATTCAGTGGCACTTCCAGTAGCCAATCCTGGGCCACATGTCATTGTGGGCAGTATTCTTTCAGGCGCAAAAAAGTGCTTAGTGCAGGCTGAAACACATTGAAGGCTGAAACACTTTTGGACTTATTGAATATCTGGGCAGCTGAGTGAGGTGACACTTCCCCTTCTCCCTCTCTCTTCCTTTCTCTCTCTCTCTCTCTCTCTCTCGTTTGGGACAGGACAGACCAGACATCCTGGAGCCTGGAGCTCCGTCACATGGAAATGATGACCAGTGCTCTGCTTCCTGCCCTGGGCTGGGCTGAGCTGAGCTATGCTGTGCTGTGCTGTCCTGTGGCTCTCGCTCATGTCAGGAGCCTCTTGATGGCAGCACACTGACCCGCACAGAACCTTCTCCATCTCAGCGCAATCCAATACGGCAGATGCTATCAGGGAGCAGCGTCATCCTACAAAGGGTGCCAAGAAACAGGGCAGCCGGAGCGAGAGCGTGATCGAGAGTGAGAGCGGGGGGCCTCGGGGGGGCCAGGCAGGCTCCATTGCTTAGGGTGGTTTACACTCGAGGCAGAGAGGGGGAAAATAACCCTCATCATAAAAGCTGAGGGAAACAGTATAGGGGATCAGTGAGATATCTCTCTGGTGAATGAATGTGATATGGGCAAAAAGCACTTTTGCTGTATTTAGAGGGGAGGGAAGGGAGGAGAAAGAAAGAAGAAGAAGAAAAAAAAAAGATTCAATTTGCCCTCAATCAGGGAGTGGAGAAGAGTAGCAGGCTGCTCATATCCTGCTCATACACACCCTAGGCTTTATGGCCCTTCTCACCCCGCATCCATCCACCCATCCAACAGAAGGGAGAGTGTGTGTGTGTGTGTGTGTGTGTGTGTGTGTGTGTGTGTGTGTGTGTGTGTGTGTGTGCATATGTGTGTGTGTGTGTGTGTGTCCCTGTGTGTGTGTGTGTGTGTGTGTGTGTGTGTGTGTGTGTGTGTGTGTGTGTGTGTGTGTGTGTGTGTGTTAGAGTGTGTGTATTAGAGTGTGTGTGGGGGGGATTAGGCTAGGTTACCTTATGATCGGCGAGGCACATGTCTTCATTGGGCTTCTTCAGCTCCCTGGCCATCTCCAGCTCCAGCCGGCGCAGCTCCAATTTCCGCTCCTTGTTTAAGCGCTTCTCGTCTCGCTTCTCCTGCTTCACGCGCTCCCTCTCCTGGAGCCAAATGAACAAGGGAGAGAGAGAGAGAGAGAGAGAGAGAGAGAGAGAGAGAGAGAGAGAGAGGGAGGGAGAGAGAGAGTGAGTTAACAGTGCGTGCTATCGGCACTGCCGCAGACAATCGCGTTAAGGATTATGTCATTACAATTCAGTGGGAGCGCCGGGCCTCACGCTTATAAATTGCGGCGCTTTCACAGAAAATTGCTGTGAGGCCGGATTCTCAGTTTTATTCACAGTCCATATAATCTGGGGGAGGGATGGGATTGGGGAAGGGGGGGAAGAGAAAAGGGAGAGGTGGGTGGACAGAAGGAGGGAGGGACAGGAGGGAGGGAGAGAAGGAGGGAGGGGAGGAGGGAGGGGTATGATGACCAAAAGCTTGTAGGAGTCTGAAAGAGTGTTGTGGTTACGGAAGGAGAGGGGTGTGGAGTTGGTGTGTGTGTGTGTGTGTGTGTGTGTGTGTGTGTGTGTGTGTGTGTGTGTGTGTGTGTAAGAAAGAGAGAGTGAGTGAGTGGGAGGGAGTGCACACCTCGGCTTTCTTCCTGGCCTCTACAGCTTTCATCAGCATCATGTGCTGCCGCCTCCTCTCCCGCTCCTGACAAAAGCACAAACACATTAGACATCAGAGAGAGAGAGAGAGAGAGAGAGAGAGAGAGAGAGAGAGAGAGAGAGAGAGAGAGAGAGAGAGAGAGAGAGAGAGAGAGAGAGAGAGAGAGAGAAAGAAAGAGAGAGAGAGAGAGAGAGAGAGAGAGAGAGAGAGAGAGAGAGAGAGAGAGAGAGAGAGAGAGGGAGGATGTTGTAAACTTAGAGTGGTTTGAGAGAAAAGTGGTAGATGAAAAGAAGGGAGGAAGGAGAGTGTTCAATCACAGAGTGGGGTAGAGAAAAGAAGAAGTGAGAGGAGGAAAAAGAAGAGAAGAAGAAGAGAAACAAGGAGAAGAGGAGGAAGAAAAAAAAAGAGAGTGCATCGGCTGTGGATACAACAACGAATCAGCACATACAAATATAGCACAGCGAGGAGAAGGGAGGAGAAAATAAACTGAAGCAACACAAATAAACACAGACAGCAAAAACAAATGGCCTGGCTGTGTGGATTATTGAGAGGAGAGCTCAAAGAGAAGAACACAACATCAGTGGTGGTGCTGGTGGTGGTGGTGGGAAAGCAACAGTTACTGTACGGAGGAGTAGGGACAGAGTGGTGGAGGAAGAGGAGGATGAAGAAGAGGAGGAGGAGGAGGAGGAGGAGGAGGAGACACATACAGTGTGAGTTAGCGTTTAGCTCGGAGGCCTGTTTGCATAGGCAGCATGAGGAGGCAAGCAGGCTTGGCTGCTAGCGTAGCGGTCAGTTAACTAAACATCTGCATCTGGAGGTGAAGGGGGGGGGGGCAAGCAGGCAATATGGAGCAAACGAGGGGGGGGGGGTGTCAGAGGGGGCCTTAAAGTAGGAAACTTTTTCAATTACGGCATGTGTTCTCCATTACGCCGGAGGCTACCAGGGGCCTGTTTGTCATCTCACAGTACAAAGGAAGTACAATTAAAAAAGCTGGGAGGATTTTAAATGGGGTTGGAAATAAGCTCGCCCGCGATCAATGGCCCTTCTCCCCGTATTAAGATTTCAGGCAAATGCATGAATAATGGCGCGTTACTTTTAATAGTTTATGGATTAAAAAGGGCGGCCTGAGAGGGGCCTTGAGAGGAAATCTTTATCTGTGCTCGGCGGCTGACTCAAAACGGGATAGATGATTTCCGCCTGCTCCGCTAGCGTGGCAAACGCTTCGCCATTTTGTTTTTCCGTCTCATTTCTTAAGAGCTTTTTAGGAGAGGGATGGTGGAGGGGGGTTGATGCTCACAAGTGGAAACAGACAATGCCTGCTTATGTGTATGTCGGCATTCACATTGACATGTGTGTTTATATAGGAATGTGGGGAAGTATGTTACTGCCTGCGGGACGCAATATGTGTGCATGTGCGCATGTTTGTATGTGTGTGTGTGTGTGTGTGTGTGTGTGTGTGTGTGTGTGTGTGTGTGTGTGTGTGTATGTCAATATGAATATGTGTGCATGTTTGTATATGTATGTGTTTATGTGATTCTCTGTGTGTGTGTGTGTGTGTGTGTGTGTGTGTGTGTGTGTGCATGTTTGTATATGTATGCGTGTTTCTGTGTGTGTGTGGTGTTCGCACCCGTGTAGTCTGTGTGTGAACTGAAGGGGTGGGGGTCGTGTGGAGGAAGAGCTGGAGAGAGGGAGAGAGAGAGAGAGAGCTCTCATATATCAAGCCCAAAACGAGTGTGGAATGAAGGAATGGCGCCCTGATGCTGGGGATTTGGCCAGAGGTCAGCCACCAGACGGGACAGCTGCTTCTCACAAGGGGGGAATGAAGTGCTCTTTTATGGGCTCAGTGGAGCTGCGCCCACTTCAAACGAAACAGCACAGGCCAACACATACATACAGTGCAACACAACACCAAACAAGATAGATACAACTCCACAATGGAATGGGGGGTGGGTGGGGGGGTGAGTCCTTTCAGACCGTGTGACAGTGCATTGCAGGCTCAGATGGATCAAGACGGGCAAGTATTTTTTGTTTGTTTTTTCAGGGGAAAACTACTGTTCACAAAAAGGTTTGGAGTGTAATGACAAAACAGGTGGTCTTTCTCACAGAGATCACAAGGCAGATGTAGAAGGCAAATAAATGCACCTTGCCGGAAAAAAAGCCATGCAGAAGGAATGTAGAATGACAGCAGCCAGAGCTATACTTTATGCACTGGTATGACAAACCATATATCACAACCAACTCACAATGCAGATGTTAGATGGACAAAAGTAAACGTACCCATACCATATCTAGTCTAAGCCTCTCCAACTCCTGAGAGAAAGAGTTGGCAAAGTATTACAAGACAGGAAAAAAAACAAGTCACAAATCACAAAGTTTTTTTCTTTCTGTTTTTTTTTTTCTTTCTTTTTCTTTTTTTAGTAAGAATCCCAACCAACAACCCTTAAGACAGCTGCAACCCAATACACCAAGGCTGGCAAAGGGAGAAAAAAATCTGTGGCAGAATAAGGAGAAGAAACATGAAAATAAATCAAAAACCACCCAGTACTTTTTTTTATCTTTTCTTTTCTTTTTTTCTGGAGTGGTTACATCAAACAGAAAGGCCCATTTTTTCCCCCAGAGACTCGGGAGAGAGGGAGCCGAAAGTGGAAATGACGGGCGTGGTGGGGTGCTGGAGTGTGATACCCACCTGGTGCTTCAGAATGACTGCCTGCTGTCGGCGCATCTCCTTCTCCTGAAGCAGCCAACGCAGGAGGGAAGGGAGCGCGGGGGAGAGAAAGAGAGAAAAAGAGAGAGAGAAAGAAAGAGGAGGGGGGGGAAAAAAGATAAAACTAAATTAAAAATCCAAACAGACTCTCATTTCCATTACCGAGAAAGAGAGGGGGGTGGTGGCGGGTGGGGTAAGGAAAAAAAAAAAAAGCTGACACTCCAAGTGCCAAAGTTTTTTTCCCCTCTTCCCTCCTTTCTTTTTTTTTTTTTTTTTTTTTGTTCTTTCTACTTCTCCCAGCACTTATTCCTCTGAAGGTTTCAAATCCCCCTAATCTGATTGACAGGCGTGGAGCTGGGCCAGGATGCCAAGTGGAAACACTGGAGTCATCTACAAGCAGCAGTCAGGGCACCAGCCCCCACAGTGTAGCATCCTTGCTAAATGATAGATATTCATACACTACGTATACACACTCGTTATTCATACACTACATATACACACTCGTTATTCATACACTACGTATACACACTCGTTCTGGGGCTTACATGAAGATCCTCAGAAAAAAAAACGATAACCTCCAAAACATGTTCTGTGTGACACACTCAACGATATTTGAGATGGGCGTCACAATGAGTTTTCCTGACACTGGAATTCCATGATGGAATATGGAAAACTCTGAACATGGCTACTGCTCAGAGAAACCAGTAGCACATGCAGTCATGTTAATCAGCACAGAAAAAACTCAGTCAAGACTTATTTTAGTTTCATCATCATTCTGGACTGTCTTGCTTTAAGGGCTGAACAAGCGAGATTTATTAAAAGAGAAGAGACTCATCTAACCTTAATGCGTTTCTCAGCCTCCAGGATTTTGGCATTGGCAGCCTCTTCTTTCTTTTTCCGCTTGGCCTGGGCATGAAAAAACAGTTGGGACAGATCAGACAGCCGCATCACAATCAGTGGAAAACACACACCCACACACACACTACAAACACACAAACACACACACACACACACACACACACACACACACACACACACACACACACACACACACACACACACACACACACACACACACACACACGAAACACAAAAACCAACACGCACACTCATTCACGCACATATTCACACGCACACAGCTCTGTCAGCAAACTGAAGACATTTTTTTCTTCTTTCACACACAGGCATTATTCTGCATGCACCTCATGACCGCAATAAAGCCAGAAACTTTGTTCAAACTCACGCACAAAGCGATTACATTTGCAGGTTTTAACCCACGACACACAGTGCTCATTTTAATAAATATGACACAAAGTCAATGTCAAGGATTTTGGATTAACTTAGCAAACCGCTTGATTGAAAGGACAGAGGGGATGGGGAGGGAAGAGAGAGAGAGAGAGAGAGAGAGAGAGAGAGAGAGAGAGAGAGAGAGAAAAAAAACTGTTTAACACCATAAGGGTATACAGTAAATGAAAATCATTATTGGAGCCTATTAAAATCGAATCGAAACACTAGGGGGGCTTAAAAAGTGTCGGGAGGTGGAAGGAATAAATTAAGAGAAATTCCAATATGTGGTTACGAGCCGAGGCAAAAAAAAAAAAAAAATCCTGTTAGATCCACTAGCTGACCGTGTCGACTTACGGAGACTTTGCCTGGGTGCGACTAAAAGGGGATGCTGCCTCAGTAATACAGTGACAGCAGTGCACACTGACTAAGGGGACGGCGCATAAAAGCATATCTAAACTTCCAAGCTGCTAATGCTAGATGTTGTTTATGTCAGTAAATAAAATGTGTTTACTGTACTGTATAACACAAACATGGGTCAACAAGAGGTCACTCCTGCACCAGCATCATACATGTTAGCCTTTCTCCTGCTATGGTTTTGTGAGCAATGATGACTGAATACAACAAGAAAAGTAATCGTCACCAAGAGTTTTAATGTGCCTTTTTCAGTGTGTGTGTGTGTGTGTGTGTGTGTGTGTGTGTGTGTGTGTGTGTGTGTGTGTGTGTGCGCGCTTGCATGGTTAAAGATGGTTGAAGTGAAACTCTGGCCATACCTCAAGAATCTGCTGTGCCCGGAGCTCTTTCTCCATGCGAATTTGCTGAATCCGCTTGATCTTCTCCTGTTCAGATGAGTGCAGGAGAGAATTAATGGATTGAATCTGCAGCCTCCTTCGCTGCTATGGCGGCCAAAGTAATGTTTTAAACAGTGCAGAGAATATCTGTGCCTTCTCAATAGACACTGCTGATGCAAGAACAAAAAGGGTGTCTTAAAACACGTGTGAAGAGGCCTGTTTTTAAAAAGGGGGGTTTAAAAGGCAGATCACATACGGACGCTCTTCAAAGCGCCGTTCGTGTCGTCAGATCTCCTTCTGGGAGCGGGGGAACAAAGCTCGCCTCTCATGTGTGCACAGGAAGATGCGTGTCACATTGTGTAAGAAAAACGGACAAGCAAAGCGATGCTCTCTCTCCCTCCCCAAGAAAGGCAGCAGGGGACGGGGGGGACTGGGGGTTAAGACAAAAGGTCTCCTCACCTGCTGCTTGAGAATCTTCATCTGCTCCTTCTGACGCCTCTTCTCCTCCGCCGCCATAATGGCTGTAGGGGACAAAAAAGAAAACAAAACAAAACAAAAACAAAAACACAAAAGGGCAGTTGTGAGATCTGTGTCGGAGGGGTTTGTTGTTGCGTATTGGCAAGGGGAGGGGTCAGGGGTCAGAGTGTAAGGCTAGATTGCATAGCATGCTGGGAGAGGAAGTGATGCATGTGTGCGCACCTTGCTGCTTCCTGGCTTCCTTGGCGGCCCGGGCCATGGCCTGCTTCTCCAGCTTCCGCATCAGTTTGATCTGAGCGGCCTGCCGTGCGATTTCTGCCAAAAAAAAGAAACCTTCATGAGCATCTTTCTCATTATTCCTGCTTAGCTTTCAGCCAGGATAGCCACCATTCTGAAATAATGCCTACAAGGATGGCTAGCACACCTCCTATGCCATCACTTGGCCCCTAACCATGAATGACTGTCTTTAAGAATGATAGCCTGTTCACCACCATCCATTTCTAAAGGGTCGAGTGAGTCATTTTCGTAAACGGCCAAAAGGTGTCACTGTGGAGCAAGAAGGGGCCAGGAAAATCCCCCGTGCTTGGAAACCGCACTTGAACCCACCATGATCCCCAACACAAGGGCAAACAGCACCTCCATTGGCTGGCACGAGACCCAGAGCAATCCCTCTGTAATTACTGTGTGCGTAGAGGTGTTGACACGTGTGTGTGTGTGTGTGTGTGTGTGTGTGTGTGTGTGTGTGAGTGTGTGTGTGTTAGCTAAACAAACCCACCTTGGGCTTCCAGCTTGCGGAGGAGCTTGGCCTCACTGGGGCTGGGGAAGTCGGAAGCTCCAACGTTGGGCGGGCGGCCCTTCCTGCGTCTGGACTGGGAGCTTTCGCCCGGGCTCTGCTGCTGCTGCTGTGGGTGCTCGTTGGTGGGGGGACGCCCGCGTCTCCCCTCCATGGCTAATATACGGGGAATGATCTCCTCCTCCTTCAGAAGCACCCATTGCAAGCCCTGTGCAAACAAGGCCAAGCCACATGAGACAAACCCTGCACACCGTTCTCCCTCTCCCTATTCACCCCTGCACTACAGATCCAACACACACATTACTGCTTGATCCCTGACAAAAAGGATCACTGGATCTATTTGTTAGGTAAAATGGGGGGAAATAGCTTTGTGTGGGAATCTGTCTTTTTCTATTTTGCAGCTTTGACTGACTAGATCTTGTTTTACTAATGTTTCAGTGGGGTACAAAGGCTCCAAACATTAACAGAGAGGGGAAATAAAATATTATTCAGTAAATAGTGAGTGTTAATTTGTTACCTCAGGTCCCTCCCTGGCTTCATAGAAGTCACCAACTTTAATCTTCGCGCTGAAGCTGAAGTTATCTCTTGTGATATCACATATTCCATTTCGAGCCAAATACTGCAGTTAAAAAAATATATTTTAAAAAAATCAATGAAACACATCAGTATTAAGAATAATGATCACAAAGCAACATAAAGCTACTGATCCCAAGCTGAGCATTAGTGAGAAGACACGTTTTTATATAAGTGCTCTATTATGATAATAATCCTTGACATGCAAAATATAACCCCATTTAGAATTTACACCATTTATATAGTAAGAGGGAAACACTAAATCCAACAGAAAATACACAAACACACACACACACTCCTATACACAGACACCCAACCACACTCATACACACACAGCAGAAAAAAAATTAAGCACTTTTCAGTGGCCATTATTTTATCTGACAACAATTCCCATTTTTTAAAGTCATTAGCATGGGATTTAACCCATTAAATTCAACAACCATTATAAATTTTAAATATTGTTATGGAGGTCATTAAAACAAAAAGCCTCCAAAATGCCTTAATTTGTTTATTGTCAAAGATATTCAGCCTAGGGGTAATAGCCGGAAATAAAGGGTAGCTCAGTTGCCCAGGTGTACAGATACTCAGAGCATCACAATGCTACATCCTGTCATCAAAAACTTTTTTAATTAACGGAAAATGAGAGCGAGATTATTTTCTCGCTACATGTCACCTACCTTAACAACATCTGGATACTGTCGCAGCTTCTTGCCACAGGGACCGTAGTACGCCACGTCTCCTTGCAGACGTCCGCCTACGTTCCTGATGCGGGTCTCCCTCTGCCACCTGCACAAAACATCAGGCGCCCAGACCGCCATTAACGGAGCTATTCATCTTCAATCAGCCATCGCTCCTCACGACGTCACCTCGTGAACAAGCGTAATTACACTAACCAAATAAAGCACTGGCGTGGACAAACAGTGCCCGTAGCTAATCCTTTCTACATGTATAAAAATAAATAATAATAAAAAATAAATAATCAGGCAGGGGATTGGGATGGGTGGGGGTGATGGTGGTGGTGGTGCTGATGGTGGCCTTGGGTATGCAAGCCAGGCGACAAATAAGGAGGGTTTCGGCTGAAGCGATCCCATTTTCCTCCCGTTCATCACTCATTCAAAGCAGCCGCGCGCTGCCCGCGGTTCCCTGACAGCTGGTCGTCAATACTGAGCGTGTCCTTGGGAGCACCGAGTGGAGCGGGGCTGTTTATAACAATGAGCTCGGTGACGGGAGACCTGCCGGGGTCGAGACCTTGCCCAGCCCAGCCCAACCCCACCACCACCACCCCCCATCCCCCTACACACACACACACACACACACACACACACACATACACACATACACACATACACACATACACACACACACACACACACACATACACACCCATACACACCCATAACTGCCCCGGGTTCATGCAGGAATGGAGAAAGGGAAAGAGAAAAAGGGAGGGAGAGAGAAAAAAGAAGGTAAATGAAGTGGAAAAAGGAGGGGGAAAACAGACAGAAAAGGTGAGAGGAAGACAAAAGAAATAAAAACAGTCAAATGTGACCGGATATGAGAAGAAAAGAAAAAAATAATAGACGACATGATGTTTGAGTAGGAGAAAGAGTTAAAAAAGGAGAGATGGTGAGGAAGACAGAGAGAAGGTAAGAACAAAATGCAGATTAGGTGACAAAGAAAAGAAGTGAAAGCCACAGGAAAGAAAAAAGAGCTAGAGAGAAAAAAGAAAGAAAGAAAGAAAGAAAGAAAGAACAAGCAAGGGGACCGCTGTGTGTGTGTGTGTGTGTGTGTGTGTGTGTGTGTGTGTGTGTGTGTGTGTGTGTGTGTGTGTGTGTGTGTGTGTGTCCTACAGCTGGCTGCAGCTGTGGCCTGTGCAGCTCCACTGGGGGAGCCGTGTGGCCATGCTCCCCTCCATCTGTAATGAAACCTCCAGCAGGATGGACAGGTGCCAAGGTGAACCACCGCAATCCCCTCTCCGCCACGCCTGGCCTCTCGCCATCCTTTCTTTTTTAGCCCTCCTCCTTTTTTCTCTTCTTTCTTTTCTTTCCCTTCTTTTTCTATGGAAGCAAGGCTCAGGAGCTTACGAGAGGCTGAGATGACGCTGATATCCTGAGCTGCGTCTGTAGTTCTGCACGTCGCTTGTCTCTCTTTCTTTTTTTCCACTACTCTGTCCATCTTCTTTTCTCTCTCTCTTTTTTTTGTGAGTGTGTGTGTGTGTGTGTGTGTGTGTCGTCTCGCCTTGCATCTGCTGAGGGCCTGCTGATGAAAAACATCCCCTGGCAGATGAAAGGGACGGCTGGCGGATCAGTTGCTGTTGTAAGGGGGCTGCTGATGTTGTGTGTGTGTCTCTCTGTGCGTGTGTGTGTGTGTGTGTGTGTGTGTGTGTGTACTGTGTGTGTGTGTGTGTGTGTGGACTGGATGTGGTTAACCCCACCTATCTCTGCACTGCTCTCTCACTTCTTCCGTTCTCTGTTCTACTGGGACCCCCCACCCCACACACACAAACACACACCTGCTAGCTTCACACACACACACACACACACACACACACACACACACACACACACACACACACACACACACACACACACACGCAAGATCTAGACAGACTCATCACCGCAGCATGTGTAAGCGAAAGCAGACTGCTGGTCTTGATGTGAGTCAAGCGGATTCATACAAAGGAAACCAAACCCTGCACTTAAACCCTGCACTGCCTTTATTTGTTTTCTCCTCTCCAGGCATGAATAACTCTGAATGCCACGTACCTGACGAGTCAGACGAGACACACAGCGCCTCAGAGTTGTGTGCTTGTGTGTCAGTGGAAGAGAGAGTGTGTGTGTGTGTGTGTGTGTGTGTGTGTGTGTGTGTGTGTGTGTGTATGTGTGAGTGAGTTTGTGTGTGAATGTGTGTGTGTGTGTGTGTGTGTGTGTGTGTGTGTGTGTGTGTGTGTGTGTGTGTGTGTGTGTGTGACGTACCCAAGCTCCAGAGGGATCCTCAGCTCCCGTTCGTCTGTCACTCTCTTCCTCCTGCCTCCTGAGCCTGCGGAGGGGTGTGTGTGTGTGGGGGTGGGGGTGGGGGGTGGTGTGGGATTGGGGAAGGGGGGGGGTGTTGTGGAGGGGGTAGTTGTTGGGTAAAAAAGACATGAGTGACGCTTATAAGCACAGGCACTTCATCTCTGGAGCTCATTCACCCACTGTAGCAAACCCCATTTCTCCCGTCTAACTCTGCCTTCTGTTTAGTCAGTCGGCGGATGGCTGTCTTCTGAGGCAACATGCCGTGCAGTGAAACTAAAGTGCACATTACGCTTTTTTTGCTCTCTATTTTTTTTTTCTTTCTTTCTTTCTTTCTCATGAATATAGGCATCACTTCCTCAGGAACTGAAACCATGACTTTATAAAGCGCTCGTTATGCACTAATCGTGCCAACAATTGCGTGACAAATAATGTATTTATAGTTGAGCTGCATATAATAGACCACATCACTGTGCTTTGTTAACTGCTCTCAGCATCTAATTACATAAATAAAAACAACAAAAAAATAAAAAGAGTGTATGCAGTAGACTATGGTCAAATTGCCCAATAGCTCCATACCTGGGGGAGGGCTGAAGGCAAACGAGGAGGTCGGCGTGCTGTGATAGGCCAGCGTGGCAGTGTTGGTCACAATGGTGGGCGTGGTCAGGCTAGGTGCTTTGATGACCTGCAGGTTGAGAGGGGATAGGCCGGCGGCAGCGGCCAGGCTGGAGGAGGAGCTGAGCAGGGCGGAGGCTTTGGCCAGCTTGAGTGGGGTCCGCTCCGTCTCGGTGTCGGTGGCCGTCTCGCTGCGCTCCTTGCGGCCCTCGGACGCGTCCGTGTCACTCAGGTTGCTCTCGGAGTCTGAAAGAGTAGGGTATTGAAAAGCAATGAGTATTTTTTCAAAAACCCAGCACTGTGACCCGACAACGGTTTTGACACAGAGACATTTAGAGTTAATGTTAGTGTGAGTTAAAGCCCCTAACTCAAGTACTGTTCATTCCATTTCATCAGTCCATTTGTTATTGTTGTAACCGATAATGCTTAATATTGAGTGTACAGAACTTCGATTTTCCTAATGATGCTACATGGCTGACCTGATTGGCTGTCAGAGTCTTCGTCATCATCGTCGTCGTCTTCGTCTTCATCGTCATCCCAATCCTCCTCGTCCTCGGCAGAGTCATTGGAGTCCTTGCTGCTGGGGATGTCCGACTCCGTCCCGCGGAACAGGTCCACCAGCGACTGCACCAGGTGGCTCTGTTGCCCCGGACTGGGCCCGATGGCCGCCGCAGCCGCAGCCGACGCCACAGTCATGGGCAGCGCCGTGACCACCTTACTGGGCTTGCCTTTGCGGGACCTGGGCGTGCTGGTGGTCGGGCCCGATGCTGCCACCGCCGCTGTAACCGAGGCGGAGACGGCAGAAGCAGCAGACACCATGGGTGTCGTCGACAGGGAGGAGGAGTGTTCGCGGGTGCCGGTGGTGGTGAGGTTGACGGGCGTGGAGAAGGGGGGGCTGGTGGCTGCCAACAGGGGCCTGTCGGGGGTGCGTCCGTGCCCACCGCGGGGCTTGGTGATGAGGGCCAGAGGCGCCTCCTGCACGGCGCTCTGGATCACCCCGTTGGGCTGAGGCGAGCGCGGGCGGCCTAGCAGCGTGCCGGCCAGGAAAAGGTTGGAGTGGACGCCGTAGGGAGGCAGAAGTTTGTGGCCAATGCCGGACACGCTGTCTGAGGACGAGAGTTTGGGAAGAGGCAGTGAGGAAGAGGAGGTGGAGGAAGAGGAGGAGGAGGAGGAAGAAGAGGAGAGCTTTTTCTGGCTCTTGTGAGATGGCGATGACGACAACTCCTGCTGGCTCTTTTGCTGCAGAGGGAAGGCCTGTTTGAAGTGCTCCTGGGAGAGGAAAGGCTGAGAAGAAAAAAGGGAGAAAGACAAAATAAAGAGAGAAGAAGTGGAAAAAGTTAACTCAGTTTGGCCGTTTGTGCTGCATTACACAAGGGGTTGTGAAGACAGAAATCTAATTGCTAACTAAAAATAGAAGTGCATTTTGAGGACAAACAGTGGACACAATTTTCCCGGGCAAACAGTATAGATGTCGATTTGAGGACAGGATGGAAAATATGTATTCCCTTAACGTCTTCACTGCATAATTCTTACAAAAACCCCCCAAAAAATAAAAAAACAATTCAGAAGAGCCTTCCGACTAGCATGACTAATGGCCATTAGAACAGCCTCCTTCAGTGCTCTCCAAAAGGTCAGGCCACAGAGTGATGCGCTTCAGCATCGCTAGCCACTGTTCACACTCATAATTACAGTTGAAAAGCCCCCACAACACCCACCCACCCCCATTCACCCCCCTCCTTCCACCACACCCCACCCCAGCCCATCCTCTGCCCCGATAACTTCTAGCATCCAAAACGCGTTACCAAGTTAATTGCTTGTCAGCTTTTCGGAGGCATTTCCAATAGAGCTAACTGCGTTGTCACTTTCAGTCATGTTGGGGGGGGGGGCACAGCAGCATGAAACACAATCAAACTGCTGATAACACTGTTTAGACATTTCATTTTCTGACTGGGAGCCACCGGGTGACCTTTCCAAATCTGCACGTCAGAAACAATGACAATCAAGCATGAATTAAAGATAGCGTGCTAATACAAAGGCTCCGGCAGAGGTAACAATAACAAACAAGAAAGAACAATGCCGGCACTTTACCGCTTAAAAGGCAAACAAGTCGATTATTTCCACTTTGTAGATGAAACAAAAGCAGCAACAATTAAAGGGTCAGTAGCTAAGATGACTCAGGATTAGCAACTTAGCATTTTTTTTTGCTAACAACGTTAGAGGCCACTAACCTGTTTCATTTTGAAGTTGTTGATTTGTAAGAGAGTCTCGTCCAGGAAGCTGCGACTGCTGGTCTTGAGACTGTCAGAGAGCACCGGGGGCCTGGAGGACGCAGTCGAAGCTTTTGGCTTGTGTGAGGGGGACAGAGTCGGGGGTTTCGGGGACGAGGACAACGAGGGTGGCCGGGGCGAGGAGGAGTGCGACAGCGGCTTGGGAGACGAGGAGAGGGAAATGGGCTTAGGTGACGAAGAGGAGACGGACGGAGGCTTGGGCGAAGACGACAGGCTGAGGGGCTTGGGGGAGGAGGAGTGAGAACGGGGCTTGGGCGAGGACACCAGGGGGACGGGGGAGGCCTCACTGCGGGCTTGAGTGACCAGGGCCAGGGGCTTGGAGCTGACTGCCAGCCCTGTGGCCTGGATGACGCTGCGGTGGTGCTTGGGGCTGCTCTCCTCCCTGGGCCTGGAGCTGCTGAAGGCTGGAGGGAAGGAGGGCTGCAGGGGGAAGCGGGCTGAGAGAGGGCCCTCATCGGCTGGAGGTCGGCTGTGCGTCTGGGCGCTGCCTCTCTGGTCCTTGCTGGGTTTGTCACCAGTTGCGAGGGGAAGTGCTGCCTTTTGACTGTCAGAGGGACTCAGTGGCTAAAAGAAGGAAGACAAGACAGTGCATGAGAGATGACTCACTCACACACACACACACACACTACACAGACTGAGGAATGCACGCACACGCAGCACACACACACACACGCACACACGCACACACGCACACACGCACACACACACACACGCACACACACACACACACACACACACACACACACACACACACACACACACACACACACACACACACACAATCCAGACTTCTCCACCAAACACACAGACAAGCATCCGAGTGTGGCACCAACTAACAGAGCTGCCCTTGACATTTCACGGTGCGACCTCTCATTGAAAGCAGGATATATTACAGAGCAAAAGAAAGACTGCCTTTAAAAAAACACAAGGTTTGGTCAAAGCGGTGAAGAGATGACAGCTATTTCCTTACAAAACATGACATGTTTTGATGAAAAGAGCCCATCGAGTGACTGTCGGGGGGGAAAAAAGAGAAGAAAAAAGAAAAACGAGCAACATCTTTCAAGAAGTTGCGGCGATGAGACCCAGTATACCTTGACCTTCCTGTTGGCCGGCCTTTCTTTCTCCAGGTCGGAGTCCTCGCTGTCGTTGCTCTGATCGTCCTCGTCCTCATCTTCGTCATCGTCTTCGAGGTCGTCTAAGTCGCTGCTGCTCACGCCGTCGCTAGAGCTGTCGGAAGAGGATCCTGATTCGCTATCACTGTTGCTGGAGATTTCCATTGCTTTCTTACGGAGTTTCTGTAACAAAGCAGACGAGGTGTCAGTCAATAACAGACCTTTTGGCAACTAATCATACTGTGTGTGTGTGTGTGTGTGTGTGTAGTCTATCCATCTTCCACAAGGGCAAAGGGGACAGAGTTTGTCTAGTACCTGTGTGTGTGTGTGTGTGTGTGTGTGTGTGTGTGTGTGTGTGTGTGTGTGTGTGTGTGTGTGTGTGTGTGTGTGTGTGTAGTTAATTGTGGATGGGTGCACTTGTTCTGCAAGACCAAACCCTTGTACCTTTTCTTTAGATTTCTGGAGGAGCTTCTCCGCCGTGCGGCTCAGCTCCTGGTTGTTCTTGCGGCTGCGGGCCGATGAGCCGGGGGCCTTAGCGGGCTCAGCTGCCCCGAGTGCTGGGGAGGGGATGGTGGACGCTGCCCCTCCAGAGCCTGTCAAACCTCCACTCCCATTGATGGTGCCGTTCAGCCCTGTAACCAGACCCACACCACCAGACAGTCTGAGTAACTGAGTAACAGCTAACAGCTCCATCAGAGGAAAATCAAAATGGATCCAACATGTGCCGCTAATTCTAATGCTAATGCTAAAACTTATCCGGCTTATCCGGAAATTTATCCGAATCAGCCAGCCTTGATTCCTGAAGGTTACGTCTTTAAGGGCTCAGGGCGTGGAGTTGAGGTCTGAAGGCTTACTGTGGGGCTTCTGTCCTCAATCTAACCTTCAAAGGCCCAGTGCAGTGCAGGCAGGCAGGCAGGCCAGCATAAATGATGAGTGAACACAGGTTTGCACATGCTAAGTGGAAAGCCAATGGAAACACTGAGCCTGCGCCCGTGCTTGAGCTTTGTGCGTTTGGATTTCTGCCGTTTTTTCTGTCGTCTAAAATAGCAGGTGGTGCAGCCCTGCCACCCGAGGCAGCCGAGGCAAACTAAAAACAGTTTTGACCGTTTGAGCCAACCCGCTTGCCAGAGGACAATCATGTTCGCAAATTTGTGGTGTGATAACGCAGCACCTGCTTGCTAAACCCCACGCCCCTCGCGGGGGTCTCTCGGTGCTGCCTGCAGGGTCAATTACGACCCCTTTTTTCTCCCTTGCTGCAGTGCCGGCGCTTGGTCAGCTGCCACTGTCCAGCTCAATTCGCTCAAGGTTTCCAGGGCGTGCGCTGGTGTGTACGGGAGCGTGGCGAAACGGTACCTTTGGATGAGGCGCGTCCGTTCTTGGTGGGGGTGCGGGACTGGTAGGGCCCGCTGGGGTCCGGACTCGGCACCGGCGGGGTAAACAGAGGCGGCAGACCGAGGAGAGGAGGGAAGAACGCGGCAGCAGCGGCGGCGGCGGCGGCAGCCCCTCGGCCATGCGCCTCCGAGGCACGCCACCACTCTGTAAAAGAGAGAGAGAGAGAGAGAGAGAGAAAGAGAGAGAGACAAGTCACACACACATACACACTCACACATCTGCTGTGCACCACTTCTTCTTCATTAAATTTCATCTCATGTGGTCACACAAATGAGGATTAGTCAGGTTCTTAGTCAAGGTCTGCATGCTGGGTGAGTGCGTCTGTGTAACCAGCTGTGCAATCTCTTAAAAAGCCCCTCTCCACTGATCTGTGCACGACTTCCTCACCGCACATTCACTCCCTCATTTTGACTACCCACACACACACACACACACACACACACACACACAGTTTCGGGGCAGTCTTTGAGGTGCATGGAACCTTTTTTGCCATTTCCGCTTTGAAGTAAGATCTGGTGAGATGGCCCTACACATTCCACAGACGCTGATTTCATCCCTTCTATTCGTTATTGTAAACACGTTGAGCTCCTGAAAACTCAAAGCAGATTGGTGAGCTCACTCCAATGGAGGGGCCCCATGAAGTTTCTCTCCCTCTCTCTCTCTCTCTTTCTCTCTCTCTCTGTGTGCAAAGGGCCTCTGTGACTTTTACAGCTGCCGCCAAGCCCTCTGTACCATGCACACTCCGCAATAAACAGAAATCCGGTGAACATGACCTCTTCAGACAAACATGAACCAGAAATACAACCTGAGAAAGGCTATCGTAAAAGAAAAAAAAAAGCACAAGAAGAAGAGCATGAGAGAGAGAGAGAGAGAGAGAGAGAGAGAGAGAGAGAGAGAGAGAGAGAGAGAGAGAGAGAGAGAGAGAGAGAGAGAGAGAGAGAGAGCACGAGTCCGAGAGAGACAGAGAGAAAGAAAAAATAAGGACTCCTAGACTGTCATTTGTGGTTCTCTGTTCAGATTTACGCTCCCGTTTGAGGCACCAAACTCTCCTCGTCCCGTCGTGAAAGCGCTTTGAAGGGAGCGCGGGGGGTTGCGTCCGAGGCCCAATTGGAGAGGGTTAAAGCCCTGCCGCGACCCTTCCAATACCATCCTCCATAAATGTCAGCCACTGAATGCAGCCTGTTGAACTGATGGACGATACCATAAAGGTGATGCATGCTGGCCCCTGAAAACCTGCCACTGGAGCGGAGGTCAACACGAGGGGCCGTCTCACAATCACCACGGCGATGACAAGAAAGAAAACTCCTACACACTCTGAAAAATAAGGAGAGTGACCTCGAGGTATTTCAGAGAAATGCGCCGTGTAATAATTTTTTTTTTCTTTTTTCTTTTTAATCCGATTAATTCGATGGGATGGTTTTATTTTTACACGATGAACTGACCTTTGCGTGGCCGCCTCATCTTCAACTAATCCAGCAAGCCTGGGTTTCAGTGACTTAAAAAGAAAAAAAGGGAGTCTGCTTCTATACTAATCAGCGACTCCATTGTTTTGTGTGCATTAGATGCAGCTTATGTGGTGGCACAATTTACGTGAGGGTAGGGGGGGGGTGGGGTCACCGAGTCATTGAAACGAGACAGAATTATTCCACGCGGCACGTTCATTGTTGGCCATTCATTAGCACGGGCGCCATCGACACCTTTGTTTATCGCCTCTTGCTCACAGCTTCGCTTCTCCTTGCCATGATAAAGGTTACGGACTAATTGTGACGCGACAGTGCCCGGCAGGTCGAGAGATGGCATGGCATGCTTATTAATGTGCAACCAGCCCACCCCCCCCCCCCAGGCCCCTACCCCCCACCCTTGAGCATACCTGGGAAGCTGGCAAGCTGAGGATGGGCAGCCAAGGCCGCGGACATGCCCAGGGAGCCCAGGCCTCCGAACTCAGAGCGGCCCGCTGAGCTGGTGTGAAGGCCGAAGGCATGGTGGCTGACCATTGGGAAGGCACTTGAGACAGTGAAAGGCTGATCGCTTCCCGCTCGGAAGACGTGCCCTGCAGGAAGATAAAAAAAAAAGAAAGAAAAAAAAGAGGAGTAAAGAATTGAATGCATTAAAGGAAAAGATACAGACACAGAGGAATGTGTGTGTGTGTGATGTTGAGCAGCTAAAATAATGTAGCTTAATAATTCATCCTTATAGCTGTTAATGATTCATGCGGTGAAAATCCCTCCAGTTTTTTGTGTTTTTTTCCCCCCCTTTCTTTCCACAGAGTCCCCTAGCTGGTAGGAGAATGTTTTATGCAATATCAATAAAGACATTAGAGGCGCATGAAAGACAAAGAGTCCCTTGGATTGGAGTCAAAGTGTTTGAGCATGCCTGAACAAATGTGCTTCATGGCTCTTCACTCTAACCAAGCCCAATACAAATATCCAAGTGTCGACATGGAGGACAGCATTTTCTACCGTTATTACAGGAACGTGACAAAACAGCAAAGGTTTGAAGTTGGATGACCTGCAGACTTGTTTGATCACTACCGCCCCCCCCCCCTCCCCCCAGAGGAATCTTTGATGACATATCATGATGCAATCCTGAAGACATTCTTTCTAGTGTTTCCAGGCTCATTTCTGCAGGGTGACAAAAGCGAACTCACAGTAGGCAAACAAACTCCTAGATCTTTGAGGAAGAGAACTAAGTGAAGTGTATGAGACAGGAAGGCACTTTGTAGAAGAGTGAACCACTTAAGAAAATTAAAATTACACATTCCAAATGTCACTTTATGTCCTGTGCAGAAGAAGCAAGTACTTAAGCTACCGATATTCAGTAAGACTACAATGATATTTGTTAGATTGTGATTCGTCAGAGTCAGCTTGACACAAACAGCTGATGACCAGCCCTTTTGCCTCAACAAACTGGCCTCACCCACTAAAAGAGTCACAGAGAGTGAGAACACATTTCATGAAATTCAATTAGTGGCAGACACATAATGCAAAAAAAAAAAAAAGAAAAAAAAAAGCTGGCGTTGGGTGATTAAACAGCCAGTCCATGTGCCAGGTAACGTGTGTGCATAAAAAGTGATGACGGAACAGATTCCGCTTGGGCTGTTGAGAAGAAAAAAAAAAAAAGAAGCTCGGAGCAAGTGAGGGAAATGTCAGATAGCAGACAGAAGGTCATTCAGTCTCACATTTAATTGGGGAGGGGGAGGGGGGCATTTGTAAAACTGGAAAAAAAAACAGACCCTCATGCATGTGTGATATTGCAAATAGATTTGTTTCATTAGAAAACAGAACTTTCTGTTCAGCGCGTTACACCAGAAAGCAGGCAGGCAGGCAGGCAGGCAGGCAGGATGGGAAAGCGGATTAAAATAAGAGGAAATTTGAGGCAAACAATGAATCACAAGATTCAAGGCAAATAAATAAGTGCAGATAATGCATAATGTATGTTCAGATATTGTGGCAGCATAGAGCCAACTTCAGCCTCTCGTTCCCAATACAGGTTTTCTAAATACGTGATAGAATGATGTTTCACTGCTATGTAGCTGACACTGGTCTTGCATTAGCTCTACCGGCGGCTCTCTAAAAAATGCCAAGGAATGACCCTGTTTACATTTCAGCTCCGGAGCTGTCAAAACAATCAAGAGCTCCACATGACTCACCCCCTGAAATAAATAAACTTGCATACATTAATGTTAATGGGCGAGGTAATAAAGCTGTAAAATGCATTATCTGTTTGCGTTTTGTTTTTTTCATGTTTCTTTATCCAGGCGTTTTTCTCCAAATCCTCAAGGACTTGAGCTACGAGAACAGGAGGCAGGAGAAGAGGGGGTAAAAAAAAAAAAAAAGAAAGAAAAAAAAAAGAACGGAGAGGAAACAAAGACTGCTGAGATTGCCGAGAGGAGAGGAACAGTTTCTTCAAGAGAGAGAGAGAGATACAAAAAAAAAAAAAAAAAAAAACGGGGCCTCTTTTGTGCCTGCCTTCATGCCCGTTTACATACAAAACAGACAAAATCTACTCTTTGAATCTAATTCTAATGAGCTGCATATTTAGAGGGAGGCCCGTGGAGGTTTGTGGAGTCAATACGGAGATAAATGCCTGGAAGTCTCACCCAAAAGGCCAGCATTCGTCTCCCTGGCTGTGCGGGCCTGGCGCAGGGAATGACATCTGCAAATACCTTTTTAATATTAATGCCCTTCCAGCCACGGCATAATTTAATCAGCCCCCCACCCCACCCCACCCCCACCTCCTTTTTTTTGTAAAGAGAAAGAAGCACAGGAAGTCAGACATATATAGGATTATGAGATGGGAAAGGGGGGGGGGGGGGTGATGTGAGGTGTGTATGAAAGGGGGTTGGGCACACGGAGATGGTGTTGGTGGCATTGTTTCCTGCCAATAGCGGAACCATCCTCTGCTGGGGACAATGCGGCTGAGTGCTGATCGTTTGTTCCCGTCGATTAGAACCTGTCAACAGCTTCATTCTAATCGTCCGGATGACCTTCTGACAAGGTGGGTGGTGGGGTGGTGGTGGGGTATGGGAGGGGGGGGTGGTAGAAGCGTTCATCTGCGCCAAGATGCTCATTAAGAGTCGTTTAGACACAGGATTTTACTAATTGAACGTGACTAACAAGACAACTTTGGGCATATCAGATATTTGTAGACTCAAACCTGAAGTTTGTGACCCCACAAATCAAGGTCTGTTTTCTAAACATAAAACATCTTCTTTCCCCCCTTTTTTTTTCAAATGAAAAGGCCACTTGTCAATAAAACCAATTAATATGAAACAATAACAATGCAAGAATGAAAAAGACTTGGTCTACGTAAGGCGGAGGGATATAGTGTTTGGCCCACTACATACATACATAAATGTACATAGGTGTACAGTGTTCCACCGCCCTAAGAGCTGGGCTGTAACATCTTCACTCTACTTTTGCACTGCTTCCCTCGGCCCTTTTCAGGGAATGAACAATCTCATAAAAGAACTCAATCTGCTTTTCCCGTTCTCGCTGCGCCTTCAGAAGTGCCACTGCGCTGTCGGCATTTCATTCAGCGACGCGCCTGGTCCAAAATAGCTTATCTGGGAAATCATAGTGCCCGCCTGGCGCAGGTGGGGGAGGTGGCCAGAGGGGTGGTTTAAAATGTATAATGTATGAGAAACAGGCTCTAATGCTTTCCTCATTGTAACAGCATGAGGGGAGGAAAACACACACACACACACACACACACACACACACACACACACACACACACACACACACACACATATGCGGATAGACACACATTAATTTCTTTGTCATTTCTTATCATAAAAGGAAGAGGGAGGGGAGAAGAGGAGGGGAGAATGGGGGAAAAATAGACCTTCACAAATCACAGTATGAAAATTTGCATGTTATTTTCTGGTCAGGGTAATCTGACAACTTCAGCCGTCGACGCCGTGCCTGGCCCCATAATGGCTTTGACCACAATTAGTATTCACAGAAAAACAGAGGATGCTAGCAGCCGCAGCCTTGCACACACATACACACACACACACACACACACACACACATACACACACTTGCTAACGTGCACTCGGACAGACACACACACACACACACACACACACACACACACACACACACACACAAACACCCTGTCCTGTGAGTCTGACAGCGCCGTCAAATCACACTGGGCTAAACTGAAGCTAAAGGTTGTCAAGAG
The DNA here is from genome assembly GCA_027497455.2 of Sardinella longiceps. Classification (NCBI taxonomy): domain Eukaryota; kingdom Metazoa; phylum Chordata; class Actinopteri; order Clupeiformes; family Clupeidae; genus Sardinella; species Sardinella longiceps. The sequence goes on from JAODXP020000016.1 coordinate 35,411,773, forward strand.
ACATCCAGGAGGGTGTTGTGCATCTGAGTAGGCGAGGAAAGGGGAGGAAGGGAACACGTTTTAATTGTTGGCACTCATTAATGCAACAGCTTTTTCAATTTCCACCCAAACTGTCAGAAAAGTGCGAGACTGGCTGGAAGAAGGTGTTTTTCTCCAGCTTAATGATACACACATAATTAACACTGCCGAATGCGGTTCCTTTACCTAATAAGCTGTTTAGAGCGGGACAAAGGAGACGGAAAATGGCAGGATATTATTTGCTTTTTTGTTTTATTTCTTTCCTTTTTTTTTTTTTTTGGCATTAATGTAGCACCAGGGCATTTTAAATTAGTCATTTGGAAACGGTAGCAATACCTCATGTCAAGTCCCTAATGTGAAATTTGTGGAATATTTTGGAAAATATGCAGTGTATAACAAACAGAGAGAGTCTACACTACATACATTCACAGGTGTATTCTCATCTCAATTCACCTATACCCATACACCCAGTTGTGCACACTTAGTTTAATTTCTACATCACACGGACAGGTGAGGTGTGTATACTGTACGTCAGGCTTTCTGTTTTTTTCAGTCATACGTTTGCTCACATCTGTGCACATCATTTGAGTGTGTGTGTATGTTTGAGTTGGTGAAGGGGTTGGGCAAATCTGCATACAATAATATGTAGGTTGTGTGTGTGTACGTATGCATGCATGCATGTATTGGAAATCTGTACAGTCACAGTCATATAAGTGTATGTGTGTGTGTGTGGGGGGGGACATGGTTGCATGGTTTGGGTCCGTGTGTATGTACATGTATGTACGCAATGAAAATCTGTATAATCACAGTCATAGAACTGTGTGTGTGTGTGTGTGTGTGTGTGTGTGTGTGTGTGTGTGTGTGTGTGTGTGTGTGTGTGTGTGTGTGTGTGTGTGTGTTGGGGGAGGGTGGGCATGGTTGCACCCTCCTCCTCCTGTGTGCTTACCACAGGTGGTGAGAGTGGAGCCGAGGGTGGCGGGGCTGGCGGCCAGGCTGCTCTTGGAGGGGGGGTTGGGGGGTGAGGCGCTGGCGTTGGCGGTGGCTGTGGCGGTGGCAGAGGCGGCTGGGGCGCTGAGCAGGGAGGACGGGGCCGCAGACGGGGAGGCTAGCCGCTCTCC
>JAODXP020000016.1:35417908-35422908 GCA_027497455.2 Sardinella longiceps
GTGGAACATTCTGAGCACATTTGCGATGCCGGCGTTCCCCTGAGCATCCACCGTTGTGGCAGCAATTGAGTGTCTCTGTCCCAAAAAAAGTGATGTCCCTGAAGTGTGGCCAACAGTGCGTGTGTGTGTGTGTGTGTGTGTGTGTGTGTGTGTGTGTGTGTGTGTGTGTGTGTGTGTGTGTGTGTGTACAGTGTGTGCATGTTTGCGCATGTGTAGAGCATGTTGCGAAAAGGAAAAAAAAAGAAGAAGAAAATAAATAAAAATAAAAACAAAACAAAACAAAAAATGACACCTGCCTCCAGTGTGGATGACAGGAGCCCAGTGGCAGTAATGAGGAGCTGTGTGCAGCCCTGGCCTGGCACCTCTAATAGGGGGACAGGCATGGCTGTAAGGGTCCTGAAGAGGGCAGGTGGTGCTGTAGACTCCATGATGAAAGGACGGAGCACAATCCTCACACACACACACACACACACACATAAACAAACAAAAACACCTCGTCCCCCAAAAGCCTCGTCCCCAAACTCTGATAACGTTTCCAATCATGATCAAACGGACCTCATCTATTTTCTGTGACGATGGGGGTCACGGACGGAGCTGCACTGGTCGAGATGAAAAGAGCGAGAGGAGAGGAGCAGCGTGGGCCTCAGCAACCGCTGTGCCAGTCCTCAAGTTGGGTTTAACGCGAGCAGCCTTTACTGCTGTCCGTGCGTGCTGCCGACTCTCTCTCTCTCTCTCTCTCTCTCTCTCTCTCTCTCTCTCTCTCTCTCTTCCCTGTTTATGACTCGTGAGAGATGAGACGGAGGAAGCCATGCGAACAGGTCACACTTGCAGACACTGGACAGAAGCCTCTTGCTTCGAGGATAATGGTATCCTGTGGTGCCTGTGTGTGTGTGTGTGTGTGTGTGTGTGTGTGTGTCCGTGTGTGCACGCGAGTGTGTGTGTGTGTCTGTCTGTCTGTGAGCGCGTGTGTGTGCACACGTGCGTCTGTCTAAAGGGGCAGGTGGCACTGCACTCAAAAGGACAGTGACTGCAACAACAAAAAAAGTCAAACAAATATCCTTCTTCACCAAAAAAAAAAGAAAACCCAAGTCCGCCAGTTCAGTCTCTTCTTACTGACCATTAAGTTTTAACACACACACAGACAGACACAGACAGACACACACCCCAGGAGGACAAAGCAACAAACCGCTAAGAAGTGAAACTCTAGCTCGACATCAGATAGACAATGCCAGCAGCTCTAAATGGTGTGAGTTACTACAACCCCCCACAAAAACCTATTTGTTTCGCCCAGGCCCTGGTGGCAGATGGCAGCCCTGTGTTCATTCAAATGGACGGCATCGCTCAACCCTTTCAGCGCGCTCTCGCAGGTTGCCATGGGTTGGAGGGGTGAGGAGGAGGAGGAGGAGGAGGAAGGGGAGGTGGTGGTTGTGGGGGTGTTCCCTGTGCCACATTTCACACACAGGGCTTCATCCCAAAGCCCCACTCCGACTCCGCTCCTCCTCCTCCTGCTCCCCGGCATGTCTTCCTTCCCCCTGACCGCACGGCAGATCTGTCACGCACCATATCTCTTTAGTCCTGTGTGGTTGTGCCCCTTTTCCGTTCTGCATTTCAGTATTAAAACAAGGGCACGAGGACCACACTAGAATAAGGAAGCGTGCGTGTGCATGAGCGCCGGTAACGTGACCGCATTAATCATCCCTTTTCTTCTTCTTCCGCCGCCGCACGCCCAAAAGACTCGGGGAGGGAGAAAAGGAGAAAGGTAGGCATTCTGTCATAACCGTTTGATGGGGTGCATACATCTCAGAAGAGAGAGACCTTCACCACCATACGCTCAAAAAAATGGAGAAGACGGGGAAAAAAATGTAATTCTGTCCATGGAGGGCTACTTAGACGATACAAAACACACACACACACACACACACACACACACACACACACACACACACACACACACACACACACACACACACACACACACACACACACACACACACACACACACCGAATGAGAGGCAGATGAAATGCCTCTGTGAATAAAACAGGGAGGGGGGTTCGTTTTGGGTGGTAAATGAACTCTGATGAATGATCTTAAAGTTCAGCATGACAAATGCTCGGGGGGAGACATTTTTCCTTCAGTGTCGGCAGGATCCGGTGAGCGGAATGCTCAGCGCAGATCTCCTGGAAAACTAGCAAAGATTCTCTCTCTCTCTCTCTCTCCCCCCCGCCTCCCTGAATGGTGGGGGATTGGGAGGGGGGGTGGTCTAAGGCAGTGAAGGGGCCCACAACGCTGGAATCCCACATGTTCCACACCAGGACTGACATCCATCACACACACATTCCAGGGGCTGCTGCTGCTTTTCCTGCTCTGCCAGTGGCAGGCACTGGGAATAAAATATGTATCCCTGCACATTTTAATTGGACAAGTACGGAGGACAGGAAACAGGACAGGGAAAAAAAGAGCAAGAAAGAAAAAAAGAGCAAGAAAGAAAGAAAGAAGATAAAGCAAGCAAGAAAGAAAGAAAGACAGAAGAGAAAGAAAGACATAAAGAAAGACAGACAGAACAGAAAGGAAGAAAGAAAGACAGACAGAAAGGAAGAAAGAAAGACAGACAGAGAGAAAGGAAGAAAGAAAGAAAGAAAGAAAGAAAGAAAGAAAGAAAGAAGTTTAACACATAGCCTAACATACGCAACACAGAGGTCAGTGAGAAAAAAGAACATGGGGGACATCTTGGCTACCTCCCTCATTCGGAGAGACAAAGAGGCCCGAAACATAACCTAATATTAGTTGCCTTCTGTCGACGCAGGATTAAGGAAAGCAAGGATGGCGGGCGGGGGGGACAGATGCCCTTTTCCATAATAAATCTGGCATGGCCGTTTCAGGTCCGCCCAGTCCCCTTCAATGGGATGACTAACAAGCAGGTCTCATCAAAGGCCCACGTCAGAACTGGCACGTGAGAAATCTTCTGTGACTCATTAGATGGGTGGCTGTAGCGCAGCGCCAGCCTGTGTTTGATGGATCACACGGGCATCGCAAATACAAGCCCCGGCCCCGCCACACTTACTTCCCCTCTCATCTGTAGCCCTTCTGCAGCTTCATCTCACACACACACACACACACACAGAAACAAACACCTCGACGGCTTCAGAAAGCAAAGGGGGTCACGACAGATTTCGCAGATAATCACTTCACAGTGTGGACATGGCCTAAAATGTGTGTTAACTGATTTCTGGCCATAACTTCTTTTTTTTTCCTTAATGTGTGTGTATCTGTACAGTGTGTGTGTGTGTGTGTGTGTGTGTGTGTGTGTGTGTGTGTGTGTGTGTGTGTGGAGAGAGAGTGTGTTTTTACAAGATGCTTGGCAAGCACTGGGCACCAGAGGCATGTCAGGGGCATGAATGCAGAGTTCCCACAGCATGATAGGGAGCCCAGGCCTAAATTGCAGAGATAATTCACGTTTCGCTGCGACTGTTTCGCATGCCGTAAGCCAGCAGCGGAGAGAGAGAATGTTTACCTGGAGGACGATATAGCCTGATAACGCATGACCGAAACACTCCATTTTCTGAAAGCACAGAGGAGCAGGTATGGCAAGCCAACGCTTGTTAGAGATAATTACAGTATGTTATTACTGTGCATTACACCAAGTCTCATCGCTCCTCTCTTGTTTACTTCTGAATCATTTCTTCTCAGTCAGTCCCTCTTTTTCCCCCGGGGGCAGCATCGCAATGATTATCTAAGGCCGATAACAAAAAATGAAGACATGATATCCATATTATTGCCGCTGCTACGCTGCCGTCACACAAACATCCAATTTCGCAACGAAATCAAAAGCCATTGGATGTAGCAATATACCCAGTTATCGCTCGTTCATTTAGCTAACTACTGAACACGCTACATGCTCTGTAGTGCAAAGCAGGCAGCAAAACCAAATTATCCCATTTTCATAGAGCAAAATGGTAATTAGGCAAGTGTATGAACAGTCACACTTGCACTGCAGAACACATATTTAAAAATCATAAATTAGCCATTAATTGATACCCTTTCTGCGCCTGTGCTTGTTGCTGTTGCCACTGCTGAATTGATTACCATTTTTTACCGTGCCTAAGAAATACTGCTGTGCTGTTGTCAAGCTAAAAGCAACGTGTGTGAATTAAAGCAGGGGGGGGGGAGGCAGGGAGGAGTGAGGGGACATAGAAAAAAAAAAGGAAGAGAAGAGAAGAGGAGACAGATAGATGGAGAGAGAGAGGGAGAGGAAGGTGGGGGGAGTGCAAGAGCGAGGGAGAGAGACCTCTCCTCGTGGTTTGATTGGAGCAGTTTTTTTCCCCCTCATGATATGCATAATGCAGATGACATGCATTTGAAAGGCAAGACAAAACGAGTGGGGGGACTACTGCTTTCAGCCTGGAACAATGAGGCTTTCCAAAAGCATCAGCATGCTCATCCTAACAGCCCATTGTCATCCAAAATGCTTTTCACAGCCACACAACACCACCAGAAAACGGTACAGTTAACGCAGAGTGCACAGGCAGCCTCTCTGTTTTGGGATTGTTAACCTAGTGCATTACCCTTTATTTAATATTAAATGAGCTGCACTTTTTTTTTAAAAAAAAAAAAAAATTAAACTTGACATTGACATTTAAGTGCATTCAAATGTTAGGCTAAAACTTCATAGGAGGAAGATTTGAAATTTTAAACAATTGTGATTATATAATAAAAGGAAAAAAAAAAACCTTTACACACAGCCATAAAAACATAAAGGCCTATATATTTTTTTTTAATTAATTTCAGATTAACACCTGAATGTCTTTGCTGCTGAACTTTGCTGTTGTTGATTTATATTTGACAGGTAAGTCTTTCCTCAAAATTATGCTTTATCTACATTAGTTTTTTTTCCCCACACAGGCAAATCTGACACTGTTAAAAGGAAACCCAAGACTAGGAGGGGGGGAAAGAAAATCATTATTTGCTTAGTTTGAACTTTATTATCTGCACAAAGCAAGGT
>JAODXP020000016.1:35427908-35442908 GCA_027497455.2 Sardinella longiceps
GAATACAGCTCACATCCCTTTAAAACGGAGAGCAAAAACAAGAGGGGGAAGAGAGAGGGATAAGGAGGAAAAAAAAAAAAAAAGACTTGGTCGGCAGCAGTGCTCGCAAGCTACTTAGCGCAGAGTCAGAAGTCACGCTTCTGAGCGTCTATGAGCAATGGAACATTTAACCAGTTTTCCAGTGTATGGCTGTCGGCTAACTGTGGATTTAAAGATTAGATGACAAACCTTTGCCACTGAAGGCTGCTCAGATTCAGACACATTCCAGAGCACTTACAGTAATGCTGCTAAACTACTTTTCTCATGAGGCAATACTTGAGATAGCAGCTGCAGGGGACACATCCAGGCCTTTTCCCATTCTTATCCTAACAAACGAGCAGGCGAGAGCAAAAATTAAATGAAGTGACCCAAGCTAAACACTAAAGACAGACGCTGGTCTGCTATTTATATTAACCTGCATAATCCAATGGCACTGGAGCGCTTGTTGGTGATTAAACATTACAGGGAATAGACACCATGGGTTTAAAACGAGACGTTTCCTCCTCATCTCTCTCGTTTGCCGCTTCATATCACTCAGCCAATGAGGGGCCAGCAGGACAGGTGACCTACTGGTGGGGAGTCCAGGGGGCTTGGGGTCTCCCGCAGTCACCTAAGGGCTCTTTTCCATACGCAGAACTGGGCCAGTCTGGGCCTCCGAGGCCAGTTTGGTTTAATAATGGGAAATATAGGGCATTCTCCACTGCTGATTCTAAAAGCTTTCAAAGAACACACTGCCTGACCAGCAGCCTCCTAATGTTTGTTGTGATGTAACATGGTGGGGATTTTTTTTGTTTGTTTTGTTTTTTTGTTGTTAATGTTGTTTGTTTGTTAAACTGGAGTAAATCCATACAAGTGTTTGAGATTGTTTCTCCTAAGCTATACAGTACATGACAATACTGTAGTACAAACACACACACACACACACACACACACGCACGCACACACACACACACACACACACACACACCAAAAAAAAAAAGAAAGTCTGCTGCTGACTCGGTGTGCCACTGAGAATCCCTCACACCTACGGAAAACAAATGAGGGGCGTCAATCAGTGCAAACCCCAGGAGCGCCATCTTGGTCTCTCTAGTGGAATACATAACCACATAACCAAGACAGGTGCACCTGGTTCAGGCATATGCCACAGCCAAACAGCCAGAGTCGGCTCCAAAGGAGGCTACCATGGAGACCACAGATCTTCACTGACATCAGGCTTGTCCTTCAAGTGTACTTTACACTACTCATTAAATACATAATTTCATCCGTGCATTTTTTTTAAATCACTCTGTCATGAGATCTAAGGAAATTGTATCCAACACAATACTATCTTTAAAAGGGCCAGGATAAACACACCATAAGTGCAAAACTGGAATGTTATTTAGATACTAGCAAGTACACTAGCTGTGGGCCATTCCCATTGGTGAAAGCAGCCACAGATCTTATACAATAACAGACTAGGACTGGAGGCAGAGTCAATAGTGAGATGTGCCGCGCCATCCATGCAGTTAGAGTGGTCTTTTAGTCTAAATGCAATCTTATTGAGTTGGATGATAATGGATGCCTCCAGTCCACAGGCGATATCAGATGGAGGGTTTTCATCCTTGAGCCTATCGCAGGCAGCCGAGAGAGACAAACAAGAGTGCCATCGTCTACGCGCGGCGCCTGCCTGCACTGCTCAAAAAAGGAGCTCGGCAAAAACAGCAGGTCACTGGCAAACAACCTTCATGCTCTCTCTACCATCGGAAAAAGAGAGGAGGCTAAAAATGTAAACACATGCTGCGCACACACACACACACACACACACACACACACAAAGCTGACACAAAAGCGCAGAGAATGCACACTCTGTTATCAGATCTGTGCACAAAACTCCTCTCTCTTCTTGTTCTTCTTCATTTCCTCATACAAGAGCCAGCGAGTCATCTGCCACACATAACCTCTGTATCCGGCCACTGTCTCAGCGCAGCTATTAAATAAAAGACTATCGCAGGCCGCAATAAAGACTGCTGCTGAAGACAAAGTCATCTCAGTTGTGAATGTGAACGACACTGCACACTTTTTGACTCAATTTAATAATCTGAATGGACAGATGGGTGAAGGGGAAGTATACTTCCATGTCTCTTAATTGAATAAAGCGTGCCCGTACACAGCCCTGTAAAATGATGTTAATCTGACCGTTAAAAAGCCCCAATTAGAGACAGAACACAGATTTGGAAAACAGAGAGGGGATTCAACCCCGATCTGAAAAGCACCTGAGAATCATTGAACGGCTCACACAGAACGCACAAAGCACAACATACAGCTGCTGCCTCGATGCCAGAGTCGTGTGAGGGCTGTGAGAGAGAGGGAGAGAGAGAGAGAGAGAGAGGGAGAGAGAGAGACGCTTGGGAAACTCATCAGACTATTTTTATTTTGATGAATGTGCGGAGAAAATAACTAATTTCCTGTCTGCCTTTGAGCTATCTTCACACAAAAAAAGAACACCTCTCTCTCTCTCTCTCTGCAAAATGAACACCTCTATCATCCCCCCCTCCAGTCCCACCTCAGCACCCCCCCATCCCCATCCCCTCTCCCTCCTCCCCAATCCCCCATCCTCAGTTTGCACATCTCCTGATCTCTGCACTCTGGCTGATACCTCCATCTTGAGGGATTTTAAAATGTGAAACGTCCCCGGTTGCCGAACACCAGCAAGCACTCAGTGGTCCCAAAAAAAAAAAGCTATAAATGTTCATGTTGAAATAGGGGCTACATTTATTGCGCATCATATTTCACACGTAATTGCTGCTCTAGGAGGCTACTGTAAGCAGTGCTGCCTGAATGGATCCATGCTGTGCTTTTTGCAATACGCCTCTCCTTCTCTCCTTCTTCAGTTAGCTAATCCTGGCATAGACGGGCACAGGGGCTGCAGAATAACTAGGAATCTTATATGATAGTGTGTCTGATATCAAGAATATGCCATCGTTTTTTCATAGCCGCATATGGTTGTTCTGTATTATACAATGCTACAGTCAAAAATGTTTAAGATTTAGACACATCAAAGGCTAAGTCTACACTCAAAGAGCTGTGGTTCAGTTGGGAGATATTAACAGGGCAGACACTGGCGTCACAAACTAACTTCCTAAGAACAGAAGTTGGTTGTTGAAAGAGACTGAGGTAAGGAAAGGTGTGAACTTTGGTTAGAGCTAATGACGGCAAAAGTCTAGCCTATCTAGCAACTTATCTGCTTTGACTAAAATAAAGTGGAAAGGTGACCAAAATAGCAGCGAAATCATTACCAAGTAACAACACTTGTTCCGCATCAGTGTCCACAGAAACCTTAAAGTTATTTGAAAAAAAAATGGAAGTGTTTGTGCTTTGCACTCTGTTGCATGTGATGAGTGAATCTACCTTTCCTCTCTACTTAGACTAGCCTATGCTCAGTATAGGCCACATGATAAACCCTCAGAAAATCCCAGCACTGAGCACTTCCTTAATGATTGCTCTTTTCTGAGTGAACAAGAAAAAAAAAATCACATATGGTCTTTTCCACCACAGACAGCAGTTTGCACCGCAAAATAGCAGTAATGTCTGCATTATTTCCGACGGCTGTATTTTCCCCGCGGTATTACAGCTGTTTTTTCTTTGTCTGTTTTTTTTTTTGGTCTGGTTGTTGTTCCTCGTCAGGCGCGACTAGGTTGTTTTGAAACGGGTGTGAAACAGGGCACCTTCCACCAGAGAAATACTGCTAATGGAAAATGCTCCATGTGGCTCCTGTTACCGCACCTTCCCAATGCCCTCTGAAAAGCAGCTTGCAGCAGGGCCTGAAAAACAGCCAGGAGTCGGCGGAGCCGCGGCCTGCCCGTCACATGACCCTACTCACCTTCAGCACGCATCTAAAGAACACACGACGACAAGGTGGGGATGAGGGCAGAGCCATCTGTCTAAAATAAAAATAAGAAACCACAGGATCGATACTTACATGTACAATAGTCTTACCTCCTTCAAAACCTTAGTCTTACACACACACACACACACACACACACACACACACACACACACACACACACACACACACACACACACACACACACACACACACACAAATTCATAGCCAATTTACCCACGCTATGATTTAAGCCTAATCCAATTTGAAAACCCAAAATACTGAATAAAGACTCATTTACTCTAAGACAACTCATGCAAATCATACACCTTAGGCTCACCCATAGAGTCAGCCCAGGTGCGCTGCAATCAAGCAAATCCAGGTCACCTGGAAAGGCCTTTTCTCTAGGCCCACACAGGAGTTCTGGACCGGTACTGTCCTGCGCTGCTGTGATGCGATGCTGTGATGATGACGCTGTGGTCGCAGTGGGACATTTCAAAGTGCCACCTACACAGACCCTACACATCATTGTCAGAGCACAAGACCAGGGCTTCCTACTGAAACAAAGCACTGTCTGTTAAGCTATTTGCCACACACAGTGTGGGCAGACCGCCCTGAGGAGTACAATAGACTCACTACAGGACTGGTAAACACCAAATCCAGCAGCAATTGCAGCGAGAGCCACTGAGACCATGAAGATGGATGCTCTGATGCACAGCGCTCCAACACAACGAAGAAACAGAGAGAGAGGCGGGTGGGTAGAGGGGGCGGCGCCATAAAGCAGAGAACGGGTTCAGCTCGCTGGCAGGTTAATCGGACTGTAAAAGCCGTTAACTACTCCACAGAAGAGAGTGTGGGGGAGCCAGGGTGCAACATCAGTAGGCAGGGCCACTGTCCACGTTTACAGCCGCGGAAAATACAGACATCGGCAGGGTGAAACAGTGCAGGTAGCACGGGCATGCTTTTTACTTGAGCACCATAATAAAGCTGTCCTTGAGGAAGCTGATGCCTTGATTCCTCTGCTGTTTTTGTTGTCGCTGTTAGTTTTTTACACCCCTCAGGCGATTTTGAATAACATTATAATGATAAACACAAGAGGGCTTTTATGTTGCTAGGGGAGGAAGAAGAAAGCAGTAATCTTTTTTTTCCTCTTTTTTCTTCTATTTTTTAATAAAAAATTACACGATGATGGAAATACAGACCTTAACATTTGAAACACGTTTGCAAAAGCGGAAGGAGTGGCTTGAACATCTGTTGAAATAATCCAGTTTGAAGGTTGCTAGAGAAAAGAAAAAAAAAAAAAAACACTGCAAAAAAATCAAGCAGTGCATCCTGAAACCTAATGCGCTTCACTGCAATGACGGCCATTTCCTCCACACATTAGTGTAATATGACATACTTTCACAACGTCCGACCATTCATTACATTCACAGGATCCTTTCTCGCACAAGAAAAATGACAGCATTTGACAGCTATTCTCTCACAAAGTAGGAGCAAATTCCGCTGGTCAAAACAATAATAGGACGGCAGTGTCTCCCTGAAGACAAAGCAGAGACGGGCGAGAGCGACCTAACACCTTTTACCAAATTAAACTGCATCTGGCTTGAATGACAATTTCTACAATCAAATTAATTGTGAGGCCTCTGTGATGAGCACTAAAGAAAAGCTTTTTCTCCTCTTTTCTTCTCTTCCCCCGCTCTTTTTTTTTTTTTTTCCCTTTACCTCCCCAGACGGTCCTCAATCCAAACATTTTCCCCCGGAATATACAGGCCTAGAAAGATACAATATTCATTTTGGTGCAGGAGAACAGCCCATGCATAACAATGAGGCCCCACTAATGAAATCAACCATCAACCTGCAATACATACATATTAAAACCAGGACCTCAGTGTCACTTGCTTTTTAGCATCATTTGTTCTCCTCCAACGTTTTTTTTTTCCTCCCTGACCTTTCAATATTTTTTGTCTTACCCAAGAATTTGTGATTGCGCGTTGTCGTTTTGTTCTTCAAGGCATGTGTCTGTAAAATCTTGTGTCAAAATGCGAGGCAGATCGTCGCTAATTCTGTTCACAGACGAGAATCAGACACCCTTTCTGAAGTGTATGGCTTTTTTCATGGATTACAAGCGACAAAAAAAGCGTGCCATTCTAGTGATGCCAGATATCACGGCCCTAATCCTACAGTAATCATCGCTCAAAGTCTGGCTGTTTACCCTCATCCTAAACACTTAAACTTGCTCCACTCGCTGTCGTCTGTAACAGAGTGCTCAAGTCATTAAAGGTAATCCATTACAAATCTTGTTTAACGATCAGGGGAGTTTAGGCAAATTAATTATCCTAATTGTTCGACAGGACAGGATAAATACAGTTGAGTAAACTCTCAAAATGGGATTTTCACATGGTTTTTCGGGAGCCAGAAAGTGCTTCCGTTGACAGTTTTGTTTTTGTATAAACACACCTTGTGTATTTGGTTTAAATATGGAGTGTAGGAAAACGGTGACGCTCTTCACAGAGCAAACAGTGGGCCTCCACCTCTAAGAAATAAAAACACAGCACAGAGCCAAACCAGACTGACTGCAGTACTACAGTAATCGTATGTTTAATCTGAGGGGAAAAAAGCGTTGAGTTGCGTCAGCAAACAGTTGTTGTGATACACTGCCCGGAATAGAAGAAGAGAAAGGGAAGACCAGACGACAGCAAACACCTTCCCCCTCCTTTCACCGCACAAACACACACACACACACACACACACACACACACGCGCACAACTGCACATGGTGCAGTTCTCTGCCACCCCATACATTTCTCCCCCATGAAAATGGGCATTTTGATCCTTTTCCACATTCCTTGTAAACAATGGGAGAGGGATAATTGATCAAAGTGTGCCGGGGATCCCTGCGAGGAGGGGAAGGTCACCGCCCGCGCACCGCGCTGATAGGGGGAGCGGCGTGTGGATGCTCCCGAGCTGCCATTTTTCTTCCCTGACAAAGACTCCATCTGCCACCGAGCCATTTGCAGCCGCCGAGTCAGAATATCAATGATTTCCAACCATTCTGCAAGTCTGCGTTCACCTTGGCGTCACCTCTAACAGACGTCTGAGAGCTGACGGCACAGATCCTCACTCTCTCTCTCCCTCTCCCCCTCTCTCTCTCTCTCTTTTTCCTCTCCTCTCCTCTGCTCTCACTCACTCACTCTCTTCCCTCCGTAGGCACCGCAGGGCTGCCAGCCCAGCCCTCATCCAGCTAAGTGGCATTTATGCAGCTCCTGGAAGGATAGCTTTTTATCTGCACTGATATTATTGGAAGCATTTTCGATCCGTGGGACAGGGGAGGCTGCGGCATTTCCACAGCGCTTCTCCTCCTCTCCAAAGACACAGAGCTGGACTCCAAGAGAGGAGTGAGAGGACAAGAAGAGATTAAAAAATGGGGGGGGGAGTTATTGAGGCAGACAGAAAAACAGGCGGTAGATGAGGAAAACGATCGCTAGTTCTGTGTCATGTCAAGTGTGTTAAAGCACACTTGCACCGGGATGCTTAAAAGGGCCTGGTGTACTGCATTCTGCACCTCCACACTCCCCACCCCACACGTTCGCTTTGAGGGCAAAAAAAAATCCCCCACCCCACAGCCTGCCTCTGGCTCCCATCACAGTAGCGGCACTGAGAGTGGAGAGGAGGGGAGAGGCGGATTGGCAGGCAGCTGGCCCTGAACATCCAAATGATACTAAAGGAAATTCAATTTCCCCCCTTCACCATCTGCACAGCAAACCACAGAGAGGCACTTATGGGCCGCCGCGACTTCCATTAAAGGCGACCGGCTCCCAGCCCGTCCCAGAATTTGCTCTGCCCCTGCCCAGCCCTGCCCCGGGCCCTCTCTCGTTCTCCCTCTCTCTCTCTCTCCCTCTCTCTTCTCTCCCTCTCTCTCTCTCTCTCTCTCTCTCCCTCTCTCTCTCTCTCTCTCTCTCTCTCTCTCTTTCTCTCTGACCCCATACCCTTCAGGAAGGGAAGCGAGTGTGATTAGTTCTAGTTTATTGACGACAAATTAGTCTCGGTGCGCACAGCTGGCTGGAGCGAGTCCCGCACTGCATCCACAGGTTAGTGTAATTACTTCACCGACTTCTACCATCTTTATCGACCAAAAAGAGGCATATTCTTCATAAAACAAACAAATAAACAAATAAACAAACAAACAAAAGGACGAAAGCCAGTTTGTGGATAATGGAATTACACAGGGAGGTCCCAGTAGAAGGGCATTGTTGATCCCCCTATGAGGCCGGTGTAGGCCCTAGACTTGAGCCTATGGTTCCCTTACGGCTGGAGGACACTGGCCATATTTCTGCAGGGACATGCAGAACAGTAAGACCATTCGCAGCACACGCTGCCTATAAGTGGCTTAGCGGGAAGCTCCAGTGCTAAGCAGCATAATACTGCCATTAGGACACACAAGCGGGGCCACACGGCTTGGATCGGCTTGTGTGCATATCGGGGTGTGTTCCAGCTGAGGGCGGTCTTTCCCTCCCTCCCTCCCTCCCCTCCTCTCTGGGAGATGGGTTAAGGTTGCAGAGGCTACTGGGGCATAGCTCTCTGACACCCCCACCCCCCACACCCAAAAACTGAATCTCTGTTTTCCTCTCTCCGTTGCCGGATGTTGGGCGGCTCTTAGCGCCCTGGCCGTGCTTGACCCGCTAGCTGTCTTATTTTCAGCGGAGCAGAAGAGGACGCGACCCCACGTGCACCTACATCCCCTACCTCCCCTCCTCCCCAGCCTGTCTCGACGAGACACAAATCCTCCAACAAAAACTACCAGCACAGTGGCAAATCCCCGCACACGGTCGGAAGGTACCCCTCCCCTACACCCCCAACAGAGCTCCCTACCCCCCTCAACAACCCAGTGTCTCTCTTTATGCAGATGAACCACTCACTCCAGTTGACCCGCAATTGCAGACACCCAAGCAAAAAGCTCCACAGATGGCAGGGGAAAAAAAAAACACACACTTCACAGCAGTGGCTATTTTTTTTTTCAAAGTAGCACCTTTCAACCCTGCAAGTACAGTGCCTGTGCCCTTCTCCGGCACATAAATAATTCTCTCTGTTTGTACACATTAGCCAGGGCTGAGAGCTCCGGTGGCGCGGCGGAGGTGAGAGGATGTGAGCAGAGAGACGCGCTCGCGCCCCAAACACACTATCGATTCCCCGTGCCGCCAGGATGAATGCCCTCTCAGGAGAAGCGCTGATGAATGGCCTCATTTAGGCCGATCAGGACCCTGTTTGTCATTCATCATTTCTCTGACGTATTTGTTTATGCCCGCTGCACTGAAAAAAAAAAGAAAAGAACTCATTTGAGGGGGTTTTAAAAAAATGGGCTTTTATATTAGAGACACGCCAGACCCTGTCCAGGAGGTCTGAGGAGAGAGCCTGTGTCTACCCGCCTCACCACGAAAAAAAAAAAAAAAAAAAAAAAAACGGTGGATGCTCAGCGTATGTCCGACACAGTGCTTAACACAGGCGCTTGACAGGCCCCGATGTTGCTGCAACAAGATGACTTCAACTCGACAAACGCTCGCACACAGACGTGGCGGAGGAGTAACAGCCACAAATGAGCCACCCGTTTCACCCTGCCTTCCTAGAACAAATCCACTAACTACGTCAACAGCTTTTTTAGGGAGGAAGCAAAAAGGAAGAAAGGAGAAGGAAAAAAAAAAACACACAGACACACACACACACACGTATACACACACACACACACACACACACACACATCTAAAACTGGTTTTATCTCAGCATGTCCTTAATGACGAGCCGACCGCATTAGACACGCTCCTTTGGATAGCTGGGAGTGCATTAATGGGCAGCCGGAGCAAAAGACGGAAATGTGGGAGTTTGCACATATGCAAATAGCCCCTTCTAAACGACATGAAAGAACATTAAGTTAGGCAGACTGTGCTCATGGCTAGAGAGAAAGCCTGGCTCTGGAACCCTGACCAACTGCCAGAGAAGGAGAGACAGAGAAAGAGAGACAGGGAAGGAAGGAGGAAGGAGCAGAGGGAGGGAGATGGAAGAAGGGAAGAGCTGGAGAAAGAGAGAGAGAAGGAGAGAGGGGGAGAAAGAGGGAGAGGGAGGGAGGGAGAGAGAGAGAGCGACTGACGCAATCCAATCTGAAAGCTCAGTGTCTGTCTCTCGCCGGCCACCCGCTGCTCCTGACCTTCGGGATGTGTTCTGTTCGCTCCGTGCCTCTCGCCCGCCGAGCTCGGCGTTAGTCATTAAAACACCTTGCATTCCAGACCCACTCAAGTGCATCTCTTTCAGATAAGCAGCACCGCTCCCCCTCACAGCGCCAGCACCGAGGTGCGGCCCAGCATTCTGATGGGACTCGTGCCGCCTGTGCACAGGCAAACACACACACACACACACACACACACAGAGCCATCATGGCTACCGCTGTGGCATTTCTGACACAAGTAACCCCCATGTGCTTTTCTAAAAGGGGTTTTTGGCCAAAAAAAAAAAAAAAGAAAGAAAGAAAAAAAGGGAGACCTTGAAACATGCCGACAGGAAACATGAGAGGACGAGGCTGGAGGATGGAGGGAAAAACATTTTTGTGTCCGAAGTTCAATCAATCTGAAATGCCTTGAAATGCGCACACCCCTGGTATATCTGGGGGAAATGATTTGTTATTCAATCAAGCCGCGCGGATCAATCTCCAAGAGGCCCCTGAAACCATGGCATTGTGATTGAGGTTTGACAAGGGATTTTTCATCAGGTCTCTCTATCTCTCTCTCTCCCTCCCTTCCTCCCTCTCTCTTACTTGCCCCTCTCTCCCTCCCTTCTTCTCTCACTGTGTAACCCCCCTCCTAAGCTCAGCCAGGCGCGGGGGAGAAAGAGGAGATGGCTTCAGTATTTACTACCACATCATATTACACAGCCACAGCAATCTGTTAGCCATTCTGCTCTCGTCACAGAACACACTCTTTGAAGCCACACCGTTAACTGGAGGAGGACATAAATATTTAAAAAAGGAGAAATAGAAAATCAGACCGGTATATCAGCGCCAGCTCTTCCCCCCTTCTATCTATACTAAACACACACACACACACACACACACACACACACAAGCACACACACGTCTTACACATCTATACACGCGCAAACACCCATAGAGACAGTGAGCTCCGTGAAATATACTAGTCAGTAGGTGTCCCCTCCCCTCCTCTCCCCTCCCCTCCTCGGCGGTGCCTGCGTGCTGCTCCAGAGCATCAGGAGCTCTGGCTGCCAGGCAAACTGAAGGTTACTGATGACTCTCCCTGTAAATCCTGGGAGGTTTCCATTACACCCAACCTGCAGTAGATCACAGATGATGGGAGCTCCTCCGCCGCCACGCAGAAGGGCTCAGCTCTGGCTTCCTAACCCCACCCCCACCCTCTTCGCAACCGCAACCGCCACCGCCAATACCCGCGCTCTCCCGCTGCCACAACTGTGTTTCCTCCACGCCTGGGGAGCCCGTGGCGCCGTGACCCCGCGAAGGGGGTGGATGAGGAGCGGGGCGGTGTGGGGGGGATGGCATCACGTGCGTTTAGCGCCAGCCAGTGTTTGTCCCAAAACAGACACTGGCTGATACATCACCGTCAGCCACACACTCTCAGAGGAAAGGCTAAGCATTCAGACGCACTGGCTCTCACTCTCTCTGTCTCGATTCATCTTTCTCTACCGCTCTCTGGCTCGTTCTCTGACAACTATTAACGCCACGCAGACGTGTCAAGCTTCTTGTGTAAATATGACAAAGTGCTCAATGGCCGTATAGTCTTACAGACACCTGCAGAGCTGGACTTCCGTCCAACAATTAACACAAAATGTCCCTGTGCGGAGAGGGCAAGGAAACTGGACTAGAGCGATGTAAACATGTGTCAGACACACTCGTGAGTTCTGTGACTCTCTGGTCGAACAACCAGGGCCCCCAGATGCCATGTGCTAATGATTACATAGCGGAGTGGGGGGCTGGGAGGGTGGATTGGTGTGGGCTGCTGGGACTGTTGGTGTCGGTGTGTCTGTGTCTATGAGAGGTGAACGAGACCAGCACTCCTTTGACACCCACCTCGTTCACCGGCCGAGGTTTCAGGACGATCATTTGCGGAGTCAGTCATGCAACCCCTTCATTCAAAGTGCGAGGATATGCAAAAAAGGAAGTAGTTTACAAAGAGGGGGAAAAAAAACAACAACAAAAAAAACAAAGAGCATGGCGAAGCTCAGGGATGGGCCAGCGCTCCTGTTTCACCAATTACTCCAATTTGGCTGACAGTAATTTATTTGAAAAAACACAAAAAAGAGCCTCCTTTTCACACATTTTCTCCTCGACTTTGACATGCTAATTACATTCAAGCAAGAGTCTAATCAGCGATGCAACAAAAAAAAAAAGAAAAAAAAAAGGAGAGTAGACAACAGTGTGTGATGTTGCACAAACTAATTTCCACAGAGAAGGACCTGGTTAAATTTAATTAGGTAGGCTGGAGTCTCACTCCGGAATAATGCTTACACCTCACATGCAAGATTCCGACATGGTTGCTCACTTTGTGGAGCTCCGAATGTGAAAATGTGAAGGGGAAAAAAAAAAAGCAGTGTCTGATAAACTGTCAAAAGGATGATGGGTGGAGAAACATCAGAATGCCATTAAGGTGAGACTGAACACTTACTGTTTGAGAAAGCAGCTCAGCTTTGTGACATCACTGGCCTGCAAAACTGAACAGACAGACAGAGAGAGAGAGAGAGAGAGAGAGAGAGAGAGAGAGAGAGAGAGAGAGAGAGAGAGAGAGAGAGAGAGAGAGAGAGAACAGACAATAAGTCAGCCGGGGTTTGCTATATTTTATTGATTTATTCATTTCACCATAATTCCTCCCTGAAAGGCCCATGAAAATAAAATAAAAATGCTAATTTGGTACAGCTTGGGCCCCTGAGGGGGGATACCCTATCCATTTCAACATCGACTGAAAATCAAAGCGCCCCGGCGTTATGGTCATGTGGAGAGATC
This sequence comes from Sardinella longiceps, assembly GCA_027497455.2. Lineage (NCBI taxonomy): Eukaryota > Metazoa > Chordata > Actinopteri > Clupeiformes > Clupeidae > Sardinella > Sardinella longiceps. Next base: position 35,440,823 of record JAODXP020000016.1, read on the forward strand.
AAACAAAAACAGGGCCTCGCCGGTCGGGAGAATGACAATTGCAAGAGCCATAAAAACTGCTTTGCCAGTTCAACACACAAAATGACTGCCGCGATTAGACCTGTTGGAGCAACTCGACTGAGCAGAAACCCAGTGGCTATAGGGAAGCTATTGTATGGAGTCACTGCAGGGAGAAAGAGAGAGAGAGAGGGTGAGAGAGAGAAGGAGGGGGGAAAAAAGACAATTATCCTGATGTCATTTTTGCAGAGGAGACGAGGCGGCTCAACGTGACCATCCCCTGGTGTCTCCTCTCTCACGTTGCTGGAGTGGCCGCGTCACATCCCTGTGTGAGTCTGACACCGACAGACCTAATCTCAGCTCCTACACAAATCTTACCCCCTTTCTCTCTCTTTCTCTCTCTCTCTCTCTATTCACTCTACCCCATCTTCCTCTCTCTCCCTCCCTCTTCATGTCTTCTCTTTTTTGCTCCATCTCTCCCCCCACTCCTCCTTCTTAAGCAGTGAGCACAAGATCATTCTGCTCAAAGATGTTTATCGCCAGGAAACAACAGCACTTGCATAAGCGTTTCTGGCGAGCCAGCAAGTTTCTATTATTTTCATTAAATATTTCCATGTGGGCCAGCTTTCAAGGTGCATTGTGTGTGTGTGTAGGTGTAGGTGTGTGTATGAGACAGAGAGACAGAGAGAGACAGAGAGAGAGAGAGAGAGAGAGAGAGAGAGCTGTGTGTGTGTGTGTGTGTGTGTGTGTGTGTGTGTGTGTGTGTGTGTGTGTGTGTGTGTGTGTGTGTCTAGGGGGCAGTGGTAGCAGTAGCAGTGGTTGGAGCGCTTTACCACCGGTGTCGGCAGCAGACTTAAGTACACGTGATTTACAGCCTCTTGCACATCACTCAAACACGCCACTAGCCCCCCGCCCTCCACCCCCCTCACACACACACACTGTCGGCCCTGTCCACACAATCTGTCTAAAGGACAACTGCGGGAGCACGAAGGGGCCGGAGGAAGCACACATCATTTGCGCCCGGCACAGATAATTACAGCGAGGCGCTGGCGTCGACAGCCACGACAATAATAATAACGATGGCCGCGTTATGATAATGATCATCATCACTTTAGGACTTCGCTGACCTACTAAACACCCTTAATATTGAGCCCCACAAGCTGCTGGGGAGAGGAAGCTCCATCACACACAGACACACACACACACACACACCTCTATTAATAACAAAAGAAGAACCAAAACAATGCAAAAAGCAATAGCCACACTATTTTGTCCTCAATTTGTGCTCTGCCATATGCAGTAGCGCAAAGGATGGTAAAAATATTCCTAGTGGCCTAGTCAGCTGCTTTTGTAAATAACAGCCCACTATCCGAAGGGATCCCACTTCTGTGTCACATTACTGTTTAGAGCTCGTTTTGGAGTCTTGCAGCAAAGCCTTCTCAGTGGCAGACTACAAGGCAGTAAGCTATCTGTCCACTGCCTTTTAGCGGATGTCCTTGTTCTGTTTACTCTCAGCAGATGCCGCAGAAGAGAGGAGAGAGGGAGAATGGAGAGAGCAAGAGAGAGAGGGGGAGAGAGAGAAAGCAAAAGAGGGAGGGAAAAAAAAAAAAAAAATCACCTCAATTCAATCAGTGCAATCCTGCAGTGTGTGGCTGACATTTCCCAGCTTGGGCTAATGCGCTCTCAAAATGGCTTCGAGCCCATTACCACTACCTAAACAGTGTTGCTCCATCTTCATGACTGGAATCATTCAGCCCCTAATTGATTAATCCATCCCTATTTAATCATCTTTTGTCTGAACAGAGAGAGACACGCCATGTGTGTATTCGTCTTGCTCCTATTTAGAGGGAGTCTTTGGAATGACATCATGGACGAGGCCCCATTTTTTTGGACACCTCACCCGGAACGCCGGTATGGCCGGGCCACAAGGGCCGAGACATGTCAAGAAGGCCAGGCGGGTAGGGCATGCGATCGCTACACAATGGCAAGCTATTCCATATGTTTCCCCTCAACTGTAAGGTTTATGGAAATTACCACCAGATGAAGAGAACATGTGAGAAAACACATCTTGGAAAACACTTTTTTTCCC
>JAODXP020000016.1:35445408-35463565 GCA_027497455.2 Sardinella longiceps
CACGCCGCCTGGATAAAAACAGCATTGCATACATCTATTTTTTCCCCGCTTTCTTGCTGTCTTTCGTTCATTCGTTCAAAAAAAAAAAAAAAAAAGAAAGAAAAAAAGAGAGACTGCAGCAGGACCTGCAAGCACAGCTAGAAAGGAAAGCCTTTGTGGCCGCAGTGACCAGATTTTAAATGTGGGAGGATCAATAAATAAAAGGGGAGCTTCTGCTGAGGCGCAATCTCTGTGTGTGAGTAGAATGGTTTATAATAGCCTGGCCGCCCCGCAACGGCTGCGCGCCTCCTGAACCAGCTGTCCCTGAATTATGAATATGCAGCCCAATTCACCGGCAGGCAGGCAGACACACAGGCAAGACACGGACAGCCAGGCTGCTCCCGAGGCCCTGGACGTTTTTGGCTTGTCTGGCATGCGATTCCGGCTGAGGACGCAAATAGCAAGCAAGCAAGCAAGCCCACCACAAAATAGGCAAAACTATTGGCATTTCAAACATCAGGGCCATTATCACAGCAGGGGGAGTCGCCATCACTGGAGAGGCGCTCCTGCCTTGACTCTAATGTATGACAACCATCACCAGGAGAAGGAGGAGGCTCAAAAATGTCTAGAAGAAGGATGAGAGGATGGCAGAGAGGGGTGGGAGAGAGAATGAGAAAAGAGAGAGAGGGGAAAAAAAAACATAATCTCCCTGACATATTCCTAATAAACCATCTCTCCTCACACCTCTCGCGCTCATCCAATCAAAAAGTGTCAAACCTGACCTACAAAAGGACTCGTGTCTTAAATGTTTAAAAACATCAATCACACACCCCCCCTGTTCACTCCTCCCTCCTTCTACCCCAAGAAAAGAAAGGAGAAGAAAAGACAGAAAAACGAGAGGACATTGAATTATACAGTATTAACCTCTGGGGTTTGCATACAAAGACCTGGGATTTATTTATGCCTGTGTATTAAGAGGCCCGCTCTGCTGTTCTTTACAGTGAACCGGCTGCCAATTTGATGAACCTCTCAGTCCACAGCAGGAGTTCAGCGTCTTTGATTAATGAGTGCAAGCTTGTGGAAAAGGGTAAGAATAGGAGAGAGAGGGGGGAAAAGGAAGGGGGAGGGGAAATGCGAAGAAGAGGGTGAAAACGCACAATTATTGCCAGGCCTCCGTCAGGATGGCTGCCACAATTACTGAAGGCTCGGGTTCATCTTTTTAAACAAAACATTGGGGGTCCCTTTTCAAATCCCCAAAAAGACGCAACCAAGAGTGACACAGAGAGAGAGGGAGAGAGAGAGAGAGAGAGAGAGAGAGAGAGAGAGAGAGAGAGAGGGAAGCCCTCCAAAACTCTTACACTGATTTATATAATGGCATCACACTCAAGCACGATACATTGACTAATTCACTGGAGGGGCAAATCACCCCAAAGTACAACATGTTTTCGCTACCTCAAAAGACCCACTTAAACCAACAAATACTTGGAACAGCCTGAGCCACTTAAGGATTGAAACTTTCTTTTCCATCAGCACATAAGATTAGATGGTGTTCTTTAAATTAACACATAATAATACACAGCGGCTCAGTGGTAATAAAAGGTAGCCTAAATATCAACACTCAAGTAAATGAGATTTTAAACTGCGGAAGAGCAGAAACAAACTTTTCAGCTGGCCAATGTGTTTGATAAACATTAAGAATTGGATGACTAATAAAAATGAAATGATCAAGCCACTGTTTCCATCAAAACATGACTAAATCTGCACTTCAGAATGCAATAGTCAAGACGTAAAGCAGCAAGCAATAGCCTAACCTGCACCTTACCACTGAGCCAGGCTGCATTTAAAAGTGCTGTTTTAAGCGATATTTTTGTAACCTTCAGCTACTCTGTATATTTTTTTCTCCTCTTTCTTCAAAAAACAATAAAATTCAAAACACTGAAATGGCATGCTACTATTTTTCATTAAGTTAAACAAGTCAAAGCGGAGGCCTGTGATTCGCTGTAGCGCATTATTGTCCTTTTACTCAGAGTCTATTTCCAAGGACATGAGCTCTGAATAAATATGAGGCGAAGGCGGTGACCTTCTAGCGCTGTATCTGGTTATTGGTTGATTCATTGGCAGTTACTGGAAGCATGCATAACACATCGGGACGGTAATCTGATTTATCTGGGTTCCTTTTGCAGCATGAGCCTTTTTAAATGACAGGCCTTAAGGAGAACATTGTTTATTGCCATTTCACCAGGCTGTGCACAATAGTTCATTACTATCAATTAAGCACCGGTATTTACAGAGGCAAATCAATCCAATAACAGCCCTTGCTGTAGCAAAGCACTGCCAAGAGTAACGCACATGCTGCTTATGAAATCAATGATCCTGACAAACAAATAATGAGCTAGATTTGATATAGCCTACGTAAACTTTTCCTCCACACACAGGCATAAAGCCAGCTAACTGTGGTCATTTTCATGTCTGTCTGTTGATAATAAAGGCCATTACTTATCAAAAGAAAAAAAAAAGAATAATTCATTAATTTTAATAAAAAAGACCAAATTTGAGAGAAAAATAAAATAACCATCCATGAGAAAAACTCCCTGAAACTTGGCATTCATGTGATACACTGTCAGTTGGGAGTGTTGAGGTTTGTTTCATTTTGCAAAGCCCAGACTTGCATCGCCCTATTGTCATTTCAGTTTAACTGCAGAAATGTAACATTCAGAATGCAGTAAGCCCCAGACAATTAACCTATTCCTTTCGGAATGCATAAGGCTTTTTTAGCACAACTTTTACAAGACAGAGATTTATTATTTGTGGTGAGGCTTGCAAAGCTACAGTTGGGCCCACGTCTTATGAAAAAGAAAAGGAAGAAAAGGAAAAGAAAAAAAAAAACACCACAAACAAGCCCTGACAGCTCACTTGAGCAGAGGTACCAGCCTAACAACAATATTAAGGTCTTCTTTTGTGGCTTCAGCTGCACCACCATGGAAAGAAAAAAAAAAAGGGGGGGGGGGGGAGCAACAATAGACATTAAGAGTCCAAACTCAGAGAAGGAGACAGAGACAGAGGGAGGGAGAGAGACAGACCGTCAGAGACACACAGCAAGAGAGAGAGAGAGAGAGAGAGAGAGAGTCTGTGTCTTCGTCTTTCTATTGTGGGGGGTGGGTTCAACTAATTTCCACTAATGGTGTCTAAAAAAAAATCTCTCCAAGATCAAGCAGCTGTCAACTCAATCCATCAGTAAGGAAAAAAGAGCAAACCCCCAAGAAAAGAAAAGTAGCACATCATGCACGTTTGGATAAATATTTGGCTCCTTAACAATACAGAGCAACTGAAAAGGAGTGCACAGCAGCATAACATGTCAAGGGACACAGAGGGACAGGACCACGCAGAGCAGCAGAGCACTGAAACTCTCTGGAGAGCCCGTTGGATTGAATTAGGCTGGGAGTCGCTAATATCTGAGCAAGCTGGAACTGACAAAGGCAAGGCCTGCCCGAGTGCTGACTTGGGAAGACGCTGAGAGGCCCCCCTGGTCTGGGAAGAGCAGTGAGACGCTGCTGGGCAATCAGCACATCTGCCGGGTGGTGTGGTGTGTGGTGTGGAGCTGCAGCTCTCTGAGACACAGACACAGCAGACCAGCTCTGCTCAGCTCCAAATCTCATTTGCAACGCAGGCTTCTGTCACTCTAATGAGATCTCTTTTGTTTTCAATCAGTCTGCATGAAATGTTGGTTTTTAAAAAGAAAGAAAAAAAAAGAATTTGTGTTTTTTTTTTTCAGGGGAAGCTGAATGACTGACTGACTGAATGAATGAATGAATGAATGAATGAATGAACCTGTAGGCTATTGCATATCCACTAGCAAAACAACTTCAAAATGTTGACTGTCCATGACAGTCTCAGTCTCTCTCTCTCTCTCTCTCTCTCTCTCTCTCTCTCTCTCTCTCTCTCTCTCACACACACACACACACACACACACACACAAATGTTATTTAAAACACTAACACCTTCAAATTAAATAGGCGAGGCAGCATGCATGTTTTTTTTTAAAAAAAAATGCAAGCTCATGCCACCCACCTGTCACCTGCTTGGAATAATTATGTTCCACCAGTATTTACAAACCATATTTACTGTGTTTCAATGTTGTTTGTTTAGTTTCTTTTTTTCTCTCAATCTGATAACGAATAATAACGTGGTGAATCTAATGCCTCAAATGTTTTCAATAATTCACTCATCGGAAAAGGACGAATTAAAACTTCACATGACGTCATTTTCTCTTCTCCAAACATTTCATAACTTGGACTCTTTCAGACCAAGAGGTAGGTTGCCTTTCTGAAGTTAGCTATGAAGGAATTAAAATCAGCCAAGATGGCGAGTGGCTTGTTGTTTAGAGGGCAGAAAAAATGGAGGATATTGTAATATGCACAAAGGGATAAATTTCAACAACTCAGCCGGCCAGCAGCTGCCTCTCTTTATGAGGAAGCAGCACAAAAGATAAGAGAAAAGGAGAGCGTCGCACTGCCTTACGCCGAGTTCCTTCTCCTACACTCCGCAAATGACCAATGTATGCCCACTTTCAATAATATACTTTAAAACCAGATGTGTCATTCAAGACTTCAATATTTATTTAAGTTGGCAAGTGAAGATTTTGAGACATTTTGCCATTATCTCTGCGGACAGGCTTAACAGATTCAAGATAGCCCGGTTACCATTTACGTTAGCGTGACTCGGTGTTCACAACAAGCACCGATTCTTCTTCTACTTGTTAAAATGTCTATGCGTTAGACTGAAGGCGACAGTGAAGGACATCGCTTTGTCTACACTATTTATTACCTAATTAGATTCAAAATGTTTGTACTGGTCAGATATGTGACACTTTCCAGCCCACAGAGAACTGTTAAACCACGAGTGTATGGACACAAAGACGATATCTGTGGCTAGCCCGCTAGCAGCAGCAGTTGACTCCGTACCAAGTGTAATAGCCGTAATCATAAGCGTCAACATAACGTAGACATGAATCAAATTATGAAGTTTGAATAAGGACCAGCTAGCAAGTGCAACGAAACACACAACACGACCTATATTGAGAGGAAATGGTATAACGAAGCATGCGTATAACTTGGCGAACATGTACATCTGACAAGTTTTTATCAACCTGCACTATTAAAGAGAATTACGGAAAAGATCAAGCAGTCGGCTGTCTTAGTAGCTAAGATAGAAAGGTGGCCGTTAAATTAAACAAATCCGGCTAATCGTGTCGCTTCGGTCACTATCCTTGCTAGCTAATGAAAATGGCACGGAATGTTACCAAGGATCTATGAGCATAACGTACGCGAACACAAATTAAAACAAATTAAAACTCACCTTATGTTGACAGTTGTACGTATCTGACGTTATGTACTCCGATGGACTCTCTTATGGCTTCATAGAGACTGATAGATATTTTTCCTTTTTCTTGATACTGAGAAATTTGTGTTGTTTTAAACCAGTAGCTGGAGATGATCAAGAGTAGAACTGGGCAGTAATTGAGTCTCCGTGCGTATGTGTGTTAGTTACTACCAGCAGATTGAAGGAGACTCTGCTCAAGGTTTATTCAGCTCCACTTCAAGGAATGGATGTGACGTCAGCCTCACCAGCTCTCTAACAATGAAAACTTGTATTGATAATAATGCAGTTATATCAACAAAACAGTCAAGACAGGTGAAGTTTCCCAGAAGCAAACTATCATTCAGAAGTAGCCGATACAGTTCCGTTCTCATATCATAACTCCGATGCGTTTCCCAGCATTTTCCATTCATCTGCTGAAGGGAGGCGATTTTTGAGCATGCAGAAAGCGAAAATAAAACGAAGTTGTGGCGACTCCGTGCAGACAGAGATGATAACATTGTTCTTTTGGAGTTGCGTGTCACAAGTTTAAAAATAGTCCATATCATGTAGAATTTGCATTAATGTAGTATTGGATATTAAAAAATAAAATAAAAGAAGCAGTTTATGTTTGTTTCAAAGTAGAAAAGAACTCCAGATGACATTTTATCTAGATTTAATATCTTACTGGAGAGGTTTTGGATTTGGCTGAGACGTTGTTAAAAGCTTACAATATGAAATTCAGCCATAGCTTAGACTAAAAGATAAACACCTGTCTAAAGCCCAAAGGCTTTAATTGCCTCAAACTTTTTCAGAAAGGATTGCTCTTTTCTCTTTAAGTGTAATCAGCAGAAATTTAACTTTCATGACAACTCATGACACCCACAAACAGCCCTTTTATCTAATAGTATAAGCCCACTACAGTTGGGCAAAGGCTACCATCTGTGCCTAATTGCATCTGTGTGTGTGTGAGAGAGAGGGGCTTTTTTCTCCTTCTCTGTGAGTGAACAATCAGCAACAGGCTGAGCAGGGACCTTCTGACCTAGCCTGGATTGAGACAAGAAAGGAACCAAGATTATTATATTCAACAAGCACAGGCTACACACTAAACAGCTAAATGAGGTCTAAAAGCATAAGTTAAGTTAAAAGCTGTTGGTCCTTGTTGCGTAGGCTAGGCCTACTGGTTGGCTATTTGAGTGATAGCCTACAAGTATTTAGTTGTGTCTTGCAAGCTAAGCCACAAACATGACAACATGAATGCGGAACACTGGTGCAGTCAAAGCACGTTTGTAGCCCCATGGACATGCAGGAGAAATGATCATGAATGCATCTGATTATTGACACAGATGCATCTTGCATCACGGACCCTCCAATTGGTTGTTGTTTCTCTCTCCCAGAGACACAAGCACTCCAGCATAATCCTAGTTCAAGGCACAAACTTTGTGTAGAGAGCCTCACACATACAAAGACAGTAAATGGATAGGGAATGCCACATAGAAATAGTAATTCCTGAATTAAAGCTGTGGAAAAAAAATCTCCTTAGTCAGCTTCCTGAATTTAAAACAGCTTTGTGTGCTTGTTCACCACCCTGTGTCGTGGACATTGATTTCTCTCTCTCTCTCTCTCTCTCTCTCTCTCTCTCTCTCTCTCTCTCTCTCTCTCTCTCTCTCTCTCTCTCTTTTTTACGCTCTCCTTCTGTCCTCCTCTCTCAGGGATGAGGGTCAGTTCAGACATGGCTTTCATAAGGAGAAGGATGAAACAACCTTGCTTAAATAATCAAATATGGCGGGGGAGAGGGGAGAGAGGGAGAGAGAGAGGAAGGTAGAAAAAAAAGCTATTTGATGTGTCACCCAGGCTGCTCAATGCTGGGATTTTAATTGTAGCAGAATAGCTTGATTAGAGATAGTGGGGGAGTGAGCTCTGGGTTGTCATTATTACAGGAGCTTCACAGTCCAGGCTCCTCTTAAAGCCAATGAAGAATGTCAGCCTTACCTCAGTCATTTGTACCATAATAAGTGCAAGTACAATGACTGCAATGCAAGAACACGAGGGTGGGGGTGTATGGGGATGGGAGTGGGGGTGTCGGTGGGGGGCAAAGCGCCTGTCTCTATCTCCATCTCTATCCCCATCCTCTTAAAAGGGGGGTTTTAAAGTGTCTTGATTTTAAAGTCTAATGAGACAACTAAAAAAGGGAAAGAGTGAAGATGATCTCTCCAGGGACTGGTGGAAAACAAATTAATGCCGTGATTTGGTTTTAATTATTATTTTTCTATTAGTCCATGGCAAGTCCAAGAGACCAATCAGGCATACAGTCGCTCTCAGATATTGATTTTTGTCAGAGATATTCAGGGAATAGCCTGTTTTTTCATTGAATCCCACTATGTATTAGTATTAGCAATTCTGTTTAAAAAACTGACTCTGATATAACAAAACGTGTCATCAGACATACATTTTTTGAGTACCACTATTTCACCAAACAGATTGAGGCAAAATTGAATTGGTAGCCCCTGATGTTTGTCCCAAAAACATTCACTAAAAATGTCTGAAACATTTGTTCACTGAAAGACAACAAGCTGAACACAGGTTTTGTTTCATTTGATAGAATTTATTTTTGATTAATTGCACTGCTCTTGCAAGACAGCTTTGGGACTAGATTGCTGTCATATCCTACAATGCATTTTAAATGTCTGGGGTGCCTATAATACAAAGTGATGCCATTGGGAATGTTCTCAAAAATGCAAAGTGTCTGGGTCTTAGTGAGGGGTCTGTATTTCTGTTTAAACCATATTACAACTATGATGCATAATTTACATTTGTAGGCCTACATAAATATTTCAGTTATAATGGCAATTATCATTACTGATTGTTAGAGCATATCGGATTTGAATCAAAGCCATGTAGCCATGAGATACTGTAAATGGTTATTAGCAGAATGTAATTTCTGTCTCCACCATGTGTTTGCCGTGGCATGTTGACATTTCATATTACATGGCATGGATATTTTCCTCTCTCAATATGTGCTTGAGCAGTACAAAATGTCCTTTCTTGCTCAAGATGAAATTTGAAGTGTCAGGATATCAAGATGACTGTGTGTGTGTGTGTGTGTGTGTGTGTGTGTGTGTGTGTGTGTGTGTGTAACACATCTGATATAAGTCTGAGAAACAGAGAATCATTCTGTTATTCTTTTGCACAAAGTCTCAGCCACAACATGTTTAAAAGCCAGTGGTCATGTCAGACATGACCAGTTAATACAGCCATCTCATATCAGGAGCCATTTCATTTTCCTTGGATGATTGTTATCAATCTCTTCTACTTGTACGAATGAGCTTTGGAACATGCAATAACCTTAATGGTGCTACTGCACTCTGGGCTTCCCTTTGCTCCGATAAAGACTCGAGGATCATATGAGTCCCTTGAGAATGCCTAGACAATGAGTAATACTCTGGCCTTTAACCCATGGTTCTAGCTGACCCTCAGACGGCTTGTTGGTCAGGGTTAGGGGTGAAGCATCTGAATGTCCAGAACGCTTTTAGGCACACAAGCACTCATACCATCCCATTCCAATATATTTTTGGTCACCTTTGGTCATCAGATAATTTATAAATGGTTCATGTTGCAGATAATGCACTTCAGAAAAATGAACAGGGACATAAAACTTCTCATAATGGGTCAGTCAACTGATCACAAATTTTTCAGAGGATGTTAAAACAAATTGTATTAAATGTGTCTGGTGAGTCTTGTTCACTTGACTTCTGTAAATTGAAATTTATTGCCACAGTGGAATTTGTGGATGCTGTTGTCTTCAGGTGTCTGAGGCTGGTGTTTGCCATTTGTGACGCAACACTGATCTTTGAGCGTGAGCAATGCAAATGCTTTTAGAGCTCTTTGTAGTTATCATCTCAAAGTACACTTCCTGGTACATTTTTTCAGTCCCAACCTGCAATGCAAAAGAAAGCTGGTCATAGTCTGCACAGTTTACAAGACATTACCAATTCTCCTGTGCTTCAAGTAACATGGGGGGTGGTGGGGGCAAAGAGAAGAAAGAAATCCATCTTCCTTTTAACATCATAAAGATAAGTGGGCTCTTGCCAGAGGAGAAGGCATTGTCATATGACATTGGAACGACCCCAACTCCCATCAAGCGACATAAAGATCTCAGAAGGAATGTTCTATTTAGGAAGAAGCAAAGGCATCCCAACACATACAGCACACATTACGCCCCAGCCATTTATTTGAAAGAGATAAATGGGCCTGGTATCATAAGACTTGCATTATGCAGTCTACCCTTGGCAGAGGAAAATACAAAAAAAAGGCACACCGCTCTCCCCTTTCAGACTCCTGCAGTGGGCGGCCATTAAGAGAACTGCCCATTGTTTTTGTTCCGTTAATTGGACCGTGTTCCAAGGCAGAGAACAGAGAGGAAACATGAGCTATCCAGAACATGGGAAACAGCTGCTCGACACTCCTCTCCAGACCTGCTCCTATCTCTGAAAAGGTGGAAGGCAACAAGCACATAAAGGCCCAGAGGAATCGATATCTTAATGCAACAATGAGTTTGAAAATAAACCTGAATTTTGGCCGGGGCCAAAACAATTGAGAGAGGGACTGAGGGAAGAAATGGCTTGGATGACATCGGTGTTTCACGGTCACACCTGAAGGAGGAGAGAATGTGCTTTTTCTCATTCACTTCTCATCCTTTTTGGTTATTGAGGCTTTATATATATTTTGTGTGTGCATGTGTTTGGGTGGTCGGTCACACAGCTCAGGGACATTTGTGAGCCCAATACGTTGTGTGTGCAGCCGGGTTCTCCCCTGCACATTTTTTTTTAATGCCAACTGTCAGATTGTGTCACATCTTATTTATGCATACCACTGTCTATTTTAATTAGCAATTTCAGGTCACCGCTAACCCCATCTTCCTCCAGGCTGCCAGGGAGAGAAGACGTGTGAATGAAATGCCTTCAGTCTTATTTGATCAAAAATAGGCCATTACCGCCATAATCATAATGGCAACAGCCCTCCTGTAATGCATGCTCTCCTCAAGCAATCCATCTCGGGATGAAACAGCGGGACAGAAAGGAGAGAGCGGAGGGAAAAGCAAGATGGAGCACGGAAGCGCAGCTCTGTCTGAAAAATAAAGGACCACGCCAGACAATGTAATTATCATGTAAGCTAGTCCCATCATTTTCAGGAATCTCTTGGCAATTTCCCCTTTATCTTCCTTCTCTCTCTCTCCCTCCCTCTCTCTGCCTTCCCCCCACATCCCTGATTTATTTATTTTCATATTAAGAAATGCAATTCATTATGGTAATGTATGAAAAACAAACTATCCACAGACCACTACACACCAACCCATCATGAAGATGCACATTTTCCTTTAGATCCTGTTTTTCTCTCTCTCTCTCTGACACACCACATGACTCTGGAGGCTTAGGCACATTTTTACCTGTTTGTCACATGAAATGTTGTCTTAGAGAGACAAATAATTTATAAACCTGAATCTAGATCAGCAGTGTATATATATACACACACACCATGTGATGTCTAAATACTCTGATCAAAGCAAAGCAAGTTTAACCTATATTTCTAGATTTTCATTTCACACTGTTGTCTGTAGAAAGGGATGCACATTGTTTAAGAAATATTCCCTCGCACAAAGCCTTCTGCAAGTGCTCTTCAAGCTTGCCCTGTGTTCAAGAGTGTGACCGCATCGCTCTTAGTGAGCTGCTATTGTATTTCCATCTAATAAATTATGCCTTGTCGCATATTCATGCTTCCCTCGTCCACAGCAAGCAAGGGAGCAACAGAATCCTGGGCTCTGAGAAAATATATATAAGGGGAAGAAAATGTCCCAGAGCATTCCTCAGTGGTTAGACATCTGCTGAGGGGGTCAGAAAAGACTTCATTTTCAGAGTTCTGTCTGTTTATTTTCACCCTGAAGACGTGTCTTTTGAGACAAGTCTGCTGCAAAACAAGTGGAGATGACAAACAAGTTGACTATAGCAAGGGGGTTGCAATCAGCCTATGTTCAGCTTTGTTGCCGTTAAGCAGACACAGAGTGACTGCAAGGAGATGTGAAACATGTGCAGAGTCACTCTCTCTCTCTCTTCCCCCCATTTGCAAGGCGCAACAGTGTGCATGATGGGACATCCACCACTGGGGAGACAAGTGTCTCTAACACAGGCGCTGTTGTAGTACAATAGCTTGGCATCAATAGAGCATTGTTTCCCAGACAAAACTCAAGCAAGATTTTCTGGCCTGTCTGTCCTACGCCGAGTACAAATAGTGGCCGGTGGATGGCCTGCTGGGGGTCTGGGGAGATCACATGACCTGTGAAACACTAGGCCAGAGAGAGAGAGAAAAAAAAAACTCCTCAGGGTTCACCAGGCCCCGTGCGACGCCTGACCTCATCGTTCCTCAGCCTTTGTTGCCATCTGATCTGTGGGATTAGTTCACTGAGGGCCTGAGATATTCTTTCTTTTTTTCATTCTTCTGTCTTTTATTTTTTTTGTCTTTTCAAATATGTATTGATGGGTAAAAAATACTTAATAATAATCTTTTCAAACACTGGAGGGGCATGATTTATTACAATAAAGTGTAATTGTGCTGCATAGAACTATTGGATTGAGCATTGTTCAGATCTAGATGGCAAAGTGAGATTATGAGATACTGTACATACGAGTGACCTTATTAACACTATTTGAACAATGGTAACACATAAACAATCTGAATAGACAAAGAAAAGACCATTTGTCATTTTTTCAGTCACACTACAAGGACACAGCCTTACTGTACATGAGGCACAGCCCACCCTAGTGGCCACAAAAATAAATTACCTGGTACATTCCTAGTACACAGCACTATGAGAAAATGAAAAGAGAAAGGGACCCTGGTAAACAGCATGAATAGTGAGTCTTTCTTTCATGTTAATGATTTTAAAATAGATAAATAATAAAAAAGTAAAAAAATATATTTTAAATAAACTGTACTGAATGCTGTCCTTCCAACCAACCTTCCAACACAATATTCACGTTGTATGTTTCTCCCCCTACGTTTATCAAAACAAGACACCGTTTTAAGCAAAATGGACAACAGCTGTATTCTGATGGCTTATATATATTTGGTTACTGCCAATAGGACTAACAGCGGTGACTGTGGACACATGTGCTGCAAAACTCCATGGTTGTAAACAGGAGAAAAGCTAATGGCATGAGAGTGGACCTGAGCCGCTGTGCTCCCTGAGATGTGGAACAGGTAGACTGACACTTCCAGGGTGTGACAGTGACAGTGATTTATCCATCCCTCCAGGGGCAATTAGTCTGTCCTCAATATGCTGTCCCAATTCATCACATTCCATTTCATTATGCAATGACAGATGTATATTTAGCTGTGATTTACGGCTTTGTCACTAAATCTCCTATCTACAAATATATGGTACATGTATTTGTGAAAAAAAGTGTTGTATACAAATGTATAGAAAATTGGTGTTTACAACAGTACTGCTCTCTGCATCCAGTTGTGGACAGTTGAAATATTTGGATCTTTTGAGCTATTTTGATTATAAAATGTGTTGTAATATTAATAGCTTTGCCTAATTAAAAACAAAAACAGAAAAAATAGCCACATACTTACTAACACCATTCTTTATTCATCTCTGTGGGAAATGACAAAAAACAGCCTTGAAGTGGTTTCATTTATAATAGGGGATTTGGTTCACAGACAAAGGAAAATAACATGGACATATTTTTTTTACAGGAATATTCAACCAATTAGTTTGGCTTTTAATAAAAGTGCTTGGATTCCACATTCAATAAAGAAAAAGCATTGAACTGAAGTAAATTCTTATCAAATAGTGCACAGCGGGATTTCAGGACAAACTGTATTAGCCTACTCCTCAAGGGAACAACAAATCCAAAGCGCTTGGGAGAAAAAGGTTTCAAACATCCACACAAAGGCTTTCACAGACAAATCACACAAATGGCAAAAAAAAGAGAAGATTGAAACTATGTAAGAATGCCAGAGCCCCAGTTTGTTTCTAAGTTCAGCAACAGCTGTAATAGAGCTTCTCCAATTGTGAGCTAGCATGTAACTACAGTGCAGCACTTATATCAGTATTTCTGGAGCCAGAAAACAAATGGAGACAAGAACAAACAGCCCAAAAGCCTTTTGAACATGAAAGACAAGCCATTCTTACATTTCCAAAGGGCGTTGGGACGTTTTTGTTTTTTTTTTCCTTCCCCTCTCTCTTCTTCATTTTTTTTTTTTTTCTCCCTGAGCAGGAGCCTTAACCCAAATGTTTGGGAAAACATCCCTTGCACAATCCTTGACAGAAGTCAAGGTCCACATATCCTTTGCAATCGCTGGTTACAGACCTGTTGGGTTGGGGATTTGAAGTAACAGACCTTCACACAGCTTTAGCAGACAGACAGACAAACACAAAATAAAAAGGACTGGTAAAGGAACTAGACTGCCTCCTAAATTTCATGACTGACGACTGAAATATAGATAAAAACAATCTGACTACAATAAAACAAAACAATCGGACAGCATTCATCTAATGTATGCTACCCTGCAATTATCTCTCCTGACTGTGCAGCTTAGATAGCGATTGGATTGTGGCTCAACTGTGACAAGCTGAAACACGTCTGGGGTGCAGAGATGTGAGACACCACAAAAGCACAAAAAGTCTTCATGAGTGTGGTCTAATTTGACTTACTGTAACCAGACACGTCACAGATGGCATTTGAGGACAGCCGTTAACCACCTATGGGGAGCAAAGTTGTCTTGAGTGTCAAGAGTAGCCTGTTTTAAGTCACACTTTACAAGTGAATACAATGCATACAGCACCTCAGGCCAAGTGTTAGTGGTTGAGAAGTATTCAAGAAAACATCTCGTTCACGTGAAGAATGCAATGCATGATTGTATGTCTTTTGGGACTTTTTAGTGTGTCGGGAGGGACTGTACAAACCTGCACAAAACATTCAGTATATATCCTTCGGAAATCTCAGAGTGTTTTCAGACGTACTCAAGAGTAGGTGATTCAAAACAACATGATGATTAACCCAAGTGAAAGAAAAGTGTGTGTGTGTCTCTGTGTGTGTGTGTGTGTGTGTGTGTGTGTGTGTGTGTGTGTGTGTGTGTGTGTGTGTGTGTGTGTGTGTGTTTATATTCAAAGGCTCTGTTCAGTAACACTTTTTAAGGCTCGTCATCGTTCTCCTCTGCCTCCACAAGACACGTCTCGTCCAGGCCAGGCGATCGGAATGGGGGGTGATACTCAAAGGCACTGATGATGGAGGAGCCTGGGTTGTTCCTCTGGTGTAGGAACCAGACTACTGCTGAGATACCAATGATGCCTACCACACTCAAGATGACCAGCGCTGACAGCCAAGGGCTACCTCCTGACAGATCAGAAACCAAGTTAGAAGGTAATCCTTTTAGTAAAACACTAAAGAGTACAGGCATCTGTTTCCCAGAGCCATATCGCTAACTAATTAGCATCTATGGTTTTGGGAAACGAACCCCAGGTCCTAATAAAAATGATGAGCAAACGCTGAAAAAAAGATAGATACTCACTGGCTTTACCCGACTCCACAGGCTCTGAAAGGGGAGAAATAAAACAGGTCAGTAAAGTCAAAGGAAAAGTTGAGGCAAACTGAAGCAAATTATACCACATCTGGCGTCGGATGGTGTGTCCACTGCATTTAAAGTGTCCCTTACTGTTGGCAGCTTCACAGACTACGCCGTGTTCAGAGTCTGTACTGCAGCTCACGGTCACCCACTCTCCGCTGCTGATGCGCATGGCTGCGCAGGTGTCTTTGACGTCCATGTCCTCCGTTTCCTCAAAGTTATTGTAGCTCACTTGGCCACTGTTGAGCCAACTGAAGTCATCCACTACACAAGATCAGGAATAAGAATGGGGTTAATCCACAACACTCGATGTATTCACATCTGCAGTAATGCTGAGTAGTGTTGGCCACTATGAATGGAGATGAACAATATGGTTCAACTTGGGCAAGGAATATCATACCATACAATAGAGTAACATGGTTTGCAATAAACATGAGAATGTAATTAAATAAAGAAAATGGAGTAAAGATCAAGATCCAACGTCCCTGATAACAGTTTAGGGCAACAACCAGTGTAGCTTACCATCAGTGTTGTAATACATGCCCAACCATACATTGATGTTGCTTGTCCAGACGTTGGGTGCAAAATCAACAATATACTGATTCTCCTCTCGGGTGACTGGCTGCAGAAGCTCTGTGAAAAGCAGTAAAATGTAAAAAGTTTAAAGCATGACAAAACGCAGTCAAAGTTTTACCAGGGTGGTGCCGGCTCCAGTTCACAGGCCTACCATATCCTTTGCATTGTTCCTTGGCAACCTCAAATGTCACTCCAGCTTTTTCCGGGACAAAATAGTAGCATTTGCTTCCAGAGGCGGTCCAATTTTTCCCATCCTTAGGACAATCCTCTGGTGTTTCTGTGAATGACAGTAATGGGTTAACATTGTAACAGTGGGTAGGCTATAACAATCCATCTAGCAATGTCTAAATTCTCTCCTAAATCTTACGGGTATATAAGATTCACTTTTAGATAGATAGATATAAGCTAAAGATGCTGTATATACAAATGATTATACTGTATATATAGTGTCTTTATTTTAATATACCGATTAGCACTACTACTTTGTTATTCTTAGGATAACATTCTCATTTGCTTGGGTGAGGGGTGAAGAACAACAACCATACTGACCAAGATTACAAAAGTGAATTCTGCTGTGATGGGAGCAGCTCACAACTCTTACCCCCCGGGGCTTGACACACGACTCCATGCTCTGTATCTTCAGCACAGCTGACTTTCACCCACTGGCCCGTGCTCAGGTGCAATGCCACACAGGTGTCCACGGGTGAGAGATCAGAGCTGCTCTCCCAGTTCTTATAGCTCAGGCTGGTGTGGTCGAACCACTGGAACTTCTTTGCTGCAAAGGCAAAGTTTGAGGCTTTGGTTTGCTTAACTTCTTGCTTAACTCATTACTCATTGACAACTGACTCATTGGGGTAAAATGTCAAAGAGAGTGCAAATATAATTAGTTTAAAATTATACATTGTTTTTGCACTAGGAAAAAAACAAAAACAATTGAAGGAACTAAAATCAAAGCTATTATTCCCAGGTCTGTGTTTGCTTTGCCTACTCCACTCAATTTAGAAAACAAACATACAAAAGAAAAAAAAAACAATACAGTCTGTTTCAGATGTCACGTTTGGGAAAGAGATAACAGTTGTCCAAATAACCATGCAACAGTACGAAAACATCAATAGCATCTATAATATGCACTTCAAATGCACACTTGAAAGCCAGCCATATCTGAATGTAAATGGAATTTTCCTCTACTCCTTTCATCCACTGCTTTTGCCTTCACCAAGGAGCCTGAATTCACAGAAACAGGATTTCCTGATGTTGAAATGATTTGTGTGTGAAGTAGCCACCCCATGGCTTGTTTTATTTACTTCTATGCAGTGTTGTTGTTGTTGTTATTATTCTGATAGCTCTTCCATGTTTTTACCGCCAAATTGTATTACAGTAGCAAGTATAGCAAGTTACATGGCTCCCACACTGTGTGTAAGTGGTTTTAACTCACTTAAGGCAGTGGGGCATACTATAGCTCCATGGAGGTCATCTGTTGTTGTGGATTAGGAGTGGTAACATTCCATTTCCACAGGAAGTGACCATGCTAAGCTCAGTAATCCTTTTTACATGATTCAGGTTTTCCTTCAACATACAAACCAGTTCAGTTCATTTAATCACTTTTACACCAGGGTTTCCCATACATAGACCAATGTGTGGCGCAGCACCACAGAATCAACTCAAAGCACCACAGATTAAGATTGAGCTAAATCATTTCAAACGCTTCTTGTAGCTTTAAAATGGTTTCAGCAGGTGACTGATGAGCAATACATAAGCATACAGGTGTATACTGAGAGAGTGTGTGTTTGAGTGCTGCATGCTGCATACACCCGATTCCACTGATCACTACAAGACTCGATTCCCTCACCGGCAGTAAGGGAGCACCACAAATTGCTACCTGGTCTGTGGGAAACACTGTACACAGTTGGGAAATCATAAGTGGCCTTACCTTTGTCATCATATGACATGCCCAGCCACACATTCAGGTTGTCTTTCCAAACACTCGGACTGTACTTAATGATGAATCCATTTTCTTCAGCACTTGATATCTGCAGAAGTCCTGTACCTGGAATACATGGGTAAATGAAGAATGATTCTCAGTCCCCAAAACAACATCTAAATGCTAGTATGTAAGTGGCCTACTATGTGCGAACCATTATCACCCAAGCAGTTTACCGTTTGCTTGGCAGAATTTCTTAGCTTGTGTCAGTGTGTAACTTTTTACTGTGTCTTCTTCTCCATGAACAAAATGATAGCAGCTGTCCCCAAAAGGAACCCAGGTGCGTCCATCTGCAGGGCAATCTGGGAGAGAGAGATTGCAATATTTATTCTACTCTGTGCTTTACAATCTGTACTAGTGGCAGATAAACAACGATAATGACGCCTACCTACACCGCATCGGTTTAAAGGTAGGCTAAAGGTTTTTGTACGCATCATATTCAACATTTGTTTGGTGCGTAATGAGATCGCTACGTGACTTGCTACCAGTACTAAATGTCCAGCATTGCCAAAGTTGCCAAGAGATCCTAATGACCACTGAAAACCGGGAACTTGTCCTAACGTGACATTTAGTCAGCTATTCCTGTCCAGTGAGCAGCGTCAAAAGTAACCCAGCTAACACAGTTACGTTGTAGCGACG
>JAODXP020000016.1:35463665-35481165 GCA_027497455.2 Sardinella longiceps
TAACACAGTTACGTTGTAGCGACGTTACTGCAACGTAAATTCACGACCAAACTTACGTTGCCGC
Source organism: Sardinella longiceps (assembly GCA_027497455.2). Lineage (NCBI taxonomy): Eukaryota > Metazoa > Chordata > Actinopteri > Clupeiformes > Clupeidae > Sardinella > Sardinella longiceps. The sequence continues at coordinate 35,463,730 of JAODXP020000016.1, forward strand.
AACGTAACTTTTTACGTTGCCACAACGTGGAAAGTGAAAGAGGCCTATTTGTATCTGCGACGTTACTTCTGACGTTGCCAGCCCGTAACCGCAACGTAACGGCCACGTTGTGGCAACTTTCTTTCACAGGTTGGCAGAATGTCGCCAGGATGTAATTTCCTACGTTGCCAGTCCGTAACCGCAACGTAACGGCGACTTTGTGACAACCAAAGACGTACCGGCGACATTGTGGCAACTTTCTTTTACAGGTTGGCAGAATGTCGCCAGGATGTAATTTTCTTACGTTGCCAATTCGTAACCACAACGTCCTAGCGTCGTTGCAGCAACCAAAAAACCTACTGGCGACCTTCTAGCAACCACCATTTCAGGTTGCTAAAACGTCGCCAGGAGGTAAAAAACAATAAACTACTGGGCGGACCTACATGCCCTACAACTACATTTAGTCCTCATTTGCCCAGAATATTACCTACAACATTAATATTATTAAACTAAACAGTCAAGAGTCAAATTCAATCCAAGTTATCAGCTCAGCTTTATTCAGAATAAAATGTCGTGGCCAAGCTGTCAATCTTCAACCAGGGATTCTCACTTGCTGTGCCTATCAGTGAAACACAGAAAAGTAAGACACTGTTAGCCTATAAACAGTATTTAACATAGATGTTTTAGTCAATAAGTCAGTTACAGTAGTTTTTCACACCAGACCTGAACACCTAAACCAAAATGAGACACTGGGATGTTGGTGACTAGTGGAAACAACACACAGCATTTATCCATTCTCTATTTTTTTCTATTATTATTAAAGTGCAGGATCACCAACAAAGTAATGTGAACTCACAAATTGTGAATTTTCATGGCATGAAAATGAAGCGCTTAAAAACACAAGATTAAAGTTTTAACAACAATTGATCTTTGCATAGCTACCAGTACTTGTAATTAACAAGTCAGAAATGTGACTGCTGACATTTTTTGAAGATTAAAATAACAAACATTAAATATGTACTCAGGATAATAACAATCACAATGTGTCATCGCAATGCTGTCTCATCCTCATTCATCAGTATTTGTCATTAACCAATTAATTATTAAACTATCAGTAAACTTTAGTTGATTATACACAACCACAGTCTACTACTCATCTACATGCTTTTGCATTGTGTGACCACTAGATGGCGCAATAACACAAAGAATGGCCTCCTAATGTCAAAAATCTCTGTGACTAGATTCAAGATTCAAGAAATCTTTATTACTTCTCATTATAGGTTTGAAGCCTATAAAAAGAGTAAAAATTCTTGTGTTTTGTCTCCTCAAAAAAGATAAATAAATGAAAGGTGTGTGTGTGTGTGTGTGTGTGTGTGTGTGTGTGTGTGAGTGCAAAAAAAAAAAAAGACTATGCAGTTAAGATAGGAATAGTGCCAGTAGAATCTGTATAGCTGTCCTGTAATGTTTGGTTCTGTCAGATCAGTCTCAATAGATTTAGTCCACTCCTGTTGTTTCTAGGTTGATTTTAACTTTATAGGTGTAAAAATTTTACCTGTGCTAATGATGAACTGGCTGCCAGCAGATGTTTTGCCGTCTGTTAAGCTTCAGTCTTCTCTCTCCCAGCCCTGTTGCAGCAAGAGCACAACTCATTTGTGGCAAAATGGTTTTCATAGAATACCAAAGCACTCTAAATAGGTATTTCATTAAAACAAAATTGTGAATACAATGCAACTCATACCTGACTTTCTAGGCTTGATTCTGGTTGCAATGATCGGATGAAAATGTTACGACAGCTCCGGGTGCATAGTGACCTGTGGAGGAAGAAAAACAACACACAGGTTTAGTTTTAATAGCTCCAAAATAATTGTAATTGTGTAACTGTGCGTTTGATTGTTGCATCAAACACACACAGAAAATAAACTACTGAAATGAAAAGAGAAAAGTGATGTGGCTGAATGTTGGAATCATATGCACATCATGTAAAGTACAATGGTTGGTTAAAACAAAGTCCAAAGTGTAGTTAGCTTACCTTCTCCAAGAAGACTGGACTGCAGATGGTCTTGGCCCTGTTCTGTTCTGAAAATGACCAAAGAAACAGACAACACTTACAAGTGGCAAGTGGCAGAACAATCTTTTTAAGAGTTTGTACCAGAGTATCAGACATGTACTTAAAGGAGTACTGTAGAACAGAACATAGTATGACAACTTTGACAAACACCGAAGCTTCATGGAAGAAACACAAGGCCATGAATTTGTATTAAATCGCAGTGTCATACTGTACCTGCGCTGTAGACTGTTAGGCTTGCTGATTGTGGGGTGTCAGCTGGTGGTGGTAGTGATCTGTGAAAGAAAAGACAAAAAAAATCGAAATACTTTTTTAGCAAAAGTGTCAAAATACTTACTTACATGATACCAAAAATCAATGACTGAAATGGATACAGGAGTGCACCAAAGCATTCCATCATGTATGTGCAGCATGCAACATCCAATAATAAACATTTGTATTTGTTGCCATGGATTACTGATTACTGCATACCTGACAGAGACTGTGCTAGGCTTTGTGCTGATTGAGGGGATGATATGAAGATGTTGGTAAAGCTGCTGATGCTGACCTGTGAGGAATGAACATAATGGTAGGAGAGTTCGCCCAGCATTTTGTTTGACGTTGCATGATATGTATAAGCAAAACAATTGGTGGAAATCACTGATGATAGTCTAAGTTTGCCCAGCATGTGTGATGCTGAATGTCAGAATGATATGCAAGAAAGAAGTTACAGGTGGAATTGGCTTACCTCATATCCAAAAGATGCAGGCTGTGGGCTGCGACAAACATCAGAGTGATAGAAATATAATACTCAGGAAGGCTTGCGACTTCCACCTGGTCGTGGACAGCTGTTCCATTACTCCATCCCTTGAAGTCTGCAACCTGGATGTCATCCAGGACTCTCCCCTCCCTATCCTAAACTGTGCTAGGTTTTCTGTTGGCCATGGGGATGAGAAAGATGTTGCTGCGGACACTGGTAGTTCCCTGTGAAAACATAAACATGTGGGCAAATACATTAGGCCTACATACACAAGTACAGTATAGCCAAAGCTTGTGTAACTAACGTTACATTCTAAACTAAACATAATAGGCTTATTGCTTAAGGCAGTGGTGGCCAAGCTAAGGCCCTCTCTTCTTTTTACAGCCAACCATGAAAGAGAAATGGAATAGAAAACATCATGCATTGCACATCATATCATATCATGGATTTAGGCTAGTATTGCCGTTACATGTTCATGGCAACAGAATCATTTAACCGTGTATCTTTATGATAGACAGCCTGCGGGGTTTTCTTATCTAAAATTCAGTATCACATTGCTTTGAAGCTGGTCAGAAACTCATGCACCTTACGTTAATTTCCCTTAGCAGCTTACATTGTCAGTATTTTCGCCTGCAAACAAAAGTTTGGCCACCCTCGTGCCTAGTTAGCTAGGTAGCTGATGCTGCATTAGGCTATAGTAACATCCACTAACATTAATTCAGCCCAGCGTCTAGACTTATCAATAGCTACATCAAGACAACAAGAGCGTGGAATATCGCGTTATTCAGGACCACTACTTATTTCTTGTCCATCTTTTATTGTACCGGAGAGATTTGGTTGTCGTCTAGCTAGTTACGGCGTTAGCAATAGTTAGCTAGCCTTAGATAGTTAGCTAGGCTAGATAACATACAGCGATATATCAATAAGGAATTGCCGACTTCAAAATAGATTGACGTTGTCTGAACGAGTTGAAAACTTTGTAAAACACTTGAACGTTGATTAAAAAATGTTTTTAATATCAATACACTGTATAAACTTTTACTTACCGTTGCGAAGGTCTGACATACCGTTTGACTGCTGCTGTACCAACTGCCACTTCTCGAATTCTCCCTGTGGTTGCCATGGAAAATATTAAACAATGGTATCGTCTCGTGCCAGGTGCTTCACGGTAAATGCATGGTCCTCGTACGCAGTCCCCAAAATGGCATTTGGTCTGTTGCAAATAAACAATATTTTATATTCTTCGAAAGAGCAGAATCACGGGAAAGCACATAAAATGTGTGCACTCCCCTGTCTCCATCAATGAGGAAGATCATAGGCAACTGGTAGGCTATTTCTATTACTGGGGAACAATCTGTAGAGAGTTGCAATTGATCCTATTACTGCAGGCACTTATTTATGGTAGAAAAAATGTATCTTCCTCTGCAAATTGGCACATTGACCCATTATTTGTAGTTGTGACAAGTATTCTGTGATTAATGTCAAAGATAGGCAGGTGACCAAACCACCACGTCGCAGCAACTTTATTTTGTGACCAAATGGCAACGTTACTAGGTGACCAAACCACCACGTCGTAGCAACTTTATTTTGTGACCTAATGGCAACGTTACCGGGTGACCAAACCACCACGTTATGGCAACGTAAATCCATGACCAAATGGCAACGTTACTCGAGTGACCAAACCGCCACGTTGTGGCAACGTTAACTCAGTGACCAAATGGCAACGTTACCGAGTGACCAAACCGCCACGTTGTGGCAACGTTAACTCAGTGACCAAATGGCAACGTTACCGAGTGACCAAACCGCCACGTTGTGGCAACGTTAACTCAGTGACCAAATGGCAACGTTACCGAGTGACCAAACCGCCACGTTGTGGCAACGTTAACTCAGTGACCAAATGGCAACGTTACCGAGTGACCTTACCAGTACGTAACGGCAACGTCTTTTGATTACCTTATGGCAACATCCACGCAGCAACGTTACTGCAACGTTGCAGATACGTTGCCATTAGGTAATGTCGCCGTGACCAAATGACAACTTTCTGGCGACGTTGCAGATACGTCATGTGTTAGCTGGGAAGGAGGGGCGCACTGACAACAACAGACAAAATTCACAATCAAATTGATACTTTGTAAAGGTTGCTCCTTCATCTAAACTTTTGCTTCCACAGCATTATTGGCTCCCTAACGTTAGTAACTTAGTTGCGAAACAATTCTTTCAGATTCAGAAGCCAACTTCCTCTAAAACTGGTGAATCTCTCTTCCACCGCGTGATAACAAAGGGCATTTAGGGTAAACACTTGATTTAACTTCGTTAACGCGCACAATAAGCAGTAATGTCAGTAACATTAGGCTATGCTGTGCATTGCATAACAGCCCCCCAAAACATGCAGAGCACCAACTTACAATGTGCTTATCCAAAACGCACGCAGAAGAAAACAAAGTGTGAAAATTAACTAACGTTAATGGCCATACCCTCACGCCCAATTACGCTTACAAAACAATCGTTAAAGGAAGGTACAGTAATGTTTACAACAATACCACGCTGTCAGTTAGAACGTTAACTATACTTCAGTTAAGGTTAGTTTGTGGCCAAAAAAACAACTTGATTGCAATGCCTTCGGTTACAGTTTCAATTCAAACAAACTCGGGTTTAACGTTATTATCACTTACCAGTTTTGGTAACCTGCCATAAAAATGCAAACAAAACAACACTGCTCATAAAGGAAAGGTGACATCGTCGCACTGGCTCCATGATTGTAGGGACGTATCTAACCACCAAAGTTTGTGTGAGCTGAAATCGTGTAGCTCGTACGTCAGACGCAGACGGCAAAGCCCACCCCGGAATCAAACTTCAGATGGGCAATCGACGCATTATCCTGGTTCTGGTAGAATTCACTTTAACTTTGTAGCATATTTATTACTGGGCCTACACTCTTGCCTGAGTTATCTAAATATTATTTTGATACGTTCCATAATTTAGGCTACTGGAAAAAAAAAAAAAAACAATATCAGCCTTACCAATTCTCATTACCAATTCTGCACAGTAGACTCTATTTTGGTTTAGAACCTTGTATCCAGACAATTTTTTTGTCCAGATCATATCCACTCTTGCAGTAGGCTATAGTATAGTGCTGACAAGTCACTCACATATCGTATTAAAAACTTGGAAATAACTTGTTCTTTGTCGTGCCCATCACTCAGAAAATCCTGTAGATGGTGCTCTAGTGCACATCGGAGCTCTCTGAGGTAGGCCTATAGAGCCTCCACTTTCATTATCTCTTTCCTTTTCTTCTTAAACCTTTCATCAGTATTATTATATAGACAATGGCATATTTCATCAATAGAAGCTACTGTAAAAATAGAGAGCTGGTAGGCACATGTATTTTTATGTTGCAAATCAGCTGGAAACTTCAAACCTTCAAAGCCACTTCAAGGCCCAGTACTACCTGCTCATCATCCAGAAGAAATCTGCTCATGTTTTATTAGGAGAGTTGTGCCAAAATGGTTGCCTACATGATGAAGTCAGATAAGGTAAAATCAAGTTCAGCTGTTTCTTCTTCCCACTATTTCTGAGTAACACTCTCTATATGCCACGCCAAGGTGTTTCAGTCCCCATGTCAAGTTAAAGGGACCATATTATGCTTTTTCCAAGCTAACCTTTTTAGCTCTAATGTTCAGGACAGGCTGTTTCTCATGGGCGTGTTCACCAGGTAACTAGACACCTGCAGCCAACACATTGAGGATTTCCCCTGTAGCCTATGACAGACCACCCCTAATTAGTCAATTGATCATTTTCATTGTTCTCAGCTGCAAAGTGCCTGCCAACTTCTCTCTGTCAGTTTTTTTTTTCAATTATCCATTCTTATTGCCCTCACCTGCTTATGTGGCTGCCAATGTTGTGGGACAAGACCCACCTTACCCTGTGACATTCGTAGTTAGGACAATTCTATGCAGGTGGTTTAAGCACACAGCAGCTGAACAGCTACTAACAGTGTAAATTGTCTATTTTAATAATTGAGGCTTTTTATCCGACTTAAAGTGTGTGTACAGGCAGTATAGACCCAAGAAACACATTCAAAAGCCACAAAAGTGATTTTTCATAATATGGGACCTTTAAAGTACTGAGGGGCAGACTGGTAGAGTTCTCTCCACCGCACAGTAGAGGGAGCTGTGTGATGGACATACAGTATTGGAGTCTCAGGGCTTCAGCGGACCCAGGCTGCACACGGCTGACTCCCGTCCAGCTGAACTGAAGGGCCATATGAGGTGGGATAGTGAGCACGAGGAGTGAGTGAGAAGTGGGTTGGTGAGAAATGATTTGACAGACCACTCGGTGGGGTATGGCAATCCAACAGCTCCACACAAAAGACACGCAAACACTTTGCTACAAGAGAAAAGGGGGGGGGGGGGGGGGCATTGGTTCGGTAGGAACAAAGCCACCATGTCTATTTGTCACACCATGTCACACCAGACATTGTGCTGCAGTGCCAACATTGTCGGTGACTTTAACAGCCAATAAGAGATAACTTTGTACAACTTAAATCTGCTGAGGTCTGGCGTGTTGGAAATCCAACATGAAGTGCTTTAATAGATATGTAAATATAGAGCAAGGCTTTTATGTGGCGAGGACCAAGATTAGTTTTACAATATTTACATTTCACAGACTTAAAGCATAGGCTACTTCATGTTGAAAGTATGACTTCAATGGCATAATGTTGGCAGATGGATGATTATACAGGCCTTGCTGGAGAGGAAAGATTTTTATTACAATTCAGCGCTAATGTTGAATTGTGTGTGTGTGTGTATGTGTGTGTGTGTGTGTGTGTGTGTGTGTGTGTGTGTGTGTGTGTGTGTGTCTTCACTCAGATACAGCACAGCTAGTTTAGGAACTTGATGTTACTTTACATGGATGCCACAGGGTATGAGGCTTCCTGAAGGTACAAATGGTAATATTTATTTTAGGTAACACAAAGATGCCAAACCTGTCCTGCAGGAGGTTGGTGTGATATCATCCTGTCGTGGCTGGAAAGATGGCAGGGTCAGAATGAAGGTGTGGCAGTGCATACAGTACATGTCTCTCTGGTGGAGCCTGAATGTGAAGGAGCCCAAAGCCAGACAGCAGAAAATTAAACAAATTAAGCAAGACAGGTGACAGCGGAGGCGTGGCAATGTACACTTATGCTTAGTACAGACAGACATAGTGTGTGCCTCCAGAAATAGATCGCAGGCAGTTCAACAGAAAGTGGGTGCAAATAGTAATACATGATGGATGCACTTTAGCTGTGAGCTAAGAGAGGCAATAAAATGTAAAGGAAGGAGCTTATGAAAACTGAAAGGTGTTCCGTGTACATTGTACGCACTGTCCCCCTGAAGTAATAACATGTATTATTACATGTTGTAAAGTGTAAACTAAGGCCATTATTTTGTGAAAAGTGTGTAGACATATTGAGCATTAGCCTACCTTGGAGTATTTCTTTACACCAAGTAGGGAAATATTGAAATACTGTATAGAGAAATATATAATAAAATTTCAATCAGGAGTATAGAAAATGAAAATTATCTTCTGAAAATGTACCTGAATGTGTAGAACAGGTAGCAGACATGAAGTTTGGAAGAGTGGGATTGAAAGAAGAACTGTGTGTGTATGTGTTTGTGTGTATGTGTGTGTGTGTGTGTGTGTGTGTATGTGAAAGACAGAGAGAGAGAGAGTTGTGGCCGTGACTTGGAGCAGGAGCGGAGCGCGGCCCGCGGCGCAGGTGGCTGAGAGGGGGGCAGCTGCAGCCCCGATCTCGCCTCTCGTCTGTTCCTCACGGCTCCCCGTGGGGTGGCCCCACACCCCTCAGGATCCCACTGAGGCCCCATCTGCTACCTCCCGACCAGGCCTGGGCATGGGCATGGGCATGGGCCTGCTCCTGCTCCGCTCCTCTCCAGCCCTTGCAGCCCAGCACCAGCCAGCCAGGCAGGGAGGGCTTCAGGGCCCCGGCCCAGCTAGCCTGATCCGCCACAGAGATTAACAGTAACAGCGCTGACCAAACTGCCCACCACTGACCAAACAACCCTCCCCCCCAAACACACATCCTCGAGGGATGACCCCTGAGCCATCTTCTGAGGTGTTTGGGTTTGTTCCCTTTTTCAAAAAAATGTCAGCATTTTTATCAACGTTACACAGTAACTTGGTTGGGAGGCTACAGTCACGCTTGTTTTTTTTTTTTTTTACGTATTTCCAAGCCCTCCTTAGAGTAATGTGTAGCTGCATTGGGAGGATCAGTTTGGCACTGCTCTATCTGCTTTTTTATTGATACAGTAGACCATTCCCTGAATATAACTCAGCCACCCCGTGTACTAAATTATAACCATTAACTCCTGTTACATATTAATGGGGATGATGAATGTATGGGCTCTGCCATAGCATAGAAAATGGAGGTGGACAGGGCACTGCAGAGAGAGGCAGAGAGAGGGAGGGAGGGATGAATCAATCAAATGAAGATGGGCTCCCCTGTAGGAAGGTGTCAGATCCTTCTCCTCCTTCCCACTGTACGGCCAGTGTCAGCCCTCTGAGACAAACGACTTGAATTCCCATCTGGATTGAGGTGGTAGCTAAGTGATGGTCTTCTTCCTCCTTGGCCTTGAGGAGGTATTATATTGGTGACTGGTGGCTGGCTTCAGACATAGATGTCTGCCTGACAGTCGACAGCCTCTCTCTCTCTCTCTCTCAAGGATCACGCTTTCACAGAGAGCTGCTCTGAGCGTGCCTCATGCTGAATGCTTTTTTTTGTGAGGAGGGGTAGGGGCCATATAGAATGAGCTCTGTCAAGGGCCTCACCTTCAATAACAAGGCTACCGCTACTACTTCTATTCCTTTACAGCATGGGTGACACCTGAGATCCTTGACATTAACGGGGAGCCGGGGGATTGATTTAATGATCGCCTCACAACAAGGAGTAAGTGGCATCCTGTAGCAGCAGCAGTATGCATTAATCCAATCCCTTACTCACCATCTCCTTTCAGGCCATTTGTGGGAAATTATATTAAGGCCATGGTTCACAGTACAGTATATGCCACATTTTTTTTACTACCTCCATCACCATGAATATCAACAAATATGGCACTATGTCACATTCTAATAATGATATCTGCATGAAGTGGCAATATCACAGGCACAGGCATGATTGTCCAGGTGCAATCAACCAAATCCAATGCATACATGTATAGAGCCAGTGGGGTGTCGCATGTTGAAGGTTATGGAGTAGGACATGCAATCATCTCTTTAGTGTGACAGGACAAAATGAAAGGCTCATTTATCACCGACATACAACTGTAATATGGTGGGAACAAAAGTGCATTCATGTTGCCAATTCTCTTCCAGCCTGTAGGGATCAAAGCATTACTGAAATGGTCTTATCGAAACTCTCCATCACAGTACTCTTCATTTAAAGTTATGTATTTAATGGCCATTTGGTGACGTACCAAGCCTAATGTGATTCATTTAATTTACAACCCGTGATGATGTCTTAACATTGAACTGAAAAGAAACTGCAGTGACTTTCTGTTGACTTGGCTTGTGAACTTCAATGCATTTGATAGCAGTTACAGATAGCATTAGCATTTGACTCATTTGCAAGTAAAACAAGCTTCCTTACTATAGACGTTATCGCAGCACTCTGCAAATCCATGTCCGCCCTACCATTGATGGATTGCAACTGAACTGTGACACATCGGAAGCAGACTAGCTGCCTGATAGGGAGATGTGTGTGGATTTCAGCAACAGTATGTGAGATCTTGAATGGCATTATAACATTGCACCAGACACATCAAAACACTGAGACGAGACGAAGGGGCCACACGTCACACATTCAATCGAAGTTTTTATTCAAAGGTTTTTCAAAGAAACGAACAGAAATAAAGCTTAAGTAACAATCTACTGGAAAAAAGTTTTTTTTTTTTTTGGCTTTAACAAACACTACAAAACAAAATTAAAGAGGAAGATTTATTTTCTTTTCGTTAACCGGACATACAAGTTACCACTGGCAAGTGTGTGGCACATGTAAAACAAAAAATAAAAAATTAACTCTCATATAGATATCTCTATGAAAATCTTTTTATTTCTTCAAACAGTCTGTACAAAACGTCTTGCTTCATAAATTATTACTTTTTTCTCTTATAACTTAATGGCTGTCTAGAACATGATGGTTTAATTTAATGAGCATTTCTTCCTTGTATATATGCTTTTGTTTTTTTTCCAACGTTTTCTCTCTCCCAGGAGCAGTATGGCACTTGGTTCAGGTGTTACTAGCAGCACAACCCTTGCAAGAACTCAAACAGCGTCACTTTGTTTTTGTTTCGTTTTTCATCTTGTTTTTCAGTCGCAGGCAAATACACAGAAATCTCAAGTATTGTCACAGTGGCCTTCTTCTCTGCCCTTGGTAGCTGGAACTTGAGCCAACCACAGAGGAAAATGCTGCTGAGAATCTCGGGAGGACTCGGACAAAGCAACAGATGTTAAAGAAGTACTGTACATGCAGTCGATACCACAATTCTCTCACAGACCATGGTATTCTGAATCTCTTTTCTGGACTCTTTTCTTTTCCTACTGGGATAGATATATGTCTCTTATGGTTTAAGCAGCAGTGTTTCTCCTCTTCCTCAATCTAATTTTTGAAACTATGAAACTGAATGTCTAGACACAAACTTTAAAAAAGAAAGAAAGAAAGAAAATAAAAACACGTTCAACGCACAATGTTCCTCATAATGATAATAATAATATGTCATTAAAAATGATTTCTTTTTCTTTTTAAACTTTGAAGAAAGAGAGAGATAGAGAAATAAAAATTCAAAATCTAAAAAAATAACCTGAAAGGAAACAGCTGTGTCTGGGCCTGCTCCTGAGCGTGCCGTTTGGTCTGGTGGACCGGGCAGGACCTGCTAACCCGGCCGGCAAAAACAGAGGAGGAAAATAAACTCTGAGGTAGATAACTGGTCAGTCCGACCACCAGGTTAAAAAAGAAAAGAAAAGAAACACAGTCTTTTGGTAGACATACTTAATTTAAAAGCCTTTTTTTTGTTGTTGCAGTTGTTTTATCTATCATGCCTGAATCGAAAAGATTCCTATTTTTGTTGTGATAGTATTCCTACTGTTGCACTATGCCTATGCAAATTCATCATTGTGATCTTCATTTCATAGTTTCAAACGGTCTTCTCTCCTGTGTTGGTTGCCATTGTTTCTTTACTGTTATCATAACATTTGTTTGTGTCTGTAGTGATGAAATCAGTGTGGCACTTGTTGGAACCAAACCTACTGTCATGCGTTTTCGTGTCCGCTCTAGAACAACTACAGACAACTGAATGCAAATGTAGAAAAAAGGCACGTTCTCCAAACTGCGACCTAGTCCAGTAAAAATTGTACGACATCCTGTTCTCACAAGAAGAAAAATGGACAATAATTCAATCTCACGGTTTGCCATTATTTACTAGTTCACTGTCTTTGGTGAAGTAAACTTCGGTTGAAAGTGCCAAGTTTTTTTTTTAGCTTCCTATTTAAGAAACCTCGATGCTCTAAAATCTACATATTCATCTCTCAGCTTAAACTCCACTGAACATTTGCAGAGGGTGCGATGGAAGGCTTTGTTACACAACCACACAACCAAGTTTGTTTTGCATTTCAACTGAAAATGCTTAAAAGAAAACAAGAAAGAAAAAAAAAAAATCAATCTGCCAAACGACAGAGGATGGTTCCCCTCAAAAAATCTCCAAACCAAAGAGAACCCTTAGCCCTACCCCAACATGTTAAAGTCAAAGCTAAATCTACAACACCAAGTAATCTAGAAAGGCAAGATTCAAATGCGATTCATTCAGCAGAATTTCTACCACATTCAAACAACCAAAGGTCCCGATGCACCTTTGATTACATCAACATTACATCCTATTAAGAAACACAAACCAACAAACACACAAAATCATCAGATCCTGGAAGTAATATCACTCAGAAACATTTTCAAAATCTAAGAAGAAGGGGGAAAAAAAGCACTACACAGATCAGGGAGAGAAAGCAAAAATTACGACAAAAAAACACAGCGACTTTGCTCATCTAAATCTCTACGACAAGCCCTATCCAGCTGATGTACAAGGCAAGAGCGTTTAAAGCTGCTTTCTCCTGAGCTCTCCTAGCTTCTGAGGGTGCCTGTACAGCTATAGTGTGGAAAATCTTAAGGCAAATTGTATGATAAGACAGAAAAAAATAAACAAAACAAAAACCAAAAACTAGACAAAACACTTTACAAGCAAAAACACGTAACACTTCACCATAGCAACACTCACACAGCAAGCACAAAACATCTTTCTTTCAGGATGTCTGGCTAGAAACACGCACACACATAAATCGCACACGCACACACAAATCTATTTCAGTACAAAAAGAAAAAAAAAAGAAAGAACGAAATTGAAAGTCATAGAAAAAAAAAATTATGAACAACAATTTAGGTTACTCTCATGCATCTTAAACATTGTGTCACATGCCAAACAGAGTCCTTGCATTCATGTGACAATTCATGGTAAAAAATAAACGTTCTTTCTTTACTAAAATATTTTTTTTTTTCCTTTTTTCTCTCCTCAAATTTTCAGAATTAGCATCCTCTGATGAAATTCAAATCATACACAGTTTGCACGAGTGAAAATAGCTTGCGACTGTTTCGTTTTTACAAACAGAGGCGAGTCACTGTTAAAACCTGTGCAAATAGGGTGATGTGTCCAGAGTTCACCACAGGAAGCTTTGATTGTTTTAGCCGTCACCCCGCTCCCCTGGGATCCACAGTCAGATCTGTCCGAAAACAACATCACAACACACACACACACACACACACAGACACACACACACAAAACATCTAATTTAAAACAGGTAAATAACTATGCATTTACGGGAGAAACAATGCTGGCTTTGTCTTATGCTAAAAACCATAAGTACAGTGCCGTACCTCATCATCACTTGTTTTGTTGATAAGTGTATGGGGAATGATCCCCAGATGATTCCACCTGTTGTTGTGGACTGTTTTCCTAAAAATAGAAATAAGAGATGTAATCATCCTTGCGTACAGTGGGAAAGATGGAAACAAAAATGAAGGAAAGAAGAACAACACTGAGGAATTCTATTTCACTAGAACTCTTAAGGTCTTTGGTATTTTTTGCCCTCAACGGTGCCTTCCAGGCAGCGCTGCCTTCAAGGCACTACTCCACTCAGTTTAGGGTTAGGATGAGGGTTGAGGGGGTTAGGGTTAGGAATAGGGTAAGGGTAGTGCCTTTTAGGCTGTGCTGCCTGGAAGGTGCCGTTTGGGGGGCAAAAAACACCATTGAGCTCCTCTTAACTGCCATGGTTACTGACACAAGCATCAAAAAGTGAAGACATTTAACCGCACCTCTACTGAGACTGCTGTAGTCGGCATGTGCGCATACTGTGGGATGTAGGCTCCTTGCATAGGTGTGTTAGCAGGCATGAACTGCGAGATGGGAAACAGAGCATAAACAAATAAATAAACAAACAAAAATGTCTTGAATGCAAATGTGTCTATATCCCAAATGATGGGTAATTAACAGAGACCCCAACTTAGGTCCCCAGCCCAAGCATTAACAGAGACCACAACCCGAAGCATTATAATTATGCTAAAGCAGTGGTTCTCAAAGTGTGGTCCGCGAGCAAGCTCAAGTGGTCCGCGAGTTAATTTCCAAAAAATATGTTTATTTAGTCTGTTTCTCACTAACATGATTCAATGAATACTATGAAACCTGTAATTTACATTAAAAACTTCAAGCTATCTGAATTTGAAGTGCCCATAAATGGCAATTTGGAAATGCCTATTGATTTGGTCAAAGGGCATGGGGTGACAGCATGCGACTTGGTGAGGGGGTTCGAGGTGGTCCCTGAAAAATATTTTTTGGGCAAAGTGGTCCTTGGTTTGAAAAAGTTTGAGAAACACTGTGCTAAAGCCACTGGCTAAGTTTGGTTACAGTACTGACGTAAAACCATGCATGCTGACCATGAAAGAATGCATGATGGTTAGAGATGTCTATCCTACTCATCTTATTGAGACATGTAACATAATATTAAAACCTTACAAGAACAATATGAACAGCCAGTCTACGCATTTTGCCTGCTTTCTTTGCACTAGCTGGAACCTGCCTTCAAAACATCAATCAAATCTTATCACCCTCATTGATTATCTAGAATCTTCTGTGATAAATTTAATGTGTTTCCCATGTTGTTAAAACACATGGATAGGTTAAACATTTTACAAGATAGCTCCTTATACATGCAATGGCACTGAAAACATTTTATAACTTATGCAATTTGATTTTGTAGAGCAGTATTGAAGTTATGTTTTACAGTCCTTGTACAACAAACTAATGATGGTTCATTGAACCATCATTTTATTGTCAGTCATATATATATATATATATATATATATATATATATATATATATATATAAAAGGATTTCAATTGTACTTGATGACAACAATAAGGGATAAACAAAAAAAGGGACAAAATGGTCAAGTCCCTATCAACAACAGGTTAGAAATTTAGGAGCACAGACATTCTTTCCTACCCTTACTAGAGTTTGTGTGTGTCCCTGTGTGTGTGTGTGTGTGTGTGTGTGGGTGGTTTGACCCGGGGGTGTCCGGCTCACCGTTCCTGTGCTGCCCAGAGAGAGGTGACTCATCTGCTGCGTGAGGGGGTTCATCATGGACGAGGGCTGCAGTGACATAGAATGGTCCATAGAGGGCGATAACACCGCTCCCTGGCACAGACACAGTGTGAGAGGGTGAGTGCAGAGACAGACAAAGGGAGGAAGAGTTTGCTGCTGCAGATACAATCAAAAGTGGTTCCATCTCACTGCCGTGCACAAGGCTTTGGCTTATGAGGAGCAGGGGAAAAAGTTTTGGATAAAACAAAAATTTTGCATGCATTGAGAAAACAAAGACACAGACATAGAGAAAGAGACAGAGAGAGAGAAAGAGAGAGAGAGGGAGAGAGAGAGCTATGCTGAAATTTCCAGCCAAGGGCATTGATCAGTTTTATTACACCACTATCCTGTGGCCCTGCATTGCATTTGCAAACCATTTATGTGTATATTCTATCACCATACCATTACCTACATGTTATCTACATGCAAAATATTTGCATTCCATGCAAACAAAAAACAACACAGTGTCTCTGAAACAGAGAGAGGAAGAGGAGTCAGGAAGTAGAGAGAGAGGGAGGGAGAGAGAGAGAGGGAGAGAGAGAGAGGGGGGGGGATTAGGGGCTGGCTTGAGTGGAGTGACTTCAGGACAATCGGGGCCCCCATGTCCCTAAGTACCCAGAGCATCAGGTTTGTCAGCGGTAACCACATATCCGCACTCAGAGCCGCATGAGAAAGCCACCCTGGGCGGCTGCAGGCCCGTCTGCCAGAGGCCCACCCACTCGCACAGGAAACTGCAGCTCTACACCAGCCCGCTGCAGCCGTCTCCTCTCTCTCTCTCTCTCTCTTTCTCTATCTCTTTTTCTCTCTCTCTATCTCTCTCTCTCCAGCATGACACCGCCACCATTTCCTCTCCCAGACACTGCTGGCGACAAGGCTGCACTGCAGCGCTGACGTGCCGCTGCGGGGGGTGGGGTGGGGGGTTGGGGATGGGTGGTGGTGGTGGTGAGGGGGTTGGGGACGGACGTGCCGGGCGCTTTCGCTGGATGCATACGCCTCGTGGCTCGCAAACGTGACACTTTCATGTTCAGCATGCACAGGAAGTTGGTTTGACATCCATCCTGACAGCAGGTCCTTTTTGCTGTTGCATCTGTTTCCATCGATCGTGGTGTTCAAATGCACACAGCAGGGGATTGATAATGACCTATTTTGCCAAATAATCTACTGGCTACTACTATCCACCATCAAGTGGGAACAAAGTTAACCTGACATTCTAAAATCATGCGTCTTGCATTTTAAGTTATGCATAACAGCAGTAAATATGTGATACTGTTATTGAAATTAGAATTTAGTTACAAAAAATCCCGTCTGGATCAATACAGTCACAAAATCTCAGGACCAGGAAGCCAAAGTCAGACACAGTTGCGGTCAACAGCAAAAAGAGTAAAGTGGACAACAAAAACAAGAGTGAAGAAACAGAGAAATCTGTCATCCTTCGGCTGTTTTTTTTTTTTTTTGCTAATCCTGCAACCTCCAATCTCCCAATTCTCCCGACGCACGAAGAGAAGAGAGCATGACTCAGCAAGATCTGCCATCTCGTCCATCTCCATTCAAACACTGTTTGTTTTCATCAGGGGAGCAGCAGTGGGGGCTGTGCTGTGCGGGGGTGGGACGCACACACACACACACACACACACACACACACAACACACACTCTGTTCTACTCCACACAGCAGCAGAGGCCTGGTGGAATAGCTGCCCATGGGCCTCCAGGAATATCACCCCCCAAAGGTATCAACAACCAGGCCAAATAAAAGTGGAGGTAGAAAAAATATATATTGTAGAACAAACAAGCTTACAGTTTTGGACAGGCTAACCAATAGGGTTCTGGGGGAAAGGCAGACAGATGGATAGATAGACAGGCAGACAGACAGACAGACAGGTCAACAAACAGTGGGACTGATATGCACTTACCGGGTGCTGCA
>JAODXP020000016.1:35486165-35496165 GCA_027497455.2 Sardinella longiceps
TATCCTTGTGGAGATGACCTGACCGAAAGGCTTCAGCATGTTCTCCAGCTCCTGCTCGTCCATGGAGAGGGGGAGGTTGGATATGTACAGATTGGTGGGGTCCTGTTCTTGTTGCTGTGGAAACCACAACAAACAACAAAGAAAAGGAACAAATGAGAAATAGAAAGAGAAAGAAAGGCAGGCAGGAGGCGAGGCAAGAGGCGACGATTAAAAAAAAAAAAAAAAAAAAAGCAAACAAAAGAGGAGGTTCACGTAGCACACCCACGGCAGGTGAAGCACACCTGGAAAATAAACTACGCAGGGGTGCCTCGTGGAATATCACTGGCTCCTACGCACACACGCCAGTGGCCCTGCCCTCGTCATTGTGAGCGCAGACTGACAGACAGGTGACTGTGAGCCGGCCTTCCTGTAGCTTACATAGGGCTTTGTTGACACCATTTAAACCTCACCTGGACTGAGAGTGCACAAAGGCACACACTTCTGCTCACAAATCGTTCCATTCTCAATGTTTGGCCCTTACAGACTGCTAGGTTTAAGGTGTGAGGGTTGCCTAAATCAGTGGGGCAAGGTCTCGGTTGCATCCTTTCTGAGCCCTTACAGACTTTGCTAAAGGCAATATACCCACAATTTGTAGTGCTGTGACGTAAAACACTGGAGAAACACAAACTCGTCAAAAAAAGTACCTGTAAACTATTTAAAATGACCTAGAGACGGAAGCTAAAGCGTGGCTGCAACGTGACGTTCCTGTAGTTAATTGAACAATTTATCAGAGGTGGTCAAATCATCCAAACAGCAAGGTGAGCACTCACAGCTCATAGTGAGACTCACAGCGTTAATTAGTTGAGTTTGTGGGGGCTCAGGCCTTAGTTCTCAGGGAGAGGACATTGAAACTCATTGAAACTCAGCATTCAGCCACGCTACCTTTTCCCCCCTAACCATTTATCTCTCCCATCTCTCCCACTTGACTCTCATTCACTGAGGATGACCACTGGCTTTCTTGCTCTCTCTTTTTCCGTCCTGTTTGCTGTTGTTTCGTTTAGCGAGGGAAGGGACAGGGTGAATAGCGATGAGCAGTGATTTGCATGCAGCTCTTGTCTGACCCCCCCCCCCTTTCCCGGCACACACACACACACACACACATGCACACACACACACACATCAGCTGATTTCCTCCCCCACATATTTCAATAGCATCAGCAGAAATACAAGACACAGAAACAGCTCTCCTGGGAGCCTGTCCGCTCGCCATTAATATTCATCAGCAGCATGCTGCAATCAGCCTCAGTGAGAGGGGGAGAGAGAGAGAGAGAGAGAGAGAGAGAGAGAGAGAGAGAGAGAGATTAAGATTGAGAGGAAAAGGGAGAAAGAGGTTGAGGGAGAGAGGAAGAGTGAGTGTGTATGAGTGTGAGTGTGTGTGTGTGTGTGTGTGTGTGTGTGTGTGTGTGTGTGTGTGTGTGTGTGTGTGTGTGTGTGTGTGTTCGACAAGGCTGGATTATAAGTAATGCATTGACAGAAAAATCAACAGCCAACTATTAGGGACAATGAATCACTTTCAGCGACCACAAAGCAGAACCCCTGTCTTGGAAAGGGTGCTCAATCAGACAAGGAGAGGAGAGGAGAGGAGAGGAGAGGAGAGCTGAGGAGTGTAAAGAAGAATAGAGAGGAGAGGATAAGAGGAGAGGAGAGAAGATAGGAGGATAGGAGAGGAGAGGAGAATAGAGTAGAGGAGTGGATAGGAGAGAGAAGAGGATAAGAGAGAAGATAGCTGAGGAGAGGAGAGAGGAAAGAGGAGGAGAAGATAGGAGAGGAGAATATAGGAGAGGATAGGAGAGAGAAGAGGATGAGAGAGAGGATAGCAGAGGAGAGGAAAGGAAAGGAGAGGAGAGAGGAAAGAGGAGGGGAGAGGAGAGAGAGAGGAGAGGAGAGGAGAGGAGAGGAGAGAGATGAGGATAAGAGAGAGGAAAGGAAAGGCAAGAATGAGACGATGTGGTAGGCTGCCCTGAGCCAAAGGAGCCTTCTAATAAGTTATTCAGTAATAATAACCCTAAGGGCCCATTCAGATGGACACGCTTTTATACGCCCCAAGGCGGTGTAATTCATCTGTTACTCTATGGAATGATGCAACATGACCGTTGTTATGCCCCTTGTGTTGAATATGAGCAAGGAAAAATATGAAAAAGTGAATAGCCTATAACAGTCAAAGTTAAAAATGGTTTTAAAAACTTTGTTTTTGAACAATAGTTTGATATTTCTTTAACAATGGAACATTGCTTAGCTACAAGTCATAGTAAAGTCAGAGAGTTAGCTCTTTAGCCAAATCTATGCTGTCATAGCAACAAGGTGTACATAATCAGTTTCAACCTTCCATGTTTTTGTGGCTCGCTACTTTAAAACATTCAGGGACGGGCGCGGTAATGAGGAAAACAGAATTCTGTCTCGTGGGCTGCAGCGGCGGGCTTTCTGTACCTGCCAACACGATAATGCATTTAAACACGCAATTTTTGGAGCGGGTGGGGGAGAGGCGGAGGCAATGTGCTCGGACACAGCTTCAAAGAAAAGGGGACAGTCAGGGATGGGGGGGGGTAGAGGACACTGATGGATGCTGTGTGCTTGAAAAACAAACAAAAAAAGAAAAAAGAAAAAAAGTAAAGCTTTCATGGCGCAGGTTGGGAGCGCAACTATCAGATAATCCTGGCGGTGGTATTGCGGAGGAAAGGCTTGGTTGCGTGCGGACCTGCTCTTGCAGCACAGCTATGGCGGCGGTCAGTGGTGGTGGAGGCGGCGGCAGCGGCAGTTCGGGCTTTTTTGGCATGCAGATAAGACATCTGTTTTTGCACTGAAAAAGGGGGTCAGCAGCTAAACAGTCATCGGATGTCATGTGACCCGGGCGTGCTCAGAAAGCTCGCGCCGGCGTGACCGCGGGATGGGATTAGCGTTTGAGAGAAGGGGGGTTTGTGGGGGTGGGGAAATAGAGAGAGACAGAGAGAGAGAAAAAGAGGGAGGGAGGGTGGGAGAATGTGTGACGCAGTGAAGCTTGGACAGAAAGAAAAAAAAAAGAGAAAAAGAGTCAGAGATAGAAGTTGGAGAGGGGCAAAGAAGGAGAAAGAGACAGAGAGAGAGAGAGAGAGAGAGAGAGAGAGAGAGAGAGAGAGAGAGAGGCAGGCCATCTGTTGAGGTTAGTGCTTATGGGGCAAAGAAAGATGAGATCAAGAGAAAGTATCAAGACCTGTCGACCTGACCGAGCTGTTTTATATTAGATCACTGTCAATCACCTGTCTCGGCTGCTTTTCAAAATCAGTCTGACAGCCCTGGAATGTCTGTCTGTTTATACACCTCGAGCTTATTAGAAGTCCTAAATGCCTGTCATTCTCTGGTCCTCACATAGCGCCTCAGTTTACTGGCAAAGCTTTTTATCTCTCGACTTTCCTCACACATGGCATGACCAGTAGCTTTGGATGTCAGCAGGAGCAAATAAAGCAAACCAACAGCCACGGTGAATTTTTTTTTTAAAAAGTCAAACTTTTGAGTGCAGCAAAAGAGTAAAAAGTTGAGGCTAAATTATGGTCTCCAATGACCATTTTGAGAGAAGATGCTAACAAAAGCCCCCATCCCTCCCCTGCGCGCCCCCTGTCCTCCCAGGGATTTCAGATTTATTTTAAATGGAAATTAAATAGGTGCACGGAAGCATGTCAAGACTGCCTGCACAGAGACCTGTAGATTCGCCCGCCGGGGTCCTGAATTGCCGTATTCTTGCTGGGCTTTACAGGCCTCTCTGCTCCTTTGGCTTCAGAGGCCCAGTTGCCATGACGACCTCCAATTATTTACTTCCTTTTCTTCTGTCCAAGAATGTAAACTACCTTGTTCCCACTCATTACCGAGCTGTTGCCCTTTGAAGAGCAACAATGTGAAATCTCCATCCAATTGACTCCCACCACAACTGGGGAGTCACAAAAAGTTCACTTTTAACACGTTTGCCAGAGCTCAGTAGTCCACTAAACCAATGTCACAGTCTGCAAATCACATATTCATCCAAAGAACTAGAAAGAGGTAGAAGAGAGAGAAAGGAAGAGAGAGAGAGAGAGAGAGAGAGAGAGAGAGAGAGAGAGAGAGAGATGGAGGGAGAGGGAGAGAGAGAGAGAGAGAGAGAGAGAGTGTGTGTGTGAGGGTGAGAGAGAGAGAGAGAGAGAGAGAGAGAGAGAGAGAGAGAGAGAGAGAGAGAGAGAGAGAGTTTTAACTAATTGTGAAAAAAATAAAAAATAAATTCTGCCTGGAAAACCTGCACAGCTGCAAATCCTTCCCCTTAATCCCCACTCATTATGTTTTTTTTTCCCTCTGTCTCTTTCTCTGACCCCCTTTCATTCTGACACAAGCTGGTGTGACTTCCCCTCAGGAATGAACCTCGCTTCCTGAGCAAGCGAATGAGTGAGGGAGGGAGGGAGGGAGGGAGACAGAGAGCAAGTGAGCGAGCGAGCGAATGAGTGGCTGGCGCCGGGGAGACAAACTCACTTCGCAAGAACTTTGACTCACTCGCCTTTTTACACCACTCTTTATATCCGACCCCTCCCTCCCTTCCTCCCTCTCTCCCTCCAACCACAAAACCGGCATTTCCCTGAAACCGAAAGGCATCACATCTAAACTCAAAGCTGTTTCGTTTTTAAAGCCAGCCTTTCAAGCTGACACGCCTCTTTAATTCATTCAGGCGTTTGCTCATCAGACACAGTCATTGTTACCAGGCCCACAAGGCTGAGTGCTTCCCCTGCCAACAAATATGTGGGGAGTCTGAGGGAGGCCTTTAAGAAACACTTCTCCCTTAGGGCAGGGAGCACGGATCAGAGACAGAGAGTGTGTGTGTGTGTGTGTGTGGCTGGGGGGTAGGGAGGGCATGAGCAGTCTTTGCGGGGGACGAGCGAGCTCTTCAGAGCTCTCAGTGAGCCAGGGACACGTGTCCCCTGGGAGGATTCCTTTCCTCATGCGTCACCCTGTTGTCAACACCGTGTGTGTGTGTGTGTGTGTGTGTGTCTAGATGGGTGTGTGTGTGTGTGTGTGTATGTGGGTGCGCGCGCATACTTTATGTGTGTGTAGTGTGAGTGTGTGTGTGTGCGCGCGCGCAAGTGTGTGTGGGCTCCACCCAGCAGTCAGCCAGTCGGCACTCGACTCTGCAGCCTGCACCAGCAGAGCAGGTCAGTCCTCAGCTGATAACGAAAGGGAGCTGTCACACACACACACACACACACACACACACACACACACACCCACACACACCCACACCCACACCCACACCCACACCCACACCCATTTACACACACAAACTCAGCACAATGTCTGCAATATACCGATACCAAATATAACCACGGCCGAGCAGGAGGGCCAGACAACATAAAAATAAATGCAGCCAATATTTACAAAATGTCCTACACTCACACTCTCATTCGCACTCTCTCTGTCACACACACACACACACACACACACACACACACACACACACACACACACACACACACACACACACACACACACTCACACACATACACACACACACACAGACCTATATGTGTACTTGTAGGGTTTTGGAACAGTAACAATACTGAGAGGCATCGGAGGGGGACATGAACCCCTCTCAGACAGATGCCTATCCGATTGGGTAATCCACTTCAGCTCCAGCTGGCTATAAATGGGACATGAGCCTAGACCCTTGTGGTGTCGGACTGAAAGCCGACACTGTTGTGCTCTGATATTCCGGATGACAGAGGCACGTCGGCCGTGTGCTCTGGCTCGTTACTCGTGCAAGGGCAATGGCAAGGGGGGGTGGGGTGTGGGTGGGGGTTGTTGAGGGGTGAGGGGTAAAGGGGGCAAGATCTAAATGGTGTCCTCACCTTAGCCATCTGAGCTTGGACGCCGCTGGTCTTCAGGGCGGTGACGGCTTTCTGAGCTGCAGCCGGGCTGTCAAAGTCCACAAAGCCATAGCCTGGAAGAGTGGAGACCCGTGTCAATAAAAAGGAGGAATAGCCGCAACAGACAGATTACATTTTACATGACAGCAAGACCAATACCATGTTACTTCGTTTTCACGTGTGATGCCAATCAATCCAATGCGTATCACAATGTCTTTTAAAAATAGCACATCAGGAAGAGGGTAATCGGTTTAATAGCATTGCAGGTGTGTGTGTGTGTGTGTGTGTGTGTGTGAGTGTAACAGGAGCCTTGGCGAGGGAGTGGAGCGATGCGGCGTGGGGGTTGAGGTACGGTACGGTACAGGCAGGCCGTTTGACCTCCAGCTTTTTAGACGTAAAGTGCCGAGGCTGCAGATTGCGGGGGCTTTGGCAGTCGGGGGATCAGGTGGGCTCTTAGCGTCTCGGGGGAGCGCTCTCTCTCAGGCTCAGCCTCGACCTCACTCCCCGCCTCAGAGGTGTGCCTGACCTTCACACACACACACACACGCTATGCAATGCAATGCACGGGCGCAACCAGCCATTTCTCTGCTCCGCAGATGAACTCGTCGAAGGGGATGAGATAAAATCACATCTGTCTAGACTAGAGGTTTACGCTGACAAACGGCAACGGAAAATGTATCAAAGTTCAATGCTTAATGGCATTTTTTGCCTTTCAATGTAAATGCATGGTATAAAACATACATATTACATAAGCAACATATTCAATTAGGTCAGAATTGAGATGTTTTAGCGTTAGTACATATTTTATGAAAACAAAATGAGCAGGACACTCCGATTTTCAAGAGCAGCCAGCAGTGGACGTGGCGTGCACACATAGCGCTGCTCCAACATCATGTCCGTGTCATGTGGGTGTGTGGCTGGCTGGCAGTCTGATTCCCACTAATTGGTTTAAGTGTAAATAAGCCAGAGTCTGGAGGCTGGGCCCTGTGCTGTGCTGTGTTAAACCCAAGCCCAAGCCCTTCACGGTGCAGAGCAGCCCTTACTGTACAGTACGTTCACACCAACAGTTAAACGACTAAAGTTATAAAATTGCTTTTGTAGCTCAAAAAAAGCAGCTGCTAATAAAAACGTCTGTGTTCGCTCTATTGCTCATGACGTGCCTGTTGTCATTCCATTAACAGCACAGCGTTTAGATTTTACAGCTGAATAGCTCATTTGCATAAAGTTAACAGTTTTTTTTTAGCTTTTTTTGAATCGCTCAAATCGGCCAACTTATACAGCTGGTAGCTTTTGTCGCTTTTGTCGCTCTTGCCAATAGAAAGTGAATGGCTTCCAGCGATTTTACAGTTTTAGTAGCTCTTGGTGTGAATGTACAGTTAGTGAGGACTCCTTGGCCGCGGGGCAGGGCTGGGTAAGTGTGCTGCACATGGAGGTGGGGGGTGGGGGGCAGGATTTGTCACATCATTCCAAGGCCCTCCCATGGCAGTCAGTCAGTCGGTCACAGCACAATAACCAGGGGCTGGGACTAAAAATAACCCTTGGGTGGGGGGGGGGGTGCTGAGTATGTATCTTACTGGGAGTATGTGTGTGTGTGTGTGTGAGCGTGGGGAGTGTGAGGTGTGTGTGTGTGTGTGTGTGTGTGTGTGTGTGTGTGAGTGTGGGTGTGTGTGTGTGTGTGTGTGTGTGTGTGTGTGTGTGTGTGTGTGTGTGTGTGTGCGCGTGTGTGAGTGAACCTCTGCCTGGCTGCCTGCCTGCCTACCGATTCATGCAGTCACTCAGCCCCTCCGGGCAGCTAAATGGGATCAGGGGGGTTGAGCGAGTAGCAGCACAACTCTTCACGCCACAGGGACGAGCATGTCAATACTAACCACCACACACACACTTCAACACAACTTTTCACATGTGCTGCATGCAGTGTGTGCAATAGATAGATAGATGGACAGATAGATAGACAGACAAACAGATAGAGAAATAGACTGACTCACACACACAGACATTTTTTATCCCACAGAAAATTCTGGAAATCCCGTGGGTAATTCTGTATCATTATTGATATGTATGCTGCATCAGGATAAAAGGCCCTTTCTAAAGCTTCAAAAAAAACTGCTTCTCAGCAAGTCCTCAACTCTAGTGGCCCTGCCTAGTCTTGTCTTTTGTGACGCATACGAGCGACGTTTTTCTGCCAGGGAGGCACGGGAGGCATGAGAGGAATGTCTCAAACATGAGGCTTCTACACCGCCCATGAGAAAACAGGACATACACACCTTTGCATTTGTTTGTCGTCTTGTCCAGGATGGCCTTTGTTGATACAATTTTGCCGTACCTGTGAAAAGAGCAGCGAGAGACAGAGAGAGAGAGAACGAGAGAGAGAGAGAGAGAAAGAACGAGAGAGAGAGGCAGGGTTAGGGAGAGTGTCATTGTCGAGCAGGATTAGCAGCTTGAAAGGAGGGAGTCTGCCATAAAAAAAACACACACACACACAAAAGAGGGAGGCTTGCACAAGAATTTATGACATCATCGGCAGAGTATGTCAGTCAGGAAGTTGTTTCCATGTGTGTTTGAGCATTCCAAACAGCACAAGACTCCAGCTATTTAAGTGTCGTGCACACCGCGTTTACGAGTGCAGTCGGCGCTGGGAAGGACAGAGCAAATGCTATGTGAAACAAACTGAGAGAAAACACGGACAAAGCACTTATAATTGTACATATAATTGTATTATATTGGTTTATGTTGTATGTGTGTATGTATTGTATATATTGCAATATCAAAGTCAGACATAAGTAAAATATGCGGAGGAAAGGTTCTGACATACAAAGCAATGGAGAAAAGAGGAAGTAATGGGATTAAAGAGCCACCATTCTGCATTGACAGCCTTTCATTCACAGAATGAAGCATTCTGATAAATGACGTAACCTTGGCAACCCCCGTTCCAAAACCTCAACTTCCCTTTTCTCTTTTAAAACACATGCCACACACACACACACACACACACACACACACAAAGACACACGCAGGGTCAATACGTCATACGGCAAAAACCACCCCTAGTTTTATTTTCCCTTGAACGTGGCTGACAGCAGCATTGAGAAATGAACTTCGCACTGTGGGCTGCCAAAACAGAAGATGACAGCGATGAGGTTCTCCACAATTACAAGCAACTGGTTTAGACACCCCGGGTCTGTTCCTCTGCACCCACACACACACTCCGCTGATGGAGGTGATATATATGTTATGCTAAAAACGTGTCACGAAAACAGATGATTTATGGCTGCGTTAAGAAAGCGGAGGTAGAGGGGCCACGCTGGAGTGGAATTGAGAGCGTGACCTTTGACCCGCTTTGGTGGAGGTGGAAGACTAGAACCATTTTTTTTTTTCTCTCCCCTTTTAAAATTGTGACCGTCTTCCAGCCAGGGCCATCAGGAGCAGCAGACCCTGTCAGGATGTTTGAAGACTTTTGTGCCAATGGACTGCTACCATGGGGCAGAAAAGACCTGTATTTAATGACCAAATAAGAAAAAAAAAAAAAAAAAAGAAATTGTCCATGAGGTTTGGAAATCCAATTATGGAGGCTGACGTGTGGAGCACGTGCCAGTCTCTGCGGGCCACGTTGACCTTCTGCCTCCGCGCCGAACGAAGAGCCTGCAGCACCGGAGGTTCCCGCTAATTGACCCAAAATGAATCAATTACGATCAACCCCCCTCCCCCGCTTCACCGCACCCCCCCACACCACTCCCCTCTTACCCCTGGCCCTGCAGTCAAGAGCGAAGCGATATCAGGCGCTCGGAAGACGAGCGGTTAAAAAAAGGCACGGGATTACCCGTGTTGCAGCGCAAGGGCGGGGTGGGTTACGCAGAGGACAGCTTTGGCATAATGAGAGGGGGAGATGGAGCAGAGAAGAAGGCTTCACTGCAATGTCGTCACCTGCGGGGCTAGTGTAGCAGACTCTTATTGACAGTGGGGTACTAATGAAGAGACCCTCTTCATTACTGACTGCAATAAGGGAGGTGTAGAATAATACAGAAACATGGAACAATATGGCCTTTTTTTCTTTTAATTCTCTTTGTCCATCATCTCTTGGCCTTTGGCTGAGGTGAGTGGAGTGGTCAATT
>JAODXP020000016.1:35501165-35636165 GCA_027497455.2 Sardinella longiceps
TCTCCAATAAGAAGATGAGGGCATTGTGAGAGGGGGAATTTGATTTCAAGTATGAAATGGTTGTAAACATGAGCTCATGTCACTTGATCCATGCTCTCAGATAGCGGGCTAGAAGCTAGCTGTGTGGGCAGTCATGAGACGGTGACCACACAGTTGAGAATGGCTTTCTTTCTTTCTCCTCTCATTCTTGCCCTTATGAAGAGGCCCCTTATGCCTGTTGCTCAATCACATCCGGCCTGCCTGCCTTCACTTCTTTCTCTTTTTAATGGAAGCAGATGCTCTAATCTGGAGCAACCCCCCCCCCTCTACTCCTCCACCTCCCCTTTTAAAACTGTTCGGTTTCAGGCACTGATTACAGCCCCTATCCCAACCCCCAAGCCGCCCCTCTCCCTACTTGAAAACGCGGGAGGGAGGAAGCGGATGGAATCCCAGGAATGAAGTGGTGACAGAATTGAGCAATCTCAGACTGGACTTGCTCCCCCCTCCACAGACACTCACGTGCCTCATGCTCAGACCTCTGTTCCAAGCTGCAGCCTGTTTTTCAAGATTACAAGAACTCTGCCCGGCCTCCTCAGATGGTCTTGCTGACTTTTGTGTGTGTGTGTGTGTGTGTGTGGGTGTGTGTGTGTGGGCGTGTATTTATTTCTCTCTTATTAGTCACAGCATTTTTCTGAACGGAGAATAAAAGCGAAGCAAGGATCAAAACACCGCCCCGCCACAAAGGGAGGGGGGGCAACACCTCTGCAATTAACTCTGAGAGCCGCCGTCCGAGCCATGACCTTACACTCAATAATGCCCGTCCTCTCAAAAGATCCGCTGACCCGCAAATCCACAGGCCGATCATGTTTATCCGGATGTTTGTCGTCCACGCATGCTCAAGTGGTCCCACAAAAGAAATAACAGCCAACTTTTTGAACTAACCTAGCCATGTGAAACTACACACACAATTGCACCAAAACAATATTAATCCCAACCTCACATTCCTTTCTGCTCCTGTCACCTTCTAGGGCAGACAGCTGTGAAGAGTCCAGCAGCACTACAGCCTAAGTCAGTAATAAAAGCCGACTAGAGCTCCTCTAAAAATCTGGGAAAGCTCCCATCTGCCAGTTCAGTCCGAGGCACAGAGGAGATTAATGCAGGAATCCTACAATTTTTCGGCACACAAACTACATTCTGCATTGTTGAGGTCACTCAGCCGGAGGCTCTGAGGACCTGGGAAAAGACAGTTCTCAGCTGAAGTTCTGCTACATAGACAACCCTAGACTGCGTAGATTTGATGATGAAGCTAGATGCTTCAAATGAACTGAGGTTTTCAGGCCTTCTTGTTCATCTGGATTAAATAGGGTACAATCACATCTGCCTTTGACAATATGTGTACAGTCTACCTTTCCATTTTAGACAATTCTTAGGTTTTTTAGTGTCAGAAAGCGGTAATACATTTTCTAGTTCGAAGACCAAAATAGCAAACAATTAGACTGTCAGGATCATCAGTTCAAAAAAGAATATACTTTGTAAAAAAGAGAAACCCGGTCTAGATAGGGCTGGAGCGGAGGGATGGGTTGGAGCATAGGTTAAAGGATTTCTACAGGTAATAACAATATTAGAAGATGTTAAGAGATCCACCAGTTGGTTACAGCCTCATAAAGGCCATGCTAATACCTGCATCAAAGGTAAATGCTATATGAAGCTCATTTTTGATTGAAAGGTGTTGAAAACAGCTGTGCTGTGGAGGGGGGGATCATTTCAATAGAGGCTTGCAGACAAAGGCACCATTTACACAGGTAGCCTAGTCTTCTGTTGAGTCCACCAATCAGCGGCATGCACATTCATAGCACAGGCTACAACAGCTTCATTGAAGGTACCATACAGTTTCACCTGGGCAAAAGATGACTCTCTCACACGTTGCCCAATGAGCCTTTTCTTTCATTTCCACTAAATAGGCAAACATTGGTTTCAATAAGAAAGTAAAGGGTTTTCCACGAGAAAAAGGAAACAGTGCTGGAAATAACTTACTTTGGTTTTAAAGAAAGATAGAAAGAAAAAAAAAAAACATACATAACATTACATGATAACTCTAACAGGACATTCAAAGTATTCTTCCCAACTGACTCATCTCCTTGGGGGAAAAGGCTGTTGGTTTCAGTCAAAAGATGGCCTGTGTGAGATCAAGCCAGATAAAAACTACCATGTTGCGAATCCTTCTTCGAATCTCGCATTAGGACAGGCTAAAAAACCACTGCCCCCCTAGGAAGAAAAGAAAAAGTCCTACATTGTAAGATTTAAATTTACACCCTTTGGGCATACTCAAATAAAGTGGCTTTAAGACCTCCGCCTGAGCAGCTGAGCAAGGAGAGTCCGAAAGGCCATAGTGGAAAGAGACCAGCATCTTATCAGCTTGCTCCAGACCAAGAGAGCTCGTCATATCCGAGCTGGAAATACACAGAGCTTCCAGTGAGTGGCCTCGCCCTCAAACAGTGTTCCATGCCCAGCTTTTACACAACACCAAGTGCTGCTGTCACAGCAGGGCCAAAAAAAAATGTGGTTAGTCTAATCCGGTGCTTATTCGACTTAATCAACCTTTCAATTCATAGTCATCATCCACCATACAGAGGTAATCGGGAAAGGGGATTGAGTAGATTGCCTGCACACTCCATGATTCCAATCTTTAGGAAATTGAAGACTGATTTACAGTAGCACAACTGCAGATTCCAGGGCCATCTTTCAACATATCATGAGGGGCAGTCAGTTTCACAGTCACCATGACCTAAGTGACCTGTGAAGGCATTGTTATGAACTAGAAAGATGTGTGGTAGTTACCTGCGTTTTTTAACAACGTTCCATAAGGACCAACTAAGTCTGTGTTTACAATTCTGTCTTCAGAGGCAACAATTTTCTAAGGACTTACAACACGTTTAGCAATCTCTCCCCTTTGAAATGTTAACATTAAATGCTGTGTAACATTAAGCTACGAGTTAAAACCCACTTCCTGTTCCCTTCCCTGTTCCCTTAGAAATATTAAACTGCAAATGTAATTACAGTAACGTTAAGTTGGAGCGCCGGGGCCAAGGGCTTACAGTAGCCTCCCATCCATACATCACGTTATTAGACAGAACCTATAACTCCCTCACAGACTAATGTAAAGCCTATCCCTGTTTAAAAGGCCTTACATCCGTTAACTTGTATTTGTAAACACAGATTTACGCACTGGCAAAACCCACCATTTCTCTAATTACAAGAGAGCTAGCTAGCTAGCAGGGCTACTTCGCCGTCAGCAAGCATCAGGATTTGTCACGAACATCAAACACAGGGCAGCAAAATATATCTTATATGTAGCCAACGTTAACAGTAAGCTACTTCTGATAGTAAACATTTAGTTACGGTGAATTAACCATACACTGTATGGAATTAACTTATAAGGACATAATATATCACCGTCGCGTAGTTAGTGAATAGTCAGGTTGTGCATAACTAAACCATTCGATGCTCTTACCTGCTTATTACGATGCGTATTCCTCAAAGGGTTGCCAGTATTAGCAAAAATCATCTTCTTTTACAGAAATTCCCAACAGATTGAGTGTTTCCTTTCAGAATTTCAAGCTGACTTGATTTTCTCGTCTCCACAGGCTGGCTGAGTAAAGTTGTAAATTTAACCCTATACAACATAGAGATATAGTTCGTTCTCAACAATCTGTTTTAAACTATCGTATACATCAAACGCTGTTTGGATTATGTTAGAGACGAACCAAGACAATATATTCCAGAATTTGTCCCAACTTCGACCGCCCGACTCGTTTGTTTAGCTGAATTCATTGATCTGCATTGAGTTCCCCTCGGAACAGACCTTCCTACCGAGGACCACACCACAACGCTATCCAAGAAGGGTACAACATCATAATAAAAGCGGAGATTTATACACTGTATTCTTAATATTGCTGTCGATTAGTTACAACTACACGGTAACATAGATATTACATCGTAATATATTGAATGTATGCCTGCACCATGTAAAATGTGAAATCCTGGTTTCATTTTGTAAGACTCACCACCCCTATCCTTATCAATAGTTTATTCCAGCGTGCATACCTAACATTCCTCAGAGCGGCCATCAAGTATTCTGTGGTTAAAAGAGTTGATTCCTAGTTGTAGTGTATTAACTGAATGATATACATTTAACCTTCATGTTTCAACCGGATTACCACAAAAGGTTTTTGGTAATAACATTATTATACTGATATGAATATATTGTTGTGTGTAATGATGCCTTAATAAACAGTAGGCTAACATAAACTAGGCTATTAATAGCATAATAGACACAAGAAATAAAACAGGCCTATACTAGCTAAACTAGCTAGGCTATGCCAATAGATGTGTGAGGTCACAAAGCCAGCTTGATTTTATTAATTAAAAAATGTCTTGTCTAGCTTAGATAAATGAAACATCTCTATCCATTCTTGAAATCATTAAAATAGGTACAGTAATTAAAATAGACCTATAGAGTAATTTATTTATGACAGCCTACCTGTCTTGGTTAGGCTAGCCTGATTTTATTCTAGTTCAGTCCTGACACAACAGACACTACAATTCCTCAAAATGAGGAATTTGAGAGATTTGGCACTGTTAGACCTTTGAGTTCCAAGCAATGGCTGGCTTTAAGGAGATTTTTTTTTTCAGTATCATAACCATAGAAAATAGCAAAAATGCTGCATTGTAGTCTAGTTGTTCTAGCCATTTAACAATAGAGCCAAATAAGTGTTTAGTATATCATTCTGTTTCTAAGGTGCATTATCCGCATTTAAGTCTAGATCTGTGAGCACTTGTCTGCTTAGTCTTTTGGGTAATGGCCTAGCCTAAAGAAGAAAAAAAGATGTCCCCCTAATGTGACAAAACTGTTCCAACTAAACAATGGTAGTGGTGGTGGGAATTGCCGATGATTAAGTGATTGACACCAGCCTACAGTCCCTTAAAAAAAAATCCCTTCCCTAACATGGAATATTATATCACATAGGCCTAGGCCTTTATTAGTTTCGCTCCATTAACAGCTGCAAGCCAATTGATAAAAATCTTTAAAAGTTTTGAAGTATTCAAGTGAGCCCCGCCCTTACCTGGCATGCTAAAATTAGCTAAAACATTCCGATGATGATGACAACACCAGCAACTCACTTTTTCACCATGGCAAAACCATCTCCACACTCATTGAGGGCAATCTCAAAACACACTCTTGTCACACTGGCCTTTTGAGGCTTTCATCCAGTTGCTAATATGATTACAACATCTGATGTTGAAGTCACCAGAAATAAAGCATATTAATATTGGTTTAAAGTCAAATAGGCTAGGCTTAAGCATAAGACAAAGAGCTGATCATACTAAACCCTAAAGGACATGATTACTGTTCTAATTATTGAAACATTGCAGAGAAAAGGGAGAATTTACATGAATATCCAACTGATCGTGCACTATAGGCCTATTCAGTGCAACAATATGCTCGTCAAACAAAATAGCTGTGTAATCCCAATTGGATGAAACAAACTATTTTTGATCATATATATATATATGATATATATATATATATATATATATATATATATATATATATATATATATACTGAAAAGGAGGTATAGAATATATGCAGTAATAATAACAAATAATATAGAATATAATTTATAATTTTTATGTACTGTAAGTAGCCTCATGCAAAGGCATGTAATAGGTTCACATCTCTGCAAAGTCGATCAGTTTAATTCAACTAGAAATTCTAAGCCCAAGAGAGAAAGAAACACTTCAGCAACACACAAAGTTAGGTCAACAGTTGATAAGAAATATCTGCCCTAAATAGCACAGGAACATTTAATTCAAATGCACCCGAATGATAAGTGCAAGTAAGTGCATAAGTGCTATACAGAGAGGCTATACTGTAGCTCCTCCCCTGCCATGTATCCCTTTCATTTTCTTTTCTGCCTGTAGTCTCATTTAGCTCTTTCTTATTTGTTGTGTCTGACTATCTTACTTTATTGCTCAACAGTTGAGCTCACAACCAAACCTTTAGCTTATCAAACTTGTACGAAACAAACATTAAACCTATTTCAGAGTTTGGTCATCATCTCATTGGTTGACAGGAAGCTTCTCCTAACGACAACTATGAACTCATGTCTGCTCTTGTTCTCTCGTTCTGCATTGATAAACATCCTCTGACAATCTCTCCCTCAGCTACTTCCTCAGCTGTCAGCTTCCTTTGACTTAGCGTCACAATGTCTGCACTTCTTTCTCGTGCAGAGACAATGCAATGAGTCCACTGAAACAGCCTGATGTTTCACAAACATTTCAGTATTTACCTTCCAGCCTATCGGGGATGGGTGTTGTCGGAGGCTGAAGCCCCTGTGAGAAGGCGACAGAATCATCCTCGACAGCTCCTGTCTTGCCACTGTGATCGCATAGGCGAGCTCTAAAAAAAAATTTGGAGGGCTGACCGTGTGCTTGCCTGTGAATGTACAAGCATGAGTGAGTGTGTATGTGTGTGTGTGTGTGTGTGTGTGTCTGCTAGACAGGAAGAGAACACATTCTCCGTGCAGCTCTGTAGGCTTGACTCTCTGAGAGGGGTGTGTATATGTTTGAGAGTGAGTCAGGGTGTGTGTGTTTGGGGGGGTTAAGTTATGGGGTTATGTGGGTTGAGTAAAAGCCAGAGCGGAGTAAGAGACAAGTTGTGTGTTTCAAGATGAGGATGCAGGAGGATGGTAATCTTGTGTGGTTATCTAACCACTGATCAACTTTTGGTAGGTGACATTTTAACAGTTTGACTGCATGGTATTTTTCTTTGAACACAGCAGTGAACTGCTCAACTTCTCAATATGAACTTGTTGACTGCATACAGAGCAGAGTATAGACTTTTTTAGCAATTTAAAAGCTTGACTATTTCAACATATGTTGTATTAAACATCACAGTGATTGTGGGAGAATTTGAACTGTATATATGAGCATACACTCTATAATCTGCTATATTTGAATGTATTAAAAACAGTAACTTGCTTACATAGGCAGAATATGATTGACAAGTTAATTTTCTGTCACCTCCTTTGACTTTTTAATAAAACTTCCATAGAGAAAATTGCAAGAATTATAATGAATGCCTCTGCTTTTGTCATAAATAATACATTCCCTTATGAGGAAACAAAATGAATTCCTTTATGTGTACAGGGAGTTCAGCTGTGTCTGTGCACCTCATGATTGCTTGAAAGATTTCATCAAGGTTTTTTACTATGCACTATGAGATGCAAACCCAGTGGTCTGCATTTAATTTCAGCTGCATGTCTGCATACTTATATTCAATTACATGTTTACGCAGGAAGCACAATTTCAGGACCATCATACCTGATTGAGACACGTGCCTCACTAAAGAAAAGTTGAAGCTTTGAGAGCCTCTCTTTCTCTATTTTGTTTCCTCTCCATCTTTGTTTCTCTATCCCTCTCTGTCACTGAAAAAAAGCCTCTTGGCAGAGACTAGCAGCAGCATGGTGGGCATTATTGTGAACTGGCCCCTCATTCTGTTCATTTCAAAACGTTCCATGAATGAAAATCATATGAGCACAAAGGCTGCTCTTTCAGGCCCTTTGCACACGTAAAGAGCAGTGCCACAGCACTCTTTAATTGTGTACATTCCGCTGCCAGGCAACTCTCCAAACTTTATTGTAAACATTGTGTAGGACTTTTTTCAGCCTCAGCATAATGCTATTGTTCCGTGTCTCTGTATGTAGCTTCCAATGGAAACTAATGGTCCTGCCTTCGGCCCAGTTACAGGCCTATTTTGACAGGAACGGCCTATGGCTTTCAAAAATGGTCCTTTGCCAGACAAAGAGATGGAAACAGTTCATAAACATTTGGCTTTGCGATGCCCGTTATAGGCCTGTACTAAAAATATATATATAATAAACTCAACTCAACTGTATTCACATTCCCAATGATTTGTCCTCCATACTGAGTATGAAAGAGAGATTTAATGAGTAATGTGATTTTTCCATTAATGAGGTTATAAATGTGTTATTAGAAATAAATGAATGTATTACATCATCATTGCGTCATCAGTTAGGATTTGGGAGGTCCAAAGGTTTGTTTACCTGAGTAATCAGGAAGTTAACGTAGGTCTATAAGAAAAATAAGTCATCATAACATAACTACAAGATTTTTTTTCAGCTTTCAGAAACACAAGGATATAAGGTGGCCACACCTGCTGAATTGCGGTCTGATTCTGCATACAGTATAACATCTACAGTAACCTATCCATCTCTGTCCAGTCAGTGAGCTGCATGTGCTGCAGGTGTTCACAGCTTTAGGATGTGAATCATCTCTGCAATGTTTATAGCTGATGGTGATGAGATAAGTTTAGAGCCTCCTCCCTGTCAGCTTCCATGTAGCAAATGAGCCCACTCATAATGAATACCATTAATTAGCACAAATAAAACTCTTGTTACTAGAAAGTGCCATCAAGGCTGCTTCCATGTGATGTGGTAATAAACTCCAAACATTTCTGACAGAAAAAATGACAGATATAGATTGATAGAGATATAGACCGAGATATTTATTTGTCCAGCAAGCCTATACTAGTAGATAGCATCTCCTGCAATTTACCATATATGCTGAAAATGGTGACCCTATGTATGGAAAGTGTCCGGTGCATTTTGAAAAGCAGATGAGGGTCTGCTTTAGGTCACCATGGGGCTATTTGCTTCCCTTAGAGTCAATTCATTAAGCCCTGTCTGTCTCGACATTCACTTCCAGATGTACGCGGATGACACACTCATTTATCAAGCAGAATAATCTATTACAGAGGGCCGAGGCAAGAGCAAACACAAAGGAAAAATGACTTCTTTTAGCCTCCCACTTCCTCCTCTCAAAGGTGAGGAGAGGATGTGAATGTGAAGGGTAAAATCACATTATCTACGCTACTCTATGTTCGCCTATTACCTATTTGCATGTTAAGTTGAATGAAATATTCATGTGAATTGAAATGTAATCCCCTTGTGAATAATTACCATGGAAATAAGTAGATCTTCATGTTATGAACACACAGCCCATCTCAGATTTTTGCAATTAATGATTTGATATGCTATTGTTATTGTTTGTAAACAGATATTGAGCATCATAAATGTCATATCATACTTAAATAAATAAATAACAAATGTACATTGTTGCTCTTTTTCTAGATAAGATCAATGCAATCCATTTTTCTCCCCCCCTAACAGCCTTATACCATTTCAAAGCACTTCCTGTGACCCATATGGTTTCGTGTTGTCCTGTCCTTTTAGGGATTTCTTTCTGGCATCTCCAACAGACGGCCATGGTTCTCTTTCTTATTTCCATATCTCCCCCAAATCCTTTCCCTAATCACAGGAACCCCCTGGGGGCAGTGCCTCTCCTGAAACAACAATATTAAACACCACTCCCGCTGCCTTTTACTGGCCTAGCACCACTGATCGGAACCTCTTTTCAGTTCATGGTCTATGGTGAGTGGGTGGGTGGGTGGATGAGTAAGTCTGTGTCAGGAAGGCAGGGGGATTTGGAGAGGAAAGGTCACCAGTCTTCTTTTAACATGCCAATGGAGATAACCATATCTGCAGATTTCACTGACATAACCTACAATTCAAAGTAACACCAGAGAGATTTTTTTCTTAACTAGAATGTCACCATTATTTGGGGGAATTGAATTCATATTTTGAAAACATGTGATGTGGTATGCAGTGGAATATGGCAAGTTTAAAGGGAGTATTATGCCAACTTGCAGAGTAAGTGGGTGAGCAATCAAACAAACAAATGCATTGCATTCATATGATTGTGTCCCTCTCCCTCTCTCTTTCTCTCTCCCTCTGTCTTGTGTGTGGTTTTTAACTCATTGATAAATGTTCTCCAGATTCTTGAAATGTGATCTGCGTGACTGTTCTCACCGCATTCCACAAGAAGTCTCCCCTCCCCACCCCCCTTTCCCGCCATGGGATGCCTAGCCTCTCTGTTTTGGCCCCTGGCCCGCTCTCTCCTTTCGTCAGACCTACACGGATTTGTTTACTCTGCTGGCTTTTGGACATGAGGGGGTGGGGGGAGGGGCGAGGTGTTTGGGTGAGGAGGAGGAGGAGGAGAAGCTGTTTGAATGTGCAAAGATTTACCAGAGTGCCCGTGTTTGGTTCCAGCCAGGTTGTTCCTGCAACCAGAGTATTCCCACGTGAATGGCTGCTGAAAGGCCCTGGAGAGGGTTCCCTTAGCAAACATGCGTGTGTTTTTCAAGGGCTCACATGCTGCACAGGAAAGGGGCTTTACCACTGACAACTCTAATAAACCCAAAGTAAAGCCAGGACCAGATGGAAGAACAGAACAGCTTTGCCATGTTTCTGGTATAGCCTTTCTTCAAAAAATACAATGGTTTTGAGATATATTATCTGAAGGTAAAGTAAACTGTCGCTGAGATATGACTAAGTGGTAAAAATGAACGCATTATCTCAGATAGTTAATACAAAATATTAAAATTGGCCTTCTAAAAACATCAGAAATTACAAGCTCGAGTCTGGGGGTGTGACTGTTATCAGCTGCATCAAGCTCTAAGAACATTTTATGTGTTCAGTGCTATATGTTGACAGGCTACCTGAGAAATAGACATCTACAGCATGTGGTCTAGTCATAAGTTAACCTATAGAATAGCATATATATATTTTTTTCCAAACCAAAAAAATAAAAATAAAACTGTCATCAGCTTAGGTTACTTTGTGAAATAATCTGTGACTTCTATACCTTTCATGCACTGTTTGCACGAATATGCTCATCAACCTAATGGTCTGTGGTCTATGCACTCTCTTCTACTTAATTGAGGATGCTGTTTTAATGAGCATAGCGTTAGTGAGAAACCTAAGCTCAGATGACCTGCCTGGGCTGGTGCTGCTAGTGTGTGTGTGTGTGTGTGTGTGTGTGTGTGTGTGTGTGTGTGTACAGGGGGGATGGGGAATGGAAAGGAGGGAGGGAAGGAAGGAGGACGTGTCCTCGAGCAGAAGAGGAAGGCAGATGGCAATATATGTGCTGCATCGTTACAAATCATTGTGTTCCTGAGAGGCTGGGATGTCAGCCACACGTCCACTGGAGAGGCAGATCCGTCACACACACACACACACACACACACACACACACACACACACACACACACACACACACACACACACACACAGTAGATTGAAGAGAGGCACAATACAACTCTGTAGCTGGCAATCTGTTTATCAGTGGTTAGATCTTCCCCTCTGACCACTTCACCTCAGCAGACCACTGATGGTCTGATAGTGTGTGTGTGTGTGTGTGTGTGTGAGAGAGAGAGAGAGAGAGAGGGGGGAGAGAAAGAGAAGGAGAGAGAGACCATGTGCATTTTTCCTTCATTCCATATGACAGTAGTTATTATGATAGATCTTTATAGAGGCCATGTGCAAAATGAAAGATCGTTTGTTCACATACGACTGGCTTGTTACTACTGCTCTGTATGGCTACACTGTAGTAGCTTGGCCTCTATTTCATGACCTCACTTGATCCCTCTTAAACATTGAAAGTTGATGCATCTCATTCTCATGTACTGCATGAGGTCTGAATGCACCTCAATCACTTCTGAAATCATATTTAACACAATTAGCAAAATAAGGCTGGACAGTCTAGACTATAAATTATTCATTGATGCAGATTATATTCAATGAGTGCTATAATGAAATGTTAAATAGAGGGTGGTTGAAAGAGTTTGGCATCACCATTATTAAATGTAGCACACATGTCTGCAGTGCATGGCTCATTGATCTGTGATATCACGTGAGTGACAGCGGGAATACCTGTAGCCACTAGCTGCTGCCACAATGTGCCAGAATCACCTTGAGTTGTCTGAAAGCTCTTGTTCAAACTCTTGCTCATTTGTGCTAAAGTTCGCTCCTTTCAAGGACTGCATCTCAGCAGTAGCCTATGAAGGCTAGATACATCAGTAACACAGTGGGATGCAAACCCTGGGGTCTGGCTCAAATGTGACTTAGTCTTGAATTTTGGTTGCCGGACTAGGAAAGCGCAAACGCTGAGACCAAATGGCTTCTACCCACATATGTAACTTCAGGTAGGATGGTGAATAACCCAATTTCATAAAAGGTTTGACTATTCCTTTAAGGCTGAACATTTCTTCTGTCAGAAAAGTGATTGAAATGGGGGCTGAAATATGTTGTAGTTTGCACTGCATGAATGGGAGACAATGGTCTATGTCAGTGTTTCTCAAACTGTGGGGCGGGCCCCATTAGTGGGGCGCGAGACATCTCTTTGCAATTGACCGACGGCCGCACCATGGCCCCCAAATTCGTCAGATATGCACATATGACAGTAAATTGAGCTTTCCAATGGTGTTATTTGCTAGTTGCTGTGATGAGGGGTTCAAGAGAAATTTGTCTTTGAATTAGAAACATGAAAATCCAACATTGACGACAATCCTGTAGCTAAGTATTCCTCACAGAGATATTATGTGCAAATTGAGTCTTCCAGGTGGGGCGTGAAAATTCTCTGCCTTCCAAAGTGGGGAATGACAGAAAAAGTTTGAGAACCACTGGTCTATGTGCTGTTCCATATTACATGACTTGAACAGATCAGTCTTCAAGGAGGAAGGGGCACTTAGCAAAAACTTGCCAAGAATCCTTTTTTGGTCAGTGTGTTCTGGACATGTGTCTGCCGCTCATCAGGTGAAGAGGTCACGGTTGGAATGTCGCTTGCTAGCTTGTCATGAGCAACAACCTTAAAGTGAGATTCCAGAGCCACGGGGGTGGAGGAGGGATAGGTGCTCTGGGGTGGGGTGGAAGGGTCGTAAGGGTCATGGCGGGAGGCAGATGGGGATGTCCTTTGAGCCACCCCAGGGCACAATGCGAGACGGATACTTGGACACAGAGCAGTCTAGAGAGTATTGCTGACAGTTTAGCCGGCAGTCCAGTCAATCCTTCTAATCAATTATTCAGAGCCGAGCAAAGAGACTTCTGTCGATTTAAAAAGACGGTACATTACAATCAACAGAACAGCCACAGAATA
Source organism: Sardinella longiceps (assembly GCA_027497455.2). Classification (NCBI taxonomy): domain Eukaryota; kingdom Metazoa; phylum Chordata; class Actinopteri; order Clupeiformes; family Clupeidae; genus Sardinella; species Sardinella longiceps. The sequence goes on from JAODXP020000016.1 coordinate 35,514,220, forward strand.
AGCTAATGGTCTTTAAAGTCATATTATAATAAGGGTAGGCTAATGAAATATGCATTGAAGTGTTATATGTACAATGTTGTGGTATACCTATAAGTTATTGTGTATAATTAAAAAAACACATTACGGGAACTAATTTGTTACAGCACAATGAAGCGATTGAGGAAATTATTTATTTTATTTCACAAAAAATATGGAGTTGACCTAAAATGGGGTCAAAAGACAACTAAACCAATGTGTGGTTGAAACATTCATAGAAGGAGTAGAAAGAACCCATCTCAACCACATCTCATCTTAATCATGACTTCTTGTTAAACGTAAGATGAACATATTTCAAACTCCAGTTAGTCAACCTTAGCCTGACAAGCCAGACTATCACATAAAATGTGTAGTCTGGCCACGAGTGATAGACCCTTGGGTAAGACGGCTACAAACAGTCTAAGCAACTAACAAGTCATTCAAACAACACAAAGCTCGCCCAATGACTCCCTGTCCAGATAGAACATTGTGTTTGGCTAAAGACCATGATCTCTGAATACACAGAGCGTTGTGAGTGGATAGACAGCTCAGACAACACCGATGTCTGTGTACAACCTGTGCCTGATAGATAGACGTTCTCGCTGAGCAAATTGAATTTGCTACCGCTAGAGTGTCTAAGTCAACCTCACGCTTAATATTGAAATCTGCTGTGAATCACTAAGTAACTGTGTTATTCGAGGTCAATGAGTGCTGTCTGTAAGAAAAAAAAGATATGTGATAGGCTACAATCGGAATTGGAGGCTAACATTAACAGAACTTTCTAGTTCTTTTCCCAACTGACAAACAGCATAGCTATTGATTGATTCACACTGGATTTCTCCTTTTGAATTCTTAGAACAATTTTGGAGTATTAGCTGAATTCCCTCAGGCAAGCATTTACAGAGTGTGGATACCCAAGGCCAGAATGAGGGAAAGTCCAGAGTTACAACAGGCAGCATGTTCAGTCGCATTCTTATTCGTGTCAAGTAAACACCGCAAACATTACCTTTCATGACCTTACTTTTTAAAAACATTACCATAGTGATTTTTAAATATGCATATGAACAAATGATCTTTTCCTTTCCTCACACATTATGAGACAGCCTAGTATTTGGTCTTTTCAGAATCCTTCTAAAATAGTTCCCAGAGAAACTTTTTTTCTGTAAATAATCCAAAAGTACAATCAGATTGATTGGGACTTATAACTGTATGATTCACATTTATAACTGAACAGACACTAAACGTTTGCTATAATGATTAAAGATTAAAGATCACATTTGAAACAGAACACACATTGTCACCTTGTTTTTCTTCTGTAAGGGGATCTCCATATGCAAACCCCAATTATTGAGCTTTTCTTTCTCATGATTCAGGGTGGAGGGTTTTTTTCTCTCAACACTTCTGCTCTGTGTGGTCTTCATTAGACATGTTCCATGTCGTTTGCCTGCTGTGAGACATCCGAAGAATGTATTTCACTTCTATCCTGTTTTATTCTGCTCTAGAGGTTTGTGGCATTCCAGTGTGGTGGGAGAAATATACAGTATGCTGCTTTAAGGGGCAGCCAAACAATGTTGGTTTCTTCTGAGTATACCAAATGTTGGATATTCCTCGAAATGGAATTTATGCTTGAAAACCCCAACTCAAAACACTACATGCTCTGTATTTGTAGTGTAAATGAGTGAACTCACCTTTAAGGCCTTATACACCCACGGGTGATTGAGGTTGATGACCTCACTGCCCCTTCAGAGTAGTGTTCAAAGCATAGTCATATAGATATATGGCTTTATATACAGCTCTGGTAGAGTTCTCTCTAAGCTGCCACCTGGTGGTCATGCATGAAACGACTTTAATGTCACTGGTCTGCCAACTAATAATAGCGTTACTGGCATGACACCATTGCAGCAACATAGGGGTGCATAAAAATAGCGTTCAGCAATACTGGAATGTACAGCAGTTTCTGCTTGCACCGAATGTGAATGGCCAGATGTGTCACAGGATAGTGAAGTATCAAGTTCAGGAAATGCACAGCACACCTAACATGAAGCTGAATCACATGCATGGTGTCTGATCAATCTGTGATATAATTTTATTATCAGTTTTTGCATGAAACCGCTGTGCACATCGTCATCAAAATATGAATTGATATGCACAATCATAGGACTCCATGAAGACAATGGAGATTACAAGCATATCTTTTAACTTATCTGCTTTAATCATTAGCCTATTGAAATATGGTCATTTTAATCATTTTTAAAATAACGTCATTTATTTTCAATCTCACAAGAATATATTCAACAGTTCTTGCATTTTTTTTATAAAAGTCTGGAATAATCTAGCACCTGTGCGTGTGATACCCAGGATACACAATCTGTCATGATGGCACCTGCTACTTGACATTCTGTCCCTTGATATGGATTGGAAAACCTTTGGCAGCTATGCAAAATGTTTCTCACATGAAAATGTTTGCTGTTTCCCCTGATTAGAATCTCTATGTGACAGTCAAAAAAAATGTACAAGGCCTGGCCTATAAAATGGTTTGCATCTCACCAACAGCATCCTAAAAATGCATTAAATTATTGCACAGGGGCAGCAAGGAACAAATTACAACTTTTGAGAAGCCTTTTCTGCCTGTCAAGACTGATAGCAGGCCCTTGACCCCCTAGCCTATTGACTAAAATGGTCATAGAGGCAACTCACTGTACATGCATTTTTCTCCTAGGCCTAGCCTGCAGCCTAAATATGTATAGGCTACTAAAACACACTTTGCATTCTCATCAGTCTATGGCATAACTTTGATCAGAGAAGACATTTGTAGCTTTGCAAAGAACCTGACATTTGTAACCAGACCAATAATCCAGACAGGCTGAAACCAGGACCCACATCTTGGTAGCAGACATCCAGCATGATTAGCTACTCAACATTTGATTGGTCAGGCACAAGCAAACACGGAAGTCAAGGGCGCTGGGGATTCCCCGAGGGAACTTCCCAACGCATTGTAAAACATGTAGAACGTTAATTTGAGTGAAATATCATTTCCTCTCTTACCTCGTGAAAAACTGCTAGAGTTAGTGGTCGTCTCAAAATATCTCTCAAATGTAGATCTCTCGGAACTTTTCGGCTGAAGGTAAGTTTACATCTAGCTTTAGCCGCCTATGCGATTGAACCATTTCATGAGTTGAGTAAGGGGGTCTTAACTTCCAAGGCAGACGGCAGTTCATCTCACATAATAGACTTTCTGTAGAAAATTGAATCGCGACCATTTTTGAAGTAGGATACGTAAATATATTGTTTATGCTAACTTACAGTTTATTTCTGCACAACTTACAAGCCCTCTGCCTTTAGTGTTGACTCCTACTCAGGGCGACACAGTGAGCCTGTGTCTTTAACGTTAACTCAATTTGTTCAGCGATGATCTGGCATAACGATAGAGGAGTTGGGAAATATCCGCTTTTGAAAGAGGTGTAAAGTAATAAAATAATTACGACGCCAGAATAAAAATGATTTGCTTTAATTAGACGACATTCGTTGCCAGTAGACGTCTAGGTCATGGTCATAAGAGTGTTTTGAACGCATAGGGTATTTGGCTCTCAGATTCACAGCAAATGTAGGCTATAGCCTACCATAGCCTAGGATACAACAGAAACCTTGAATTCGGACACATGTTTTGCCCCAGTAGGCTATCAATGTGACTGTTTTTTAAAAATTATTTTTATTGCACACACACACACACACACACACACACACACACACACACACACACACACACATACAGCCTATATATATATTTTTTTATTGTAGCTACTTTATTTTAACCTATTTGTTTTTGTTGGTTTCAGAGTTTTGTGATTAGGGCCCTATTAGTATGCTACATAATTTGACAAAGTATATCTAAAGTCATTTAGAAAAAGAGCTTATTTATCTGGGCTAATTAGTTTATTGTTTTGAGGGTGAATAGAATGGGTCTAGCCTATTTGACTTTTTATATTCAACCAATTGCAAGCAGAAAATAGAGGAGTTAAAGGACAGAGATCTCACACAAATTGTAGCCTAAACATAAAACAACCCATGAAATAGGCTAATGCAACAATGGTGTAGCAAATTTCGCAAAGGTGAAACTAATTTCACACAAACTGTTTTTCTTCAGTTTCATGTGATGAGATCAGAGCATGCTAGTCTTTCCAAAGATGTTATTGTGACTATGTGGCATGTTGCAATTGTGTGTGCAGGGCTAATGAGAGATCTGTCAGTGATGGTTCTGAGGCACAAGGTATGGAGAAAAATATTGCTGACCAGCTCAACAAAGCCTTTGAAGCCTACCGTACTGCCTCCATTGAGCGAGACAATGCCAAGAAGGAACTGAAGCAAAAGGTAGCACACAAAAAATTGTAGTATAGCCATAAAAATGTATAACCTTCCTGCAGAGTTGTAGAAAATATAACCGTAATCTCACTGTTGCAGACTGAGTATTATGAACGATACACTCTGAAGCTTCAACAGCAGATAAAGGACCAAAATCAACAGATTTCTGAACTCAAAGCTTTGTTAATTTCAGCAACAAATCATGCTTCAGGTTGGTGATGTAATCCAAACAAATGGCAGAAATTAGTATTAAAAAAGGCAAAACTTTGTTTTGTGCTATGCAAAGCTTATGCAATAATGTAAAGATACTGTAATTTTATGTATTGTAATGCAAATCCAAAACAGGCCAGATCTATCTACATATATAAATGCATTTTGTTCCATTTATAAATGTGTTATACCATGGTTATGTCCTCTTGGCCTTTAGATGAGATAAACGAGGCTAGCCACCGAAAACAGGAAGCTGAACCCTTGTCACCTGGTGAACATCGCCACAAAAAGTCTTCTCCTTGCTCCTATAGGACACCCCACTTCCTGGTATGGTCACCAGTACTGGTTAAGATGGAAAACTGTCCGCAGATCCTCTATTTGCATTGCATGCGTTTCATAGAGGGTGCTGGGTACAACATGTGATGGTACAATGGAGAAAATGGACCTTGTTTGTGTTGTCTGGTTCATTGTAGGTTTGAGAATGCAATGCTGAGTTAAGAGCAGATTTTGGTCAATGTAAATTGGAAATGACATGTTTGATTTGTTGGTATTTCCCTTATCCTGAAAACCCATACAAGCACATTGTGTTTACACCTAAAACATTGAACGCTGAAGCAGAGTAACTGGTTTGGGGAAAAAGAATGTTTTTATTGTGTGGCTCTTTAGTCTAGTGGTTTGAGACACATTTTGACTTTTTGATAACAGAATGTGATGCCCCTAGAACAGCTTGTCCTAGATTAGATGCCTTGTTGCCTTCTTGTTGGATAAAAGCGTCTGCTAAATACCTGACAATTTTACTCTACATTACTTCACATCAATCAGACGGTAAATAACAAAAGGCCATAAAACAGTATTCCTTCATCAAAAAGCAATATGAAGTGGGCTGGAAAGTACACTGGTATATCAATTGCTTGGGGCTACAGAAGTAATGGACTGTACAATTATTTCCCCATTTGTGCCACCGAGAACCTGGCATGTGACTGTTGACTTCAGCTTGGGCAGAGAACAGCTCTGTGCTGATAATTGTTTTAACTGTGTCAGCTTTTGCGTTGGGCTCTCACAACGGCACACCTCCAGGCAGACCCTGCTGAGCCTCTTAGCTCAGCTGACGCAGTCTCCCGTTAAGGATGTGTGAAAATGCCATTGGTGAAGTGTCTTTCTTGCACTTACTTTTAGCCTTTGGCTTCTAAGCATGAGGTCTCAATAATGGCTTTGGATTCAAACGTTTTAAGAAAATGTATTCAGTTTACATGCATTGAAACTTACTTTATCTCTGTTGAGAGCTTTAAGTCACCAGCAGATGGCACTAGAGTTTTTTCATAAATGCTTCCCTACCATACAGCTGAGAGGATGCTGGAGATGTACTGTTGGATATGTTTGGTGGTTTTTAGTTCAGGTTGTAACTTGTAGAGCCCTGTTTAGTCAATTAGCGCAGGAAATAACCATGATCATTTAAAGATTTGAACATTATACACAAGGTGTATTCTGCATCTATTCTGAGTGTGTGTATATTAAATACATGGAAGTTTGGCATTGTTTTTATCATTGTTGTAGGGGAATGATATTGGGGACTTTTCTGGGATGCACCTTCACACTGAAGTGAGCCACACTAAAAGGTAGGCTAAGTCAGACACATAAACAACTGCCTCACAAAGATCAAAATATGGCATGGTTTACACCTCGGCCCTTGTGTTTTGTTTTTGCAGTGAAGACGTCCTTGGAGCCTTTCAGGAAATTCAGGAGAAATTCCATCTGATACGTATGCTAACCAAACGACAGAAAGATTACCTGAAAAGAATACACAGAGGGAATGACTCTGACAATGGTAAAAATTTAACACTGTGCAAGGGATTTTTTTTGTATGTTCCCTTATTGAAAGGTAGGCTTTTAAAATGAAAGGAAGAGATGTTTTTTCATGTTTTTTATTATATTTAAATGTAAATACACACTTAGATTCACCCTGATGTTGTCACAACACAGTTTGAGTAATTACATGTTATAGTCAGACTTGTTTCTGTAGCTAATCATTGTGGCCTCATTGTGGTTCTTTTTCATGACTGAAGTGACCCCTTGACTGGAGTGGAAAGAGACATTAGTGTGTCTATTCTAAGGTGTTCAATTATCACTTAAATTAATGGTTGTTTTTATATGGATATCGGGCTCAGTGGATGCTTAACTGATTTTAATTACATGTAAAATTATTTCAAGAAATGCAGAGGTTCAGAATAAAACTGTGACCAGCAGCCATTATTTTGTGCTCAGCAAATCCATACTGTGCCATGTCGTTGACTTTGTTATCTGTTATTAGACTCTAAAATGGATAGCAACGACAGTAATCACAGAGTTAAATATCAACAATTGTGCTAGGGATTTGTGTTAATAATGACCATAAGACATTAATTTGTAAGTATACAATGTGTGTATTGAAGAAGTCTTTTTTGTCATGTGATGATCCTTGTTTTGATCAATTAACTATTGCCTAGGTAGAAGGCAATTGGCATAAAAGCTGTAATCATACATGTAGTAAATGATGCTAATAGCTTTTTTTGGCATCTATTATCTATATATTTCTAGTTGTACTTTGTATAAAATATGGAGGATTTGTTTGGAATTCTGCCAGAAGCCTCAGTGATGGCAGAATCAGTAGTTAGCTTTGGTGCTAGTTGAGTTGCAACAGTGCTGGTTTAAGGGATAAAGAAGGACTGGTTTACAGCATATGAGCCGAGGCGCTGTAAAACATTACTTATTGTGAAAGTAACCCACACTGGTCATGCTCAAAGCTGGGTCATAGTCAATGTTTGTCAAAGTCTGTTGTGGTCAGTTTGATACTCTTTAAAATCCTTGATCTCTGGATTCTGGTTGTTTATATGCATAGTAGGCCCTATTTCCCATCTTAATGCCTCTGCCACCAAGGAAGAATCATGAGGGGCCTACACTATTAGCAGACAGTTTCATTGATATACTGTATTCCACATCAACAGAGTCCTTAGAAATGTCTTTGCTTAATATTTTGAAGCACAATATTCAAACTGTAAATACAATCACATTAACAGAGATATTTTTGCAATTTTTGATTGAAAAGTTTTGATTTGCTGTTCCCGCTACGATTACAGCTTTGTATAGATTTTACATTTTGAAAATTAGTATCATAACAATATTTCCACAATTGTTCGAAGAGATTTCGTTTGTACGGGAATACACAATTAGATTTAGTAGAATTGCATACATTTGTGAATAGTGAATTTTCAATGTTTGATTTCACTGTGTAGTAGGCCTACTGTACAATACTGTCTATGCCTTAAGTAACTATTATAGTATAATGTATTGTTAATATTGTGTATTGGTATAATTTGGGTGTTGAGATTTCTTTTACAGTCAACTTTTGCTTCCTTCAGTTACAGAGCCACAGTTCTCCATGCCCATCCAGTGTACTGACGTGACAGCCGAGCGAGCTGAGGCATCCTTTTCCTCCTCGTCCTCCTCCTCGTCCTCCTCGGCTGCGGCACGAGCCAGCGTTGAGGAGCCTGTGCCCGCTAGCTCGTTAGCCGCCGGTGGATTAGCTTCACGTGGGGCCAGCCCTGAGGACGACGAATCTGTGAACTCACTCACCAAGCTAAGCCTTAAGTTTCCACCGCGGACGGACAGCGAGTACGACTTCCTGAACAGCACGCCGGAGAAGCCCATGGAGCTGCCCTCTGGGCACCGGACTGGCCTGCTGGCGAGCGTGCTGCCCACTATTGAGGAGCCCTCAAAGGAACTAGCGGCGTCCTTTGCTTACTCATCTTCCTTGCCTGCCTCATCCTCCTCCATACCCGCAGTCTCTTCCTCAGTGTCGCTAAAGACTGTACGTGGGCCACAACAGGTGAGAAAACTCATCCTCATCCTTTCTCTACGCTCAGGTATAGGTGTCTACCAAATCCGTACATTACAAGTATTGTACAAATGGCTTTGAGCTTTTGGAAATCCATCTGATAGGAGTATAAGGGTGTAGAGGTCTCAGTATTTGACAAGAAATCATAATTGTCAATGATGATGACTGATTTTGGCCCTTGGCCCACAAGGCTTTCATTTTACAGTAGTTTTACGTCTTAATGTTACATATGCAGTTGAAGGCCTTCTTGTGATCACTCAGCTGGTGAGAAAACACAAGGTGTTTTGTTCAGATGTATTAAATCTCAACCAAGTATGTGAGCGTACACACCTTGATGTAATGGTGATGTGACTGCACTTGGCTGCCTTTGTCTGAAACCCTACCTGGAACATAGCGGTACCTGCAGCAGTACAATGGCCCTTTGCTTTTGTGGGGCTTTAGTAAAACATCATTAAAATAAAATCATCATTTAAACATAAATGACAGCTGACATTTGTTCAAGGGATATTTCATAGTCAAGGCGAGTGCACAGCCGTCACTGTGGTCGCAAACTCACGTGTATGCACACTGCTCCATTTACTTCCCTGTTGTTGCACGCATTGTTGCTTCGCGCCAGGAAAGTTTCCACTACACACTTTTTGCGACGTAAGTACGCATCAAGGCAACGTTGCGTTGACTAGGAATCGGCCCTAATTATGCATGGTAGGCAACACAGTCCGGTTGTTGTGTAGCATTTTTACACTGCAGTTGTGTATTCGTGCTGTGCGGTTGCAGATGAAGTGCTGTGAAAATCCTCATGAGGACACAGATTGATTGTCTTTGTGTATGACAGTTGGGATAAGTCTTCAGAACCTACACCTACACTGACACCATATGCAATTTTCATATGTTTATCCAGCACCAATGATGATGAGTTTGTAATTGGACAGCTAAGTAAACTACTAGTTCAGAATAACAGTACTTGTATGTGGTAATTATAGTTCATACATCACATAAGTTTTCACCACATTACACACTTTCAGTACACTAGTATTGGCGTTTTCAATATTTGAAACTTAGAAACATGTCTCAATGTCTCTTTTGATGAAAGTGACTGACATGTACCCTTGAACTTAATGAAAACTGTGGAAAGTGTGTTATTTAATTTTAGCCTACTCTATCATACCCATCTTACACTTAATGATACAGATTTTTTAAAAAGAGATACATTTTCTGATTGGTCTGGTTATTTTATTGTGTGGATACTTTACTATGGCAACTGCAATGTATTGTGCCTATTGTCAACTCCAATGTATTGTGCATTGATGTCTTATACTGACAAGAAGTATGTTGAATTATTAGGGATTGTCAGGATCAAGATATTGAGATGGGATTATCAGTAAAATGCACTTCAGCACTTCTGTCCGATATTTTGCATGTGCCATTACAATCTGACAATATTAATTGTCCTTTTAAAACCAGCAAACTTTGAGGGCCCACAGTCATTTTCGATATGGCAAACATCAGGGCATCTACTTGCAGGCTTTTTTTTTACATCCCCTAACATTTGAAGTGCGTTCACACAGTACAGTGCTTTTTTGCAAAAAGTCTTCGCAAAAACGCAAAAAAGTGTTGTGTCGTTACATCAATCCCATCAGCGAACTAAGCTAGCACTGAGACAGCTAGGCAGTAGCAGGTCAGCGGAACACACTAACATTTCTCCATCAGGGCCTTGTCTCCAGGCCCCGGTGTCTCTGTGGTGATGGACAGAGCGCCCAAGGGAAATCCCGGAGGCCACAAGAGCTCCTCTTCCTCTATCTCACAGAGTGCCTTCCTCACCACTGTGGGTGAAGTACAGATTTTTCGGTTGATCGCATATTTTATTCCTGTGTTCTTTAAAGTTAGAGTTTTATTTTGATATTTGTAGGTCTAGTTAACTGCCTTTATATGTAATGGAGTTGTGTTGTTTGTTAAATTTTTTTGTAAAGTTGGTTGGCGGTTATAAAAAAGAAAAAATATTGACTTATGAATTTACAAGGGCAGCATTTGGCATGAAGTTTCAACATTTTATCTTACAAAACACAATACATTAAAAACCACAGCATCCTCTTTCAAAGGAAGCCTGATTTTGATCTCGCAGCACTCTGTTTGGGGTTTTTACACGACAGTCTTACTTAATATCGGCCAAACCCCCATTAAACCCCCAAGACAGAAATCCCCCAAAAGAACAAAAACATCCTTCGACTAGTATATTCGGCTCTTTGATTTACACTCATCCTGAGATGAACTGCTAAGGATGAAGTTAAGGTTATAGATCACACTGCAGCAAAGGTGTGATGCTTTATCTGCATGTGTGAATGTCTAAATGTGACCATGTGAGAATGAAAAAAGCTAACCTGTGTGTGTGTGTGTCAGAGAGAGTTGTATTAGTATTTTTCTATGTGTGTGTCTGTGAGTGTGTATGTGTTTATTGTAATGTCTGAAAGACTATATTTGTTATGTGTGTGTGTATCTGTGTTTCTGTATATCTTTATGTGTATGACTGTTTATACAGTGTAACTGTATATCTTTGTGTGTGTGTGTGTGTGTGTGTGTGTGTGTGTGTGTGTGTGTGTGTGTGTGTGTGCAGGCACTGTGGAGCCCAGAGCTGTGTGACTCGACGGCCGTAGCCGCACCGCCGGCCTGTGCAGAGCTGCATCAGCAGGAGGACTGTGCTTTCTGCCACGCCAGTGTACCCCAAGACCGCATGTACAGCCACCTCAATTCACACTTTAAGAACAGCGCCTGCAATTGACACTAGACTCTCACACCCACTCTCATAACCACCCCTCCCGACCACCATCACGACCCCCCCCCCCCCCCCCAAAAAAAAAAAAAACAACACCCCCAACACACACACACACACACACACACAAATCTCACTCACCTCACAAGCCCCCAGGCTGGCAAGGAGCCCCCCCCCCCCACCACCACCACCACCTCCAGGACATATGCATGCTTGGTCCCGGGCTTTGTTGCCTGCCACTGCACAGACACATGCAACCCAAGCCTCTGGAGCCGGAGTGCGTGCTCGCTCGCTCGCTTTCCCGCTCGCAACAGAAAAAAATAAATAAATCTGGGAGTCCAGAAAGGATCCCATTATTTAATTTCATAACTGTGGATAGGTACAATTTTCAATCCATGTCTTTGTGATATTGTTTGCAACGTATTATTATTATTTTTTTCTTTTGTTTGTGTATAAAGCTGTAGGCCTAACTTGAGAATATGTAATAAACCAAGCTTTGATTGTCATAAAAAAATATCTTTTGGTGAGTACTGTAAAGATGCAGGTCCCTGCATTTTTCTAAAATTTCCAAATTCACTCAACCTCTCCCACGATTTAATGTTGTGTATGAGGCGTAATATACACTAGCACAGAATGTCATACAAAAACTGAAGACTTTAACATGGTGATGAGGTGAACACACGTTAGGAACCGAAAGCCTTGCAAATTTAGCCCCCAGTTTTAATTGTTGAAGTTTAGTTTTCTGCACAGTAGAGTGTATTTATGCTACTGATTGACAGATGATCCTGAAAGAATTGCAGAATAGCGAACAACCCACAAACATTTTGCTAGATGTCAGTAACACAGATAATACCAACGTTTAAAAAATCATAAAGACTCATTTGTGAGTTAAACCCTGGTCAATGAAGTTCGCTTAAAAACTTACTGAAGCAATAATGCCTAATTGGCTAAATTAAATAAGTAGGCTTTTTAATTTGAACCAGCTGTATAGTAGAATCTGTGCTGCAGGAAAAATATCTCTTGCTTAATTATGGCAGTGTTTTTTTGAAATTCCTGCAACATATGGTATTTGGAGGCAGTGTTCCACAGGTATAGCAGGTTAATTAAAACTTTGTTTCTATACAGAAAATTCAGATGTACGCGTGCTGTGCAATTATATTCACAATTATCTTGTAAGTTATGGTGTAATGTTGAAGCCCTAGAGACTATTAGCCTTATACTGCAATGTCTCCATTAGGCCACCAGATTTTCTTACAAATCAGTGAGCAACACTAATTCTATCATTTTTGAATAATTATTAAACAATTTACCTTAGAGGAGAGGATATTTTAATCTACTGAGCTTGTTATTGTGATGATGAATGCAAATAGGATATCATAAGAAAAATGAAATAAATAAATACATAAATAAAACAAAACAATAATTATATATAAAAAATCCACACACAAAACAAAACCAAAACCGCTATTTGCTTTTGGCTATCCATTATGTAACCTGCTGATATGCTTTTAAATGCTTTGAGAGAGCCACCATTTATTATCTAATAGTGTGCTTAAGTCTCTCACCTACAAACAGCTTTGGACTGTGGGAGTAGATAATTAGCAGCTTCACAGACAAATGTAATAATTCCCACTAACTTGCGTGATGATGTGTTAAAGAAAATAGGGAAAATATGTGTATTGAAACACATCCTGATGCAGGGAGGACCTTGCAGCCCTTGGTTATGGGCAGATAACACTTGGACTGTGTAGATGAGCGGGTGTGAATACGGCGAGTGCTATTGTTTTATTGATTCAGCTCCACGATCTCACACTTGGCGCATTTGATTAGACTCGGCTGGGTTTAATGATCAGACTAGGTGATTTAGCTTCCAATTTTTTAGTTGCTATTTTAGGCATACTGATGACCACCGCTCAATCTTGATGGCTTTATTTGAATGGGTTTGTTTAATATGGTTAATCTGTTTGAGAGATAAACAATTCATTTAAAGCCACATACTTAGCCTGATACCCCACTTTATTACACTCCCCTCCAACCCTCAAATACACACACACACACACCTTCCCCCAATATTGTGCTGCTAATAAGATAAGAAAGTATTTTATTTATCCTGAAGGAAATTAAGGAGCATTTAATCTGTGATGGAATATCAGATTAGTTCTAATAAGCAGATAATCACATATTGACACACTTTGCTCTTGCGTTTGTCTGTTAGCTAGTTGGGGTTTGGGAGTCAGCTGTGTTCGTCCTGCGTAAGCCCGGGGAATGAGATGGCAAACATGTTGCTGTGAATATGCTTGATCTGGTTATGTTTCGCTCAACAAACATACTCCACAAACACATGTAGAGACAAGGCAAGCAAAGAGCCAGTCAGACAGTTTATGTATGTCCTTATGTTCGAGTTAGTGGCTTTGTTGCAAGTGTGAGAGGTAGAGCCTCATTAGGAAAAGTCCAGTTGCCATTGCTGACAATGAGTACACTCCACTCTGAGGAGGAGGCTTCACTACACTACACGGCTGGCGGGTGGCACCCACCACATGACCCCTGTGTGGTACACCCTGACCACAAGCCTCTTTGTTGACATGGCGCAACGGGAAAGCAGGCGGCCGTGTGTGGAGCGAGCTTCAGTCCACACATTTCTAATGCTTGTGTTGTGCCACACCAACACACAGAGAAGGAGAGAGAGAGAGAGTGAGTGTTCACTCTATTGTGTCGTGTTTACAGAGCGCCTATTACATTTTGAGAATGCTCAATGTGTTCTGCATAATGCAATGCTTGGATCAACTTGGATCCACACTCGGATGGGATTTTTTTTTGTTGTTTTTTTTTTTTCACAGATACCACATCACAGGGGCCCTGTAGAAAAAAAACAGTGAATTTATTTCGGAGAGCGCTTCAAATATGAGATACCAAAAATCTCCCTAATGATTTTTCCCCCTCGAAATCTGTGAAGACTCCAACCCGGTGCCGACTGGATGGTGCTCTCGCTGGAATCGTGGGCAGCTGCTCACACATAATTATGTTGTCAGTGCTTGTTATTTGGAAGCGGGTTAGCTGTACTGACAGTTACCAGGTCCATGTCTTGTGTTTTTTTTTTCGTTTTTTTTTCCTTGTCTATATTTCATGTGTATCTTTTCCCCTCTTCCCTGCACAATATAATAGAGAAGGTGAGTGGGAAGACATCTTTTTGGGCTTCTCAGAGGAATCCACTTGAGAGTTAGGGGTATTCTTTGCTGGGTAGTCGGGGGCCCAATCTTGCCGGTCTATATATACTTCTATATATTCTCCCCAAGCAGTATGTATCCAGGAGGGTTTTGAAATACGGAACACACACACACACACACACACACACACACACACACACTCACTCATACACACGCCCAAAAGGAGAGAGAAGGGAGACGAGAAGATATGGATTGAAAGGGAGAAGCAGCAGGCTGATTACGAGGTGTCAAAATTGCCAGGAGCAAAAAGGTGAAAGCAATCAGGGGTGAGAAGAGTGCAGCATTCGAGAGGGGCAACTAATTATTCATCTCATTTGTGGAGCACAGCATTGGAGGCAGCGCGCGCCGGCTGAACGCTGACAGATTGGTGCGGAGGAGAGGGGAGGTGTTAGAACAATGGAGCCCGACTCACCATCATTACTACATGCTAATCAGGACTGCCTCTGCAGTGGCGCAGGGAGCCGCCGAGAGTTCAGGGAAAAATAGTGCACCAGCAGCCTCAGGAGGTGTGCACTCACTCCACTTCAACCAGGGAGAGAGAGAGAGAGAGGGATAGGGAGGCAGGGAGGGAGAGGGTGAGAGGAAAGTGACATATTTGTACTGGCACAAGTTCTTTTAATGCATGAATGAGCCAATAGGTTCATCTAGGCAGGGTATAAGCTGGCTTTCTATCAACATAGCCCTGTGCTAAATTTATATTTAAATTCAAATCAAATTCACACCAAAAGTAATGGTTGTGGAGGAGGTCATCTAGAGATGAGATCACAAATACTACATCATGTGCTATTTATATTGAAATTTCACATTTAGCACTTTTAATATCAGTGTAATTCACTGAAGGAATAAGGAATGAATGACAGAAAGAAATAATCAAAGATATTTTGAGCTTCCAAAATCTAGACATGAATTCTGGATAATGTGTCTAATTTAGCTCAACTTGAAACCTGTTGCTGTTTAATTTGAGCTTCATTTTGCTGCAATTACAACTGCCTTATGGTCTTTTACAAACTCTTTTATGTGGGTAGTTGGTAAAGACATGTCACATTTCTGTAACTTATTTATTTTAAAATTATGTCAAATTATATCAAAGATATCTAAAGTCTGTGGTAATTAATAATACAATAAAAGATTGTCCTTACACTGTTTTATTTTTTTTTTAACAAAACTAGTCATTTTTAGTGTTGTAAGTATTGTTGTTATGATGATTGGGATGATTAGGAATATAAATATCATAGAAGGAAAAATCATTTAGATTATATTCATTCATACATTTGTGAACGTTAAATGTGGTACAAATGCTTACAAAATGCATATCACTAGAATATGAGTGATTTGCAGCTGTTAATCATCACTGACCTTAACGGAGTAGGAAGCTTTACAACTTTTTTCAAAGCATCTGCACACTGAATTAAGTTTAAATCGAAATACGCATTGCATACCCCACCATTCTGTGTGGTACAGTGCGCTTTGAACACAATCGCAACACACTGTCAGCATCTTCACTTGGGGGCATTCACGCCTGTCTTAAGTGGAATGTAAACCCAACCTGAAATGAGAACAACATTCCTTGAGTGAGATCTTTCTGCATGACAGTAACACCACTCTAACACCTCATGTTGAGCTCAAAGTGCCATCAAACCCCCTGATCTCATTTAGTGATCCAGTGTATGAAAACAAGCGATTACCAACGAAAGTGGCAGTGCAGATGTGTCCATCGTGTCTGTCGCTCTGTGTCACTTGCTGTCCTCGAGTTATAAGAGAAATACTTTACCAATATAAAATCTATTTTCTCCACAAACTGGGAAACATCTCTGTCTGTGACAACAGTGCGTCATATCTACACAGCAACAGGAAATAATAGCCTTCTTGACCTCTTGAATCACCAGTAATTGTCAATTTTGCATTTTAAAAATTTCACGAATATGTTAGGCCTATTTACTTTTGCATTCACATTTGGCACCTAAGTATACCAAAAACCTTTACATTCTGGCCTGAAGAGGACATACAGTTGGAAGGATAATAATTGGCTCCTCCATATAAGAAAATGGATGATATCATTCATTTCAGTTGCAGATTTAAAGCCCCCATGTGTAGCCTTTGAGAGAAATTAAGCGTAATGCAACGCAAATTAAGTAATACAGCTACAGAAGCCTGCATGCAGATGTCGGTTTTCAGCTTCCGTATTCCAAGATGGCGGCAATACATGGAGAGTCTACCCCAGTTAATGTGCATGCAAATGCGAAATTTTTAAGCCAATACGGACACTCGGAATTACAAGTAATATGGTGGTTAATATTTATGAGAAAGGACAAGCTTGTCAACCGGTAAAGCATATTTTGATATTGAACATTAAAAACGTTACACATTGTACCTTTAAGGTTGTTGTTAGTGGTTGCTCAAATATGGAATTGTGAAGATTATACATGATTGAATCATGTTCAATACATGATTAACCGTTGAGATACATCCTAAACATAGGATGAGACAAACTGAACCTTTGAGAACATTTTGCCTGCAAAGAAGTTCTAGAAACTTAGTACCAACAGAATTGATGAGGTGGGAGGAAAAAAAGTGACATTTTATGGTTTTCAGCATTTGGTCGCAGTAGAGACTTGGATAGCATTTTAAACAGTTGAAAAAATTAGAAATTTTGTGTTGCTGTTCTGAAAAAGTTTTGATGTTCCTCCTCCAAATAACTGGTAGCCACTGCTGGCAAACACAAGGGATTGAGCTATGTAAAAAAAAAAAAAAAAAAATGTGCGATATAACAGGCGGCATGGAAGTAAACATATATTTGTTTGTTCTTTGGCATAAATGCTGCAGACCTGTCAGCAATCGTAAACAGGATGCCAGGATCTTCTTCGGCATGGCACGCCAATCAAATGGATCCCAGATTAAAGACAGAACTCCTACACTCTACTTATGATTCAGCTGCATGGTTCTACATTTCATATTCATCTTAAAAACAGGTGTTTACGGCTACTTGGCTAGCACGTCGAGGCGCCCTTGGCTTAAACACTGCCTCACCAACATCAAAGTCACTGTAACCACCCACAGCTTATGACAAAAACATATTTGGCTATCTATTGTCTGATCAGATCTTGCACAGCAGCCAATTTGAAAGGGCTTGAGAGGACGAAGTCGCCTCACAGTTTACAATAGGCCAGCACTCGCTGCGCACGGAGCAGCAGTTTGAGTCGCCCGCGTCACCCCCAAATGTGTTGAGCGAGCGGTGCCTTTGGAAGGTCTCAGAGCAGTCCTCTGTATTGTGTGTGTGTGTGTGTGTGTGTGTGTGTGTGTGTGTGTGTTTGCGTCTGTGCTGCCTCTGAAAGCCCTGATTTCTGGAGACCAGATTTGGCAGTCACAGCAAGTGATGACAGAGGCAGTGGTGAGATCACACCCGGAACCCCAAAGGAGGGCCTCATTGCACGGGAACAGGGAACTGGACTGCATGTAAACTGTTGGGATATTTTATCATAGCATACGTAAAAAAGAATGAATAAAAAAAGGAAAAATAAATGGTGTTCTGTTCTGACATGCTTATGAACGTGGGGTTTGCTGAGCTTATGAAGTTATGAATCACTTGATATGTTTGAGACATTCAAACATAAAATACATAAACACCAACACCACATTTTCCCACCAAAAATTATGTAAAATGGAAGTAAAAAATGTATTCAAATACTGTATTCAGATTCAACTGAACGTACAACACTATATATTAATATATTAAAGGTTTTGATTCATTTGTGAATTTATTATTTTGAGCGTGAGATAAGTTTCCCTTTGCTTAGAAGAAGTGGAAGAAGGAGAAGAAGAAGAAGAAGAAGTAGAAGAAGAAGAAGAAGAAGAAATGAAAGGATAATAATAATGGAGGGTGCAGCAAGGGTTAAGGCAGCATGAAAGAATCCATTCTCGGTTTAATGACCTAGCCTTGCTGGGCGAGGACGACAGGGAACATGCTCTTGACTTGTACTGAATTTGCCAATTAACACCTCCAATAACAGGCTGCCTCTGAACATCACCGAGGCGACAAGCACAGAGCGCCTTGCATGCACTTTGTTTTTCCCCCCTCTCTGCTCAGTGAGTGTTTAGAACTTAAAAAATCAAAGCCTTCCAGAACAATTCTTGCTCAAGTAGGCTACCGCGGTTCATAACATATAGCTGCACAGCATATACAAAAACTGCATGCTGTTTGTAAAGATAACAATATAGTGGGTTTCTAATATGTAAAATAAATAAATGTACACAAAGATAGATAACAATGACTGATTGTATAAACTCTGTTCATTTACAAATTTGGGACACACTTGGCTCAAGAGTATTGGGCTAAAAAAACACTGGGCATCTTTTTTTCTTTTTTTTCTAATCCTCATATTCTCATGCACTTCTCGGGCATTCTATTTTCACACTTGCCCATATGGCCGTTTGCAGCTTCAATTAGAATCAAGACTGTGGTTTCCAAGATACTCACGGTTGTATGTGGAGTGGACGGTCTCTCTGCTTTTGTTGTTCCAGTGCAACAACTAAAGACTAATATCTGATAGATTGCGATGTTAATTTGTGTATGAAATTTAGAACACCCCCCTCCCCCCCCAACACACACACACACACATCTTACTGTGGCTTAAAGACACCTCTCCTCTCCACCCCTATTTTCGCACATGTTTATCAGACGACTAAACAACACCTTCGGTGGGTGTGAATTTCAAGCCCCCAAGTGAAAATCGCACTGGGCTTTTTTTTGTTTTCCTCCGAGTCCATTTACAGGTAGAAGCAACCCAGGCCGCCAGGTCTTAATGATTGAGACAAACAGCAAAATCAGGCACACCTTTGGCTATGTGTGATTTGGACATCCTCACACCATGCAGCAGCTATGAAATACTAACATATAATTGAATAAAGTGCTTGCATACCACTGTGAATGCATGCTAAATAGTGATAGTGAAGTGGCCACTGCAACATAACACTTTATTTCACGATTCATTAGCAGGTATTTTAATGAAACATAATAATCAAAGGATGGCCTAATAAATTACACCAGTTCACACCGTGATAAAGGTGAAGCAATATATCTAATGATGTTAACAAATTTGCGTTGGAATATTGCAAGGGACAACACATCGAGGCGCAATCTGAACTATGCACAGTCGAGGCGACTAAGTCTTGTCCTATCTCTCTGCCTTTAATGTGGCACAGAGAGTGCAACGAATATGTCAGTAGTTAACCTAAGAAAATCATGGTGGCATTTTCCACCAGTAATACATGTTATATTTACCCAAGGGTGATAAGATCAAAGCTTTTATTCTCTGTCATTTTGATGACCAGTCTCAAGCACTGCACATATGAACATGAACTGTGTTATAGGGGTCTACACTCGCCTCCATTTATTTATTCAGTGTTAAGAAACCATCTGGCTCTGGTGAAATTGAAAGTCATCCTGGCAGACTGTGTACATGACTGACACCTCGCTGCATTAGTGGGAGGACGTATTCATTAGTGTTCAGGCTCAACTCGCCTCCATTTGCAACAAGGCTCTACATAAAACTTCAGGGCCCCAAGAATATGTCCTCATATGGTATACGTGCCCCCTTTCTTGGTCCCCACAAAGTACATACATCAATGTACATCAATCCGTGTGTATGAATTGGAAGCTCAGCTACATCGATAAGGAAACAACAACAACAACAACAACAACAACAACAAAAAACTGAAATATGGGTGAAAACTGTCAACTGTAAACTGGTTTTATGTTAATAGTAAATGGGAGGACAGGGATTTTTTGGAGGGGGGGGTTCTTGTTGGTGAAACTGTGAAAATGGCACACCATATGTAATGTTCCTGTTTCCCGTTAGCCTCTCCACTCCTCCAGGGAAAGACAAGTTGTGTGCCAACGTACTAATGGTGCCTTTGTCTCCGATGTCTCAGATATTTTTAACCCCTTGTGTGGTTGATAGGGGATGTATGATGATAACAGCACAATTACATGGATGATGCAAGTAGCCTATATTAAAACATGAAACAAGACTGCATCTTAGTAGAGACCAAGTGGTGTGGTGACAATTCAATGCTGATCATATATTTTTATGTAAACATCTCAGCTAAATAGCTATTTTGTGAGTGTGTGGCAGATGTACTGAGCTGGAACAAATTCATTTCATGTTTTTCATACTTTTAATTTGGTTTGGTATGAATGCACATTGCGTATTTTGTTCACAGCTCCTACCACCTGGGGACAGCCTGTGCTATTCTCTCTAGGCATATCTGCAACAACAACCTGCAAAGTGCTCCCACTACCCTAATCGCCAACTTGGAGACCCTGAGCCTTCATAACACAAAGCATGAAACATGTTGTTTTCTTACAGTTCTTTCAAAGCACTGGAACCGAGTACATTCAAAGAATATGCCCACCCGTAACACTAGCTGAGGCACACTGTATATTCACAATAAAAGCATCTCTTGATACAAGAAGGCAGAGGGGAAAGTGTCATCTTTTTTTTCCAAAGCTTGATTTTTGGCAAAGAAATATGGTAGATAAGTGCCGGCATGAGAGATGGGCCCTTGCATGCATATATTTAATAAAAAAAATTGGCAAGCGAAGCGCCATTTGGATCCAGCAAGCGCCCGTTACATTGTTAGAGGGTGGACTATTAGATTGGTGACTTCAAGGTGTGGGTTTCGTCACCCCCCCACCTCCCCCCCTTCCCCCATTCGGCAGTAGACGGAGGGACGCGGCCGAGCTGAAACGAGCCGAAGTTTATTTTTGTAGCGCATCTGAAATCTGAGATGGGCCATCATGCCTGAAGAGATATGTGTGTTGGCAGGTCTCTCTCTCGCTGCATTATTAAATCACACGCACTTCATCTCCGACGGAGAGAAGACTGCTGAATATTTGAAGAATATAGATATTGCATTTTTACATGAACAGGGGATAGAGATGGGGAGAACCGTGCAGTGTGTGCACTGAAGACAATGACACCTGTTTTTGTTTATGTGTGTGTGTGTGTGTGTGTGTGTGTGTGTGTGTTCTTCACCATTACTTAGCATATAATGAAACACACTTATAAACCGTACAAACACCTACAAAACCAGTTCTTCTAGTTCAGCTCTGTGCTCATTGTAGATAGTAGATGAGAGGGAATATTAACAGTTTCCCAGCGACTCGGTCTCACATACATTATATTGTGCTGCATCTGAGCGCTAGGAGTGATACTACAGACACATGTTTGCTCACACGTCCACCCACTTGACACTTCTGTCACTGACTGGATTAGCAAACATCACAAACTTTTAATTAGCACTGTCCCAAACCTAATGGTACATTTAGCTCTGTGCTCACTTTACAGGTTTTTTTTTCTCTTTCTCTCCGTTTGAGATGTTTTGAAGAGTAAAAAGAATATGCTGCGTAGAGAATAGCCTGTCTCTGTGTGCCAGTGGCTTTCTCTACTAGTGTAGTAGCAGGTGTCTTATAGCCACTGGCTCTTACACAGGGCACAGACTGCACGTAGGTAGCACAGATGCTCAAGCTAGCGTGTCACCTGTATGATATCGATCCATCTGCCTCGGGAGACACTGTCACCTCACCTCTGCGTCACAGTGTTAACTTGTTAGTTTCAAATGATCGGCCTGTCGTCTGTGAAGAGGGCCGTCTATGTGACACGGTCCTCTGACCTCTTCAAGCTTTCTGCTGACTGACTGAATGGGATTTTGAATTTACAGGAGGGACACTCACCACGACCTGTTGAGTAGTTCTTGATATAATGCCTTAAAAATCTGATGGCGCTTAATCGATACCCTTACACAGCCTCAAAACTCCTGTAATGCTTTTTTTAATTTTTTTTTTTTTAATTCTGTAAGGGATCGATCTGTTTCTGTGACCAACCCAATGATATTTTGTATCGTCCACTGATTTAGCTGCTGGACTATATCTGTATGTAAATGCTCAAGTCAGGTGTGTCCAGAGTATTATTGATATATTGCATTACTTTACAAATAAGTAAATGAGTATACTGTACAAGCCTTGAAGAATGGTTTTCAATGCCTTTTTTCATCGCCTGAAACGCTCTGACATTCCATGCAGTCATGGGACATGAGTGGTGTGTGTGTGTGTTTGTCAATGTGTGAATGCCATCACAGGAAAAGAGACGGTGGAGGGAAGAAAAGGTGAGAAGACAAAGGAGGGAGGGACAAGGAGATGGATTGAGACAGAGAAAGAGAGGAGAGAGAGAGCTGCTCTGTGGTTCTGTGTTTCAGCTATGCCAGTACTCTACACTCTTCACTTGGTTGTCATGTGCTTCTTCAAGTACCTTCTTTAATAGGGAAGGGGGGGTAGTCATCACAAACGTGACCAAAGCTGCACAGCGGCGGTGCAACATAGTGTAAATTGTTTCTTGATGAAGAGTCCTTAGGCCGATGACTGCTCCTTTAATAGATACTTAAAAGGTGGGTGTCCAGTCTTGAGTGCTGAAAGGGTTGAAAGTGCTCTGGATAGAGGTGTGGTAACGGCTTGAAAAATTAAAAGCCGGGACCTGTTACTTGTGCTGATATGAATCTCACTTAATGTTATCGCGCCTTCTCATAATACATTCACAGCGCTCATTTTCATGTTTTCACTGTCGCATACAGGGGGTTAAAAAGATGATTCCTTTATCTGTCTTTTCTGTGTCTTTCTCCCCTACATTCTAGAGGCAACCTTCCCATTCAAATGTATTAGCCATTCCTGAACCAATCTACTCTTTCAGAGTACACCCCAGTTTGGTGGAAACTATGCCCCTGTGGAGTCAAAGATTTTTCTTTTTTGGGGGGTGAGGGGACTTTTTTGCCTTTAATTTTGATTGTAGAGAGAATGACAGGAAATGAATGGGAGAGAGAGATGCGTATAGATCAGGAAATTTCCTCAGGTTGGACTCAAACCCGGATCCCCAGATTCATGGTATGATGCACTAGCTCACTGATCCATGGCACCCCAATGGAGTCACCAAAGATTGGATAACTAGATTGGCTTTAAAGTAGGCCTATATTACACAGCTTGATGATAATGTTGAAATGTAAAAAGTTGGCCTAATGTCAAATTGGACATGGACAAATATGATGGCATAATCTCTCTACCATCTAAACTTTGTGGATGTGAGGTTATTGCAATGGGAGTGTCTTCAAGAGCAAACTAATTGGGTGGACACTCCTCAACACATGGCAAATTCATGTTTACTTCTCTCAGGCAATCCTCATTAACACCTGCCTTGCACTTGATTACAACGCGCACCTGAGAACAAGGATCGCTGTTTTTATATGTGGAATGCATCATGATGCCGCATGAACCTCAGTAATAAGACATTACATGAGTGCGAGTTTGTCACTGAAACAACCGGTGTGCATGATGCTTTCTTCCCTCTCTCGCCCTCTCTCATGTTTCTCTCCCTCTCTCTTTCCTTCTCTTGTTCTCTCTTTCTCGGTCTTGCCTTTCTCCTTCAACCTCAGCTGCGTGGAGCTTGTCTCCTGCCAGAATTCCTAGATGATCATTAACCTTTTCCCTCGGCTTTCCCCCTCTCTCTATCTTTCTCTCTCTCTCTCTCTCTCTCTCTCTCTCTCTCTCTCTCTCTCTCTCTCTCTCTCTCTCTCTCTCTCTCGCCTGGCTGTGTCTCTCCCTCTCTTTCTGTTTGGTTCCTGGCCCCATATGCCACTTTCCCATTTCCTGGCTGCAGACAGCAGGGTGCAGCTCTATTATCACCTTCTCTGAGCTGTCTTTGAATGTGAGAGGCAATTCCATTTCACTTTGCCATAGGGAGGAAGAGAAAGAGAGAGAGAAAGAAAGAAAGAAAGAAAGAAAGAGAGAGAGAGAGAGAGAGAGAGAGAGAGAGAGAGAGAGAGAGAGAGAGAGAGAGAGAGAGAGAGAGAGCAATCCGCACCACCCTGCACACAGAAATTGGCCAAGGGCTCACTCTTACAGTTTGACGGAGAAAGGACACTCTTCATTCCGCTTTTGATTCTTCCATATAAGACTGCCATGTTTGTTTTCATATTATTATTATTATTTTTAATGTTTGAGTTCATCAATCATATGAACAAATCGCACATGATAAGAGATAATCACAGTATGCTTCTTGTACGTGTACTTCCTTTGGTTTTCGAGCATGAAGCTGACGCATTGCTAATGATTCTTGAGCTGCTATGGCTCCTCATTATCCAGCTTTGTAGTGCCCGCACACCCCCACCCCCTTGTCAGGTTGCACTGCATCTCTGTGGTCGTGTAACGCCTTGTCTCGTCATCTCTGAGGTTTTTTCGCTCGTGTGCACATGAGCCGTGAGTGGTTTGATTGGAGATCGGGTTGGTCGCATTACACCCCCCCCCCTTCCCCATCCATCCCTTTCCTTTTTCTTTTTCTTTTTTTTTGGACAAATTGACTGAGTTTCAGCAGTAATCTGTGGGCCCCACTTCTCACACTGCATTCCGAATGAGCCTCACCTTGACCTGCTGTTGTTCTGCGCTACTCTAATGAAGGCCGCGGCTGTAACACAAAGAGGGGCTTGTTTGGTCCTATTATTTGTTTTTATTTATTTATTTATTTATTTAGTCAGGGGGAAAAAGCCGTTCAGTTTCTCAAGATAGACTTTCGATTACATCTAGTCAGTCAGCCTACAGTACCTAAATTACTCAATTTTAATTTGAATGTTCATCATTGTAATTGCACTTGCCATTTTCCACAAACGTAAAATTATTTCTTAATGTTCCAGTTATTTTTCTATGAGAAAAAAACCCAAAAACTTAAAATTGGTGTGAGGTACTAGAAGATGTCATCATCAATTCCACATTGTCATACAATTAAACACATATTGTGTGAAATTTGTTCGAACAATCAGAGGTCTGTTTTGGTTTTATATAAGCAAATATCAGGCCATACCACACCAGGGAGGGTATAGTGAAAAGCTCTGTTCAGACAGAGTCCTTCCATGACAGAAATGTGGCTGGGTACAGAGAGAGAGAGAGATTTTATTCCCTTAAAGCTCTGGTATAGTGCGCGGGAAGTCTCTCAGGAGGCTGGTAGAAATGCACACGAGGCACACCGTGGGTAACCTTAAGCTAAAATTGATGTTTTATAAATAATTTCAATGTTGCAAACATCAGACCTACAATCACAGAGATTCAGTGATATTCATTTGGCATAAGTCAGTTTCATTTCTGTGAGCTTTTCATCAGAAATGGCTTCAAAAGTAACGTTAGCCTGAATTTTTTATGCTCTGGGGCCTGCAAGGGACAGTCGCTGATGTTCTGCGGTTGTTGCTGTCTGACAGTGCATGGCAGCAGAAATAACAAAATGGTCACAAACCCCAACTGCACTTCAAGGGTCACCCAGCTCCCATAAATTTTAAAGAGACTAGCAACAAACTGAACAGTTGATAATAGGTCAGTTGCAAGTGATAAAAGAAGTTTTTAGTTGGGACATTAGCCCTTTTCTTCACTCTGCCATTTGTGACATTATATCTTTGCCATCCGTTACCGGAATAATACACATCTGTGATTTAGCTCGGAAGATGTCCGCCAGTCTGGTCTAATGGTTGCTCTGGGTCCCAAGGCATTTATGTGGTCTACCAGTTCTGAAAAAAAGCTTTTTCATAGGCACTGAAAATACAGCTACGCCACAGTCTGCCTACTGCCATGAAAGTCACAAACATACATCCAATTGTTTTGATTCTAGACTATTTATTTTATTTTAAACATGGTCCGATAATGTATGTTTTCCCCTCATTAATGCCTTCCCATAGGAGTGCTTTCTGTGGGTGTCACTTCTCATAGGCGTGAAAACAGTGCCCCATTCTTTCTTATAGGCGACTGTGCCAACACAAAAGCTATTAAATAAACTTCTCCTTATACAGTATTTGGATGGTAGTTAATACCATCTCAATCCCCTCCTCATACAGTAGGTTGCATGTATAGGAAATGTATGCAATTGCATATAAATGGAAAATCCGCCTTTAGCTGTGTGACAGGTTCACAGAAAGAGACAGCAGGAGCGTTGCTTGTAAATAACAGCGGGCCCTGCCCTAGGCTTCTGTTTTCAACAGGGAGCCAAGCAGACAAAATGTTGCTTCATTACCGGGCTAGTCATTAACAGAGGGTTGATACAGATGAAGCCTGACGATAAAGAAGGTTTCCTTTGCACTAATGAAGACTGCATTTGGTGGGGATTTTGACTACACATCACATCTGAAGCAATGCTAATGCTTAGCCTTGTGCAGTGCGCACACACGCACACACACACACACACACACACACACACACACACACACACACACACACACACACACACGCAGCCTCATGCCTTCGATTCTGAATTAAGTTGGAGAGTCATGGCTGCTCCAGGCTCATTATTCATCCTCACAATGTTTGTGACAGTTCTGTTACTAAATTAAAATACAAAATAACTGTAATGGCTTGCTACTGTGAGACTTCTCCTCTAATTAGTCTCTGTGCACAAGACCAGGTGGAGGCGTACGAGGGCCCAGCGTTGAGAGGAGACCAGATTACTCTCAGTCTGTCTCATCGCGCTGCCTTCTGTATTTAGTGCCGCATGCTGTACATGCAATAGCTCTGCCCATGCCAGTCCCATGTCTGTCTTGTGTGGAGTAAGAGAAGCAGAGAGAGAGAGAGAGAGAGAGAGAGAGAGAGAGAGAGAGAGAGAGAGAGAGAGAGAGAGAGAGAAAGACACAGAGAAGAGAGAGAGGACGGGAGGGAGGGAGAGAGATAGAAAGAGAGAAGGACATGGTAGATTGTTCCCCTCCTTGCAATGACACCACTGCTTCCAACCACTCAGGAAGGCTTTGTATTTAGTGAACCATGAGGACATTGCTTGTGTGGACGTATCGATGCTAGTAGAGTGAGGGCATCTTTCTTAAGAAAAAATGAATAAAAAAAGTCAAAGCGTCTTTACCTGGAAAAAGTGTCTGCAGCAAGGAGTCTGCATGCTCTAGGAACAGAGGGGTCTGTGGTCAGACTTCATGCATGTGTGATTGGGGGCATGCACCCGAGGAGGAGGTGGTGGTGGTGGAGAGCTCCAGTGGGTGTAGCTCCAGCAGAGTGTGGACGGGTTCTCTCTCGCGTCCATATTTCTTTTATCCTCCAAACGTGGCAGGGGCCCGAGCGACACCTGAGATGGGGGCCAAAAGAGGCATCAATAATGAGAGGTGGAGGAGTGGGTCCCCCGAGGGGGTAGGTGGTGGTGGACAGCGTGGCCGTATGTCAGGCAAGGAGGCTAATAAGCCTTTAAAAGCCACAACTGGCCATGTGGCCCACTGCCACTCAGAGTGTGCGCGTGTCTCTCTCTCTCTCTCTCTCTCTCTCTCTCTCTCTCTCTCTCTCTCTCTCTCTCCCTCCCTTTCTCTCTTTTTCTTTCAGTGGCGCACCCCTGATTTCTTCTGACAGTAGAGATCCCCGTTCCCTAGGGACCAGAGGGGTCAGTGGGCACGTTACCCTAAAACGACGCTCTCAGATTTCACCAGAAAATTAGTGCAAAACCATCAAATACGACTCTGATTTGATCAAATAAAAACAAACAAAAGAGGCGTAATTAATTGGATTCATGAGGAGGACGAAAAAAAAAAATAGAGCTGACTTTATTTTCTGACTGACTTGATTTATTGATATGAATTTCAATGGCATCTGGCAAACAACTTATAAATAACTTACGGGCCATCTTAAATGCATTCCCATGAAAATTTTAGTGACACTGTAATATAAGCCACTACCTGCCAGGAATCACAAATAACCTTGGCTCTTTCCCTCTCCGCTTGGGCCTCGGTGCGCATCATCCCCTTACTGCTGTCCTGACAGGCACATGTTTACCCGGCCAGACAGGAGAGCAACCCTTCTCCAGTCACAAGAAGCGATTGCTTCTGACTGGGCCAACATTTTTCAGTCCCCCAGATCCTAGCCGGGTATAATTTTGTTGTCATTTTGTGTGCTGTGATCACATCATTGATGTGACAGTACCGGGCATTAGGTAAAATCCCTGAGCTGGTGTTCACTTTCAGCCCATCTCTCTCCTCGTCCTTGACATTGATTAGATTAGACCCAGGTGGCCAATATGCCCCCCCCCCCCACACACACACACATTTTGTATATAATACTTAAAACAAAGACTCCATCAATGGTCAAAATCCTTCCCTTAAATTCCAATTTAGCTGCACATCCAGCAACTCTGATCTGCGATTTAAAAACACAAAGTGTGGGCTTCATTTTGGGCTGTATGGGTTTGCAAGCAGTAAAACACTTACAGTACATCTCTATTTAGTGCTGGCAGGTAGCCAAAGACAGATGTGCTGCTGCTTTTGTGTGAAGATGAGTAGATCTGACACATTGCCTTGTTGTTGGAGATTGTTATTGCCATCTCATGACACATCAGTGCCAACACATTGGCTTTAAAATCCAAAATGAAGCCAAAATAAAGCATAGGTCATACAGTATGAAGGAGCTAGATGTCCTTGCGTGGTTTTTCATACCAGTTTCCATATCAGTCTGGACAAACCACCCACCTCACACCTCGAGTAAAGAGTAGCATACTGAAACATTACTCCAGAATTAAAGCGAGAGGTATTAATTATTCAATGCGTACTTAAGCACATAAACAAGGGGGAATTGGCGGGATCGGGTCAATGTGTTGTGTTTATGAACAGCCTGGGATGAACCTCCTCTTTACGCCACACAATGGCCTCCCTGAGGAGCGGGCAGTCGGGCGAGTGATAAACATGTATACTCCTGTGGTCATGGCCACTGGCTGAGCTAATGAGAGTAAAGTACTAGAACTAACACCAAACAAAGGGGACAATGCAAGGAGCAGGGGGGTAGGGTAGGTAAGAAGGATGGAGGGTGTGTGTGTGTGTGTGTGTGTGTGTGTGTGTGTGTATGTGTGTGTGTGTGTTTGTGAGGAGGGGCAAGGGGTATTAAAACTCCTCAGCTGTGTGGTTAAGTCAGCAGTCCGCATGGGCAAGAAACCAAATCAGGCCTGCTTATTAAAATAATAAAATAGGCATATGGAAAATGGAAGTGAGGCATAATCCCGTAATGAGGAAGAGATGGCCTGGTTAGGCACAGGCAAGTCTGTGCATGCAAGTTTCCAGAGAATAGATTACTGGACCTCTCACTGCCCTGCTGTAATGACCCTTCTTGTTAGCCTCAGTCAAGGCTTTTTCATCAGAGAGCACAACAACATCTCCTCTACACCTTTCAAGAGAAAAAAAATATATACTTCACAAGCTTAATTTTGAATAGCATCCTTTAAAACGCGTTTTTGTGGTTAAAGTCTACTTTTGGTGAAATAGATAATGGGGATGTGTAAATTTTCAGTCAATTCATTCCTATTAGCTTTTAATGTGCAAAGAGGTAAAACATAATAATAATAAAAAAAATAATGAACCTCGCCAGAAGAGCTTTTAGTTTAGTCTACAGGTAAGGATAAACCAGCAAAAGATACAAGGTGCACTGCGCAGAAAGGAGTCAGTCAAATCAATGTCCCTTGCGGTGCAGTTAATTCACTGGTAAGAAAGAAATCTATTTCTGGAGATTGAGGAGGTGGACAAGGCTGCCCCGAACAGCTGCTAGAGAACAGGTAACTATAATGAAGTCCTCATTACAGTGCCCATCAAAAGTTATTCTACAACGATATCGCTAATGAGATAGAGAAATTCCTTATCTGTCCAATGAAGGACGTGCTGTGTCTATGACTCGTGACCCCTTTGCGAAAGAGCGCGATTTGGTAGGAAACGAATGAATTCATAAGATAAATAAACAAGCCGCACAACTTGTCTGGCCAGTATAAAGCACAATGTGCAAAGGCAAAAAACAAAACAAAAAATAAAAAAACAAAAACAAATCTGATATGACAACAGCAGTTTGCAGGTGCTTATAAACAACCTCAGAATGGACACACCTCTGATAAGCACATAAGCATTGAATAAGCACAATTCATTTTGTATTGAGATAGATGACTGTGTTACTGTAGCCTGTCATAATCTTTCTTTGACATATTTTATTTTCATAGGGCTGTAATTGTATAACATGCAGTGGTTAGCAAATATTCTCTGTAAACCACAAATGGTGGGAATCGTCTTGACTTCTCATCATCGACCTCCAAACTTGCAAACTTCCTAAACTTGCCTGAATACAACCCCAATTGTAAGCTTTTATGTTATGCTTATGTTAAGCATAACACCTCGTCACGGTACAAACCATACCGAAACACCGAGCCATAGGAAAACAAATGCTCTGAGACCTATGGGCTCAATGATGAAATGGAGCGCAGAACTGAACCTTGATGAAAAAAAAAATATATATATATAAATAATTACAATAATAAATAACATATTTACATCAAATATATTTTATTAGACTATGGTATCCTAAAACGCCTTTTGTCATATTGCTTCAGTTTTATTTCTCCAGAGGACCTTCAGATTTTAACTTTAAGCCACTCTTTGACATTAAATATTTATGTGTTTTGGGACTGGTAAACATATTTGCAGTGGATGGCAATGATTTCACGCTATATCGCAAACATTTTGAAGCAGAAGGTGCACTGACTGTCTTTTTCTATATTTTAATAATAAATATCCGTTTCACTGGCAAACAGACTTCCTTACTTTTCCAGCATTAATAGATAAATGCATTAGCGATACACACACAATTCAGTTAATGTGATAAACGACGTCATGGTTCAAGGCAAAATAGTGTAATTTAGGTCTATAAACGGTTTTACAACCAAAAAAGGAAACTAACCCTGAAAACCATGCCCTTTTGCCATTCGGATTGTTTTATGAAGGCTATAATGAACAGTTAAAATAGCATTTGCTCCAACGACCTTAATACAAAGAAAGGAATGATTTTGCAAACATCTAAATGACCACACCAAAGAATTGCAGTTTGCAAATGTGGCCCTTTTGATTATTCTAATCTAAGCTGAGCGCCCTACAATCTTTGATTCTAATTATGATCTGGCTAATTAAATTACTGTGACGCGTTAACCAATAGAAAAGGGCGCTTCATTAACGATGCAGGCTGAGGAATGAGTACCAAATCCTCCCTGATTGCAGAATAGTGTCAATTGGTTAATTTACTGTCTTGCACAAAGTAGCTTAAACCACGGGAAGGCGTTTTCTCTCGAGTTAAGTGAAGGGGCGTCAAGCTTCGCGTTGCTTGCATTAATTGCCGGTTGTCATTGAGCTATGCAGCTTGAGCATTGCATCTCTCCAGCTATAGTGCTCTCCAAGAGGTTTATGAGTGTGGGCAGTGGCTATTCCAACTCAGAGGGCTCAGAGCTCGCCTTACAGGACCATCCTATTATATCTACAAGTGACAACCTGGAGAGAAGTTCACCTCTGAAAAAAAACTCGAGGGGGATGACGAATCAGTCAGAGGCAGACAATTTCCCGGACTCTAAGGACGCATCAGGGGACGTCCAGAGAGGCAAAGTCTCTCCTGATCTTCACGGAGTCTCAGATATTCGTCATAATTTCGATGGATCTGCTGGGGAAAGGTACCTCCTTACTCAATCCAGCCAAGCCCAACCGGTCTCAGCAACTCCTGGTGCCATGTTTCCATATCCGAGTCAACATGGTCCAGCGCATCCAGCGTTCTCCATCGGAGGTCCCAGTCGTTATATGGCCCATCACCCGGTCATAACTAATGGAGCGTACAACAGCCTTTTGGGCAACACTTCTCCGCAAGCTTATCCGACCGCTGGTTATCCATACCCGCAACAGTATAGCCATGCGTACCAAGGGGCGGCTTTTTACCAGTTTTCATCTGCGCAAGCTGGACTGGTCCCTGGCAAAGCCCAGGTTTACCTTTGCAACAGGGCCTTATGGCTAAAATTTCATAGGCATCAAACGGAGATGATCATTACGAAACAAGGGCGGTAAGTAAATTGTAATGTCTGATATTGAATTTAATTCAGGAATGAGTTAAACGTGTACAATATATCATGCCCACGTTGAGTGAAATGTTAATACATGCAAATTACGCACAAAATTCAGTGTGATTTTGTTATACGATAGGTTATGGTTATTATGTATAGCCTTATTATTAATAATCTTGATCATATTTTCAATATGGTTCATTATTTTTTTCGATGGGCTTTGTAGTTCCTGTTTATTAACATGATTTTATTTTTTATCATTTACAGGCGAATGTTCCCCTTTTTAAGCTTCAACATTTCTGGTCTGGACCCAACTGCTCATTACAATATTTTTGTGGATGTAATTTTGGCCGATCCAAACCACTGGCGATTTCAAGGCGGAAAATGGGTTCCATGTGGCAAAGCGGACACTAACGTAACGGGTGCGTTTTAAAATGACCAATGGCCGCAGTAGATAGTGCGGCTCACTGAGTGGAAAAAATTCTATATTACATTCAAAATGAACAACGCCCCAAGAGTTACATCATCTATGTTTACATTTTTCAGGAAACCGGGTGTACATGCACCCCGATTCACCAAACACCGGCGCGCACTGGATGCGCCAAGAGATCTCCTTTGGAAAATTAAAATTAACAAACAACAAAGGTGCATCCAACAACACTGGACAGGTGAGCATGAACTTGTTCACAAATTAATGTAAATTGTACAATGAAGTCTTTCGGAAACAGTCAGCCTGCTTTACGAAGTTGAGGATCTGTGGATCATCCTTGCGTAAAAGGGGGAATTCGGTTGGGTCAAGGCATTCCTAAAATGTTCAGCAAAATTGCCATGGTTTACTGTGTCAAACGTCGCATGATACCGTTTTTATTTTTTTGTCTGATATATTATATAGGCAAATACTTATTTTAATAGTTTCATGTGGGCTTACATAAATCTCCATTAAGATGGCGTGGACTTGCCAATTAGACTGTACTCAAAAATGGTGCCAACACAGACCAACCATGCATTCCTTCCCGCAGATGGTAGTTCTGCAGTCCCTGCATAAATACCAGCCCAGGTTACACGTGGTTCAGGTGAATGAGGACGGTACGGAGGATACCAGCCAGCCAGGACGCGTCCAGACCTTCACATTTCCAGAGACCCAGTTCATAGCGGTCACTGCCTACCAAAACACTGATGTAAGATTTTCCTTTTTAATGGTTTGACAAGGTGTTTTTCAAATGCCAGTGTGAAACTTGACAGCGCAGACATACAAACCATTATGCCTTTATTTTGCAGATAACACAACTGAAAATCGACCATAATCCATTTGCAAAAGGCTTCCGGGATAACTATGACACGTAAGGCTTTATTTCATTTTACGCTTTTAATATGGTATTGGATTCGACGTTTCTGATTTCTGACACTTACCCCCAAAACTTAAATAACTTTTAAGTTCCGATTAAATAACGAAATCGTCCCCATTTTATTTAGATTTCTGCCAATATTATGGTGTTTTTATCATGCGTCATTAAATAGTTAACATTGTGATTGAAATTTCATTTCAATATAGGTTTACTCCATTTGTAAATAAAGCATTTGCGCAACTAAATAAATAAAGCATTTAAGAATAGAATGCAGAATAAACTAATAAATGTGAGGTTATAGTTCAACTCTGTGGTGTTAAATAGGGTCTGTAGGCATACATCCACATGCGGTCAAAAGTCATTGTTCAGATCAAGCATATCTTTTATTGCTAAATAAAATCTACGCGATGTGAAGATGTGGAGGACATATTACAGTAGCCCTATACACTACAGTTATGCGTAAGTTTGGGTTCACATTATGGTGCTGCAGACCAGTTTACATCGCATTCACAACGTTATTAGTCGCTCACTCTAATATAGAAATTGGATAATGATCTATCCAAATGTCACATATTCATTTATTTTATTGTTTTTATATTTATTAGTTACCTGTAACTAA
Source organism: Sardinella longiceps (assembly GCA_027497455.2). Classification (NCBI taxonomy): domain Eukaryota; kingdom Metazoa; phylum Chordata; class Actinopteri; order Clupeiformes; family Clupeidae; genus Sardinella; species Sardinella longiceps. Next base: position 35,548,531 of record JAODXP020000016.1, read on the forward strand.
GGTCCATTGAAAAGCTTGAATAAGTGGAAACTTTTTGCATGACAACTTGCATACAAACATTAATTGTACGAAAAACCAAACAAGACACAAGTGAGGTAGCTCACTCCTCCCTTCAGACACATCTACTGTTTGTAGGACATGTTGATGATGCCAAGATTGTGTTATATTTTCTTATGGTTAAAAAAGAGAGAGCTCTCTGATCTCGAAAAGAAATTGGCCAAATTCTACAAAATATGCTAAGTGTTTGAAATCACCTGTAATCACACTCCAACAAAATAATAATAATAATAATAATAAAACTTGAATAAATTACATAAGAACATGTCATTTCAAATGCGCAACAACTAGACATATTAATGGTCCCAACACATATTACTACTGACATATTTGTCGAAGTTACTGCAACAAGTGTTTGACGTGCCTTTGTTGTCTTGCCCTCTCCTCTCTTTCATCAGAGTTTACACAGGTTGTGACATTGACCGGTTAACGCCCTCGCCGGGTGACTCTCCCCGCTCCCACCTCGGGCCTGGGGCGAGATACGCCATGGCTGCAGGCTCTTTCCTCCAGGACCAGTTTGTCAGCTCTTATGCCAAGTCCCGCTTTCCCCCTGGCGTGGGGACCGGGCCTGGCACGGATCGGAGCGTCTCACTTACTAACAGCTTGCTCTCCCCTCCGCAAACCGAGGAGACCACAGTGGCCTCCCCGCAGCGCTGGTTTGTCACCCCCGCCAACAACCGACTGGACTTCGCCGCGTCGGCGTACGACGCTGCTGCGGCTGCTGACTTTGCTGGTAACGCAGCAACCCTGCTGTCCTATGCAGCTGCTGGAGTCAAGGCACTGCCACTGCCCACCGCCGGCTGCTCTAATCGAGCTCTTGGTTATTACGCTGACCCGCCGGGGTGGGGTACACGCACACCGCCCCAATACTGCAGTAAATCAGGTACTGTGCTGTCATGCTGGCCATCTAACTCCGTGGGTACGAGAACAACAACCTCCAATTACCTGGTGGGCTTGGACGAGGGGGACACTCTAGCCTCAGAAAGATCACCTCTCTGCGGGACGTCAGAGGAAGCCAAACCAAAGGACTTGTCGGAGTCCAGCTGGATAGAGACTCCGTCTTCAATTAAATCCATTGATTCAAGCGATTCTGGGATTTTTGAGCAGGCCAAACGGAGGAGGATTTCGCCATCTGCCACACCAGTTTCGGAGACATCGTCTCCATTAAAAGCAGACATGCTAAGGGAATGCGAAAAAAATGCATCCAAAGACATTGGTTACTATAGTTTTTATTCACAAAGTTAGAGATTAGCTTGTAATTATATAATAAAACAGACATTCATATTTTCCATTCGTAGGTCTATTTATCGACGTGTTTCTTAAAATATTTATTTAGTCCATCAGGGACAAAACCATAACATAAATTGGCAATTGCCAATTCACATTACACCATTGAGACAAAACTTCAGTGGACAATTAGGCTGTCGCCTAATATTATTTATACCACTAGGTGATTTTTAATTATGGACATTTATTTTGACGCCTTATCTGTTAATTGTAAGTATGAATATAATGTAAAATAATATAGGCTAGCTTTCGGTGACTTTCCATCTGTTGATGTACAGCATGTAAACGATTGTAGAGATTCAATAATTACAGTTGTAATACGCAATATTGCAGTAGATAGGACATAATCATCCAGAGCAACTGAAAGAATCAAATTTATTGATATGAACCGTTCTGATTGAACCGTGCGTTATGGGGCACATGTTAAAATGTTGGTGCCCAACTGTTACTTTGTCCAGTTAGATCTGTTACCTGTAGAACACCATTACGCGCTTTCCTAAGCATGGCAGCGCCGTTGGCTATTGGAATGGTACTGATATACTTGTAGCGCCATTATTAGTTTGTTGTTGTGTAGCTCGATATTGCTGGTGCGTATTATAATCGGAAGGTCTATATTTCTCTTAAATCTAGTGTGTAGAATCTTTGTTATCTTCAACTGTACATGTCCATACAAACTCTTGTCCAATTTTTATACAGGGTAAATTACATCATGCGTACGCAGGTAGAATTTTACTTTTATACATTTTCAGTGGCAGCTATGTGTAGCCTATGTTGGAGATTTTGTCTCAGAGAGCCCGTTTTATTTCATGATTAGACCTATACGAAAGCAGACATATTTATGTATATTTTCAGTGTCATTTTCACAAATTATTGATGGATCGGGTGTTATTCGTGGTAAAGCTTATGTAACTGTGATGTGTTAATGCAATAAATATAAGCCCAAATCTGGAAGCTATTATTACAATGTTACGCTGAAATATGGATTTTAGGATTCAGAATCATCATCGGATCGGTTTTAGTCGGGTACTGGAACAACTGAATTCCTAAAGCTCACCAAAGGACAGTCGCGCACGCGCTTTCAACGGAGGTCTGGTGTGGTGTTGATCATTATCACATCCCTTATGCAAACATCCCTAAGTATCACACAGAAAAACAAAGGTCATCTTCGCGAAATCTTGATTGAACAATTCTAAACATTACTCAAAACATTATCCAGATGTTTTAAAATCGAATAACTACTTTTGGTAAACACACGATTTTGATTGTTTAATTTCAAATGAAATATGCTTTGGAGAGACAGTTCTCTGTGCGTCAAGGCGCACAGCCATTTTGCGGTAGTTTACTACCTTAACTGATTTACAGTGTTGTGATACATACAAGACGAAATTCCACAGCACGGCAAGAAATTACTTCGCTAGTTGTAGCATATTATTTGAATTTCAATATATCACACAGTCATTGTCAGTCATCAGGCGTTGACACGATTTTAAAGTGTTACGCAATTCTTGAACACTAGAGGGCAACAACGGCCATTAGATAATGGGAGGACACTATGAGGCTCTTTGAGACCACATCAAAAGCTGAAGTACTATACAGAAAGCATTTAACCATATCTGATGAAAATAAGAACAAGTGTGCTAAGTTTACATACAGTATATCACTATAGTGATAAAATATAGTGATACAAGTGGAAAGTAAGCCTTGAGTATTGCTCAGTCTCAGAGGAGTAGGTTTCACTCATCAAATGGAGGTTATCATGGAAAATTGTGGTGGACAGATGGTTCCCAGCCATGAAGATGATATATAAAGATGAAGAACTAATTGCTCTAATTGGAGACACTGTCCCATAGGTGGTGCAAGGAGACTTGTTTTTTTTTTTAGGGTGGGGGTGAAATCTCTCCATTATGTTGAGCAGCTTGTGTAACATCCTTCTGTCCTCCACCAGTTCGACTAGCACTAAAGCAGCCTCCAGCACACAGCAACAGCCTTCTTCCTCAGTTGTTCCAGTTTCTTAGAGCCACTAGTTCTGCTGCTGGTGCTGCTGCTGCTGCCGCAACAGATGGCTGCAAAGAAAGCTGCACTTGCTCCAACAAACTGGTATGCATCTTTCTGGCCACACTCAAGGATGCAGTTTCCTCTAGAAGAAGAGCCTCGTCCCTTGGTGGCGATAGCCTTAGGAGTATAACGGTTTCTGAAGTGGCACACTGCCATACCACTTAGGCTATTGCACTTGGGAAGTACCATTGTGAAACTTTTATATCAGCCTGCTTACTTGACTTTTTCACTCACTTTAAGTTTTCTCACTAAAATGAGGGCTCTTTTAAGTTTTAGAAAATAGTATGGCCATGCATTTCTCTGTGTAAAGATCAAGCAGCTTTGTACAAGTTGTATAATGTAGATAGACCCATGTAGAATGGTTTGTCATTTCCGAGACACATTATGTTCACAGTCCAATTGGTTGGCTTTGAGGAGCCTGGAACTGTATTCTGTGACTGCACAGGGCCCAGAATTTGGCACTACACCACTGCCTCAGATACCCTGTCTAACTTTATAGTCACTAGTCCAGGTGAAATTGTCTATCTATCTTTTTCCCTTTTGCCAGTTAAGTTGGGTTTCTTTTGAAAGCGAGTCACCTACAGTATGTGACAAGAGTTCTGTTCACAACATCTTTGGTTTCAAAGTGGTACATTTTGGGAAAGTCTTTGATTCAAACAACCCAAACACAAAGTCCTCTTCTTTTAAATGAATGAAAGAAAAAAAAACTATAAAACTCAACCATTATGCGGGCTAAGTCTGTACATACAAGAGTCACAATGACAAGACAAACAAAGTATAATCTAATGATAAAGGATAGGTCGTGGCTCAAGAATCAGCATCGTCTTTCAAACTACCTCTGCACACAATAGGATAACGCTTCAATCACTTCTCTGGCAATGACCAATCTGAGCAACAAACAAGTCAATTCATACAACCACTAAGCCCACCAAATAAAATGAGACTCTACACACATAGAGCGTTGTGATTGGTTACTCTCCATTGTGGTTTGGGCAAAGGCTCATTGCTAGATGTACTTGGCCTGGCTTTGCAAAACAAAATAATCGAGTGATATTTAGCCAGGAGACCACTATTCATTTCACTACAAGAAGTGTGGTTTATGATTGTCCAGAGAGCCATTTATTGGGTGCGACGAATGTATATCATAAGTGTCTGTACGTAGCTCATATCCAATCATATCAATTATACCAGATCATTTAAAATTACATTGAGTGTGCAAGGCAGCATTGGAACCCTCAAGCTTGTGCCTCCCAATTCTGTGATTGGATCCCAAAAGCAGGGCTATAGATTGGTCATGGTCATGGACACCATGCTGATTCATTAGGTGACATGAAATCGTGCAAGCAAGGCAGCAGGGGTACTCCCAGACTAAGAACAGGCTGTCAACTTGGTATAGGTCTTAGAAAAATTAGCCTGCCAACAATGCTTGTTTGGTCATATTGGTCAAATTGGCCAGAATGGCTCTGGATTTTTCATCTAGCCTACATCTAATCAAAGTTGAGTTACTTTGATATGCCTATGATAATCAGATAATTTATTCAATAACAACAAGCTGTATTGCTATTTACAATGTTCTTTATACAGGAAAGTGGCAAGGGACCTTATCAAGAGTGTATGGCTTCTTGCAGTGCTCCTCAAAAACAACCAGTTACTGACAACTAGCCAACATATGGAGGAAATGATTTAGTTAACTTGACTCTAGGTTATAGGCTTACTGGTGGAATATAGCATACTGTAGCAGTCGCCAGAATCTCTTTTCCAACCTGTTACTGTACAGTTGTAAAGAGAGAAGTGGAGAATTGACACACACCTCCCTAGTTGGCGACACATTTAACTTTTTGTTCAGACGCAGACCTCTGCTATGCCTCAAAACATCAAAATGACAGTAGGACGGAAGGGACAGAAGGACTTTCAGTGTGAAAGTTAGAATAGTCTTCACAACAGAAGCCCTAGTCATGAATTCCGAATGTGGACTTTGAAGCGTCCCTTAAATATCGCAGCGCATATAATCATCCACGCGCCCTCTAAAAAGTAGCCTACAATCACATAGTCCGTGCACACATAAGAGAGTGTCGTTGTTTGCTCTACTGACGTATCAGGACACACGCTATATGAGAGTCGGGCTCATCTTCTGAACCTTTCTAATTTTTTAAATAAATGTGAGGAGGGGTTTCTCGTAGACTCAAGGACTTGGGATGCTGCGTCATAATCTGAAATCTTATTACCACATACGCGTTTGAACAAGGGGGTAAAAACCTGCCAACAGTAATAATACCGGGTAAGGCTTCGGGACTTTGAGACCATACAACATGTGACCATACAGTACGGTTTCACCGTGACCGACGGGCTAAATCGACCAGTTCATCGCGTAACGTACTAACAGGACGTATTGTTCTACAGGTAAAAGAAGATGGACATCCGAGACCAAGGCGCTCAAATGGAGCCGCTTCTTCCCACGGTAAGATACCTTTGGACCATGCTGTGGCATCGCTTCAGTGGGCATCCTCCAGCCTCTCAGAGTAGCTCATGACTCCATACAAACACTCCTGACATACGCATCAAGAATCTGCGGCACGTTTAGGTTCGCACAAATATGTTTAAAATCGCTATATGCAGCCTATGTGACACAAATGTTTGAACTCATGCTGTGTTAGGAGTTATAGAAGCCTATTATCGGATAGGGATGCTAGATACAAGGACGTGTGAGTTACTCACGTGTATGCTTTTTGCGCAGGATAGCCCATTACTGGGTCTGGGACAGAATCAATGCATGACAGCCACATTATGTAGCGACAGCGATGTCTATGATATGGTACAACTGGTGATCATTTCTGTCTAGTAATCTTTATTTGCTATATGGTGTGTCAGGATGCTTGACAAACATAACAGGACTTGTCCAGGTCGTCGATTGTATAGTCAGATACAGATTTCGCTAAATTCATAGAGCCCAATGCAATGTGAATAGATTAAGACGCATCTTAAAACGTTAAATTAAAAAAAAGAGAGAATATGTTCAAATAATCTGTGATTGTCAACAATAGCCTACATATTAAAAGTGGTCCATAATATCTGCATCAGATCAAGACTGGTCCCAGTGCTATCAGCAATCAGGGAATCGTCTCCTGTTGTTTCCATTAGTATCAATGATTGTAGTGGGCCTATAGGCATAACTTGTGTGAGTGATCCCATGTGTAGACCACAGATTATCTATCAACCTTGTACAATATATTAGCTGTAAAGTAATCTTTTGAATAAGCAAAGCAATCATCATGATGAGTGGCAAGCTTGTATGATTCAAGGAGTCAGAGCCTGTAGGCTAAAAGGTTCAATCAAGGTTTGTTATGAGTTGTTATTTTCCCCCACATAACTATACCCTTGGAAATCATTTATAAAGTGATGCCAGATAGTTATGTCAGTTTAAACCCTTAAACACATGAGCCTGGCTGGTGTGACTTAAGTAAATGTAAAATAATATAAGTACTGTTAGAAGGGAGCTGGCATTTAAAGCCCAAAGCTGACTAACCCTCATTGCACTCTATGTGCCAAAGTAAACACAGACTAATAATGCCAGGGACATGTTAAGTTGACGATTAGAGAATCAGAAAATACGCGGTGAAATGCATGTGCCCATGCACTCACAGCAGAGTAGAGAACAATGTGAAGTTGTTGTCCTCAACTGCATATCAACTGCTACACATTCAGACTTTGGCCATGGCCTCTCTTACTCCGATTTGGTCTGAGCTGTTTTAATCTACCCTCTTGTGTAGCCCCTATGAAACACACTGCCCCAGTAAGCTCATGAAGGGCTTTGGATTTGATAGTAAGCAATCGCTGGCCTTTGGATAATAAACTTAAAGTTGCCCCTGGCGAAGGGCCGCAAGTTGTCAAGAGGTGAAAGCCTGCCGGCTGCTAAGAGCTCAACTGCTCATTTCCAAACTCTGGACATGTGCACTGGTGCGAGTGCTACTCCAGGGAGCGGAGAGAAAGAGCGCAACACGCTTTTCTAATTCACTCATCTCATGTTTAGCACACCAGGCATAGCTGGTGGAGAAACATGCACGGAATGCGTGTTGGTCATTTCATTATTATTTATTTATTTTTTAAGCAAGTGCTTGTTGAAAAAGAAAAAAAAAATAATGTTAAGCATCACCCAGCTCTAATCACTTCCAAAGAGATTTGTTTTCATTATCCGTTTGCTGTTGACAGAAAAGCAGCTTTTGTACAACCCCTAAAAATATCATCCTGTGCATTGATGCGGTGATGACGGACGGGGAAGATTGCACTGTTCTTTTACTCTAATGCAGCCTCATGTGTTATGACTCCCCCTTCCCACCACTCTCTCTCTCTCTCTTTCTCTCTCTCTTATGCACTCACTATTCTTTTCCTCTCCAATATGAAAAGCAAGTGCGCTGGATTGTGATGTAATTGTCCATTTCTGACCCCCCCCCCCCCCCTCTCTCCTTTCAACTCTGGTGTGTGAGTGGGTTCATTTCATTATGCATGGATGATAAGAAATATTGGTCAAATTTCAATGCAGTGATGGGTTTCTCAGTCTATACAGCTGAGCAGATACATTCAGCAGGGGTATACATTATTAACATGGTGGTATTTGAATGGAGTATTCAGGCTCTCAAACATGCTTACACAATTCATTGCACTTTCGAGCAGAATGTGCATACCCCTCTACGCAGTAAATTAGTGATGTTCCCCATCTGTTGCCTAACACTTTAATTTGTTAATGAACCATACTTTTTCATCCTTTGTGTTGAATTGTAGCAGAAGTCATCATTGTAGGCATAAAGGTCTGTCTTTATTAAGGCAGCCTTTTTCAATATTACTGCAAAGCTGTTCATCACGGCTTAACCCTCGAGAGCACACCTGTCTTGCTGTACAGTCATGTTGAATATTATTAATGCACTATGGTGCAGAGAATCATTTGGTTAATGTACTGTACCTACCTACTCCCTTAGTGGTTTTAAAACCTCTGGCTGCCAAAGCCTCTTTGATTTTCAGTTGTGAGTAGACAGACAGCATCTCATCTCTCGAGACAGATGTAGGAGTAACTGTGGATGGTTAAAAAGCAGATTTAGGTTATATGCACGGTAAACACTTTAGTTGGGATACAAGTGTGTTTGTGTGTGTGTGTGTGTGTGTGTGTGTGTGTGTGTGTGTGTGTGTGTGTGTGTGTGTGTGTGTTTATGTGCCTTTGATGAGTTTTACAACCATAACAAGGCAAGGTAATGGCACAAGTGATGTCGATTGCTGAACATATTGATTTTTTCCCAGGTAATTACACCAGGAAGCAGAGGCGTGGTAAGTTGGTCAAAGTGTCCTTCTGCAATTGGTGCATGCATATTTTTCTGTGATGTGCTGGCTTTATTGACCTTGCTGACCAGGAGCTGAACCCCCTTCTCATTTCTAACTCAACTGTTATCAGTATAGTTTTGCCATCAAGACTATAAGTTCACATAAGAAATATAATAAAACTAGAAAAGCGCTCAGAGAGCGCAGACCTCCGCCAAGGCAATGTGGCCACAGACACAATATAAATTCCAGATCATGTTCTGGATCACCGATCACCAGCCAACTCAAATCAGTTCTTGCTTGTCTCAATATACACATTGTCCGAAAAATCCATCCAAATCCGAGCAGTACTTTTCGAGTTATCCTGCTGACAGACCAACAGACAGACAAACCAATGTGACCGAAAACATAACCTCCTTGGCGGAAGTCATAAATGCGGTGTGAAAGCATTCACTGAGTGCCTGACCTTCAAAGATCAATTCACCATATCAACAAAAACATGTAAGGCTGACCTTGAAAGCCTGTGCACAAAGTGCTTCATTTGCCAGCTCTATTGTGCGAGCATATTCCTATGCCGTGTCTTACATGAATTCTTCAGGTGTGTCGAATGACAATTACATGTTGTTTATACTGATACTTTTTAGTTGGGGTTCTATTAGGGTTGATAAGTACAAGGGTAGTCTAACTTGTCTTGACCCCTATATGTATAAAATTATCACCATGTTATAGTTGGGGATCTTTCAATCATAGCCCTTTTGTACAAGCTTGCTGACAGTTAGAAGAGCAATTAGAACGAATAGGATTAGGAATAACTTTCTGCAAATTCGAACGAGCAGTTTACATTGAGTAAACTGCACAACGATTTTGAAGGTTTGACTCAGAATTAACTGTTGCTTGTATTTGTGTTCAGTCTGTCATTCCATATTCCTTCATTCTCCTTGCTATCTTCAGCAGTCAGCAAGCTTATACAAGTACTATAATTGCATGATGTCTAACTATCACTTGAAGTGCCTTTTCCAGTCTTTCTGAATACAGCCCTATTTTATAAATATATCTTGAGCTAGATTGCTAACAGATAAAGCATCAGGAGATGGACTACATAGCTTCAGATAGGATAAAATTCAAGTTTGAGATTCCAGGGTTTTTCTTTGAGCATACATATTCTTGAGACGAGATACCAACCTAAGATTGAATCGGAATCAGACCTCGGACTACCGCTAGAGCCTGAGCCTTTTGCCTCAGCAGCACTCTGTGGGAAATGGCTCCTCCGGGGCCTCAGTGAAGGTCGTGGGGAAGTCAAAAGGGGATTTATCATTGCTCAATTAGATGTGGCTCCCCATGAGACTGGAAGCTGCAATGGCAGCTCAGAAATTTATCATCACAGTTTGGCCTTGGGCCTTGGGCCAGGTCAACCATTGGGTTCTTGGGGGTGGTTTTTCGGTGGTGCTTGTTGTGGCACACTGGGCATGACCCCAGGGAGGGCAGCATGGTGCCTGTTGAATCATGGGATACGAGGTCTGCATTTGGTGGTTCATTAGAGAGCGCTTGCCAGTGGTAAAGGAAATAAAGAGGACAGCTGGCTGAATGCTTTCATAGAGCTTTATCACTGCTGTCCATGTGGTGGTGTTTTTTGTATGCGATCAGGGGTCATTTATTTTTTAATTCTGTGCCCAGGACATGACACTGGCCACAGTTAAGCTCAGAGAGGAAATGAAGATTTGCAAGCTCAAATGTGCTTTTTTTTCCCCTGGTAAAAAAAAATAAATAAACAGAAAAAAAACAAATACATCCCCCAGCTGCAGCTTGGTGTAAATGTCTCTTTTCCAAGCACTTCAAAGGTTAGACTTATCAATTAAAGTAATCAGACTGAAGCCAAAACATTCATTAGATTTGCTGCATGACTTGATGGAGTAGGTGTGTCTATACAACCAGATAGAGTTGTTAATAGAGTACATGATTGATCTCACACACAATTATAACACGTCTTGGACCCCACTAAAATGTGGATGATGGAGTTTGGCCTGTGATGTAACAGCAAAGTATCGCTTTGATTGGTTGATGTTAAGAGACATTTGGGCAAGTTCATCTGAGGCTTCATGATTAAAGATCTCTAATTGAGGCTGGTGGTTACTGAGATGAGGCTATAAAAAGCTGTAAATCTGGTTCTTGTAAGCTAAACAAGGCCACACAGACCATACAACTAACAGAGTCTACCCCTCGTTAATTCACAGATGGAAAATACTGTTCTTGAAGAAATACTACTTTAAATAAAATCTACTTTAAAAACGGATAGACCAACCCTTTTGTGGTGTACCTCATTGTTACTACATTTAAAGTAATTAGTATTTGCAAGTCTTAACAAATCTTGACATGTTCCTTTATAATTAGTGTTGATTTATGTGCAACTTGTGACCTCAGTGCAGTGCATCCTTATTCTCCCAGAGCACAATTTTTAGTCATCATAAATTTGTGCTTAGCACAGCAGCAAGCATCGTTTCCCAAACAGGGGTGGTGGATCGAATTCGATTCAGAGTCAGGGTCAGTGGTGAGAGTAGTACTGTGCAGTGCTTTAGCTCATCTCAGAGCCTCACACCTGAAGCAACCGGAATCATTTGCTCTCCAGCACGTTTGACCGGAGACAAGGTGAAGAAGACGCCACACCTGCAGGGCTGTCAGGCTGAAGTGTCACCTAGCTGAATCTGTCCCATCACCAGCATGCCCCTGGAGAATTGAGTACAGAAGTCCTCCTCTGGGAGTGTGGGATAGGGAATGTGTGGAGAGAGAGAGAGGAGGGGGGGGGGGTGGAGTTGGGGGGGCTTTAATGTGTAAGCCACATGGAACAGAGAGAGGAGGGGCGAGCAACACTACCTTAACTGCACCATCTCTCTCTCTCTTCCTCTCTCTCTCTCTCTCTCTAGCGCTCTGTTAGATTAGAGGCTGGACATGTTGTTTGATGTCACCTCTCTAATCTCACACCGGATTGGTCGAGCAGAGGGATGCATGCTTGTCGAAAACAGTGGGTTTGTGTGAAGCAATAGAGGCAGTGTGTGCTTGGAATAGGGGTTCTGTCTTTCCTACTGCTTTCTTTTCTTTCTTTTTTTCATTGGGAATAATATGTGTGGATAGCGTTCATCGTGTGCAACGTGTGACCAGCTCTGCACAGCTTCTCTCGCCTATGGGGCTCAGTGTCCTTGACAACTCTGGATGCTAAACAAGGCAAACCTAAGAAGAGGTCATGCAGTCGGGGAGCCAAGATCTCTATACCCAGTTCAGCTCTCAGGTAGGGGGGTCATACTTAGTAGTTTCAATTGGTCACAGACGAAAGTTTTGTAGCTTTCTGATTTTATTTGTACAGTACCTAGACATGGGGATGCTGTTTTGTTGCATCAGCTTGGCTAATGTACACACACAGCAAGTTAGATAGTTCTCTCATCTCTCTACCACAGAACAGGGCTATCACACTGTGGTGCAGAATCATTGACTCAGGAGTTTTTGCATATGTTGCAGTATAGCCATGAGCTAGGGCACAGGGAATTAATACCTCCTGAAGGTAATTAATTCTACATGGCAGAGCATAGCACAGCAGAGTCTGTTCTATATTCTAGCAGGCTGCACAGTATAGAAGTCAGTACAGTCTTAAGATGACTCAATAACCAGAGAGAGAGCATCAGTATCACTCTGACACCAGGCTGTCAGATGACTCGCCTTGCTGGTCATTAGCAGGTGAAGGAGTTTCAGAGGCTGTGTGACACAGACTGTGCTATTCTCATAATAGGGAGGTCTGTAAAACTGATGACATTGCAGCTTCCCCTATACCAGCATTCTCACTCAAAATGGAGCTTTTCATACTTATTATCAAGCGAATCAATACATGTGATCTAAATCAATGCCTTTGCAGCACTGTGCTGTCTAAAGAGAGCCAGTATTTTGCTGTGGTAAGGCACTCCACCACTGCTCAGAGCAAAGAGGTGATGACCACATGCCTTCTGCAGAGTCAAAGTGACACTGCGATGACGGCCGCCCTACCCAATTAAATCAGTCCAATAGCCCGGCAGTAATCCCCCGTCCTGCCAACACCACCTCACTTTGCTCTAAAGTGATTGTGACTGAGTAGACACACAGCAATACAGCAACACATTTTAAAGCCAACAGAGGCCAAAGGCGGTAAACAACACAACAACCGCTGTTGTGGACTCTTCAGGATTGACACAACTGTTTGAGTTCGACCCTTCCCATATTATATCTGATCCCTTCCACAGGGATGCTTTCACAGTGGCATGCCTCATTGATGCCATTTTTGTCCACCATGGTTTTATTTTTGGAACACCTCTGAAATTAGTAGTTCTGCCCCTCATCATGAAAAAAAAAAAAAAACTCAGCGAGGTGAGTTTGCCTGAAATGGGTCACATGCTATTTCTGCTCAAGAGCAGAAAAAAAATCATACATTTCCATGATCTTCACCTGGCACAAATAAATTCTTTTAGTATAGCAATAATGAGGTTGAGGTTGGCCAATTGGCAAGGCCTACAACACTACAGTCAGGGCCTGATTTCCAACTAAAAAAAATTAGAAATGGGATTATTGACTAAGCATACTTCCAGGAAAACACTCCAGCAGTTTTAAAGTCCACACCAACTACAAACAAAACAACAAAAAGTTGCAGAACACACTATTACTTAATTAATTAGCTGCAGGTGCTCTGGTTGACTGGCTCAAAGTTTATTGAGACCAGGGGGTAAAGTGGGGGGGAACGCAGGGGTACGGAGTACCGGCACCTCAGATAAATGCACAATATCATCCCATTTTTCTTCTATACGTTTTGCTTTGTTTGTGCCGACACAGAGAGTTCCCCCTCCTGCCAAATCCCACTTTAACCACTGATTGAGACCCAATCATCCCCAGGCCTAGCTCATTAATTAATTGACTGCAGGTGCTCCACCTAACTCTTTGTCATGACATATAGGCTACCGGTACTGCTTTCTGTTGAGATCAGTAACGTTACACGAGTAGGCTACTGATTTCAGTGAGGACATGTTGAATCCCTGAACCTCGCTAGGATATTCTCCTCCTAGGGTACGCAAGCAAACTTGAACAGGTGTTTTCAATCAAATTATTTCTTCTTAACTGCAAATAGTTCTTCAATTGCAGGTTTTGAAAGTAAAAGTTTTCCTTAGTGTAACAGGGAGGCTAACGTTACACTGGATGCATAATGTTGGCTACACCTGCCCAGCGAACATTCTAATTAGTCTTTCCAATGTATTTTTGGCGCTAGTTGACTTTAGGCTTGGTAACGCATCCATCATAGCCTCATTATGCTCTATTACAATAACACGATTGAATCTCTGGTTGAGTTGCTGCATTCAACGTTACACTTAGCCTATTCATTTAGCAGACCATACTACAATACTGTTGGAGCAATTTTTTTTTGGTGAAAAAGTATGTGCGTAAAATAATACCATGTAGGTTAACGTTACTAAATGAGTTACAATGGTCACTGTGCTAATTTCTTCTTTACATTGTAGGCTAAAGTAATGCATCACCAAGTATTCACTGTTCAGCAACACCTTGGCAATAGTGATTGCTGATGCAACTTCTTGTACAGTGTTAGTTTACTTACCTAAACTTTATTCACATCTCCAGGTTAACCTATTACAATGTTCCCAGAGAAGGCATGCCTGAATTATCCATGTTACAGTAAAAAATTCACCACTGCATTGGCCTAGCCATAGGTAGACTACTGCTGAAAATGGCGCCAGTCATGCACCAGAGCCTGGCCAGTGAAGGGTTTCCAAGTCTTTTGCATATGAGTGGCTGTCACACATTCAGACTCACACAAATCTCACACAATTAGTACAGTTTTTTAAACTGTTCACAAGAGGCTATGAGTTAATGATGAGCGCTAATATTATTTAACTGGGAAAAGAAACCATAAAGCCCTAACTTTAGAGGGCCTAAAGTTTAGGCCCTAAACCTTCTTATCCTAAATGAAGCACATTGTTCTTCAATTGGTAAGTCATTTGGCGGGTTTCCATCCAAGTTGATATGCGCATTTAAGTTATGCTAATAACATATCTTCAAATGGAAACATCTGAAAATGCACACATTTCTACTAATGCAATATAAAACTAATTTGCTTGAGAGGGGTGGTTTAACTTTAATGTGAATTAGGCATTATTATTATTATTATTAAGTGGTTAGTGGTGTCCATTGACGTTCCAAAACAATTATCTCAGCTAAATATAGTTTCTGTCACGTTTTACCAGTGTTGGGTAAGTTACTTTAGAAATGTAATGCGTTACAGTTACAAGTTACCCCTTCGAAAACGTAATTGTAGTGTAACTATTTTGATTACTTTAATAAAGTAATGTAACTAATTACATTTGATTACTTTTTGATTACATTTGTACATTTTTGAACTTTTTTTTTTTTTTTTTCAATTGTCAAGCAATTTTGAGTTTTTGAATCCTGGCAATGTTAACTGTCACATAGGCCTATTATTCAACTCTGACAATGCCAAAATCCTTTTTAACTCCCACAGCAGTATCAGAGTTCACTCTGAGTAAATAGTTAAAATACTTGGTGAACATCACTGAATAAGCAGGTGTTTGTTTGTCTGAGATTGCTCATGCAGTATGTGTGCACCTGATCAATAGAGCTCATTTTTATATCCAGCAATGGGCTACAGGCCTATGTTCTAGTTTCTGTCTAACAGTCTGGCCTCCTTGCTACTGCAACTTAGACCGCTGTAGATCCTGTAACAAGTGAGTGGTGTTGCCAACATGATGGTACTGTAGAAGAAGATTATATTAGAATAGTGTCTTTTAGCTGTAGTAGTGGCATGTACTGACATAGCCAATGTTTCTGCAGATGATATTGGGATCATGTAACTGAAATTGTAATTCTGAATATTTTTTGAAGTAACTGTAATTCAATTACACATTTTTTTCAAAGTAACTGTAACTGATTACTGTTACTTTTATTTTGTAATTAAATTACGTAATTTCGTTACATGTAACTCGTTACTCCTCAACACTGCGTTTTACGTGGTGTTTTGAATATTCTGGAACTATTTTATCTGCATAGTAATAGCAACTAACACAACAAAAATGCAAATAAAGATGGATAGTAATTGTATTTTACTATGATAATTATTTTGGAACGTCAATAGACACCACTAACCACTTGGTGAGCTGCACATGTTTTAAAATAAAGGTTTAATGTTGTTTTAAGGACATGCACAAAGCAAGTCATTTTGAAGCAGAAAAGGGGGAATTCTAAATTAGCCAAATATCCGAGACACGACCCATCATCAAAATGTTGGTGTTGATGATTCCATTTCATCCTAGACACTCCAGAAACTGATCTTGACACAGGGATTATGCTCTAGTTTATATAAATACAGAGATCAGAGGCAACTATGTAGGCTTTGGAAGGTGACCATAGCAATAGGCCTATAGACAAATGAGATGTCACACTTCAGTGTAGCCTAGACTTAATCATATTATTTCATTCTCATGAATTGGTGGTGACGTTTTTTTTTTTTTGGTGTAGTGCCCGAAAAGATCAGATGTGCAGTAATGTCAGTTGTGTTTCCTTAATGCATAGCTGCTATGATTACAATGAATTATTTACAACAGCTCAATAGGCCATTTGTTTTTCAGGCCACATCACAGTTAATCCTCTAAAAATAGTTGTGTGTGACATAAGGTCACATGAAGAAGCACTAAGGCTTGAGTGCCCATTGAGTGGGGGAAATCCCATTGTTAGTTCTGCTAGCCATAGAGAACTCGCCATATGCTAAATGGTTTAATGTTAAAGGCATACCAGGGAACGTTTTTAAGTTAGTTTACCTGCATTGTTAGCCTGACAAGCTAGACTATCACATGAAATGTATAGTCTGGCCGCAAGTGATGGACCCTTGGGTAAAACGGCTACAGACAATCAGAGCAACTAGCAAGCTGTTTCAAATAACGCTAAGCCCGCCCGATGACTATATGTCCAGATAGGACGTTGTGTTTGGCTAAACACCACAATGTCTGAATACAACCTAGAGCGTTTTTAAGTGGATAGACCGTACAGACACCACCGATGTCTGTGTATAGTATAACCTATGGCTGATAGCTAGACGTACTCGCTGAGCAAATTCAATTTGCTACTGCTAGAGTACGTTTTTAATCAGCCACTGTAGGCATGCCTGGTAAGCCCTCAAGCCCTTAACATGTCACTGGTTTCCATTATTACTTTACAATATTAGTAGCAGTTCGTGGTGTTAATGGTGAGGCTGCTGATAGAGGGATAGGCCTATATTGTGATGTAACAGCATGGGTCAAAGTCGTTTTTACCCAAGCTATTTGAAAACAAAACGTGGATCAGTGTGAGAGTATCTTTTGTAAAACCGTGTGTGTATGTGGCCCCAGAGTGGCCTTTTTTATTTTTTTTATTTATTTATTTATTTATTTACCACAAACCATTTCTACATTACACAGCTCTCGCTGCCTCAGCAAGGCTTTAGTGAGTGGAAGGTTTTTTTTTTTTTTTTACGACTAAATGGATTTAACAGTCAGTTGGAGGCCATATCTGCAATCAGCATTAAAATAAAGCAGATTTTTAATGATTTAAAAAGACCATTTATGGAAGAGGGGAAGATTCCACATTTTAATCTGTTGGAAGTTCTAGCAATATTTTCACTGCGTCATCAATAAAGAGCTTGAATCTTTTGAAGAGGCACTCTGAACAATCTGCTTGTGGTGGTGTAGATTTTCTTGAAAATCTGCTGATTGTCCCAAAACATCAGCAGTGTAAGTCCTGTAGTAGTCATGAGGCTGCAGATGAGTGCACACAAATCATAAAAAGGAATTCAGAGCCTCTGAAATATTTGTGACATACATTGCATTACGACATCTGTATTTAGGTTAGGTTGTGAAGATATCTACAATGCAGCTGTTGCAATTCAGTAAAGACAAGCAAGTAGTATGAGGGATTTTATGTTTATGTAGTGATGAAGACAAATTGAAAAAAAAAAAAGCCATACGTATGTCAAAGCTGTCTGAGGAGTGAGGTTGAGTTGCTCTAGGTCCAGATCTCGGAATAGTACAGTCAGATGAACTCATGTTCTGCTTACTCTCCGTTGAGATTTGACCTGAGCATACCATAAATCAGGATGGAAGGCAAAACCCAGTACTTGAAATTTCTATGACGTTCATGTATCCAGACACTATAAACATAGAGACACATTCACTGGCTCTACTCACTAACACAATATTACATTCACACATGCTTACATGTGATTCCTCCTCCTCCTCCTACACACACACACACACACACACACACACACACACACACTGCTTCTCTTATTCTGACAGGCAAACATGTTTTATGCACATAGACACATAATTTATGTATGCAGTTTCACTGTATGTACTGTACTGTATGTAGAGTGTACACACACACACACACACACACACACGCACGCACACACACACACACACACACACACACACACACACACACTCGCATACATGTCCATACACTTACAGTATGCATGCATGCTCCCATCCTTTTGCACACACCCACACACATGTTCCCCAGACTCACTCTGGCCTCTCCACAGCCTTATAGCGTAGCACCTTTGGCTGTAATAAGGCCCTGTACTGGCCGGCCTACACCACACTGTCAGGACTCCCGCAGGCGCAAGCAGAGAGAGAGAGAGAGAGGGAGGGAGAGTGGGCAGAATCTGTGTCACGATTTATCCCTCTGGCATTACTCTAGCTCACAAAAGACAGAGCCAAGCGTGCTTCGTCAGGTCTTCTCTTACGCACGTGTGTTGTTTTTTGGTTTCGTTTTTTTTCTCCCATGCTTTTAAGAGATGCCGTGTGCTGGACCGCACTAAAGCCAGTTCTCTCGCACTAAGCATTAAGTGTTCTCAAGCCATTCATTGGTAGTTTGCTTATAATTTCCTCCTGTATGTTATAAAAGACACACAAAACTACTCTACTTGGTTTATGTTGAGATTGTTGTTTATCAATGTGAACCACATGGAGACCCCAAGCCAGATGTTTCTCAACCATAACTGGTATTCAATTCATTCAAATCATTTCACACTCTGGCTGTGGATTGTCTTCTTGATTCTTATGAAATGACAATGATTACATTTCAGCTTAACTTCACACCAATCATCAGGGTCATGTCAGTCTGTTCCATTCGCTCAAGTGCTCTTCACCAAGTATAATGACTCTCCAATTTTAGACTATAATGCGGATTGTCTCTGCATGATGTGATGGCCCATGCCATGATGGCATAGATTTAGAACGCCTTCTCAGACTGTCACGTTGAACGTGATTAAACTTTGACTTTTAAATGTGCGTGATGTATTGCAGAGCTTACTCGTGCCTCAAGAGCATGCAGTGTTTTTTCCCCTTCTTCCAAGGATTACTTGAAGGCTTGTATGTAAAACAGAAAAGAAAAAGCATATCGCACAAAAAAACGGGTTGTTTAAGTCACACAGCTATATGTCTAGGACGGCGAGGCAGCTTAAGTGGATTACGTCTCACGCAGATTAAATGTCATTCATTTTTCACAGCGTGTCTGAAAGAGGCCCGTTGTTCTTCTTGTGAGAGCGTGCGGCACAACACACCATCAGTTCATGCAACACGCGACAACGTTTCCCCCAGTTTTTCCCCTGCCTGTGGAAATACGGTTACAGTGATTCTCTCTGGCTTTGATTTAGCATGCTCAGCGAATGCCGCTAATGCAAATAGGGTCTGGTGTTTGGGTTGCTCGGGCAGGGTGTCTGGTAAGGGGTGGTAAACAAGTGCTGAGCTCACAATGCCGCAGAGAGAGGAGAGGAGAGGAGAGAAGAGTGGGGATCTGAGAGGAGAAGAGAGTGGACTGTAGGATACATTTTCACATCCCAATAATTTGTGGAGACAATCCCGAACTGAACATGATAAAAACTCAAGCTTTATTGTACAGAGATAGATAACGGAATGGGAGAGGAGAGGAAAGTAGGAAATGGGAGAGGAGAAGAGGGAAACGTAGGGGATGGGATGGGAGTGGAGAGAAGAGTATGGGATTTGAGAGGAGGGGAGAGGGAGAGGAGTCACACGGAGAGACTCAGCAGAGATTTAGCAGGGGCTCACACTCGCAGCTCACAGAGGATCACCACAGAAATCTTGACAAGCACATTTTACACGCAGCCACACACAGACAGATAAACACTCACTCATTCATAATTCATCTAGTTTTATAGATACATTTAAATGTCAATAGATGCTTGATGAAATGCTTCTACACACAGGACACACATCAGTGTGTGAACATATACTCAAAGTGCATCCAAACACATAGCGGTACACTCATCCATCTCTTTTTCTTTCTCCTCGTCTATGCCTTACCTTCACACACACACACACACACACACACACACACACACACACTCAATCTCTCTCTGTCTCAGAGTCTGGCCTGTCTTCTGGGTGCCCTTGAGGAAGTCATTTCATTCCTCCCCCTCCTATAAATACGTCAATAGGAGGCGGCCAGTGCACACAAACCCATCCCATCCCGTGCTGCTCCATCCTATGTTACCCCTCATGCTCTCTCTCTCTCTCTCTCTCTCTCTCTCTCTCTCTCTCTCTCTCTCTCTCTCTCTCTCTCACACAAACCCATCCCATCCCGTGCTGCTCCGTCCTATGTTGCCCCTCATGCTCTCTCTCTCTCTCTCTCTCTCTCTCTCTCTCTCTCTGGAGGACTGCTCACATGATTTCCTCTGCACCAAAGCTAGGTCATTAGTATTCTCCTGCCCGGGGTTGAGCACACAAGGCCTCAGATGCGCCTCCACACATCACTCGCGTTCAGGGACCGGGACAACCATTTTGGCTACCATTTGGTATACACAGAACATGGCAGAGAGTACAGTACATCAGATTGTCTCTCCTTGCATTTCAGAGAAACACTGTTTACTGCATTGTGGAACATCCCTCCCCTAGCATCACTGTTTAAATTCCGACTGCAGTAGGCCGACATACAGTAACTGTACATCCAAATCCAGCCGGATTTAAGGGATTACAATTTAATTAGCCATTCCTCATTTTTGGTAATCCCGATGAATGCCATTCAAGGGGACCCCTTGAGTCACTACACTCAGTTTGCACTCACTGGGCATGACTGCTTGTTGCCATGTTGGTAGTGCCTAGTGTGAGTGACAGGCCTTGTTGCCATGTTGGTGGTGCCTAGTGTGAGTAACAGGCCTCTTTTTTTTTTTTTTTTACTCCCGCAGCCCTAGATACCACCATTATCATCCTACATTTAATCTTGAAATTATACCCTGTGTAAAAATGTCTTCCTCTTGCAGTTTATAGTAAATTACACAGTACAGCTCCACCCACCCGTGATGTGTTATGGTAGCCTACAATGTATTTTTAGCTCCTTATGTATTGACTAGGACTAGACACACCGCCATCATTGCATCAGTCTGTGCTATAATCCTGCATTATCTTAATGTATGATTTTTCAAACTAAGGTCTTGTGTAGATTTTCTCTCCTAGTCGCTACATTTGTGGTTTAATTCCAAACGCTGTCCGACTGTCAGCATCCTGAACATTAGATGCCAGCTTTAGTGCATGCAAATGTAGAACATTTTGCCTAGCTCTGAATCCAGGCTGGACTGCTAACATCTGCCCCTTTTTCTCTCTGTCGCTCTCACACGCTTTATCTCTCTCTCTCTCTCTCTCTCTCTCTCTCTCTCTCTCTCTCTCTCTCTCTCTCTGTCACACACACACACACACACAGAGACACACTCTGTCTGACTCTTTCTAATTCTCTCTTACTCTCTCTCTAACTCTCACTCTCACAGACCTCAACTCTGACTGACTCTCTCTCTCTCTCTCTCTCTCTCTCTCTCTCTCTCTCTCTCTCTCTCTTCTCTCTTTCACTTTTTCACTCTTTCAGGACCTCCCTGCTCTCACATGGATGGGCATGTGTTTTTTAACAGCAGTAGCTGTGCTCTAATCTTCCAGACTGTCATTTAAACACCACCCCACCCCAGAGATTTGCTCTTCATTGTACGCTGTTTGCTTTTAATGAAACACTCTGGCAACACCAGCTGAAAGCCTTTGCCCTGTCTTAATTGAATGCAGCAATCAATGGGATGCTCACTCATTCATTTGAATTTTTAAAAGTGTCGCTCTGAATACAGACAGAAAGTAACTTCAGGAAGGTCTTAAAAGTTTGCATCTCTTTGTCTTACACATGTGTAACTGTTTCAGTAGCGAGTGCTGTTTTCTCTCACTGTCTGATGAAGCACCACCAATTAGTGCACTGCAGAAGCAGATAGAAGACATCATATTGTCAGTGCAGCGCCTCCATATAACCTAAGCAGCTAAATCTGTCATAACATTTCAGCCCACAAATGTCATAACATAATCTTGTGTCAGCTACGAAATTTCCATTCCGCTTCAGGGTTGTTGTCATACTGAGTTTATAGTTAGATATCAGTTTCAACTATCATTTTGTGGATTTTGATGAATGCTTCTTTTCATGTTGATTCGCCTGAGTTACCTAATAGAAGACCAAACGGAAAGTATTTCTCCTTTGTTTTATAGTGATTTTACTGTTAGTCTGCATGCATTGCATGTTTGACTTGACCTCTTGTGTAAGGACAGGATAACCAGGCCAGGCTCGTTTGTCTGGATGTCCGGAGGCTGTTAGCAGGAATGGGGTCTCACGCCGGCACTTCTCCACCATGGATGTGCTGTTGTCACGGCAGCTGATTAGGAAGTTCAGAGCATCAACGCCGTGCCAACCAAACAACATATACCCCCCACCCCCACCCCAATGGAGAGGATTTGATGCCAAATGTCCCCATTCTGAAAGATTATTATGCCTTTTCCTTTTCCTCTTCCTCTTCAGTGACAAGTATGATACACCAGACACTCATTAAGCAGGCAGATTTGAGCAGATGCACTTTAATGGTTTGGTAGTGTTACTGTAGCCTAGCTGTTGCCTTGTCGCTCTGGCTTTAGTTGTCAGATGGGGCCCGTGGAGACTCATCATGTCTGCGCTCATGCTAACAGGCCTGCCTGGCACACATATTGTCAGCATATCCCTGCTAATTTATTTATATATAGAGAGAGTGTGCGTGTTGCTATGAATAGAACTGCGGGGAAATGCAGCACCAATAATTAAAATAGAAATTAAGCATGGCAGTGGTTCAGTGTTTGCGATGTGCACGCATGCAGAAGCACTCACTTCCTCTCTCTTTCTGTCTCTCTCTCCCCCCGTGCGTTCAGATTTTCTCTTTGCCTTTAGCTCTTTTCTTGAGGACTACTCTTCTTCATTGCCTGCACTGAGGTTTTAGCAGTCCAGTCTCCACTCTCAACTGTGGTTTATGCTGTACAGTATATCCTGAAGAGCGTGATGGGCAAATAATGAATAATGACTCAGGTTTTATCAGCAGCCCCTGGCCCATATCTTAGCAACCAGTGTAAATGGGTATAATAGGATGTCGTTAAAGAGAACTAGGGCAGATAGATAGATACACATCACATAATAGAATGGCGCTGAGAGAAGAATATGACTCTGACGTCAGCATTTCATGTGGGAAAACTGGATAGATTCTGAAAGAACTTGACAGTTTGATTGCAGCATGAGAGGCTCTCGTTATTGACCACATCGGTAACCATGGAAACTGTCTATGTTAGATTGTGTGTGTGTGTGTGTGTGTGTGTGTGTGTGTGTGTGTGTGTGTGTGTGTGTGTGTATTCCCAGCCAAGGGAGAGGGAACTGAGAGGTCAGGTACTATAAAAATGTATGATTGTCCGCCAGGGGAAATGCTATGCAGGATGTACAGTGACTGGCAGAGGGCTGTTTGGTAGAAGTAGGATAGAACTCTTTAGTAATTCCAGTTCCAAATAGGAACTTCTGGGGAAAATCATTCTACAAGAATGTTGTAATATGATTCACAGCAGAGCGCTCTGATTCACAGAAAATTCACTTTTTTATGCAAAATGACATGAAGGTCAATAAAGTTCACATGCGCTGTGGTTCTTGAACCGTGTGTGTTGCTGCTGTGTTTATCGCCATCTCCTCATTATCACTTTTGTGACTGCTTGTGGTGATGTGTCTCTCGATTCCCATACTTACGTGTGTGTGTGTGTGTGTGTGTGTATAGGGTGGTAGCCATGTTTTTCTCTCCCGTGCTCACTACTCGTGTGGTGTTGCGAAATGTTGTGATATAATGGTGCTAACTGCTAACTGACTAATGAGCTGTCCCCACTCCACCCCCCAACAGAGGAACGATGAGGAGGCTGTGGTGGACCAGCGAGGAGCCCGGTCCATGCCTAAGACCAACTTTGAGAAGGAGGAACTTGAAGGTAAAGAAACTATGGCTTATCTGCAATCGGGCCCTGTGTGTTTTTTTTTTTTTTTGGTGCTCTGTGCAGGGGGTTCAAGGGCTGCTGTGTGTGTGAGGAGAGAGAGAGCAGTGTGGGAGGTAGTGGCAGGCATGACGTGCAGGAAGAGTGGAGCTGAACACCCAGGCTGCCTGTGCAGGGCTGTCAGATAGAGAAGAGCTTTTTCTTTGCACCTCTCAGGAGGCACGAGAGACATGGAGGTGGGGGGGGGGGCTCATGGGAAGCAGGCACTAGGGAAAGGGGGGGGGGTGTTAGGCAGGGGGGTTTGGGTGGCGGGGGGTTGTTGTTTGGTGGACCAGCAGTGACGTCAGCAGAGTGTGTCAGCCCCTTGAAGTGTGCTATTTTTACACTGTTCTTGTCTCTCCCCCTCCAACATACAAAATCACACACATACCCACACACAACAAAACACCCACTCACACACACACACACACACACACACTGGGCATGGGCAAAGGGATCTAATGTCCGTATATCATATATACCTGTAGTGTTGGGATAGGTAGTAGTCATGTTAATTTAGTATGGTTTAAGTCGAAAGAACATGGCGTACTTAAATAACAACACACATAAAATTGCTTATAAGAGACTCATAAACTTGTTCATAATGCAGACAAGGTGCCACTTTGAGATTGCTTCAAACGAATAATTAAACGACCATTTGTTAAACCATTATGATCAAAACATTTGATCAAAACGATCACAATCAACATAGTAATATATAGTGTCTGTCAACTGATTCATTTATTGTTGCATTTTGGACTGCACAAGGAGAAGAGGGCTGAGACCAAATCTAGATTTAGAGTATGGAAGAATCATAGATTTACATACGTGTGTGTGTGTGTGTGTGTGTGTGTGTGTGTGTGTGTGTGTGTGTGTGTGTGTGTGAGTGCACTCGTGTGTACAGCACGCCCCGTGATGTGTAACAGCTTCTGACTTGCAGCTGCAGTGTGTCGTGACTGTGTTGTCTCTGAGGCAGATTGGCCACTTTTCTGGATGCTTCTGTGTGATGTCACTGATGTGCAGCCTTACACAGCAAATGTTTGGGTTTCATTTGTTCAATCTGACTCTCTCTCAATGTCTGTCTCTTTCTTCCCCTCTCTCTCTCTCTCTCTCTCTTCCTCTCTTCCTTCTTTTCAAACCTTCATGTGTACACGCCAGCTACACTGCTGACTCATTCCACAGCCTTTGAACAAAAGAGACACAGCATGCACACACACACACACACATACACACACACACACACGCGGGAACACACATTCACACACACTTACACTCCTACATAATCACACAGATACACATACACATTCATACACAAGTATAAACACACAATACTCTCTCTCTCATGCACACACACACACACACACACACACACACACACACACACACACACGCACACACACGCAAACACACACAGAGTCCTACATAATCACACAGATACACACACACATTCATACACAAATATACACACACAACACTCTCTCTCCCTCACACAGACACACACACACACACACACACACAGACTCACATACACAAACCACACGCATACACAGAAGCTCATACACACGCCGTGACCAGGCAAGATTAGAGCGTGGCATTGCTAGAATTGGCACAGCACTTGCTGAAAAAAGGATTACAATTCACTTATGCTCTCATTTTTGAGGCCTGGGCCTCCGCCACAACTCCCAGAGCCGCACATCGAGCCGAGACATATGATTCGCTGACATTTCTGGGGCTTATTTAATGGCACAGACTGGTGGCCGAAAGAGACAGGGAGAGGGAGAGGGAGAGAGAGCACACAGGGAGAGATAGAAAGAGAGAGAGAGGGAATGAGAACACAGAGAGAGAGAGGGAGAGAGAGAGAGAGAGAGACTGAATGTTAGCGGAACGCTGCGAGGAGCGGCTACATTAGCCAAGATGGCCTGCCGCCTCGGGGAAGAGGAGGAGGAGAGTGTGGAGTGGAGTGGAGAGGAGTGGAGTGGAGAGCAGGCTCTGCCACGGTCAGTGAGCGTTAGCCTCACACAGTCACAGGAACACATGGCAGGCAGCAACCCATAGGCACTACTGTGCTGCCGCTGCTACTGCTACCCCTACTGCACACAGGCGTGTGTAGACTCTTTCTGCACTCCTCCTCCTACTTCTTTACTGGGGCACATGGGGAGGGGAGAGGGGGGCAGGAACGGGGTAGGGGTGTGTTTTATAGGTGTGTGTATGTGTGTGTGTGTGTGTGTGTGTGTGTGTGTGTGTGTGTGTGTGTGTGTGGGGGGGTGTTTGACAGGGTGGGACTGTCACTGTGAGTGCTGACAGATTTATTCAGGCAGCAGGATGAATGTGGGCAAGGTAAAAGTGTTCTTGGGTCAGAATGGTCCAGAGGTCCATAGAGAGGGTAGAGGAAAAGAAACAAAAAGGCACATGCAGACTTGCAGGCTAATAGGTGTGTCATAATAATGCTATTGTTATTGTTATTGTTGTTGTGCTCTCGCTGTTTATTTATTTTGCTGCGTGTGGTATTACCTGTAGAAGCTGTGCTGCACCTGTGCACGGCTGTTCCATTTTTTTCAGCTGTGGAAGCTTTCAGAAGAGTAGTGTGTGTGTGTGTGTGTTTGTGTGGGGGCATTTGTGTGGGGGCATGTCCGTTGCAATTGCAGCGGCAGATGTTAAACGCTGAGCACATCTCTTTAGCCAGGGCCCTAATAATAAAAAACAGTGTAGTAATAATTTATCAGCTAAAGCGTCCCAACCAATGTCATAATTTAATGCCTCCCTCCGGGAGACTCTGTCAGTATCCACTCCCTTTGAAACGCTGATGGCGCGACCTCTAAATCCAGATTACACCTAATTCTATTTATTTACTATCCTTTTTGCTGTATTAATATGGTTGGGAATTGGAGTGCCACGATCGTTGATATATACTGTAGTGAATGTTTCACAGAGAAGGGGAAAAAAATGAGGAAAAGCAGAAAAAGCAAATGCTGAGGGAAGCAGTGTGCGCTCCCCCCCCCCCAAGGCTGGGCTGCTGTCACAAACACTAGGTTCTCATGCTGTGATGGTTTCTGAGCCGTTGGCTTAGCTCCAAAACCCGTCTCTGAACTCCCCCATCATCTTCTCTCCTGCCTGTTCCCCAGGGCACCGGACTCTCTACATCGGCGTGCACGTGCCACTGGGCGGCCGAAAGACCCGCAGGAGGCACAGGCACCACGGCCACAGGCACCGGAAGAGGAGCCGGGAGAGGGACTCTGGGGTGGACGACGGCCGTGAGTCTCCCTCCTTCAGTAAGGCCAACCCTCCAGTAGGGATGGAAGAGGAGAGGATGGTTTGATCCATAGAGGATCATGTCCTGAGTTGTAGTGTCCTTATCCTCTTCTTTATTCCACTGTTCTGTGTATTTCAGGTTTTTTAAAGGCTTTCCTAGATCAAATATGTTTCCTTTTGGGAGCTCTTTTATATGCTGGCAATGCACTCTGGCTGGTATTCTCACCCAAGTGCTGAAGTCCATAAAAGCACTTTTCTCCATGCATTTTAGCCAGTAGCTACTGAGCACTTTTTTGGACTTGAGCACCTGGGAGATTACTACCCTTAATGCATACATGGCCCCCATGCATTTATGAAAATTATCTTGCCATTGACCAATCACTGCAAAATCATCATCGTAATGTTTCTATTTTAGTTCACTACATTATAGATGTACAGTATTTAAGCCATACCACAGGACAGGCTTATATAAGTTTACTGTGGCATAATGGATTGATTTTTACCTTTCAAATCACATAACATCTACACTGTATATTTAACCTCATGGGCGAAGAATGCTTATTTATATGATAGATAGATAGATAGATAGTCTATCTATCTATCTATCTATCTATCTATCTATCTTATAAATAATTATATTCCGTCCATCTCTGCCCCTCAGACACCCCGTCTCAGAGAGTTCAGTTCCTGCTGGGCACAGAGGATGACGACGAGGAGCACATCCCCCACGACCTCTTCACACAGCTGGACGAGATCAGCTGGCGCGAGGGGGACGACGTCGAGTGGAGAGAGACGGCCAGGTACTGTAGACGCACCACCTCCACCATCATAGTCACTGACTGCCTCACAACACACAAGGCAGATCGCCCCCACATCGTTCCCTCTTGGCCCTGTATGACTAGTCAGAGCTGTGCTTAACAATGTAGGGGGTTTCCATTAAGTTGACGCAGTAATGTGTGCATCCAGACGGACGGGCACGCTATTTAAATGCCTCACATTCGGTGGCTCGGAGGTGGGCTGCACAAAAGCTCTTAAGTAGGCATACAGTACTTATGCCCCCCTGACGTAACCATTTCAGATACTTGAATGCACTTAAGAATGTAGCGCTCAGTCTTGCGCTGCTTCTGGCAGTACAGTTTCGTTGTCATGGCTTCCCATCTGTCATACCCTGCCCTACTGTACTGGATTATTTTATTTTATTTTATTTTTATTAATTTCTAATCTTACTTACTAGCGATGGCTGACAACAGTAACTGTTGTGTTAATCCCCAATGGCCCCAAGCAAATGTATTGAGTGTCAATATTGCTGCTGTTGTGTAACTGCAGTGTGATACAACCAGAAGCTTTTCTTGTGCTGTCTGGTGTCTGACAAAGCCGTCGTAAATACACACACGGAGAGTCGTGTGGAGAGCCGTCTCATCACTGCAGCATGACTCACTGGTGCTGGGCTGAATTCTGTCGGCACATCCTGTTCGGCTCGCCACGATTTTTTTTTAATACTCGCTTCCACAGAGCTGTTAGCCCCGCATGTACCCTGTGTCCTTCAGCCAGACACCATGTTCAAGGCCTGCCATTGTACAACAGGGAATTACTTATGTTCTCTCAAGTGCTTCTGAGAGATGAGTTTTTTTTTTTTTTTTCCTCGAGAATCCTTTTCTTTGAGCTCGTCCTGGAACGAATTTGATGGGAAAGGGCACATGGTCCTACAAGAGATAATGTTCAATGTGTACTGAAATATGGTTAGCACTTACTGCTTCCTGGATTGTCCAGGAAGACATTCATTTTGAAAGTCACACCTTAAACAAACATGTTTTTATGGTAACAGCTTCATGCAATCATCTGTGACTTTTATCCCAGAACATTCCTGATCCACATGTCTTCTTATTCTCAGCCTGGTTGTCTCTGTGATCACTACTCTTCAGCTCACCAATGATTACTTATTTATTTACTTATTTATTATTTTTTAATTTATTTATTTATTTGTTTGTTTTCTTTCTGGAATTGAGATAGCTCTGAAGATTTAGAGAGAGGTCGAGATAAGAACTAATACTTAACCCTCAGGTTCTGTGGTACCACCTTTATGTGGTTGCTGTGCCCGTGTGTGCAACACACCATGCCACATCTCTCTCTGTAACAAACTCACGATGATGATGATGATGATGATGATGATGATGATGATGATGATTATGTTGAGATGGATATTTTCCTCGCTGGAAATTTGAAGCTACCCTTTGATGAAAGTGACAAGATTTTTTGGCTGTTAACTGGCATACTGTAGAAATTCTTTATCCTGGGTTTGGGTTAGGGTTCACCATAGGCAATAGTTCACTGTGCCCTAATATATTTTGTAAACCCTACACCCTAAAAACATCAACAAGGACATAATCCAACTGGATGGCCAAAAAAAGACAAAGTTAGTTAATTGTTTGAGGGTTCATGTTTTGGAGAGCCTCAGAAGGGACTTCCGATGAGATTCAGTCTTTTATTAAACCATCTGAAATGGCGACCCCACTAAGTATAGCTTGTCAATGTGTGCCACCAACCTGGACTTCCACAGCTGCTGCTGAAGGCACTACACTAATGAGCTCCTCATCCATACTCTGAGCACATATGGCTGAGCAGCTGGCTGTGGTCGAGCGGCTGCCTCAAAGTCACCTCGCTAGGGCCACGTCCTTGTGCAGGCAGCACCAGTTTGAGGCGGCCGAGTGATGGAGTGGCGAAGGAGTGACCCGTTTATGTGTGTGCTGATTTTCATGTGTATGTGTTTGTGTTTGTGGTGTGTGTGTGTGTGTGTGTGTGTGTGTCTCAGGTGGCTGAAGTTTGAGGAGGATGTGGAGGACGGCGGAGAGAGGTGGAGCAAGCCCTACGTGGCCACGCTCTCGCTGCACAGCCTGTTTGAGCTGCGCTCCTGCATCCTGAACGGCACCGTGCTGCTGGACATGAGGGCCAGCACTCTGGAGGAGATCGCAGGTACAGCACAGCACAGCCCCACCGCACCACTCCTCTGGGCCTGCCCAACAGAATCACCTCAGTACTGTTGTATTGGCAGGAGTTGGAGATAATCCACAGTTCAAACACTATGGTAACACAGTTTTTTAACACAGTATGCTCAAATAAACTGAATAACACATGGGACTACCAGAGGACTAACCCCCCACTGTAGTCATACTGCCCAGTGTGGCCATGTGGCCTTGGGTTAGGGAAACAGAGATGGGCACCGCCCGCTGATCACACATGGAGCGGGAAGGATTTCACTTTTTAATTTTAAGCTTTTAAATGCCTAAATGAAAGATAGGGAAGGAAGGTACACTGTAGAGTCTGCTCTTTCTGGAGTGCAGATCTGCTCTTTCTGAAGTGCTACTGTAGGTGGGATGCAAATTACACATTGCACATTAAGATTGTTATAATGAATGCATTTAACATTAGAATAGAGCTCTCTCCCTTATCCGTTCTGTCTTCGCGACCTGCGATTGAACTGGAAGGTGTTTTTTTTATAATTGCGCTAATGCACAGTGCTATTGCTCAGATGGTAGCATGGCCAAGCGTTTCCCATGTTTCCCCTCTCTGGAGTCTGTCTGCGGGCTGTTGCCTCCTCAGAGCAATTTTAGCGACGCTAATGTGAGGTCTCACCTCATCAATCATGCAGAGGCTCCCAGGTTCCATCACGGCTCCTTAAGCATGTGAATTATACATCAGAGAAAACCTGGACTAAATGACTCTTTCTATCTCTCTCTCTCTCTCTCTCTCTCTCTCTCTCTCTCTCTCTCTCTCTCTCTAGCAAACCCAAATGACTTGTGAGCCACAGCAAATGGGGAAGTGTAGTCATTACATGTGCTGCTATTTCACTAGCTGATCACTGCAAAGGGGAACGCTGATTGATCTGTGTAATAACTTAAATGGGTCCCATCTACATGACGTTTGCGCGGCGGTAAATGACCCTGCTGAAATATGTACTACATCAGGCCCCCCCGGAGCAGCAGGGTACACCAGCACGCTGTCTTTAATCCGGAGATCATTATACACTCTGCAGATTGTTCACATCTGTGCCGTTAATTATTGATTCACTTCTGGTTACCCAGAAAGGGTTTGAACACAGATACTGTTAAATCAGGCATAATGTTCACCACCTAACTCATTTTATGTGTCAGAATCTCGATGTACCCCAATCACTTTGCACAACATCTCGGTGTCCATAATTACATGCTTGGGTAAGAAGCTGTGACCTTAAAAACCTAAAACACACCACTTGATCAAAATTTCTACAACGCTTTAATCTATTACAGTACATCGGCATCTTTACAGATCTCTGGTGTTTTCTCAAGTCTTCTATATTTCTCTTCTTTTGACATGTATTACAGTATACCATCTGTTGTGCCCTCTATGGTTGTATTGAAGTGAAGTAAAACAAAAGTTTGATCACAAAAAAAGTATTCTATTTCTCTCTCACACTCTCTCTCTCTCTCTCTCTCTCTCTCTCTCTCTCTCTCTCTCTCTCTCTCTCTCTCTCTCTCTCTCTCCCTCCCTCTCTTGCTCTGGTTCTCAGAGATGGTCCTGGACCACCAGGAGGCCTCCAGCCCACTAGGAGACGACATCCGCAAGAAGGTGCGCGAGGCCCTGCTGAAGCAGCACCACCACCAGAACCAGAAGAAGCTGGCCAACCGCATCCCTATAGTGCGCTCTTTCGCAGACATCGGCAAGAAGCAGTCCGAGTCACACTCCATGGACAAGAATGGTGAGCGCCACTGTCATTATTACCTGCTGAGTTACACTGCTCCCAGTTCTCGGCAGCTATTTCCACTGAAAGATTTTCAGCATGATATTATCTTATGCAGTTATTTGAGTTGATCAGATGACAAGCCTTTAGTCTTGGGATAGAAAGTGGTCAGTAGATAGCTTGTGGTTGCAGGAATTGAGTTACAATAGCCTTTAGCATATTAATAAACCTTGCCAGAATATCACCCCATTGACCGAAGTTTACTTCTCCTCTGTGCACAATATCTGCCTTCATATAAGTTATATATTATATGCATACCTTGTACTCTGTGCAGTTGTACTAAGTTGTAATGTATCTGTTGGTCTGTGTAATGCCATGAAGTTCCATTTTACACTGCATTGTCCATTTCTTATCCTTTATTGGTGTGGTCAGGCATCTCTTTTCCTATTTCCTGTAGTTGTCTCAGCATGTTTAATCTTTGTGTGTGTGTGTGTGTGTGTGTGTGTGTGTGTGTGTGTGTGTGTGTGTGTTTTTATGTATTTTGTATGTGTGTGTTTGTATGTGTGTGTGTGTGTGTGTGTGTGTGTGTGTGTGTGTGTGTGTGTGTGTGTGTGTGTGTGTGTGTGTGTGCCCGTGTGTCATTGACAGGCGGCTCATCCTTCTGTTCCGCCCTCTCCTCCTCTCTCTGTGGCTCTTTTAAGAGGGCAGGCTGTAGGAGCGAGAGGCAGGTGTCGTCCTGCGCTCCCTGGTCTCTGTGTTGCCCTCAGTGTGTCCCCGTCTCTGTCTCCTCTCCAATCCCGACCTCATCCTCCACCACCCCTCACCCACCCTCCGCTGCCCCACAGCACAGACCCCCGAAAAAGAGCCCCTGTCTCCCGCACGCCACCAACACCACCGACGTGTCCGATATCCAGCCCCTGGACACGGAAGACAACACGGATGCAGGCAACTTAGAAAACTTGACCGACTTGCTCCTTTTAGCTCCTTCCTAAAACATAACTTGTGAAGGTGAAGGTCCCTCTGAAGGACTCACTCATCATAAAACTACTGTTGTCATGTCTCTGCCAGTGCTTACTTGACACGTTTTCAGACATGAGTGATGTGAGGTAGTGCTGTGAACTGACACGCACATAAGATGATGATCCTAAGCAAGGAAGGCAGAGATTTGTTTTGACTTAGGCTTTTAGTCATGAATATGGATGAGAGTTTGCCATGTTTATAGTCTTGTGTTTCTCAACATTTTTGGTGCTCAGAGATTAGAGGTTGACACAAGACTGACAGTGGCTGATTTGAACAAAACTGACATGAAAAATTATTCCCAATGCTCAGTTATCTACAGTTACAATTACTACATTACAATACATTTTTCTAACATTTTTGTTAAAAGTTAAGTCTTCTTAAAGGATAAAAATGGCCCTGCCTAATTTAAACTTTCCTGACGTGGGATAGTGAAATGAGCTCAGAGAAAGGGCAAAATTATGACATTGCCCTCTATAATTATTAGGAATAAATCCTTTTTCAAGTGGGATTTTGTGTCTTATCACCTTTTGCAGGTCTTATGTTTAGGAAGCAGAGTTTCCCAGCTCCCCACAAGCCGACATTAGCGCCACAAAGAACACCCTAAACCCTTTTAGTGACTCGTTTTGAGTGTTATTAAATTTGAGTGTTGTCTCACCGAGTCATTAATTCCGGTAGTGCTTATCCAAAAAAAACGCAACGTTTTTACAGACATGTGCGTGACCAATCTGCAAAAAAATCTGGTCTGGCAATCATCTACTGTGTACCATGATCTAATTTTTTGTAATTGTTTGTGCGGGGAGAATTATAATCACTAAAGGGGTTCATGTCTGGGTGTTGCTGTGGACTATGTCTGCTTGTGAAATCGCTTTAGTGGCAGAGCTTTTTATTATTGAAAAAAAAGGTCACACTCGACCTGAAAGTGTGCTTCTGCCGCTGACGCTTTTTAGCAGCTTAGAGTAGAGAGATAACACCTGCCAACACGCAGATCAAACACTGAAATTAGTTTTAGAGGACGTCATTTCCCTGATTTTGAGTCTCTCTTCCTCTGCTCTGACTTTGAGCTAATTTCATGTTTGTATCTACTTGACTTAAAGGGGGACAACAGCTCTTTAATGATTAGCAACCCATTCATTCATTCACTCACTCACTCATTCTACCCCCCTCACTCTCTCATACACTGTCTCACTCATTCACTCTGCCATTAACTCACTCCATGCACTACCTCTGTCACCCAGCTGCTTCTGTGTGCCCTATAAAATCTCTCTAGATTACAGAGTTGGTGTTGAATACAATGCAGCAGCATCCTGGAGTTCAGCCTTGGAGCAAAGACCATTAAAGGAATTTTTAGAGTATTTTGACCCATAGCCCTGTTGTCCAAGGCTATTGTCTACTGCTAGTAGAAAAAGGACGACATTTGTTACAACTTAAATCGAATAGTGAAGAGGAAGCTAATGTTAACTGAACAGGGGAAGAAATGAAAGTGAGTATCTGTGTCCTGTTCAGGTAGCATTACCTGTGTGTGTACCAAAATTCATAATTCTTTGTGACCTTGGTCAACTAGGGCAATTGGGTTGAAATACTCCGGAAACTTCCTTTAAGCAAAAACAAGACACCTTAGTCTGCTGTGATGTATTTGATTATGTGTGAGGCCCGTGTGTGCCGGTTGTTACAATGAGAGCAAGTGATGCTCTCAGCTGAAGGCCAGATGATTGACAGCTTGAACTCTGTATCCTGGCCCAATTGCAGGTCAGATGATCTCTCCTCAGACCCTCCCCACGCCCACGGAGGGAAAGCATGAAGTGAGCAGAGAGAACAGTGCTGTGGACTTCAGTAAGGTAAGAACTTTAGGTAACACTTTATTTGAAGGTACCATCATAAGACTAACATGATACTGTCATTAACTATGACATGACGTTGTCAAGAATATGTCATAAACTTTATAAACCTGTCATGACTTCTGACATACCCTAACCTTAACCCTAACCCTAACCATGACAAATACCGGGTGACACTTAATGACAGAAGTCATGACAGGTGTATAAAGTTTTTGACAGATTCATGACAACATCATGTCATAATTAATGACAGTGTCATGTCAGTCTTATGGCAGTGCCTTCAAATAAAGTGTAACCAAACTTTACTATTTCCCAGCAGCTCAGAGGCTCACTGTTTTACACATACTGTACTGTGTACACAGATCCTGAGGGAAAACCCCAAACCCGACATTACATTTGAGAAAACACAGTTCATTTTCTATTGATGTTTGATTATACACAGCATACATATACTGTGTATGAATTGAATTATGACACTCAAATTCCACTGTGGACAACCCACCATCAACAAGAGTTTCTCATGGACAGTTAATATTAAAACATGGCACTCAATACAAAATTACTCTGTGCTTTCTATGATCTCTTACAGAGAGACACAAGAAATTATGACATCAACATCAAAAGTTATGGAAGAGAAAAACAAAATGTATCAACAAAATCTTACTTGTTCTGCTCTTCGGGAAAGATCACATGCATTTTCTATGCTGGTTATGCTTCTGCTACAGAGGCGTATGAATCGACAGCAGACCCACTCTCAGTCTTAACTGAGATTTAAGATGTGGCATTGGCTTATCCAGGCTAGTGATTATTATTATTGGGTGTTAGACTTTCATCTGACCTTGTGTAACACTGTACGTTACTGTAAACATTCAGCTCAAATGAACATTCTGTAATGTGAGCAAACCAGCGATTTAATGAGCCTGTACTGTGTACTGTATTGTGTTTAGCCAGAATTATCCCTAATGAGTTTATGTTTCTCCTAAGGTCTGCTAAAAGACTTGACTACCTACAAATAAGCTTATTACTGGAGATATTTTTAATGGAGGGTTGCCAATGCTGTATAGCATGCTTTGCTTTTCTGATTAGTTGCTCTGAAACAAAAATCTGTAGCCGTAGTCTGTTGTGTTGGTCTGGAAATTATACAACTAGCAGAAAAAAACACTTAATGAGTGGGCTTTCTGTTTATGTCCGGTCTGCCCCAAATAACAAAGGGATTTTTTTTTTGTACTGCATTACACGGCTCTCCCCCTGTCCGAGGATTAGAATCCCAACTGTACTGAGTGCAGAGTAAAACTGATCTCTGCCCATTAAGACAGCCCTAAGCGCGGCCCTAAAAATAACCGCCGCTTACTAAGACGGCCACCATTTGTGCTCTGCCACCACCCCTGACATTAAGGTGATTGTCCTTTTCCACATAATGAACCTGCAGTCAGTTTTAAAGAATGCTCTTAGAGCTAGCTGTTTTTTTTTCTCAGCTGAACCACCTGTTCCCCAGACACTCCTGAGAAGGATTATCATTATAAGTCACTTCTGATGAATTCATGATGTACGTCTATATTATAGACTCAATGTAATTATTAATCTTATTGGACAGATGTTGATGCCACCTGCCACGTACTGTAACATGTTATCTCGTTTGTGTTCTCCGAATCCAAGCGCTCATATTCAGGCCAGCCATCCCCTTCTGCACTGGGTCAGACTGAGTCTGACAGACTCTCAGTGCTTCTGCAGAAACTGATGATGTAAAAGGTTTCTCATGAAGCCCTAATTACTGGATGTGGAGGAACATGACTGTGCAGCCTGCCTGTACTGGAGCTGTAGCCAGCAGCCAGAGACACAGCTCACGATTGCTCATGCCCCTGTCCCTCCCACCACACCACCACACACGCCTCTGCCTCCACCTCCGCCTCTGCTTCTGCCTCTTTTAAACAGAGCTCAGCCTGTAGAACTGACGCAGTGCAGCTCCGTGGCTGACAGCAGAGGCAGCAGCAGTGGTATATTGATGGGGCAGGCTGATGGTGGTCCGGGGGTCCACAGTCCTCTGCTTATTTTTTATTTAAAGAGTTTAGCAGGAGAATATGAGGAGAAAATAGCCCCTGTCGTTTTAGTGTAATTACAGGCTCCAAATGTGTCCATTCCATCTGCAGTCTATTCTTCTTCTAATTTTTATGCACAGGTTGTCTCTTTGCAAATGTTTCAGGTGGGCTTGCATTGTTAGATGTGCCATTCTAAGCAGCGTCCATAAGCCCACACAGCCTTTGGCAGGTCTCATGCTGTGCCTGAGCCAGAGAAGAAAGGGGGACAAAAATGGGAGGGAAGCGGGTGGCCGTCAGCCAAACTGGCACCAGACAGAGGTGGTTGTTTAATGTCGGTTTGTTTTTTAAAAAAAGCTGCACACATTCCGGTCGTGTGCCCCCACAGATAGACCTGCATTTCATGAAGAAGATCCCACCTGGGGCGGAGGCTGCCAACATCCTGGTCGGAGAGCTGGACTTCCTGGATAAGCCGGTGGTGGCGTTTGTGCGTCTCTCCCCTGCTGTGATGCTGAATGGCATAGCAGAGGTCCCCATCACCTCCAGGTAGCTATCCCTCCTACTAATTATAGTCTCGGTAGGTGTCTCAGCGTAATATACAGAGGTCTTATATCCAAACCACAACATTGAGATGGTTTTATACATTCACTGAAAAGAACTGTTATCATTTAATAAACATTCTACAACGTGTCAGTAATGTGTTTTTTTTTTATGGTTTCTTTTGTAGTTTTTCTCCATTGTTTTTAAATGCCATTGCCTCATAGCTGCCATATTTTTGAACCAATCATTTTTCAGGTTCCTCTTCATTTTATTGGGACCCGTGGGGAAAGGCCAACAGTACCATGAGATCGGACGCTCCATTGGAGCCTTAATGACCGATGAGGTAAGGTGGAAGCAATAAAACTGGCCTTAAAATCCTTGCTTTGTTGTCTTAATTGCCTGAAACCCTGATGGTATTTTTGTGAAGTTCAATTCAATTCAATTCAATTTTAATTGTAGAGTGTTCAAATACAGTGCATTGTCTCGCGGTGCTTTACAGACAGTACGGGAAGCATCCATGAGTGACAGGGGCAAGGAAAAACTCCCTTAGCTTTACTAATAATTCGTTTTTAGGAAGAAACCTTGGGCAGATCCACCACCACACAGTTGACTTTATAAATCCAAGCAAAAAAGTTACAATACATTTTTTGCCTGTGGCACTTCACATTCTCTCTGTGGAAAATCACAAAGTTCCTGAAGTGGCAGGACGAGGACATTTGCACACCTGGAAATTAGTCACGGGCCCCATCCACTAAAGTTTGTTTCCAGGGAAACAACTCCGTCATTGTTGCACACTCATTGTTTTGCACTCATCCTATCAAAAACGATTCTGTCTGTGCCATTATGTTGCAGTGTAAGAAAGGACAGATGGGAAAAACAAAACTAGAAAGAAAGAAAAAACTTCAAACGGATCTTGTTTACTCTGGTGACATTGTTTGTTTTTTTTGTCATCTAAAGGTCTTTCACGATGTTGCATACAAAGCAAAGGATCGCAAGGACATAGTGGATGGTATTGATGAATTCCTCGACCAAGTAACAGTCTTGCCACCTGGAGAGTGGGATCCCTCCATCAGAATAGAGCCTCCCAAAAATGTTCCTTCTCAGGTTTGTCTGGCTTTGTCCAAAAATAGAAATGAAGGGGTGTGGGATGTGGGGTTACAAGTCTGGGTTTGGCACCAGATAGTGTTTACTTTTTTTGTTCATGGTTTCAGAGGCAATATCTTTCGGGCTGCTTGAAGAGCATAGTCTGCTCTGCGTGGTAGGGCCCTCCCCACAGGGACGTGACAGAAGGATGATACCAACCACATTAAAATAGAATGAAGCAGACAAGCAGATTCTGTCTGAGGATTCTACACTGAGTGACATCTAATGAGCCTGCCTTATATTACCAGTACAATGGATTCTCAACAAGAACCAGTTATTACTAAGCCACATTGTTCAAGAAGAGATTAAGATTCATAGTTTGTCTAGCTGTTGTGTTTGCAGTGAAGGGATGGCATTCTGTAACAGTCTGGGACAGAGAGAAAGATCTTTGCGATGAATTGTCTGCCTGTAGCCCCTTCCACACACACACACACACACAGACACAGACACACACACAAATTTTCAAATCTTTTTCTCTCCCCGCTGTGCAGGAGAAGCGGAAGATTCCTGGCGTACCTAACGGCACCACCGACATGGGAGAAGCTGAGGAGCACGGGGGACATGGTGGCCCAGAATTACAGCGCACAGGGAGGTGGGTGTGTGTGTGTGTGTCTGTCTGTCTGTCTGTCTGTCTGTCTGTCTGTGTGAGAGAGAGAGAGAGAGAGAGAGAGAGAGAGAGAGAGAGAGAGAGAGGATGTAATTTGTGTTTGAACAAAACAAGTTCTCTTGCAATGACAACAGCAATAACAATCCCCTGTTTGCCTCCAACAGTACATCCCTCCTATTTCCTCCCTCTGTCTTTTAAAACCGATTACACAGAGTGATAATGGGGGGCAAATCACAGGAAATAAAACAGACCCACTGAGATATAATGCTCCAATTTATTAGCTACATCTGTGTAGCCTGCCATCACAAACCACAGGATATGAAACTCAGGTTTATAATGTCCTTCCTAAGCTGTAATGACAGTCACACACACACATACACCCACGTACGAGCGCGTGCGCACGCACACACACACACACACACGCACACACACACACACAGATACTCTCCTCACCTCAGTGTGCAGCAAACAATCCCTCTTTTGTTGTGTAATCAACTACAGGCTCTTTGGAGGACTGATCCTGGACATCAAACGCAAGGCACCCTGCTACTTGTCCGACTACACAGACGCTCTGAGTCTGCAGTGCTTGGCGTCGTTCCTCTTCCTGTACTGTGCCTGCATGTCGCCCGTCATCACCTTTGGGGGGCTGCTGGGCGAGGCCACCGAGGGTCGCATAGTAAGACCACACACACACACACACACACACACACACACACACACACACACACACACACACACACATCACACTTCAGTGGCTGGCTAGAAAATACTGTTTGGTCCACTATTGGTTCAGCATACCTCACAATAACCATGTACCCTAACTATACTAGATCTTAAGAGCTTCATCCCATTGTTTCCAGGGTTCTGTTCTTCTGTTACCTTTCCAAAAATAATTTATAACGCGCGCAAACATAGAGAGTTCTAACTTAAGTTTGCTTCCATGTTTTGCTAATGGTAACAAGGAGAAATGTTTTAAAATTGTAGACTTTGCGGTTGTTGTACTGTAGGTTGATTTGTGCCTCTCTCACTCTTCTACCAGAGTGCAATTGAATCGCTGTTTGGGGCCTCGATGACGGGCATCGCTTATTCCCTATTTGCCGGGCAGCCTCTCACTATTCTAGGCAGCACTGGCCCTGTGCTGGTGTTTGAGAAGATTCTCTTCAAATTCTGCAAGTAAGTCTGCTGACGTACATGTATGTCCTGACGTAAGTTTTCATTTCCTCGCCAAATCAGCAATGCTTTCACGGATCAGGCCTGAGTTCTATTTATATCGATGTTTTTGCACTTAATCTGTCTTTAGACTGTCTGTGTGCCATTGTGGTATACGATTTAGTCTAATATAAATATTAATGTAAAGGGAATTCAACTTTCCATTGTGCTAAGTGAATGAATGTGTGTGCTTGATCTAATGCACAAAACACATAGGAGGATGTTTGAATGTCCTCTTATCTCATAAGCTGATAAAGCAGGGATATATGGAGCAACTTTATAATGGTTATTACTTTATTTTTTCATTCCATAAATAGCATTATATCAATCTCATGACGTCAATAAATGTATTAAAAGAGATTTGACTGTAATATTTCATATTGCATTATTGCATATTTCATTATCATGGGTTTCCTTTTGTGCTATTCTGTCTTACTTTGGCACGTAAAAAGGGAGTACGGCCTGTCCTACCTCTCCTTAAGAACCTGCATCGGGTTGTGGACGGCGTTCTTCTGCCTGCTCCTGGTTGCCACGGACGCCAGCTCGCTGGTGTGCTACATCACGCGCTTCACGGAGGAGGCCTTCGCCGCTCTCATCTGCATCATCTTCATCTACGAGGCCTTGGAGAAGCTTGTTCACCTAGGGGAGCACTACCCCTTCAATAAGAACAACAACCTGGAGAAGCTCACGCAGTACTCGTGAGTAGTAGATCACTCATCGCACACCAATCAGTAGAACTAGGCCTGGACGTTCAATTACTGTTATTATTATTAGTGACGCAAGTGTTGCAATAAACCGGCCCAGGCGCTATAACCCTTTGTTATGGAAAGAAACCTATCAAGTTGGTTGTTAGATGTTTGAAGTAGTCCAACAACTTGTGAATCACACATCTCACAGCAATCAGTGAATATTTTTACCCCACTAAAACTAGGCTTGGACGCTTTATCACTATCATTAGAGGTGATCCAAGTGTTGCAATAAGCCAGCCCAGACATCATTAAAGAGACACTAGGCAACTTTTTGCTCGTTGGTACTATCTCTAAATGAATTTGAATGACATACAACCCTACATAGCCCGCCCATAATACTGCTGTTCATCCGTATTCATGGTCTGGAGGTTCTTTAACCTGACGCGATTATAGGGCTGGGGGGAGGGCATTCAGTTCTGGTTTGAAACGATTGGACAGCTTGTCTAATCAGCTTTGCTTATTGGCCGGTTGTCTGTTAACTTCCTAACCCCCCCCTTACCACCATACCATAAAACCATAAAATAAAATAAAACCTAGTTATGGCAAGAATTCCATTGAGTTAGTTGTTAAATGTGTGAAGTAGTCCAAGAACTGTAATTTGTACCCTGGTTTTGAAAGCTGCCAGAGTGGAGTGGGTCACACTTAAAAAAAAGCGTGTTGAAAATGGGTCACCTTCGGGAAAGCTCTAGTGTCTTCACAGTGCCTCCTGAACACTCAAAGCAGGCTTACTTGCCGTCAACATCTACGCAATTACCTTACAGTACAGGCAAACATTCATCCCACCTGTCAGAGTCATAAGATGCAATGTTCTTTATTTCTAAACTGCAGATGCGGCTGTATCGAGCCACAGGATCCAAACAATGCCACCTTGCAATACTGGGAGGAGAACAACATCACCGCCTCCGAGATCTACTGGGAGGCCCTGGAAGTGAAGGTGAGACAATGCCAACTGATGCCACTGGCAGTATATTTAAATGGGACAAATTATTATTGCTCCATGCTGCGTTCAGTATGAGAAATGGCCTGCCACTGTCACCCCACCCCACCCTAACAGTTGACCCAAACTTTGCTATCAGGCTCCGTAGGCCATGCATGTGTATCCACACACAGACTCATGAGTGGTGCTGTGCAAATGGAACCGGACCAGTGTCGGAGATTAAGGACATGTGGGGCGGATTACCGCGGGATTAGCCATGCCAAATCACCATTAAAAGCAAACTGTATGCATTCAGTTTTTTAGCGTCTGTCATACAAGAGGGCGACTTTTTTTTTTTTTTTTTTTGTTAAATAGTAACAACCCACACGGCTGAACACTGAGACTGGCTGAAGTGAGTAGGCTGCTCTTAGGGGCAAAGACTGGCGGGGTATTAGGCATCTAAAAGTAGATGTTTCAGGACAATGTACACACACACACACACATACACACACACACACACACACATACACTCAGACACACGCACACCCAGGAGGGGATAATATAACTGTTCATTCCTGGTTGACTGACCCCTTTGGCTTTTGGTGTTTTTTCAGAAAATGCTCCCAAATGTCAACAGTTTGTCTATGCAGACGTCATAGCGTGTGTCTCTAAAGCTGCTTTGTGTAGTTCTCAGGAAATACTCCTGCTTTTCAGTGCTGTTGGATGCAGATTTGTATGAGATACAGAAGCCACATGTAGTAGAATTGGATGTTATAGGAAAAGGCTGAAACTAGTTGATTTGCTTGTGGATATCCTCACAACATGGTACTGAGGGATTTTTGACATGGCATCAAATTGGTTGTTTTTTCCTGGACTTTTGTTGCTGTTCCTAGGTCGTTTTTGGACATTTGAGCATAAAACTGTTGCTCATGGCTCATTTAATGCTTCATTCAAAGTACATTAAATGTTTTGTTTGATCATGTCCTCTAAATTAGATGCGGAGTGGCAATAGTGCTCTAACAATTAAGTATGAGCATGAGCATGGATCCATGGTGAGACATTGTTTCATCTCACTAGATACAGTGTGGTTGAAATGACAACAAATCACACTTGAATTGAATGAAACAAGTTGTAGCATAATGCTTATTAAGCCAAATGTACTCACCCAGTTTAGGTAAATGTTTTTGCAATGTACCGAATTCTACACTAAAGTAAAACTTTAATTTCCATAGGTTATAGACCTGTTGAGTACCGGTACATTATTGAATACAATAAGCATCCTTCC
This sequence comes from Sardinella longiceps, assembly GCA_027497455.2. NCBI lineage: Eukaryota > Metazoa > Chordata > Actinopteri > Clupeiformes > Clupeidae > Sardinella > Sardinella longiceps. The sequence goes on from JAODXP020000016.1 coordinate 35,591,944, forward strand.
CATTTTCTTTGCCAGGAGTGCATAGAGAAGCGTGGTGTGTTTGTGGGGAAGGCCTGTGGTCCTGCCGGTCCCTACGTCCCCGATGTTCTCTTCTGGTCCATCGTCCTCTTCTTCTCCACCGTCGCCATGTCCGCGTTCCTCAAGGGCTTCAAGACCAGCCGCTACTTCCCAACCAAGGTACAGATCCTTCATCATCACCATCATCATCCTCCTTCTCAGGGCCTGTTCTAGCCTTTTTGGTGCCCTAGGCCAGATTTGAGTTTTGCCCCCCCCTTTTCTAAAAAATATAAGAGAAAAACTGAAGAAAAAGGTAAGAAATGTATTGTGATGCCCTCCCTGATATTTGGTGCCCAAGGCGACCGCTTCGTTTGTCTATGCCTAGAACCGGCCCTGCTCCTTCTCATCTTTATAATCATCATCATCTTAACCATGTTCATTATCATCATCAGTATCAGCAGCATGGCGGCTTTAGTCAGAGATTCCCTAGGATCTGTGTGCTTCTGCCCCCTAGTGGGCTCAGGCAGGAAACACAGCATCGGCTGCTGCTGGACCACTTTGGCTCAGAGGAACCCGAGGCTAGTGATTCAGGGAGGCTATGGTGACTCAGACTCTGGCCCAGTTTCAGGTTTCTAAAATAGCTGCCGCTCTTCATCTCCCTTCCCTTCCAAACAGTGTCCTAGCACTGACCTTATCCATCCAGGAGAGAGGAATACCAATAAGGATCTGGCATTTGAGGCTGAATAAGCATTTGGATGCCATCCTCGAAAACAACTCTGCTATAACAACAAGACAGTCAATAACAATATGGCAGCTGTTATTTGGAATATGTTGGTGAATGTCACCTTGTTGATTACCTGTTGATTTATTAGACAATGAACGCTTACTAGGTTGCATTCACAACTCTTTCTTCTTTCTTTGTTTCTTTTTTTCTTGCCCAGGTGAGGTCCATTATCAGTGACTTTGCTGTGTTTATCACCATCCTCACCATGGTGCTTGTGGACTATGCCTTAGGGGTCCCATCACCCAAGCTGCAAGTCCCCAGTGTGTTTAAGGTGAGTGTGTCTGTTATTGCCTCTCACAACTCCCCATTTCATATTTGTGCCACTGCTATGGATGTATAACGACCAGCCAATATGCACTACAGGCTATGGACTTAGGAATGTTTCTCCACATCCATATCTGTGTAACATTTTCTGTCTGTGTGAAGTGGTTTGAGTAGACTTTGTGCTAGAAAATGTGTTATACACAGTAAATACTTGTTTACTTACTGTCTGACTTACATACTCGTACTTACTTACTTACTTCTTCACAGCCAACCAGAGATGATCGTGGTTGGTTGATCAATCCTCTGGGCCCCAACCCCTGGTGGACCACCATCATCACCTGCCTCCCAGCCCTCCTCTGCACCATCCTCATCTTCATGGACCAGCAGATCACTGCCGTCATCATCAACAGGAAGGAACACAAGCTGAAGGTATGGATGGGATTCCCTCTGGAATTTTACTATTTTTTTTAGAGATATATTTATAGGTCTTTTTCACCTTTGTTGTGACAAAGACAGTATAGAGAGACAGGAAACGAGCGGGAGAGAGAGACATGGGGAGGGGTCGGGAAATTGCCTGAGGTCGGAAACAAACCCGGGTCCCGGATTATGGCATGGCACCTTAGCCAAATGAGCCATAACGCCTCCTTGGAATTTTATTTTTGTCATAATTAGAGTTCTGCACCTACACTCTCTATTAGCTCCCTGCACCTACACCGTTGTTGTAGCCAAGACTAAGGAAAATCATTCAAATAGATGAATTTGTGCAGCACTATGTATGCACTGAGTGCAGATAAGTAACCTTATTAGTTCTGCTCTCCAGTCGATTGTGAGCAAATGGAGTTTGTCTGGGGAGAGCTACGGAAAGTACATATATTTCCTGAGACCAGAAAATTGATCTTTTCCAGACAGAGTGTGCTGAGAATAGGCAATCAACAGAAGTTGCTGTTCTCATTACCGCCTTATTCCTCCCTCCCCCCTCTACAGAAGGGCTGTGGGTACCACCTGGACCTGTTCATGGTGGGGGTGATGCTGGGCGTGTGCTCGGTGATGGGCCTGCCGTGGTTCGTGGCGGCCACCGTGCTCTCCATCTCTCACGTCAACAGCCTGAAGCTGGAGTCAGAGTGCTCGGCCCCTGGAGAGCAGCCCAAGTTCCTGGGCATCCGCGAGCAGCGCTTCACCGGCCTCATGATCTTCACCCTCATGGGCTCGTCCGTCTTCATGACCTCCGTACTCAAGGTCAGGGGGGTTGGCAGGGACATGACCTTTGTCCTCAAAAGAAGGGAGAGGTGGTGGCTTAAGGTGGCTACAGACCAAAGATCCGCGACGAGACGGACTGTGACGTTCTAAAAACCTGCAACGTTCTAAAACACAGAAACTGCGATTTGACATGTTAAATCTTTTGCTATCATGTTAAATATTTTTCTCATCTCGTCACGGATCTTTGGAGGCCTTTAGAGACATCACTATGCTTGGACTGTAATAATATCCAGATATGAAAAAAAGAAACACTTCAGGTCTCTAAAATTCACAGCTAGCAGCACAACCCACAGCAGTGCCTAAAGGAGAAAAGTTTTAATAAATGTTAAAGATTGTCATCATGCCCCTTTTGTTTTTTTTAATGACAATTTTTTTCTTAAAGTTAATATTTCAAGATGATTTCTGTGGCTTTGTACAGAGAGTAATTGATTTCCGTGTGGTAAATTGAATGTATGTTTACCTTGCATATTTCCCCATGTAGTGAGTTATAATCTTTTGCTGACTCCCTAGTTCATTCCCATGCCAGTGCTGTATGGAGTCTTTCTGTACATGGGGGCATCATCACTGAAGGGAATACAGGTAACAGTTCTGATCATCTATCTATGAATGCAAGGAACGTCTGTTTGTGTCTGTAAGTGTGTGTGTGTGTGTGTGTTCCACACACAACTCTGCAACCATTCATCTGACTGACCTCAAATTTGGTGGTTTGGTGGTATTTAGACAAAAATTAGTAAAGATATCGTTAAATGAAGCACAGTACCCTTCTGACGCTCTAACTAGCCACTCCCTTTCTCACGCTCTGAGTGCAATGCTAATTCGGTGGAGAAAAAAGATAAAAAGACATCATTTTGATCCAGGTTCCTTGGAATATATTGTTTACAGGGGCAACTCACTAGTTACACATGATGATAGGTAGGAACTATGGCAAGTAATTTAATGCTCCTCTTACAAAACAAAACAAATACAAAGGAAACAAAATGTCGGTCATCACAATACTACACCATTCTGTGACTAAAGCTTCTTGTTTCTTGAGTCTTCAAAACAAAACCAAATCAATGTGCTTGTATTCAGTAATGTACTACTTCTGTCATTGTTTTGGTGGCTTTGTGTAGTTCTTTGATCGTTTGCTGCTGTTTGGGATGCCGGCGAAGCACCAGCCGGACTTCATCTACCTGCGGCACGTCCCCCTGAGAAAGGTGCACCTGTTCACCATCATCCAGCTCAGCTGCCTCGTGCTGCTCTGGGTCATCAAGACCTCCAAGGCCGCCATTGTCTTCCCCATGATGGTAAGACAAGACACACACACACACACACACACTCACTCACTCACTCACTCACTCACTCACTCACTCTCTCTCTCACACACACACACACACACACACACACACACACACACACACACACACACACACACACACACACACACACACAGATATATATATACACACATACACACTCAGAAATAGACACACCATACATACACACACACACACACACACACACACACACACACACACACACACACACAAAACTTTGGATTCTCTCAGTCTTTGCCCCTTTCTCCCATGTTAGAGGCGGAAATGAGAGTTCTGGAATGGAGTGCTGGAGTTCTGCTCACTATAGATTAGAGGCATTGCAAAGGTAGCCTACACTACAGAGGTGGAGAATTTTTAGGGGACACACGATTTCTGGCTCAGCCCCCTGGGAGAAGAGTGTTGATATTGCCAGAACAACTTGTGAAAGTGCTTTCAGCAGTGGCTTTGTGCCAGGATGTAATGGATGGTGTGTGTGTGTGTGTGTGTGTGTGTGTGTGTGTGTGTGTGGTGTGTGTGTGTGTGTGTGTGTGTGTGTGTGTGTGTGTGTGTGTGTGTGTGTGTGTGTGTGTGTGTGTGTGTGTGTGTGTGTGTTTTCCTGGAAGGTGTTGGCATTGGTGTTTATTCGGAAGCTGCTGGATTTCATCTTCAGCAAGAGGGAGCTGAGTTGGTTGGATGATCTGATGCCAGAGAGCAAGAAGAAGAAATTAGAAGATGCTGAACAAGAGGTGACAGGCTATAAAAGTCTTCCATTGCTATTTCCGATGATCCACTACAAATCCATCTTCCCATCAGACACGTTATTGACACATGTGAATTGATGTACCGGGCCCCCTCAGTCCGCCTAAAATGTTCTTTTTTTGGGAGCGGCACATGTCATGCTAGTTAGAAGGCATATTGACTTTGATGATTTAACTTTGGTTTAACTTTGGTGCTTCTTCATCTAACTACCCAGGAGGAGCAGAGTATTCTAGCAGAGGAAGAGGGGGTTGTGCAAGTGCCATTGGAGGGACATTACAAGTAGGATTCAACAATGTTATTCATTCATTAGCATCTAACATCATATCAGAAATATCGGTTATTCGGATGACGTTCGTTTAGGTTAATTTTGAAAACGTTGTTTTTTTTTTCTTTTAGAGATGATCCTTCCACAGTTGACATTTCAGATGAAATGTCAAAATCCTCCTTTGGGAACACGTGGAACTCAGACAGTAAGACTAAAAGGTAACAATAACAATGTGTTTTTAAGCTTGTGCATGTGCTAAATATGTTTAAAAAGATTACCAGTTTATTGAGTGAAGAATTCACACTTACATTCCAAAGATGATGTATTTGTTGCATTTCATATTTAATATTTTTAACATGTACGGTATGTTATAGAAATTAATGGAAACTTTAAAATTCCTGATCATGTATTGATACTCTTGAATTCCTGATCTGATGAATCTGATAAGTTTATTGGGCGGTTGGTTAAGGCACAGAGGAAACTTAGAGATACAAACACCTAGGAACTATTTAATGTTTTAATAGTTTAGGAGGAAGGACCAGAGTTTTTTCCTTGGTGTGCGTATCTCTACGCTTCTTCTGTGATTTATACCTTTTGATACAGCACCCAGCCTAAATAATGGATGTGCGTTAATAGATTAATGACTTTATTTGACAGGCCCCATATAAAAATATTCAGGGATGTTCTTTATGTAATCATGTATGTTAGGCCTAATTCATTTTAATACATCTTTAATACATAGTTGAGTCTTCACTGTAAATACCCTCATAAGAGATTTTAGACTTTTAGACATCAGAGGTGTAGATCTCACAGACGTGGCCCTCCTCTTTCATTTACTTTTTTGACTTTGCCATGGATCTGATTTTTCAATCTCTACACCCTCTCTTTTCATCATAAGCTCTCATTCCTAACCTTTAGAAGCTGATCCCCAAAGGTAAGCTCTGGTGCCCTCTGCTGTCTGCTTGTGATTATTGCACCTTTCCTGTTCACTCCATGTCCTGTTTATCTTAGCACCTCTGAAACTAAATAGAGTCAATGATCAAGAAAGTTGACACCATTTGGATTGGATAGATTTGCAGACGAACCTTTCTGTGTTCTTTTCAAGACTTGGGTGCCAAGATAAACTGCCTTTCTATGTTGTACTTGTTGTTGTATACTGTAGGCCCACAATGTCAGCCTGCAATCTACTGGCCAAAATGTACCTGGATACTCTGCTGCTGCTGTTGGCAGTGTAGCCTACTTTGTATTAGTGAAAGTAAAATATAGCACTCTTGCATGCAAAAGGATTCGAGAAATGGTTAAATCATAGCCAGCATGCTCAAAGCCATCTCAGCATGAACATGCTCCTTTGCTTGTTGTCCACCTAGCATGCATTACTCCTCTCAGTCCTCATTAATTAGTATGAATGACACCCTGTGAATCTGTGACAAATACAAGGATGCAGGGACATTCCAGGGTAATGTAGTAATATAGTCTCATATTGCCCCATATGGTCCGTAGGAGAAAGACAACATTTGGCACAACTAATATTGGGTTGTTTAAAATTGTGTGTGTGTGTGGGTGGGGGTGGGGGTGGGTATTAACATTGTGTTCTTCTTCTTGGTGTATTCTTACTACTGAAACTACTGCTTACTACCTATTGAAAGCACTTGGGCACAATAATCTGTGATCTAGGTCAATCGGGGTTAAGGGTTGCCTTGAACTGGAATATCCCTTTAACTTTTCTCTATGCATCTACTTTGGTCACGGTGGTCCCCCTCCAACACCACTCTGCCTCCTTGTTGTCTGCCTGGAACTTCCCATACAATTCAAACCCTTTCAACTGAAGGCTGTTCAAACAGCCCTCAGACAGCTAGCAGGTGTAGGTTTTTGAGGTGCTAGCATGCAGTGCTTTTGAATGAGCTAACTAACACCTGTGTCCTCTTGGCTCTTCAACAGCATATTGAAAAAAGGAGGGAGACGGCAGGATGTGGAGAAGGGCTCCGACGACAGGGAGACAAGTCTCTGACATTTCCCTCCTTCACTGTGTGTCTCTCTCTCTCTCTCTCTCTCTCTCTCTCTCTCTCTCTCTCTCTCTCTCTCTCTCTCTCTCTCTCTCACACACACACACACACACACACACACACACACACACACACACACACACACACACACACACACTATCTGGTGCCACACTCTAACAGCTAGTTATCGTGTTCCATCCTGTAGATCCAGTTCCTGTACAGTGCGGAGAAATTCACACAGATTTTAACTGTTGCGTCTGAAAATAATCTGAAAATAGTCTGGCTTTCAGCGACAAGAGAGACACTGTCATTAATGATCTATTTACTATCTGTTTATACATAATATGTAACTGAGTACCAGCAGCGCAGGGGGTGGATTGTTGGTTATTGCTTTGACCGTGAGCCTGAAATTGAATGGGGAAAAATCTGAATCACAAGAAAAGACTATTTTAAAAAGCAAAACCCTTGTTTTCATTGACAACCTGATGTATTTTGTATGTTTTGTATTTTTTTGGAAATCATATAAATCTCTGAGTATTCTTCAAAATGATACCTAGACCATGGAATCAGTGTTGAACAATAGATCCTGTAGTTTTAAGCAAGAAAAAAAAATGTAATCTGTGGTCAAATTGCATCATTTACACAACTACTGCCAAAACCAAGGCCATATGCATGCATGGGGCTATTTACACTGTCAAACATATCTGCTGTCAATAGAGAAAAGAGATATCAATATATATTTTATGAGGTAATAATTATAATATTTTCTCTGGACTTGGAGAGAAGATAAACTCTTGTTTCTTTGTAATGAGATAAAATATTTTACCAAAAAAAAAAAAAAAAAAACTTGGATAGTATCCTCTGCACTACATGACAATTCAATTCATGCACATTGAAGCGGCTGCGTAGTCCTTTCCTGATTGTATACAGTATATGTATAGCTTATGTATCTATTACTGAAGGACTATCAAAGAGATTCATCATCACAGCACAGAGCACCCATCTGTTGACCTTCATGCCAAAGTGTAGTCTGCTTTCACAGTGAAAACAATCTCATCTCTGCATAAGTCTCTATCTGCACATCACTGTCATTAATGCACAGAACATGCTTGCACACTGTGTAAAGGTTTGCAAAAGTTAGGTGTAAAGCTTTCCTCAGAGATGATTGTACTCTGTCCATTGTCAAGGTTGTATTGCAGAAAGTTGCATCTAATGAATGAATGAATGATAAATAAATGAAAGTCCAAGGCTGTACTTGAAATGTCAAAGTGAAGGACAAATTAAAGTATATCCAATTTAGAAGCAAAAGCAATAGTAGCCTACTACAGAGGGGCAGATCAAATTATTTCTAAAGTGAAACGTTTTTTGTTTTTTTTGACAACACAGATTTCTTTGCACAATGAATATAGACCTCTAACATATTTTGCTCATGTCTGAATAGGACCACATATTATAAACATGATATTGAGTTATATGTGGTTTATTTCAGCAAGCAACAAGTATATGTTTTACATAATTAATTTTTCATATTCATGTTGTCCATGCACTTAGTTGGGCATGGTAATCCATAAGGTACAAGAGGTACAAGAAGGTATTCCATGACAACTTACTGATTATGCTGATGGGAATTTTCTCCTTCAGTTACACTTATGTAATTGTTTTGATTTGTGTACGCCAATATCTGCGTTTGTAATTAATTTGTTCCTTTTTTGAGATTTAAATAACTAGAATCCGTTAAATAAAATGTAAAGTTATTCATTTAGTATAAATGTTGCTGTATTTATTAAATGTGTAAAATGTGGTATGAAATAAATTGACGTGACTTATTTTCTTTGTAAGTGTCCTCACTTTAATAGTGTGTGTGTGTGTGTGTGTGTGTACGTGTACAGTGAGTGTGTCTGAGTGTGTGTGTGTGTGTTGGTGTGTTTGTGCACACAGTGATCCCTCGCCCATAATGCTGACCTAAAAAAGGACAAATAGGTCTACATTATCCCTCTGATTTAATACAAACCCTTTTTTTCTGGAGAAAGAGTTTGCACAGATGTCACCCAGTCATTTATTTCATAAGGCTCGTTGGACTAGAGCCAGTGATGAGTCATCCTCAGGCCTTTTGGTCATGGACGACTTTCCAGCTGGTATTGGCTGTAAACTAGCGCAGGGATTTGCTGTCAGTTAAGACAACGTAAAGTGAAACTGCTTGTATTACCTCCAACTGAATGTCAACTCTTTCCTGGAATGACAGGCTAACACAGAGGAAACTGTATGCTTGGAAATATCCAACCCTATACTGTACGTGTTGGCTAGAACAAAAACAACAATAATATAAACACAGACTGCTATGAATGTCTGTTATTTATGAATAGGAGGGGTTTGGATCACCAGATGGTTAAACACATCAAGTGACAGCTCAGAGAATCCTTACTCCCAAAGCATGCTGGGACACTGGCTGGTATCCACTGTTTGTGTGTTTTTGTGTGTGTGTGTGTGTGTGTGTGTGTGTGTGTGTGTGTGTGTGTGTGTGTGAGAGAGAGAGAGAGAGAGAGAGAGAGAGAGAGAGAGAGAGAGAGAGAGAGAGCACTCACATCCATGTTTTTTGTGTTTGCAGTTACCACTTCACATCACCTAATCATTCATCCATTCATCCATGTCTCCCAGGTTGAGTGACAGGTTTTCTCAAGTAATGTTTTTCAGCCTCATTTTGTTCCGCACAGCACCAAAGCAGTCAGTGAGAGTGAAACTGAACTGACATTGCAGGCTGATTTTGATTGAAGAGGCCTTAAATGTTGTTCGCTAGCTAGCTTTCAATGGGGTGGTACTGGTCGGACTCAGTGGCTTGTGGATGCAACTATTTTGAACAGTGTCATCTACAGGTTTTACATTTAAGAGTGACGTGTGCAAAACTCAAAATGCATTGCTTGCTTGTTTTAGTGTGAGTATTGTATAGTAAACTTCACTTCCACATTGTTAACATAGTTTGCCTCTCTCTAATGCCATTGATAAAAATGTACTATTTTTGGGCTACTATTTTAGTGTTGCACTAAAAAGGGAACCTCAGTTGAGATTTCCAATGAATATGAAATCTTTAATTTTGGACTAGGTACTCATATTAATCCAAACACCAGACACAGGCCCGTAGAAAAGAAATGGCACATCAGAAGGTAACACACCCCATAATATGTGGAGCACTCCGCTGTTGGTACAATGTTAGCAGTTAAAGGAAAATGAAAATCAGTTGCATAGTGCAATGTAATGATTGCCACAATTCACACAAAGTCATGGGATGGTCAGAGCTTTGATTCAGCAAATTTATTGGAGTGATCAGTGACAATCCTGGTCTTATAAACTGTTTCCGGATGATCATGTGCCGTATGCAGGGGGTCTGTGCTCTCTGCTGGGGCTTCTGTCGATTGGAGCTGGTGCCTCTCGGGGTTGGGCGGAGTGGAGTGGAGTGGATTGAGGAGTGCGGCTGCGGCTACTCTCTCCTGCCTCGCCCCGTCTTGAGCCAGGACACAAACTCCTTCGCTGCCTGGTCTTGGAGGTAGGAGCTGACGTCGCTGGTGTAGGTGCCTTCAGCGTGGCGTCTTGCTGGGCCGCTGCGACAGAGTGAAAAGAAATGAAAGTGACAGGCGACAGGTTACACATAAGATACAACAGATACAACAGATAAGATTGAAATGTTTGAAATGACTTAAAGTTGTTGCTATATACTGTATGTACTAAGACAGAAATATGGCAAAAATAAATAAAGATTATATGTTATTTTTTCAACCTTTCAAGTCTTTGGGGTATTAATAAATTAATCATTTTCACCATGAATCAAACTTTTTTGATGCATGAATTTTCTTTCACAGATTTTCTTTTCTTCTTTTAATATATTATAGAGAAGCCTTTGTTCATATGAAAGTAACAGAGTTTTACATAAACATACCCACTCCTCTTAGAGTTCATTAGCCATTGGACAAAGTCCTGTGCTCGCCGTGACTCCAAATATTTACTGTAGTCGTTGGAGAAGGTGCCTTCTGAATGTCTCTTCATTGGTTCATTGTAGAGTGTGTCTTCTGTCAAGAGGCTGAAATAAATTGTAATCCAATTTACCATCATTCAGTCTTATTGTACACATTATATGCATTTCTATAAGATCAAGTTGTGGTGAATATATTAAAAAAACAAAACAAACAAACAAACAAAAACTTTACTTTTTGGACAGTAACGATAATGAACAAGGGCGTGCAACAAAGTAAAATAGATCAAGAGAGAGAGTAGAGCCAGTACCTGGAGTTGTCCTCTGTTTCTTGCTCAGGGATTTGCCAGCTGCTCTGCACAAGGATGAGGAGCAGAAGTCCAACCAAAGAGTGGATGCCGGGCATGGTGCGTCTGTCAGCACGGAGATGCAATGCAAAGTCAGTATACAGATAAAGCCAGCGTACAGTAAGGATGCAACACTTTATTTTAAAAATAAGATAAGTGAAAAAATAAAAAGAAGAAGAAGAAGAAAGGGAAAATATATTTTAAAAAATTACAGTTACAACAACAACAAAAAAATGTCAATATATGTTGTCCTGCACCCGGCATTTACAAAATGACCACCTTTAACAGGATGCAACACTATTAGCCTGGAGAGCGATACAAGTGTATAGAGGTGGCTCACCTGGATTGTCAGCTGCTGGTTATAAAATGCTTCTGGGCAGGTGGAGAGAGTCCTGTGTCTGTGCAGTTTCTTCTTTTCTTTTCTCCTTTTTTCTCTCTCTCTCTTTCTCTTTCTCTCTCTCACTCTGCACTCTTCTCTCTTGGCTGTGTCCTCCTCTGCAAGGGCTCCCAGGAGCTGTTTCATGGTCCCTCCTTGCTCTGTGCTGTCTTATATAGAGACACCCAAAGAGCGCCTGCTCAGGTGGCACGTAAAACACACTCAACTGCATTACTCTCAACCCATTAGTCAGTCGCCCATGTCATCACCAGCATCACACTGGACGTGTTTTTGCCACTGCTTTTCTGTTTTAAGTAACGGACACGAGACTTGCCTGGTGACATAACAGCTGCCGCTTAAGATGCTCAGGATGAGCATGAAGCCCCTCTGCTGTATTAATCAATTTTTTTTTGGTGGAAAGACTGACCAGAGGAACAAGGCTATCGCCTACAGTCTGGCACTAAATATCAAAGGGGCATCGCAATACATTTTCCTTAAGTTTTTTTCTTCAGTTCACTTGTATTTCTCAAAAGAGGGGCAAAACTCAAATCTGGCCTTGGGCAGCGAAAAGATCGAATCAGCCCTGGTACTCAATCACCTTTATTCAAGACACAGGAAGGTCAATATACAGTAGATAACACAGTACATTAAATAAATATAAAAAACAACACAAAACACTGACCTTATTGTCTGAATAACTTCATGAGTAGAGTGCATGAAACTGACTCCGTTTTGTTCATGTTGATTTTTATTCTAAAAATACTAATTTTGACTGGCTATCGATGTGTGTCATGCTTGAATTACAATGTGATACTTTTTCATTACCTGCACTGAATGTGCTTGTGGTACAGTAGGTATCTGAATGGGGTGGGGCCAAACTTTGAATACAGTAATTATGTCTTTTACGTCTTAATTTTGTGGGTTCTAACTATGAATTTCTTTGAAAAGTTTAATGCTGACCTTTCACTGAAAAAAAAAAATAATAGTTCATCTTGTAGCACAATATCACCACAGCCTTAAAACCACAACAGCCTTAAAACCACAATACCGGTAAATTAATAGTTTTTTGAGCCCTATGGCCAGTATTCATTCAGGTACTTAAAGAATAAGTTGCAGGTTAAATGTTTTTTGTTTTTTTTGTAACTGAATTTATGAACATTATAAACACAGTGATGATGTCACAACAGGAAGTCCAGCGAAGCTGAGCATACAGGAGCATAGGTTTAACCAGTTTTAACTGCATTTTCTTTTACACTGATAAGGTCAATAAATAATTGACATAACAGTGGTTCTTATAAGCTTGAGCATGACTTGCTTGGACAAAATTAAGCCAGTCATGTATGTGATGGTAAGAATTTGATCGAAGTAGCGTCTACTTGCTCAGCGAAGCTCTGCGTGATAAAGTGACTCATACAGTATTTTACACGTGATGAGGCCACCAAAACCATGGTACTTCATTCATGTGTATCACTGAACAGGATCAAAATGAAACATTTTTTTTCTGTACTGCCAACCATTTCTGATCTGTGATGAATGAATGAAGAGGATATACAGTAGCTAAAAATAATATGCAATTTCAATTTAACCTAAGATTTAGCCTAAATATTGTGATCATGTTTGCTGTATGGCAAGTTATCTAGGTCAAATATCCTGTAATGACAATATTTATAACTATGTTGACAGACATTTTAAAGTCATCCACTTACATTAGTAGGATTAGCTGTTTTAGTAAACATGTATGGTCAGTTGACAGCTAGCTGTTGCATCACATATTTAAATTACTCCTCAACAGTAATAATCTGTCACACATTACTTGATAAGCAGATGGATCAAGCTAAGCAAACATAGCGTGTTTACACTGATCTAAACTGAACAATTCAAGTGTGCAAAGCTAGGCAATGTCACATAGTGTCACAACATTAACTCTCTGGTAGATATGGTATCTGGCAATCTAAACTGCAGCTTATAGATGCTCAATGAACACTCTAGAATAAGCAGTATATGGGTGTAGAGTGTTGGGGGGGTCAGCAAACTTTTTGGCATGTAGGGCAAGTATGAAATGGTCTTGACCACTGGCCAATCAACAGGCCATTTGTTTACACATAGACCTAATTGTAGCACCACATTTCTAACATGAACATGACTTGAAATATGTTGTGGCATCCTCACATTTGTTAGACAGTAAAAGTAAAGTTTCATATTAAGTTTTATATTAATTCTGGCAAAGCAGACATTTTACCATAGCTGATCTCTCAGTGATTTTTGGCGAATTTGTCTGAAGGAAAAAAACACCACTTCATTCCAAGTTAAAAATGTATTGTAACTTGCGTTACTGATAATTGTACAGAGTAAAATGTTGCCAATTTTTTTTCTGTGTAGCCTTAAATTACCAAGTTACCACGAAAAGCAATGCATTACAGTAATTAGTTACTTACTGTATGTAACTCATTACTCCCAACCCTGATCTTGATGCCTATTTCTTCTAATTCTGTTCCAGTCAGTCATGCTCACGTGCTTATGGACCACTGTTATGTCAAACAGGACATTTATTGACCTTACCAGTATAAAAGAAAATGCAGTTAAAACAGGTTAAACCCATAGTATGTACAGTATGCTTCGCTTTGCTAGAGTCCCTGTTGTGGCATCATCACTGTGTTTAGTGTTCATAAATTCAGCTGTAAATATTGTTAATTGTATGAAAAGTTGATTTTACAAGACATCACTAGTCACCATTATTTTGCTTCATGTCCCTTAATCTGTCAAAAAATTCAGTAACCTGCAACTTATACTTTAAGGTACAAACTAATCTTTAATTGTATATTATACTTGCTCAGAATTCTGAATCATTGTATTTACAAACTGACAATAAGGCTGACAACTTTAACTTAAATGAATAACTGATCAGATGAAAACTCAGACTACTTCTACAGTACTTTATATCAGAATACATTGATTTTTTCAAATAAAGAAATAATACTTGTTATACACAGGGAAATTTGTTTTTATAAATGTTTATTTTCTGGTTACAAAGAAACAGTCACATGTACATGAGGTCTCAGTTAATGCATTTAGTTTTTCCTTGCAAAATGATGCACAATGTCCAGCTTTTAACACAATTTTAGCTTTTAACAACACACATTAGATTCAGTGCAAGTCCATCAAGAGCATGTTAAAACGGCTTACTGCGATCATGCATTAGTCTGAGCACAATTTGAGATCATCAAATTTGTTCACATTATAACACTGAAAACTACCACATTTCATACAAAATTCCAAAGGCCAAAATATTCCACAAATTGCACAGTGAATACTTCATACATGTAAAAAAAAAACATAGACTTCAACCAAACTGGAATCCTAAGTCCAGAGTAATATGACTGTGACTGCATTCAAACATTCAAGTACATTGACAAGGAATCATACTGCACAAAGATATAAAGGATTTGATTTTGATCTGAAATGGCATCTATTTGGTCTCAGCGAAGCACTTCCTGAGAAAGTGACTCATATGATTGTAGACGTGGTAAGTGGCCGAGCCCCCCAAACCATGGTCCTTATCCGTGTACCACTAGAACAAGACAAAAATGAAAATGGGGTTAGTTAACTGATCAGAGTACAGAATCTGAATACAGAATAATGACTTTTATGTAAAATAGTGGTTCACTGCAGACATTTCAATTTCAAATATCAGTTTGTATAGGCTACTGTCCTACTATTTTTACTGTATGGAAACTCATAACCTTGTACTGTAACTAAACCATGTTTAACAGCACTTTATTTGTAAAAAAAAAAAAAAAATTATTTGGTCCCAAAAAGTTAAGAATAAGAATTTACCATTGCTTCAAAGTCAACCTTTTGATCCACTAGGGCCTTTGATATCTGTGCTGCTTGCTGAAAATGAACATTATCTGAAACAAAACAGACAGACAGAGAAATATTTTATAGAGGGGTGATATACAGTAGGAATGGTTTATCAGAGTAATTACAGAACCGTACCATCTGCAGTTCCATGAATCAGCAGGTAGTCCACAGACTGGAAGTTCTTTGCTCTTGCAGTGACTGTTGAATTCTGTAATGAAAAGGAAGTGCCTATTAATATCTCAAGACCACGTATCACTTAATGGTTGTGTAGCATTATAGTGTGTAACCATGGCATGTTTCTAAAGATTTTATTTGACATCCAATTGTATAGTTACACACACACACACACACACACACACACACACACACATATAAATATCAGATGTATTGACTAGTTTTCAAATGTTTAGTCTGCTCTCACCTTGTATCCATCCACATTTTCCTCAGGCCGACTCATATAGCGTTCAGTGTACACAGCATCTGTGTCCGAAATCATTGCAACAAAGTTTAATATCAGTGGTTTATCTCTGATGAATATGTGTAAGAATATTGCAATTTAAATATTACACATTACGCAGTTGGGTGTACAGCCCATGTTAATGTTTAGTGACATACAATATAACATGAAGCATTATATTACCATAGTATTCCCACTTGGCCACTGGTGCTACTGCCATGCCACACTTAAACAGGCCACTTCCGGAGCCCAGGGCCATCGATGTGACGTAGCCACCGTATGACTGCAAAAAGACATTAATCTCATTCATTTAGTTGTGCAAATTTAGACTTTTTTTTGCGCTAAAATCATTTACAAAGTTCAGTCGCACTTACCCAACCCCATATGGCAATCCTCTTTTTGTCAATGAAGCCCATATCAATGAATTGTCTATCAGAAAACAGAATGAAACATTTAATGAAACAAGTAAACATTTTTTTCTCTCTCTCTCTCTCTCCCTCTCTATCTGTGTATATGTAAGTGTGTGTGTGTGTGTGTGTGTGTGTGTGTGTGTGTGTGTGTGTGTTTGTGTGTCTCAGCTTGTTTGTGTACACATTTGTAACATATCACAGGATGTAATGTGTAATCCATTGCTAGTTTTTCCTCTGCTGTTGACTGAGTGCTATTCCAGGCGTAATGAAGAGCATACCTGCACATTCTCTCTGGCCCTACTTCAACCCACAGCCTCCCTGACGCAAAACCTGTCCACCTCTTTATCACTTCCTGACCGTGCTCAGATGGACCAGTGCAAACAGATTTCACGCTAGACTGGACCCAACGCCGAATCGACTGTTTTCTTCACGGCTAAGCAGTTTACCTCACAGCCCAGATCTGATCTTCCACCTCATACGTTCCCAAGCGCTGGTAGATGGAGTGCATTATTTCGTCTCCCTGGTAACCACTCCCCCTCCCATCAAAGCTGGCCACGATGATCCCCTCTGTGCTCGCCAGGTACGAGGACCAGCCCAACCTAAAGGAAAAGTCTGCAGTCTGGCTACAGGGGCCTCCATACCTGTAAGACCCGTTAAATTATCAGCTTGAAAAAAGCAGCGATGGATGCCATTCAACACAAATTTGTTGGAAGATGAAAAGATGAAGGAAGGATGCTGAGGAAAAAGAGGCATCATGAAACTCACACATAAATCAACAGGGGATATTTCTTGGACGCATCAAAATTTGGCGGCAGCATCATCTGATACCAGAGGTCTGTGTAAAGTATAAATTAGAGTATAATGCATAGTGCAAAAAAAGTATTTAGCGTTCTTTTTTTTCTATATCCAAGGAACTAAATGAGATATTAGAGCTTTTAGTGGTCTTACCAAATCCTGCCAGTTTTAGTGTACCACGTTTCATAGTAGGCATGAGGAATTCTTCCAGGATATTTTGTAGTTTACTGTTATCCTCCAGCACCTCAATTTCTGCCAAATTAATAGTCTCACATAGTTAAAAAAAACACCTGATTCAGCAATTGAATGAATTGGGGTTTGCTGAAAATATTCTCTAAATGTTGAACTTTAGCAATACAATACATACCAGTGCCACTGTTATCAAGGAGAACAAACATAGGCACGCCAGGCCCTATGAAATAGGAATAGAAAAGAAACCAACTTACACTGTAGCAAGATTTCCTGTCCGAGTTTTAACCTGAGGTTAAGGTTATAGCACTGCAACATGCTCTCATTTCCTTTGACATATGTGAGCTATTTTTTGCTCTTGCCCTTACGCATGAATTGACACAAGGCTACTCACCATAGCAGTCCATGCGGACATAGGAGCTGTTTAAGCTGAATATGTGCCCTAAGTTGTACTGACACCTGTCTGGGCGAAGCGAACAGGTCAAACACGATGGAGCTGAGTGCACAACTCCAGTCGTGCCAATAATGTTGATCCTAGAGACAACACAAGGTGTGAAAGCAGGATGGTTACTGTGGTCTGTGGATAATAATACAATACTGTATTTGTACTGTATATGTATCTATAATTATATTTGTCCACATATAGGGGCACACATAATATGTTTTCTTCTATTTATCTGTCTAGAGAGAGAGAGGCAGAGAGAGAGAGAGAGAGAGAGAGAGAGAGAGAGAGAGAGAGAGAGAGAGAGAGTAGATATGTGTATGCATATGTGCACCCTCTGTGAGGGTCTATCATTGAGGTCAAAGATTAAACAAATGCCTGAGTAATCAGCTTCTCATCACTTACTTATAAAGATTTCTCTGGCCTGGCCTTCCCATGTGTTCATTGCTTATGTAGTATCTGCCGAAGAAGAGGAAATTAGTTATTTATTTAGCAATCTTTAGGAAAAAAAACTTTTTTCCTAAAGATTTCAAGATGTCAAATTTTTGTATGACTTCTGTTCCATTCTGACTTCCATGTTAAGTTCCCATGACTTCATGACTCACACAGCATCTTTGGTAAGTTTTGAGATGTATATGACTTCCCATTTCCCTGAAGTAATGGGTTTAGCTTCACCCTAAAAAAGGAGGACATCTGCATGAAAGCACAGCACTGAGTCAGTTGAGGTCTTGGGTACACATAGATCCATAGTGGGATAACTAACTTACATTTCTAACGTAGTGGATGTGTTTGTAGCCTTTTGAGTCACTCATGACTTTATAGAAACTTAGTTTGTCCTCGGCAAAAAATGCCGGGGAGGGGTTGAACTGAAAGATAAAGAAGAAACAACATTTCACCCATAATAAATTAATGAATAATGAACCAACTAAACAGTATATCATCTTTAAACCAAGACAAAAAAATACTTACCTGGCCTACCCAGCCAGTTTTACTCATTTGTTCAAATTTCTAAAAGACAAGTGCAGAGAAGAGAATAGTTCCAATAAGCAGTGGAAGGTTACATCATGATGTAGCACTTTCAAGGTTGTGAGGTGTCTGGTCTTGGCAAAGGCCTCTCAAGGACACATCAGCGCCCCAGAGGAATGTTAGCTAATGAGACGTACCGTGCTTTCAACCCAGTTAGTTCCGTCAAAGTCGTATATCTGTAAGAGGACGTGGTTCTGCTTGCGCTTGAGCCACTGAACAGCTACGCGTTCATCTGTCACCCATGTGACTGAGCTCAGGTAGTGATCGCTGCATCAGAGACACCACACACACACACACACACACACAGTCAAATCAAATACTGTATGTAAAATAGGATCTTATCATTTACACTTACTGTATTTATGATAGAAATATGACAAAAAGTACCTAGAACCAAATGCACTTGGCACAACAACTTGTGTACGCTTTGTAGGATTGGCTGTATCAATGACATATAGCTTCACCTTCGGGATAGTTGAGCCAGCCTACAAAGTACATAAAAAACAAATCAGTCATGTCTGACTGAAGAAATCTTATTTTTTAACATAAACTGCTGATACACAGCAGATGAATAATCTTTTTTTTTCTTTGACTGTGGGGGTAGTCAGTTCTGCAAACCTTTGGGTATGGCACTGCAAAGGTTTCTGGGTACTGTCCATTCCCAAACCATGAATAATCAATGGTGTGAACATTTGTGTCATTTAGTTCGAGGTAAGCAAGGAATTTGCCTGTTGTAGACCACCACATTGCCTCATTGGATGCAAAAACTTCCTCTGTAAAACACAAAGACACAGACCAACCATTCATTCATGGTATTATTCTTTTGCTTATCGTATTGCTGGGCACATTGTTATAAGTGTTGCATTTCTGACCTTCATAAACCCAGTCTGGAATGCCATTTAAGATCTGATTCTCCTCTCCATTGTTGGTCACTTGTATGGATGGAGCTTCGGCAGACTGCTTTAAATAAATATTATATCTCCATGTGTAGGCCTGTAGAGAAAACGTGTTGGTAAAATGAATAGTGTATTGTTATTTGTAGTGTCCAAGATGAAAAGAAGTGAAATGAAGATTCTCTCTCTCTCTCTCTCTCTCTCTCACACACACACACACACACACACACACACACACACACACACACACACACACACACACACACACACACACACACACACACACACTCACCAGCATGTTTCCTGATGGTGCAGTGCTTAGGAGTTGTACATTTTGGGGGATGTCAGATGTAATGAAACTCCTGTTGGAATCATTTTAACACCGTACATGATAAAAGTATCCACAACTGCACCAAACAAAGAATATTTAGGCAATGTAATAAACAGTGTGATTAAACATAGAAACTTACGAGTTTTCCAAATTAAATATCGAGAAAGAAGCTCTAAAGGAGTGTCTCCAGTGCTGGAATAAATCATAGTAAAATTAGTAGCCCAGTTATTGTATGTAACAATGTAAAATAAATAAAAATGATTTTGTGTACTACCTTTGAATAATTGCTCTCGAAGTAAACATATTTTCGATCTGCAGATACGATATAATCTGCGGAATCTACTTGACTCTGTAATAATTGCATATACATTGTAAACATTAACATCATAGGATCAATGCCATAGCAAACTAAAATAGACTTGTAGCAAAAGCGAAAAAAATACTTACAAATGTTGTGTTGGCCAAAAATTGAGAGACTTCTTTAGTTTCAACGTTATGAATGAGAATATGGCCTTCCTTGGATTTATGGAGGTATTCATTGTCTGAATGACAGTGCAACATACAGCAACAATGTGAACTCCTGGCTGAAGTTTGTACAAATTCAAATTGAAGTAGCCTAGGCAATGCAGTTAGTTTTCTTTTTACTCAAGCCCTATAGATGACATGAAATGAAAATAAAAACCTTACCTGACACCCAATAAACACCATATTTCTTGTACCTAATAGTGTCATTGAAGTAGTCAGCAAATGTGTATGGCCTCTTAGCTTTCCCTTGCCCTGAAACACATTAAGAAAATTGAAGGATCATTCTCTACTGTACATGGTCATTGTATAGTGTACTGTGCATGAGCACCTAAATCCACTTCAGAGTAGTATGGGATACCTGCCATGCATATCCACGCACAGTCTCAAGAGCCATCGCCTGATGGCGCCACATTGTTCAATTCAGAAAAAGCCGAATAGTCAAGAAATCTACCTTTACATTAACAGCAACCAGTAGAAACAAATGAATGCCAAATGCCATACAATTTCGGTTATGAACATTTTATCCAATTCTAATTTCAATTTTATAAAAGCATATTTTGAATAGGAGAATACTACTATTTTTGGAGTCCATCCCCTAAGAGATGCGTAAAATTAGCAAATATGATAATGAAGAAAGGGGGAAAAATGTCCACAGTAGAAAAATACCTATACTTACTGTTTAAATGTATTGCCGTTGGGATAGATATTAGCATGATGAGGACAACCACACCTACTAACACCATAAGTGTCTTACTACAGCCCTGTGGTAAGTGATAAAAATAGAATAAAGCAGAGGATACATTTCAACGAGTTTCCTTCAAGAAATTACGCACAACATGAATGGCCGCTACCAATTCAGTGCTTTAATAAACTTTTTTTGCCAACGACATATGGATAGGACATTATTTTAAGCAGAAACTCAAGAGGCAAAAGTTCGTTGAAGATCAGCTATGATAGCCTATTCACGTGTCTTAGAAATAATATTAGACTACTAACCATGATTGCTCCGGTAGGCTATCCAAGGGGACCGACCGGCTTACAAACCGGTTCTCAGTCAGAAGTATCCGCAGGTTCGCTGACGTGGAGTCAAAGTATTAGGCTACTTCTCCTTTCATACATTAATTACATGTCTTGAACAAAAGTTTCTCTATTATTAAAGAAGACCTTCGCTACTCCATATGGTCCAGTGCGGTTGGATTTAGCGCAGACGTATCCTCTTGATGCAAGTTTGAATTTCAGATTGCAAATGTTGCCCATAGAAGTTAGTAGTTCCTACTAGCCCAAGAGATGCTTCCTTAAACTCGGCAGTCCGCAGAACTTTCCCAACAAGGACGACGAATTCGTAAAGATTTAGGATGTGGCTTAGATGTTGACCACAAGTAGTTGCTCAGAGGCGACAGAACCGTGTCGCTTTAAAAAGATTTTTAGTATATTCAAGAATGTATGGGCGAAACACATTTCTGTAATTTTTTAAGGGATGTGTAGAGTACTTTCTCGACAGTGTCGATATTAGTTCTAGCCTACTTCCAGCTATCCATCCTCTTTGCTTTAAAGTAGTAGCCTAATTGTACAGTTAGGCCGTGGACTATATCTAATAAATTAATTTAAAAATTAAACTAAATATTAAGAAACTAGGCCATGTCTTCTGATTTAAACTGTTGATTCCTGCCCTCATTAATTTTAATGTTCTTCAGCACGCACGCGGTGATATGAGTTTCCCTGTTTATTAGTGAATTTATGGAAGCGTAATAGTATTCATATTGTGGTTATAGGACGGATACAATCATGGGAAAACGAGAGAGAGAGGGCCACTTGTCAGAATGTCAAAGCAAACCGCAGCATACGTTCTGACAGTTGTTCTCTTGTGAAAGCGGCATGGCACTTGTTCAGGGAATATGGGTAATCATCGGGGACCTCTCAAACAGGTGTTTTACGAACTCTAGGGAGCTTTGATTTTAATTTCTATCAGTAATGTAAACATGTCAGTAATAGAAAGAGAAAACGTTGGCACAGTGATTTCCCCCAGATAATTATACAATGCATTTCAGGTAGGCTATCATATTAGTCTTGCATGACTTGGTGGTGGTGCGTCTGATACAGCCTGGCATGAACTTAAAGGCCAGTGTTGAGCTGTCATCATGTCGCAGGGTACACAACTGACTGAAAACGGAAGAGCCCCCATGTCTTTATACATTTTATGAGCACATGCTATAAAAACAGAAACACATCACAAAAGGATGGTTCAGAATTTATTACATTGAAGTTGCTTGCCGCAGAAGACATAATGTGCCATGCTCAACATTGATTGAGGGATTTGTTTGAATGAAAGAATTAAGATTACAGTCAGTGATTCTAATCCAGTTGCAAATTAGCAATTTATATGTATGCTGCTCACACACACACACACACACACACACACACACACACAGACTTGCCTTGATATCATGAACCAATTGGCCAGTGAATACTTTGCTTTAGATAATGTGCACGTACAGAATGGCCAGACCAGAGAACTGACCTCAGTGAACTGACTACGAGACCTTTGTTTGCAAACTGATCTGCCAGAGGTCATACAACACTGGTAGAGTTGTGCATACTGATCAAATCTGGGCAGATTGGTCACTGAGGCTAGATGTTAGCCTGACATAGCCCGGCCATAATACGAATGTTCATCCTTAACCATGGTCTACTCTGGGGACGGTCTTCTTGGGCGGGTTTGCATCGGTAGAGAGACTACTGGCCAATAAGCGAAGCTGATTAGGCGAGCTGTCCAATCGTTTCAAACCAAAAGTGAATGCCCTCCCCTCCGCCCTATAATAGCGTCAGGTTAAAGAACCTCCAGACCATGAATACGGATGAACAGCAGTATTATGGTCGGGCTATGTCAGGCTAGCTAGATGTTCCAGTAAAATCCCTTTGCTAGAATCACAGACAGCATATCTGGGAAAGCGCTAAAATATAGTCACAGATCAAATCATCATCATCATCACTTGAATTACACTTGAATGGTTGTTGCCAGTGTTTTGTGACAGAGGGTGTCACACCCGTTCTCCTGGGATGTGCTGAGAGCCATTATAGGGAGGGTGTGTTCAGTCGCTAGATCAAAGTGCATTTGTTGTCTCTACTGTATGTGTATGGATTGAAAGTAAAACGAAAAGTGATATGGCTTTGTATGTGGCCAATGAAAGATGAGGATGAGGAATCTGATGTCACACACATTAATAAAGTGCATTTTAAATAATCTGGGCCATGAACGAAATAGGCTGAATCTCAATGTCCATTCTACGCCCTAAGCCCTGAACCCTCAAAGACTTAACTGCCATGAACTGGTCAATCACAAGGCAGGCAGACTCACTCTAGTTAAGTCTTTGAGGGGTCAGGGCTTGGGGATGGACATTGAGATTTAGCCCATGTCTCTCTGCTGCCTCGCTGTTACATTGTCTCCTCTTCCTCATCATAATCATCATCTGAATTCTCAGCCATGAGACTCGCATGCGCGGCATAGTCAAAGGCTGGAAACCGGATGGCCAGTTCACTCCACTTGCTGAAGACCTTATTTTTGCTGTTGTATGTCACTACAAAGTGCTTGATGTGAAGACAGGGACACTCAATCCCTTTGTACAACATCATGGAGCCCCATTTCTGTCAGAGGAAAAAAAGATGGAGAACACAGTTAGATGGAACATGAACCCACTATAAGAGGGAAGACATTATTCCTCCTCACAGTCAAGCCCACTACTCTATAAACAAATGTTACATACACTCCCACAGTCTTTGCATGCGATAACTCCATTGGCCTCATAGTCCAAAAGCCTCTCTTGAAGTGAAGCATTTTCTCGTACTGTGAACAGATCACTGTGAAAAAAAAAAACTGATTAAACATATCTGGATTACAAAACTTCAGAGAGATTAAAGTTAAACATGTCAAGGGCTGAGAACCTACACGGTGTAAGTGACATTTTGGTCAATATTGATTATTGAGTTCATCGTCAGAAAGCTCTTGATGAGCTCTTTCCACCGCAAAATTATATGAGTAAAATTATATGAGTAAACCATCAATGCATTTAGAGCTATTAAACAAAAAACAGACGTTTTTGTGAACAGGTGTTAGAGCCAGATGGCATAACTGCATATTGATTAAATAAATGTGCTTCAAATAAGTGAAGTCAGTACAGAAAGTAACAAAGTGCAGTCATATTTGATTTGGCTCTCCTGCAAAGTTGGTGAAATGTCACTAATGTACTTTTGGCTCTCATTCCTAGATATCATCTATAACTGCCACAATGATGTTCTGTTTCATCAAAGTAACTTCATACTGAAAACATGTGACTTCATAATAAAGCACTGAACACAAGAGTGACAGTGAACTACAACCTTGGCTTGTGAAATTAAACAACATTTGATTTCCAAACAATCAAATTCCATTTATCTCAAATCCTAAATTTGGCTTACATTCAAATACAAGTTCAAATGCCAAAAAGCCCCTTAGTGTGAAATGTCTCATTACTTTCCATGAAATCTAAGCGGAAATTCGTAGGACATTCTAATGAAAGTAAAAACATGGATCAGATTTTATAGCACAATGTTGCCAAATACTAGTACATTACAAATATGCTTCCTTTTATCTGTTTCTGAGAAAGTGAGCAAGTCTTTTGCCTGTTACAGGTGTAACCCTCTAACTTTAGACAATATCTCTGCCATTGTTTTTTTTTTAAGTTTTTACAGCAAGACCTCACAATTTCCCCTAAGAATGTAGTGAAACAGGATAGGACCTCAAAGAAACATGCATATTCCTGAGGGCTGCGGCCACAATTGGTTATATTTAGTTAGTGAATGAGAGTATGATAAACATCCTGTACATATGTGAAAGGTTTGCAAAATATGATGCTCTCGCACCGGAATCGAGGGGTGACGTTGACATGGTGCATTTTTTCAATAACTTTGATGGTCTCTCCAGAGCAGACAGCCTTGTTGCAATGCCTGCAACTGAAGCTGACTTTGGAAGGGTCCTCCTGCTGCATGCCCTTCTGTTTCTTCTTCTTGGCTTGCACCCTCTTCTCCATGATGGCCTGGATCTGGAAGTCTTTTATCTGATCAAAAACAACCACAAACCACATTTCACATTGCGGTACCCATTATAGCTGACATGAAGCCCACCAGACAGGCTGATTTCTTTAAAGGCTGAAGGTTTCTTTCTTAGAGGGTATGACTTAAAGAGGCTTAATACCAGGCTCAAGTGTTTGTTTAAAGGCATACCAATCAACGGTTTTAGGTTAGGTTAGGTTTAGGCAGAAAAGTGAAACTGATTGTAACGGAATTCACATTAACTGCTGTCTAGTTAGTAAACATAATGATCAACGCTGCTTTCTATTCTTTGGTTTGCAAGTAAATTCCCATGGATTGATTGATGAGAATGTATGATGTTGCTATGTTTTAAAAACATCAGCGACTGTAGGTTCAACTCTGTTAACCAGAGTTGCTCTATCCCTCACCCCCAGACTAAAACCCTGTCCAAAGGCATACACTCACCTTCTTGTCGTAATCTTCCCTGGACATCTTCCCCACTCTCTCAATGGCTCGGCTCATCATTTTCTCCCGGTATTCGTTGACACTCTCACGCTCAGCCACTCCCGACCCCTCCATCTCCACCAGAGTGTAGCTGCTGTCCTCAGCTCTGCCTCGGCCTCGTGCCTGTGAACACACACATGGGGTCATTATACCACTCTACTCTAGTCTGTATACCTTCCATCACCATTATTATGGTGTATATCTGATACATCAACGTGCCAGCAGACATGAATGAGAAACCAGATGATGAGTATATGAGGCTATGTCAAGATCTTGGATCTCTAATATGGATAGAGGAGAGAATGGTGGAGAGAATGGTGGAGAGAGGAGCAGACACATACATAATTATTTATGCTACCATAGGTATCGTCACAGACAGATATTATTCCATATAGTTTACTTTGCAATACAAATAGAGACTTTTGTTAAAGAAATGCAATAAAATGTTGGCTACAAACAGTAACTGCAACAGAATGCAACAGAATGCGACACGCAGTGCACTTGGAACACTTGGAAAACACTATACTTGAGGTTTCAACATAAGAGTGACATGAACCTGCCATAAAGATGACACATGTCGCTCTCACACTGTATGTTGAAGCCTCAAGTAAAGTGTAACCAGAAATGTAGATATTAGTCACACGGCTTACTTGAATCATGGCAATCTCATTGGTGACCAGGCAGTAGCGGATCACTATATTACACTCCTTGATGTCCAGTCCTTCCTCTGCAACCGTTGTTGCAATGAGTAGATTGATCTCCCCCTGGCGAAACCTTTTCAGTACGTCCCTTTGCTCGGCCTGTTCCGAGAACAACACCACACGTTACATCCAAAGGCCACTTGGACTAAACATGGAATTCCAACTTATCATTCACGTTCCCCTTGAGACGGCCATACTGGAAACAGATAGGTTGAGCAAACAGAGAGAGAAAGAGAGAAATACGAGACACAGAGAGAGAGAGAGAGAGAGAGAGAGAGAGAGAGAGAGCGAGCGAGAGAGAGCGAGCGAGAGAGAGAGTGAGAGAGAGAGAGAGAGAGAGAGAGAGAATCCATGAAAACTAATCTTGGGCCTCCCCCACTCACCGCAGTCATGGGCTTCACGAGGCTCTGGTCCCCCCCACCAATCAGATGACTGGCCCGCACGCCACATTCTTCGAACTTGGGGTTCTCCTGGATCCACTGGCTGAGGGCGATGGCGCTGAGGCGCGTCCTGGTGAAGATGATCCCGCGGGCCTCCTCCCGGCTGGTGAACTCCTTCAGGATGGCCTCGCGCAGCTTGCTCAGGCTGTCATTCTCGTACTTGGGCTGCTTGGCCAGCTCCCGCAATTTTTCCCTCTTGTCTTTGGGAAAAAAAGGAGACAGAAAAAAAAAAGTTTAACCCGGCAAGAAGGGAAGAGTTGCAAAAACATTCCAATGATCCCCCCAGGGCAATGAACGTGAGATCTTAACACGGGGCCTGATTTTTCTTAACGACAACGCACACTCAAACACAGGTCATGGCGTCTGTTATCCTATTTTGTCTTATGAGTTATATACCTTTGAATAACTTGAAGAGGAATCTTTCAGTCTCTGTGATGTTAATGACCTCGTCCTCATCAATTTTCTTCTTCTGCTCCTCGTCATAGTACTTGTTGAGGAAGCTGAAAGCGTCTGACATGCGAATGGTGTTGCTCTGATGCAGGGCCTCGTTGTACTGGCGGAGGTGTTCGGCGCATACTCTCACTTTCGTGTTTTCTTCTTTAGCGGCTGTGTGAGAAATCAGATAACTAAAAACTTCAGTGCATTACAAACATAGAGAGCAAGAGCTGAGGAAAAAAAATCCCTTCTATCAAACTCTGCAAACTGATCACTGCTGCAGGCGCTTAGTCTTCATACCACTCACATAAACTTCAGAAATAGGCAGCCTTTTGGAAATTATTAGAAATTCCTATCCTATACAGATTTTTTAGAGGGATAGGGATATCTTTTTCTTATGAGTGCTCAGAAAATGTGCTGCACAGCTACCCTGATTAAAAACCCAGAGCAGCGAAACACATGGATTAGTCATCAGATGGAGGGAGAGCTGATCGAGAAGCCCTTGGTTTCCAGCTGAACTGGCTCTCTGCCTGAAAGATGCCAGCAAGTCTCCAAAGCAACGTCTCTCAAGCAAGAACTGCAGCTACAGCATGGGTATTAAATACAGTATAAATCTATGAGCAGTATATAGTATATATACAGTATAGTGGATTGGATATTAAATACAGTATAAATCTATGAGCAGTATATGGTATATATACAGTATATAGTGGAATGGATATTAAATACAGTATAAATCTATGAGCAGTATATAGTATACAGTATATAGTGTATTGTTGCACTTTTGAACTAGAGCAAGGGTTACACTAGCTGTGTGTGTAACTGACGTCCTCTCATCACATTGTATAAAAACAGTCTGGGAAGAGTGCTCTGACTTTAAAACCTGAATGCGTGCACCACTGTCTGTGTTTGTTGAAGCAAGTTCCATTGATTATAGTGGAAGCTAATTGTTGCAGCATAGGCAGTGCCAAATGGAATGCTTCAGCAATGCAGCTAGTCTAGCCTCCCTGTAAAACATATGGAAAATGTTGCTGAGACTCACCATTCTGCTCTGTCAGGACCACCCACTGCTCATAGTTTTGGGTCCCGACCTCGCAAAGCGGACTGAGCCCAGCGTGAGCGTGGATCTGCCCCATGATATCCATGATAACGTCTCCAAAAGGATCCTTTTGGGAATTTTTGGGGAGAACAATGGGAGAGATTGCTTTCAAAGCCACATTTGAAGAAAAGAGATGACTTCTTCTGTGACTCATAAGACATTTATTAGTCTATCACATCATTCACTGTAATCTAATATCATCACATTTCAATCAATCTGAATACCAGTGGTTTCATAATTCAAGTGAACTTATGAACAATAATTTGATTTTGTAGTAAAACTACAGGTTATTAATATAAGCAGGGTGCCTGTAAAAGTCTTTGTTCACAGATTCTTTCAAAAGCACAGGCTTTGATGTTTAGAAAAGGTAACACTCTGGCAATAAATATTTACGACTCTTATGAAGTCTTAAAGTTTACAGGCATTTCTAACTGCCAGCTTGCTAAATTCTTGCGCATGCATGTCAGGAAACATGGAAAGAACCTTCATTTATGTGGAATGCAGTCAGCACCATGGACCTTTAACAGTACATCACTGCTGCCAAACTAAATCCTTTGGTGACCACTAGTATATGTGTGGGGGATATGTACGGAAAGTTGAGGTACCTCCTTTCTCTTATGAGCACTTGCAATCCTTTTGTAAGGATTTGTAGACTCTTCTGCAAGGTTCTTTGTCTTCATGGTAAAGGCATCCAGGTTAGCGCAGATCTGCATTTGAAAGGCCACACAGAGGAACGAAACAATAAGATCATCTCTTGATGACTTGTACATAATGGAATGACATAAGACTACCAGCCAGCATTTCTTGGGGTGTGGCGCTGTTCATTTCACAGCACCCCGTTATTGTTATTAACATTATCAACACAATTAGTTATATCAATATTAATACAATATTTTTGGGTTATTACTGTAAAAATGACCCTTAGTATTTATGGTCTCTATGAAACAATTAGAAACACCCTCGAGACGAGAGGCCTCCAGCAAGTGAGTAACAAACGAAATACTTTTCTTGCGTTTGCAAAACAATCTGTTTTCAATAGCAGAGCAAGAATAGTATGAGGTGCTTTACAGCTGCTGGGAGTCTGGGGCCACCAGGAACATTAGAAACAGCTTTGTGCCGTACCAGTGTGAGTGTGTGTGGGGAAGAAGTGAACAGGAGACAAACCAGGACTGAAGGAAGTGGGGCAATAAAGAGAGAGGGAGGGAGAGAGAGAGAGAGAGAGAGAGAGAGAGAGAGAGAGAGAGAGAGAGAGAGAGAGAGAGAGAGAGAGAGAGAAAAGTGGGGGGAGAGATATAGAGGTGGGAGAGGGAGAGAGGGATAGGGAGTGGTAGGAACAGAGAAAGAAAGAGAGAAAGAGGGAGGGGAGGCGATGAATGAATGTAGGGGGTCAAGATGACATGCAGCCGTGGGAGAAAAAGGGGAAGAGACGCAAGGTCAGGAAGAGTGAAAGAAAGAACGTGCACAGCGAGGACAGTCCAGTCCAGGGGGGTGGGCTACCTTAAGTATGTGCTCCTCAGCCTTCTGCTGGGTCTTAGCGCCCCCTACGCCAGGCGAGGCTGTGAGGCCCAGAACCTGAGGGATGGCCTTGGGTTCCTTCTGCTCCTTCAGCAGCAGGTGGTTCCGGTGCTTCTGCCTCAGGTAACGGGTCATGATGTGATTGTAGACCCCTCCTTTCTGTGTGTGATGGCACTCATCGATCACCAGAAGAGTGATGTCTATGAGGGTGAAAGAAAAAAAAATCACTTTGAATCAGTATCCAGTGTTAGATTTATTGGGTGTGGTATACAGAGAAACATGCGCTGCTAAACATCTGTTGGTAAAAACCCCATGAAAAGTTAGAGATGCATCTTGGAAACTTTCACTGTCATGAGGAATGTCTCCCACAGCAAAAAATAAAATTTAATTAAAGGGATTATACAATGTTTTGGTTCCAGCATTGTTACTAGTTGTGTATTCATGGTGACATTCCAGCTACATTCTTTTTTCATTTATTTAATTTTGTCTGGTGGTGATGACTTGCAACATGGTCACTCATGGCTCTTTAACAAACTTATGGGATATATTACATAAAACACTCTATATTTAGTCTAAAGATTGGAATCTCCACAGGATTGAGTTTTGAGTAGTACATTGGGACTTCTATAAGGAAATGTGGATTATAGTTCAGCCAACATATGTACTACTAAGGAGTGTCGGGGTGTAGTGTGGTGGCAGTTGATAGGGGTCAAAGAGGAGAAGGTCTTGGGGTCACGCTATAAACCTGACGCAGGAGGAGTGTAAATCCACCACCACAGCTGGCATGCGTTTTCACCATCACCACTGTGAACCAACACACACAGCGCTCCACTCCTCTCCTCTCAGCCGAGGGGGGGGTTCAGGACCTCTGTTGGCTGGGGAGGACATGAACTCAGCCAGAGGTCCCATATGACTCACTGGTCCTTCACTCTGCCCTCTTCCTCTCTTTCTTTTTTTTTCTTTCTCTCTCTCTCTCACTCACTCTGAAGCCCTGTTTCTTTTTCTCTCTCTCTCTTTCTCCTCCACAAACCTCAGTATCCTGAACGCCTCCCTGCAGCATCTATTTTATGCTGAGGACTACGGTTTACATGCTGATTATGTTGCTGGAAAGCCAACCTAACATCCCTAAACCATTGTTTTGCTTCCAGATTTTGCAGGTTTTCAAATACGAGTATAGCAGTTTTTTTTGTGTTGTTTTTTTTAATGTGACTGCAATTTTACACCGCAGACTTGGCGTTGAGTCCAGCTCAACACAACCAAGCTCTCATATCTCCTCTAAGAAAACCCTACAGTGCAACTTAAACCTCTACCTCTCCCTCGAAACCCCCGCCCGTGCCTCCAGAGCCGAGAGGAGAGAGAAGAGAAGAGAAGAGGAGAGGTCAGAATATGCATTTCACAACTATGATTAATGTCGAGTTTTATTTTACAAATCCAACATCTTCCATTTTTTTCTGAATGGAGTTACGTACGCTGCCCTCAAGGCCAAGAAAAACACGAAAGAAAACCCTGGTGTGGAACATTAAGCTTGACGCAATGACAGGAGCCCTCAGGCGAATTCGGTGAGAAGCCCCCCCTGATGGCATGAACAGACTTGGGGCCAGACACTTCAGCCCCTGTACTAAAAAAACAACCCTACACACACACACAAACAAACAAACAAACAAACAAACAGATAATGACTAAAAAAAATCACAAATAAATAAAAAAATAATCACATGAAACAGGCAGACGTGAAGAAAAACAGCATCTGTTACACTTGGGGAAATTCCACCTTGGGTTGGAGAGTGCCAGCCAGACATCCAGAGAAAAAGGGAACTGGCTGAAAATGACAGAAACCTGTCAGAGGAAAATTCCCTAAGGGTGGGGGGTGCGGGGTGGCAGGGGGGTGGGGGGGAATTGCACCCCCCCAGTTCAGTTCCTCGTCTCAATGCCCACACCCCACACCCCGGAAACATCAGGGACATTATTCATCTGAGAGCCGCTTAGACAGAGTCCAAAACTCTCTCCTCTCCTCCATAACATCTGTCAGCCACAGATCAATAACTCACGGGAGAGGAAGAAGAAACAAAAAAATCACCTAGTTAGCGGAGAGGAACAGTAGGGGAAGATTACTGGCTAGGGATGGAACGGGACGAGGACGAGGACCAGACCTGACAACGAGATCCCGTCCTCCTCTTCTCCTTTCTTCGCGTTGGCGATGGAGTTTTCCAGGATTTGTGCCGTGCAGATGATGATGTCATTCTTTCTGACGACCTCAGGGAAAGAGATTTTCAGCTGCGAGTCTCCGCTCGCTCGCTCCACTTTGTACTGGTGCCGCAGGAATTTGCCAAACTCTGTGGAGTAATGCTGCTCTACCAGAGGAACCTGCAGCAACACAAACAACAACAACATAACTTTATTTAAATTTAAATCAGACAACAGGTCACCTGATTTGATTACCCCGAGATCATGTGATGCAACATGTTTGAATAGTAAAAACACTGTGATATTTTTAAGTCCTGTGATGCCTGTTCCTTTCTCAGAAAAAAAAAAAAACGAAAAGCAAACACATGCTGTCTTTTTGCTGCAACTTAGACAAGTCAGCACTTCAAATTAAACAACTGCAGGATGTTGGGTTGTGTTGAATTTTTCCATTTTGATGAATCACTTCAGCACACCATGAGTCTGCTGTAAAAAGAATGCATTTCCTCTTTTTATGGCACAATTTGGAAAGAAAAGAAATGAACAAGGTCAACAAGAAAATAAATATTTGTGTCATATGTCAAAACCCGCACAGCAAGTGAGACTAACACAATAGCACAGACTGTATGCACATTAGGATGGACCAACAGTTGGAACATCTGATCTGCGTTACTGTAAGACACAGCAATGGCCCAAAATGGAGTGGCCAAGGCCTGCAGGGCAGAGAAGGAAAGGCTGCTGCTGCTGCTTGTGTGTTTGTATCTGTAAGTATCTGTATGTGTGAGTGTGTGTGAGTGTGTGTGTGTGTGTGTGTGTGTGTGTCTGTATGTATATGTGTATGGATGTGTGTGTGTCTATGTATCTGTTTATGTGTATACAGTATGTGTGCACCAGTGTGTGTATGTGTGACAGTGTTTGTGTGTCTGTATATATGTCTGTTTATGTGTGTGTGTGTGTGTGTGTGTGTGTGTGTGTGTGTGCGTGTTACCTTATTCACCAGCACCACAACCTTCCCTGGCAGGCCCCTCATCCTCCTGTCATCCAGATGTTCCTTTGTGATGTAGACGGCCACTCTGGTCTTCCCACTTCCTGTCGGCAGGCAGATGATGATGTTCTTGCCCTCCAGCGCCGGTTGGGCCACTTCCATCTGATAGTCCCGCAGAATGATGCCCCCCTCCTCCTTGCCTCCCGTTGCAGCCGTCGCGGCCCCCCCTTCGCCACCATCTGTGGACAGAAAGAGTGGCGGGTTCAGCTAGGGCAGACGGCGTCTGTATCAACACCCTGTAATTACAACCCCCTTCGTCACCGCTCCAGGCGCTCACTGTCCAGGCTGAAGCGACAGTGTGTTTATCGTTATGTAAACTTTTAAGGGGTGGTTGTGTAGGGGGGTTGAGAAAGACTGATGTTTCCCTGAGTTGAGAAGTGTGAGGGGGGGTTGGGTTGGGTTGGGGGTGGGGGTCATGGCTCCTTCTAGGGAACCAGAAGCTGTGTACCGAGCACAACAGTTTAAAACAACATCTCCTAAGGAGGGCGCAAGTCCCCCTAATCCTCGTCTATGGGGCTGTGCCGAACGGTCTCGGCTCTGTGTCTGAGTCTAAGTGCATCACCCAAATGGCACTTCCTGAGTTACCTCCACACGGGTGAGGAAATGATGCTAATTCTGCGCACCGAAGCAACTGGAGACACACCATGGCCTGAACGGCTTTCTAATATTTCACTTCTTCCAAGCCCAGCTTTATGAGAGAGGAGAGATTTTCCCTGCGGCCTGGCTTCAAAACTACACCACCAAAACAGACCTCTTTTGGGCTTGCTCTACTTTATGGAGCCTTTTTGGTTGTTACATAAAAATGGCATATATTTATAATAGATTTAAGAGAAAGCAACAGCGACTATGAAGTCCTGGTGTTGGCGTGTGGTGATCACGCTTGAGTGAAATTGCTGTGTTTACTTTTAGCAGTGGCTGCGTTTAGATGGCTTTAGTCAGCTTCTTTGCAAAAATTCAAAGCAGGACACTTTTTGAATTACAAAAGCAGAGTACAGAATATGCTATTGCAGATATGTGTGCTCTCATTCATAATTATATAGCATTAGAAACTCTTTATGGTTTGTAAACATGTTATTTTTTCTGTGTCTGTATATGTGTGTGAGAGAAACAGACTTCCAAAAAAAACATTCCTACTGCTGACTGCATGCTGACTGCATTCCGCAGGATCTCCACATCATTCTAATACAGATTAGACAATACTAATAGGATAGGTTTGGGGCGTCTACAATCTGACAAACCAAATAAAATTGCCTGGGAGTTTGCACAGGATGTAACCATCACCTTCTCTTAGCTCCACTGTCTGAACACATAAATGCCTTCAGTCTGAGGTCTCTGCTTGGTAGCCATGATGACAGGGACCCCATCTGGCAGTCTTATGTAAGCACAGAGTTTAAAACAACAACAAAAACCATCACCAATCACTCTCCAGACATTGGTAACACTGTCTTAACATCAACAACGTCAACAAATACGGTTCATTTGACAAACTTCTTCTCAAAAATTCTAAAAAAAGAGAATATTCTAAAAAATTACAGTAACTTGTTTCTATTACAACATGCATGAAACCTGCAAACATGGCAATGTTTTGTTTGATCATTCTGCCTCCACATCATGTTAGATATCATGCTAGAAATGTGCTCCTCATATCCTGATACAATATCATGCTTATACAACTGGACCACTTTTATACCTTGACAGAGTTGTGTTACATTTCCGTAGTGGCATATGGATCTCACTAACTAACTAACTAACTAGTGTTAAAATAAACAGCACATGTAGCAAAGCTGACTGTGCCTTATCCACTTTATTACGCTAATATCACATATTAACCGCCACACTTCAATCCAGCGGACTAAATTACACAAACCAAAGCGACAAATTTCCGACAAATTTCCCCCTGTCCCTATTCAGAGTCTCAACAGCATGTGTTAGCAATTGAGAGGCCTGGCTGCTCTCCACTCTTTCTGCATGGTTAGTCACTAGGACACATGGAACATATTCTTCAGGCCAATTAGGGCAAACCCATGGACTCTTTTTTTCCCATGTGACTCTAAGTCATTTCATTCCATTGCCACCACAAAGGCCTAGCCGTATACTAACAGCCTGTGACACCACCTTGCTAGCATAGCATTTTTTTAAGAGAAACAACTGATTTCAGTGGTGATTCTCCAGTGGTTTTTAACAGCTGTTGCTGAAGTTTCATAATGAATGATTCTGACTTTATGAATGTGTCTTACAATGCCACAATTGGGCAATTTACTATTAATTTTGTTCAAACTTGACTATCATTAACAACTGTACAGTATGGCTTACTCACAAAAATAGGCTGAATAGATAGACTGATTGACTGGAAAAACCTCTAAGAAACTTCTGATTTCTCTTAAAGAATGCAGCTAGCTAGGACGTCTGTTCTGCAGCCCCACCAGGGCCGGCTGGCTCAACAGACGATGCAGAAATATGATATTCGGCTGAACTGCTGCGTGTGAGAGTTTCTTGAGGGTGTTAACACCTTTTGCATACCTCCAGTTTCCCCAGACGACTCTTTGGGTTTAACGCATGATTGCTTCAAGATGCATGCAGACGCAGTCTGTCTATGTATCAGACTGACCAGAGCTAGCTTTGAAAAGGGACTTGAAAACATGGCTGCAACGTGTCGAGGAGCTATGATTCATGACTTCTCAATGCAC
This sequence comes from Sardinella longiceps, assembly GCA_027497455.2. NCBI lineage: Eukaryota > Metazoa > Chordata > Actinopteri > Clupeiformes > Clupeidae > Sardinella > Sardinella longiceps. The sequence continues at coordinate 35,627,852 of JAODXP020000016.1, forward strand.
AAGATGCAGATGGAAAGGGGGAAATCTGTGGTGAGGGCTGACATACTCTGTCAAAACAAGACCAGCTGCAGGCAGAAAAATATACAGCTGGACATTGCATAGAGCTGCATGATCTAGGAACCTCAAGCGGCCATGGAGAGTTGCTGTCAATAGACATTACTGACTATGTTTATTGCAAACAGACTATGTAACCTTATTCAATTTCCAATTCCTTGATATGGACAGTTTGCTAATTCATCTTTTGTAATGTTGTTTGTTTTGTATTGATGTCTGTGTAGTTTATCTTGTATTGATGATTGTTTTCTAAGACTAAGGCCCAGTCCCATTTCTCTTCCCTAACACTAGCACTTGTTTTCGAGTGCCCTCCAAGATGAGACACCCCTCGATTGTGTAGTGAGAAGTGCAGATCTTCCCCTACTAAATTGGACAGCACTTTGCGTAAAAACGTCTTCACCTGTTTTACGCGTCTATCATTAAGACTGAACGGATATAAGGCTCTGTAAACTGTTCAAAATCCGTCATCCTATAAATTACTATTGAGAAAATCACCCACATGAGAGGCTCTGGTAAATCTGGTGAAGGATTTGTGCACTTTGAAAAATATTGATCTTTTTAGTCATGTTTTTTATCACACCAATGCGGAATTCAACTGAATTTACATCAAACTAAGATATCCCGTCATTCAAAAAAAATATATACACACTTAATTACAATAGTGTAGCTAAATTTTTGAAGTTCTTATCCAGGGCTGAGAGAATGAGGACACAGCTTGTGCATTCGGACACAGATCGGGTACCAATACGCAATCTTTTTGTTTAGCTGATTGAGTTTGCAAAGAATCTTGGGTAATTTCAGTTCATCTTCACTTCGTTCGAAGTCTGCACCCGACCTCGATTTGAAGGGCTGAAAGCTCACTAACATGTGAACGCGCAAAACCGAGTGTTAGGGGTAAAATCGAGGGGAAGTGGTAGAAATGGGACAGGGCATAAGAGTTTCTAAATTCTCTTCGACATCTAGTTACTTTATTCTTAAGTCACTGCCAAGAGGAGCACAGTACCTGATGTGGAGCAATCCATGCTTTCATTGGCAAGACTGGTGTCATTTTGCTGAAAATCATCACTATAGAGGTCTACTGAAATAGAGTGAGATAGAGAGAGAGAGAGAGAGAGAGAGAGAGAGAGAGAGAGAGAGAGAGAGAGAGAGAGAGAGAGCATTTATGAAATATTGTGTTTTGAAAGTGATGCTCAGTAGATCTACCAAGAAACAGACAATATGACACTTCTTCACAATGATTTGCACATTTACACATATACCCCTCCCCCCAACACACACATGCACAAACACACACACACACACACACACACACACACACACACACACACACACACACAACCACACACACAATAAGACGAGTTTTACCATCTTACCTGAGTTGTTCAAAGTACTATTGAGAGACACACTTGAGAGTGAGCCTAAAATGTCATCACTGAGAGATCCTGGAAAGCTGGCAGGAGTCTCAACCTGTGTAACTGGAGCCAAAATCTTTTTCAGTTGTTTCTCGGAAAGTTCTGTTTCATCTTTAAGACAGCAAGGTGTGTCGTCTTCACCAGTCACAGAATCTAAAGAAACCGATACAGACATGAATGCCTGAACAGGGAGTGTCAATGTATTTAGTGTAAGTGCGTCCATAAAGTAAATATGACATAACAAGCTCAGCAAACAAATTACATTTGCTTTTCATCAGCTGCACTTACACCTCAAACAACGTATGTTTCTAAATCTTACCTTCCTCATCCACCAGATCTTCCCCATTGAGTTCTCTAACCAAATCTGAGTGTTCTGTCTTTCGCAAAACTTTGAGAAACGTGGAATACCATCCTGCTTCATTCCTTACTAGTCTTTTAATCAATAAACGAGCACCTCTCCTTGATCCATAGTTTTCCGTCTCTGCAAAAATCTAGAAAGACATGAGACACAGTGTGGTTTATGTTTCAGAAAATCCAGCCTGAAGACAATAACGAACTCTAAACACTTCTGAGATAGATATGCATCTACTGCCCTCTGCTGATTTTGTTCAAACTGCAAACCAGACAGACACAAGCCTCACTTCTCACACTAACTTCACCAGAGGTGCTTTGAGGCTTTTGACTAGAGTCTTGGGTTATGTTATAATAACTACAATACAGTACATAGGCAGTACAGACAATTCAAAGATCATTAGTTGTAATCAGTATTGCAGCCACTTGTGCTCACCTCATTGTTATTACAACTTTGATGTTGACCAGTGCATTTTCATCTAATATTGTGATAGACTTTCGTATCAAATTACCAGCTATATTTCCAATTTTAAACTTTTGGTTATAGGATATACACTTTACTTGAGAGTGACATAAGAGTGTCATACATTAATCATGAATACTGATGACACTTTTTTTCATGTTTCTGACTTTTTTTTTTTTTGGTAATGTAAAGTTGACACTATTTTATTTGGGATGCAGAAACTAAAAACAATTCGAAGTGCCATTACATGTTTATGATCAGTGCCATGCTATGTTTATAACAGGATCATGCCACTTTTTCCGTACATTACAGTCCTGCCTCTATTCAAAGTCAACACCCTCAAGTAGAGTGTTACCAAACTTTCATGTAAGCTAGGCCAACTAAATTTACATGTACAGTAGCCTACAAAACTAATGTAATTCTCTATGGGAAAATGTCTTTTGAACATAATTATGTTCCTATGCAGACTGCAAAGATGTTCACAAGTGATTTTTAGCAAGTCCAAGTCAAGTCTCGAGTCTCTGAGCTTGAGTCCGAGTCAAGTGTCAAGTCTTTGAGGAGCAGGGCCAAGTCCCCAGTCAAGTCTCAAGTCTGTTGTGTTACTTTCATGGAACATGTTGTTGATTGCTGTATGCCATCAGTCATCAGTCTAACATTGCACCACATACTCCATTAATTCAATAGCCTACTCCAGTGATCCTCAAATGGCAGCCCGTGGGCCAAATCAGGCCCGCAAGAACCAAAAGAGTGGCCCGCTACAGCATCTGAATCATAACGTGTAGTTTAGATTTAGAATAAACATGTGCCTATTGTATTTGCATCAATATTCCATTTATATGCCTGTGAGACAAATTCACTGCCAGTATTTGGGAAGCCCACTTTGTGCTGTTCAAACCAAGCCCCCTTTTCAACATATAATTAATTAGGTCTTTGCAGGGGAGGGAAAATAATTGGGGACCACTGGCCTACTCATTGTTATCAGTTATCACTGATTAGCACAGGTGTAGATTAAGTAACGTTAATATTTTGCTTTCTGTTGCTGCTTGCATGAGCACAGCTACATAGGGAAAGGAAGTGCATTACTTTTAACTTGTGTGAAATAATGTACTAAAATGGAATAAATGGGAAAAGTCCCACATCTCAAGTCACTGGGAATAAATCGATGTAGTGAGGGTGTTTAAGTTTGTGTAAGGGAACATGGAATCCATTTTATTGTGCCTACCTCACACTCAGGTCTGTATTAAACACGCAAAATGTTTTGAAAATGATGACCTGTATGTGTTAAGATAGGCCTACCCAGCATTATTATACACGTACATGTATGAGCAAAGCCATGGAGCCAGGGCTGTATAACCTTGTCTGCCTACAGAGTTTGCACTTACATTCTCACGATCCTCGTCTGTTAAAATATCCATTGTGTGACAGCTGATGCAAACATCTCTGGTCTTTAGTGTCTCCAGTTTAGGCTGAAGAAGTTGTATCATCCTGACGCAGTAGTCATTTTCGGCCTCCATCGAAGGAGTTGGGGCTTTGTTGTTGATATAATTTGCTGCATGTTTACAGCCAACTGTTTCAAGACCGTCTAATAGTTGCCTACACCAACCTTCTGTCCGTGGACCTTTTAAAATAGTATCTAAGAGTTCGTGCGCAGCTCGTATGTTTCCATCGTTCTTTAACTTGGCTCTAATGGATTCTTTGACATCCTCCTCAATAAAGTCCAAATGATCAAGAAGAGGTTCCACGAGAATGAGTTTTGTTAGACGATTCCTGAAGATTTCAATAAGACCAATATTTTCTTGTTCAGTAACGCGAGCGTTTTCTTTGTTACAGCTCATCTTGTAAAAGCCTACTTAACAATATGCGTTGTCACATCCAAAACTGTATGAATCAACGCCGGTGAGCAGAATCTCACCTTACTTTACCGTCTATGATTCTTGCACGTACTAGTAGGCTACATTCCCCGAAGACGTCCGGTTTCGGTTTCGTTTTTGCCGAAATCAGGCAACAAACTTCGGTTCATCTAACACCCCATGAAATAGGCTACTTGAACAGGTTAATCGGTCGTTAGGTTTAACACAGGCTGTCACTTTAGGGTAGACGTCAAACTTCCTTTGGCATGAAATCCCACATTTTTGGGTTAACGACTGTAAACACTGCTGGTGGTGTCACACTGATCATGTGGCGCAAAGTTGCCCTTTGCGCACGCTCAATTGCAGCTGCGCCTCTAGGAAATAAAAGTGGGAGTTGTAGTGTTGTGCCTAATGTTCATCATAATACATGCCATACCACTCTTATGTGGTCAAAAAAAGTGTTACCGATTAAACTTTAGGCAGTGGCTGAATCTTGGTCACCCCAAGGCTATGGAAAGTGGTGTGGGGAAAAAGACAATTTTGAAAAAGGAATGAAGGTCAGTCACACTATAATAAACCTCTCCAAAAACAACCAATGCAGGTCTGACTGATACATGAGTCAAAGAAACCTATTTCTAACCAACATAACAATGGTTAATCCATCCCACAGAGGCCTTAAGAATAGGCTAAACTTTAGCCCATTATTGTGTAGGCTACAGCTAAAGTAAAACAGATTAATCTGAAATTATCCTTTACCCAGCTCAGTTTGGAGAGCAAATTAATTTGAATAAGCAGATGCAGGCAGGTGGAAGTGCTGGTGTTGAGGGTAGACATAAGGTAGGCCATTGTATAGTCAGGGGAACTCAAACTTGCTCCCAATGGGCATTTTCCAAACCAACCCATCTCACTTAATCTCTCCCTTTTCTTCATTGTAGAGGTCGAAGGGCTGCAAAGTCCCAAAACGGAAAATACAGTACAGGCACATGAATTAGGCAGCATACGTTTTTAATATTCATTCTGTATTTACACAATATTCCAAAGTATTTACCTATATCAACTGTGCTATATACAGTGAATATAATACATTTAATTCATTTAAGAACTGAAACATTCAAATAATCTGCGTTGTAAAGTGTTGCAATGTATAAAATATACAGTGGCATAAATGCATAAAAACAACCGTGATCCAACACACTGGGTTAAAAAGAGAATGCCTCATATAAGTCTGTAGTTGATGTGCAAATGATTGCAGTAGCCTAACCTTTCAATTTCACAAAACAATGCACTATCATCAGTTCTTCTATGCTTATTATTGTGTCTCCAAACCTGCACACCAAACCTATTTACATGAGAATTATTACAGTGCAGACATGGAGCGTATATGATCAAAAGTGCAAGTACTCTCCTCAGAAGGGAATATCTTTAACATTGTAAAATAAATCACAAAGCACTTGAACCAGCAAGTTCCTGTGTAACCTTTGTGTCTTGTAAGTTTTTTTTCTTCCTCTGTTGATCATCTGCTACATCCACTGACTTCACTGGATATCAAAATGACTCACTTATCTGCTTATTATTGGGAGGTCAAAATACTGAGAGGCGGCAGATTTCTTGCGGAACATTTTGCTACAGAGAGTGGTTATGTTCCAATATGTGGGACAGACCTAGTTCAGATATAAGATTACAAGCACGATGCTTTTGAATATATTGGCTATTTCTTCATTCTGGAAGCCCCGAAACATACACATGCCATTAGTTAAGGAAGGACTGGATCCAACAGCTTGTTGATATATACTCTGTGGGTATCCAACATGCAAAATATGCTCTAATTTCTCAATCCTTTGATGTAAATATAATTATAATTGACTATCAGTATAGAAAAAAGGAATTAAATAAAGCCAGTTAAAGCTTTCCTAATAAATACCTTATGCAGGGTTTGTGCAACATCAAGCTTAAAAACCTGGTTAAAAATATGGAATTATACAAGAAACCAATAGGTAGCCTTCAGTGTAAAGAACCAGAACATTTTCTGTTGTGAAAACGATGACCAGTTTTTACAATGGGCTTGTAAAGACTAAAGAAGTAAAAAGACAAACACTGTGCAGACATTTGTCTAGCAGTGACACCATTTACAAATGTGTGTGTGTGTGTGTGTGTGTGTGTGTGTGTGTGTGTGTGACTTTATTGCTTATACTTGTAACCCCGAGGGCTAAAGTTGGTGGGTCCAGCAGCCATTGCATTCCAAGTGTGTGCAATATCTGGTTAGAGAGAAGAAAGGCCCTTTTTCACCCCCGCTTTACCCCATTGATGCGCCGCATCATCACTCTAAGATTGTTTTAACCACCAGAGAGATGGCACCCAGCAATGGATGGCCTTCAATTTAACTGCACGCTGTTTTTAGAGCACTGGGCTTGTAGTGTGAATGCTGCCGGACAAGCAATGTGCTGTGAAATACGATACATCTATAAGGTGTTTATGGAATATTCAACTGAGGCAACAATAAAAGCCTTTCATGGTGGATATCAATTCAGTTCACTGTCTGTTTAGGCACTATTTGCTGTTTTTTTTGTTTTTCTTTCTTGGCTGATATTTTAATCTGCATCAGAAAAATAGGGCTCTGATCTGCATCTGATGTGATGGGAGGATAAGGCTCGACCACTACCAGGCAATCTGGAGCAGCTGGGCCATACTTCAACATGGATGTTTTTATTTTATTATGCTTGAGAATAACAAAATAAATACTCAAGAGTTAGAAATACTCTGGAGCGTGTTCTTCCTCCTTCCCCTTGACCAATAATCCAGTGCTGCCTGTTCTTCCAGTGGCTATCACGAGACAGCACATGCTCACAGTCCAACTGCGCTTCCCAAGTGTCCTCTCTCCCAACACACACACACACACACACAGTGTCCCCAAAAAAGCACAAACCAATGTAGCAAGAGGAGTGATAAAGTGTGGAATAAAAGAGGGGTGTTTGTTTATCAGTGGTACAGCTACACATAGTGTGGTGAGAGAGAACGAACATACAGTACAGTACAGTACAGTCACCGCCAACCAGACCCTGAGTGACAGGCTATAGCAGACAGAGCCAGAGCCGGATGGGGGGGTGGGGGTGGGGGTAGGGGGAGCTACTTTCTCATGAGGTCGGGGTCAGACTGTGGTCTGTGGAGTCCTGCTGCCCCTGCACTGCTGGGCGATGTCTCTAAGGACGAAGATGAGGAGGAGGAGGAGGAGGATGGTGGCTGGATGGGCACCAAGGACTGGGAGTGCTGCTGCTGTTGCTGCTGTTTGAGGAGAGCATTCTGTTGGGGAGAGTGTCTGTGGTCCACACACGTGTCCGTGCCCAGTAATGCTGAGAGCGGGTCGCTGCTGGGGGATGTGCTGTCCAGGGGGACCAGGCCGGACTGTGACTCTTTGGGGTTAGGAGGAAGCTGTGCCGCCATACTGAAGAAATCAGGGTTCTGGGAAGAAACAAAGAGACAATTAAAGTCTCTTGTATCAGGAATCACTTTATACAATAGGCTACTCTTATCTACGAATAATTACTAATAATGTAAGTAGAATCCAATCACATACATGGTACTAGACTGTAAATCAGGATGTACAGTATATGCACAGTATCATGGTCATTATAAATATAAAGTGTTACATAGATGGATATATGTTTCTCCCGTTAAGACATACTGTATTACAATAAATGGATATATTTACAATTACACAACTGTTTCTAGCTGGTGGCCATTAATATTTGATGTGTCTGGAGCTGTGTCTACAGTACCTGTGTAGCCTGACTTGCTGCTGGGGACTGTGCTGCCATGACGGTAGCTATGGGCTGCACCCGGATGGCAGGCCTCTTATAGTCTGGGCTGGCCGTCACCGTGCTGTAGGCCGGGGGGCCCATGGACGACTGCCTCTGCAGCAGTTGCAGGATAGTCTGGATGTCCGACGTCATCTGAGACTCCAGCCTGGAAACAGCATACCCAACAAGGTACCACTTTATCATAACCGTCTTCTATAAATGGTTATTAAATAGCTAATTAAAATCACTTAGAAGTTAATTGGGAAGTTTGAGATTTCATTGAGTAAGATGATTTCATTTCATCAGGTTTTTCCCTTTTATCATTTAGCAATAACAAACTGTAAACTAACTGTTAACTTACTGACTAATTAACTAAGCTGTAGAATTTTG
>JAODXP020000016.1:35641165-35708665 GCA_027497455.2 Sardinella longiceps
TGTGTTTGTGTGTGTGTGTGTGTGTGTGTGTGTGTGTGTGTGTGTGTGTGTGTGTGTATGTGTGTGTGTGTGTGTAGGGGGGTGCTATGTGTGTCCCTAGGGTAAAGTTGTGTGTGCTCACCTTTAGATGGCTTGCGTTTGAAAGATATTTTTCTTCGGCTCTTGGTATCCTCTCTGCTCTTGGTGTCTTCATCTGAATCGCTGCTTTGTGAGTATGTGTTCTGCAGGAATGTGGAGAGATGTGATTCCAAAGATACCCTTAGGTAGAGAGTACACTTTGACAATACATTATATAATGCTCTGCAAGAACACACTTTGTAAATTGTCTATGTTATCATGCAGTAGGTTGGTTCCCCTGAGTTCAGAGAGCAGGATTACCTTAGCATTTTCATCTCTAAGGTTGAACGTCAGCTCCAGGTTGGTGAGGAAGTGGTCGGAAAACTCTGGATACATGTCCAGCACCTCTAACAGATCCTCCCTCTGGATGGTGTGCAGGTCACAGTAACTTAGGGCACGCACGTCTGCGTTCGACTTCCCCGGCTTTGCATAGAGGTGGATCATCTCCCCGAAGATGTCGTTCTTCCCTGAGGTGCGGAGAGTGGTGGAGAGATCAGACAGGAAGTCAACAGGGGATCTACTGAGGAGGTCAAGTCAAGAAGAGGTCAAACAAGGTCAACTGCCTTGGTTAGGACCGAGGATTATAGGTTAAAAAAATAATAAAAAAAAAACTGTTGAAAAGGGGATTAGGTGTGTATACGTGGCCAGGTAATATTCGCGTATCTGTCCACGTTGCTCACCTGTCACTCCACCCCTTCCTTCAGATGCATTATTAAAGCATGACTACTACTGCTAACTCAGCCTTTGATGCCCTGGGAATCTCCTACATTGGGTGACTGACAAGCTTTGCTCTGCACACTTCAAAGGGAATATTGTCCTGTGATGATACACACCGAATCGGGTTTTTCGCTCTCCAAATGCCATTAGTATTTAATCGGCGTAATGAAGCGCCACACTGGGAGACTTGAAAAAGAAATTAAAAACAGTTTGTCCCAAACCTACATCAGGGTTGTGTGTGTGCTTGTGTGTGTGTGTGTGTGTGTGTGTGTGTGTGTGTGTGTGCACGTGCGTGCGTGCGTGCGTGTGTTTGGGTTTGGGGGTACAGGTCTATAGTCAAAAGGGCAGCTTTGCCTGCTACAGATGCCTTTAAAAGAGGCCAAGTCTGTAAATGTCAGGTCATGTGTGGCCTTCTCTTCTCTTTAAAAAAAGAAAGAAAGAAAAAAAAAACAGAGGAGCTCATGGTGAGCCTGAGGGTGACCTATAGAGGTGTCTGTCGCATTCCCAACTGCTAGTTCCACTGGGAGGGACATGAAGAGAAACAGAGCAGATGTAGGTAAGAGTGAATCTCTACATTCATAGAGACCATTGCCACATCCTTTAGCAGTGACTGTAAGGTCAAGCATGCAATACTAACACTAGAACCAATAGTACCAGAAGGCATCTCAACGCAAGGCATAATATTTGTGAAAAAAAAAAAAAATGTTCACATGAAAGGTAGGGTTATCTGAAATGCTAAGTGATTTGCTTAGCTTCAGTAATTCACTTCAACACTTCTGCTCACAAACTGTTACTTTTTCCTCATTTGTAACATTAAAGGTTGAATTAGCTTAGATGCTAAGTGATTTGTAAACACTTCACCAAATATCTCCTCACAATTTGCTAGCTGTCCTCATTTGTAACATTAGAGGTAGAGTTAGCCTAGATGCTAAGTGATTTGTAAACACTTCACTAAATATTTCCACAATTTGCTAGCTCTCTTCTCTCTACCAGTGTGTTCTTCTTCCCTGCCTGGCTTTGTAAACTGTGAACAAATAAAGTTGGGACCACCTGCCTCTCAAACAATAATAAAACACTGTGCATTGTGGGAAATTAAGGGATGGATAGCTCTCTTGTGTGTTGTGTTTTGTCTTTGGTTCAGTCTAATATCTATTTCCTTGGTCGAAAGCATCTGCTGAGATATACACAGGAGAAAAAAAAAGAACTTGGGATGCTGTTCAGCATCGGTTACGGCATGACCTCACAACGGTGCCACACGAGCGCATGCCCAAGGTCAATGGGTGAAAAATGGGCCGTATAAACATGTCTGAGCACAGCCGCACCTGCGTAGCTTTGGGCCCCGGTAAGCCAAGTTGTGTTACTGGAGAAAGCACTCGCTAATTACAGCTGATGATTGGCGCTCCTCAGCCAGTCTCAGTTGCAGTTCAGCCCAGTGTCGGTGTATTAGATAACACCATCACCACCACAACATCAACAACAACAACAACAAATCACACAGAAAACAATTCAACTGGCCTTGTCCATTCTCTTGGACATTCTCATCTCTTTCTTCCTCTCCTCTGCCAAGGTCCTTTTCCTTTCTGCCCCATCTCTGATTTTTTTTTTTGTAATCTCTTGGTCTTGAAATACAGTACATGATAAAAAAAGATGATAAAATAAAATAAAAAAATGGACCTGCAGGGCTCTGATCTGACAGCTCCATCCTCGTTGCTCTTTGAAGGTGCCAAACGGGGCCCTGAGGAAGACTCTTGACAGAAATGTCATAAAGCCTTGTCCCTATCTGATGAGCCCTGGTTATGCCACTCAACCAGACAGGACCCAGGGAACGGGCCAAAGTAAGCCAACAGTGATCTGGGTTTACAGACGGTGGATGAGTGCAGAAGGAGGTAAAAGGGGTGGTGTGTGTGTGTGTGTGTGTGTGTGGGGGGGGGGGGGCTGTGGGAGGGGGGTTTGGGGGAACGAGAGCGACAGGGCCACGACTCGGGATGCGCTCACCCGTTTGACGGCAACGGGGCGAGCCAAGAACGTGCGCTGAGCTGACGCAGAGCCACATATTCATTTCAGTCAGTGGACGACGAGTGGAAAAGAGCACCTCTCTTCCTCATCTTCCCCCTCCTCCTCCTCCTCCTCCTCCTCCTCCTCCACCACCACCACACCCTCCATCTCTGCCTTCAACTCCTCCACAAGGTCAACCGAACTTGATCCAAAAAAACCCCAACTGTGACGTGAGCGTTTGAACAGTGAGACGTTTTCAGAGGGGAGGGTCAGTTAGAGGCTTCCGGCAGCCTTACTTTTGCATTCAGTAAACACAGAGCAAACCACCTCCGGGGCAAAATGGAATAATTTCATTCAAATGCCCAAAACATCCTCAAAAAAAAAAAAAAAAAAAAGAATATGACAGAGTTCAACGGTGCATTGAATTGTCAGCCTCACCATTACGAACACAGACACAAAGAGGACTGTAAAGGGATGTAGATTTTCATGCCCATCCAACTCAAAGAGGACTCTGCTGTATACACACACATACTGTACACAAACATTTCCATCATTAAAAGAAATCTCTATTCATACACACTCTTGCACAGCGAGGGGAAGTCATTTGCAGCAGCAATTAGTGCAAGCTCTTTCCTTGAAAATGTCACAGTTGCCTAATCAAATTAGTTGAGCAAATGCTTCATCTTGTCATGACCTGGCTACAGGCAAAATCATGCAATTAGTATTGACAAAGATTCAAACAGTTGGGATTACTTCAGCCATACACAACGCAGAGCTCGTCTCTTATGGGACCTATGCCCCTATGTTCCAGCGTCCTTCACAGCATGAAACAACCACACACACATACACACACGTGTGCACACGCACGCAAACATACACACATGCGCGCACACACACACACGTGTGCACACGCACACAAACCTAACGCACAAACAGACAATGCACACACACACACACACACACACATGTGCACACATACATACACACACATCCACACACACACACAACACACACGCACAAAAACACATCCACAGCACTCACCAAGGATGGCGACCACGATGTCATCCTTGACGATCTCGATGGAGCCACGGGACAGGAAGTAGAGAGCGGTGAGCACGTCGCCGCTGTGGACCAGCGTGTCACCGGGTGGGCAGTGAGTGGTCTTGAAGTGCATGGCCAGCGCCCGCAGACAGCCCTTGGTGGCCCCACAGAAGGCGTTGCACTGCTCAAGCACGTTACGGTTGAGGTGCAGGCAGATGTCCGCCTGCAGACACTCGGGGAATCCTTTTAGCACCTACATTAGAACACACACACACACACGCACACACACACACACACACACACACACACACACACACACACACACACACACACACACACACACACACACACACACACACACACACACACACACACACACACACACACACACACACACACACACACACACACACACATTATTTCTTCTCCTCCCTGAATGAGATCTCCGTCAGAGATATTTTCCATGTATTAATAGTGAGCCCTATTTAGAACTGACTGATTTTACGTCACTTCATTGAGCACTAGTGGAGGTTTAGTGATATCTTTTAACCCGGCCTTGAAACCCATCTAGACCCCTAATAGCATTCCCCTAGCAAGCCTCTGAGACGTCCCATTAATAATGGGAATACCGCAGGAATTCCATTACACATTCCGTGCACATGTATGGAGTTATATTTGTCCCTAGCCTTGCTTTTTTCGTGCTAGGAAAGATGAGGAGGTCGGGATTTGCATAAAGTAAGCTTACTCAGGTGTGATATGAGGGGAAGGTAATTGAGGGTTTTAGCGCGGCGGCGGTGGCGGCGGCATACAGTAAAAAATGCCAAAGCTGGAGACTGAGAGTGCGCCGTGAACGAGCCAACGCCGGCACAGTAGGCTATGTGGAGTGCAGCGAGCGGAGGAGCACAGAGCTCTGCTCCCAGTGCACTATTAATTAGAGCCTGGCAGGCATGCACCAGCGAGCCTCAGCACAGATAGGATAGGATACTGCATGGCAACAAGAAAAAGACAGAGATTCTCCACATGCCTACATCTGTGTGTGTGTGTGTGTGTGTGTGTGTGTGTGTGTGTAAGAGATAGAGAGAGAGAGAGAGAGAGAGAGAGAGAGAGAGAGAGAGAGAGAGAGAAAGACAGAGTGTGTGTGTATGTGTATTTGATTGTGCTTCTCTGTGTGTGTGTGTGCGTATGTGTGTGTGTGTAGGTGTGTGTGTATATGTGTGTGTGTGAGTGAGAGAGGGGGAGAGAGAGAGAGAGAGAGAGAGAGAGAGAGAGAGAGAGAGAGAGAGAGAGAGAGAGAGAGAGTGAGAGAGAGTGAGAGAGAGAGATCCCATTTGAGTTAAAAAAGGGAGCCCTTTATACATCAAAGGCTATTATAGACAGACTACTGTATGAAGTCTGGTCAGAACTCACGCTTCACAGAAAGACGATGGAAAAGCATATAAAACATTGCAATTGGTATTACTTTTTTTTAAAGATTAGTTTTAAATTAAGACTGGGACTGTCTTCTAAGAGCTCTTCTAATTATGTGGGCTTTTTTCACGTTTAGACTTGAGGTTACTCAAGGTTACAGTATGTGTTTGAGAGGCTGTTGTTTGTGAGTGAGCACTACTACACAGGATACAGAGTGACTGCACAGAAATGAAATCAAGTACAACAATAGCGATCTAAAAACAACATGGGTTCCAGTGATGGTATTTACCTCCTGCTCTTTCCAATGGGGGTGAAGTCATTCCATTTGACATGGGGCAGACATGGAAAGAGACAAGCATTTGCTTTCAGAACACATCATACAACCATAGGCAGAAAAAAAACACCACCACCACCACAAACAGAGAAGACACTGCATATCAAACTGTCCGATGCTAATAATGACTCAAACATAGTTGTCAACGAGCAGCGCTCCGAGAGGCTCGGGGAGCTAAAAACAGCAGGTCATGCAATCAGCAGCATTGTGAATGAGCCTTGTGTGCATTCACAACTCATGCTGGCCAATGATGAGGAAGGGTGTGAGCATGGCGGAACCTTTATGAATCCTGTCATTATATCAATGACAGAGTCCCTCTGAGGTCATCTATCGACCCCATGTACATGAACAGTATATCACCAACAGAGCAAAATGCACCAAATGGCGTGTCAGCACTGCTGTTTTTGATGTTCACCCCCCCCCGGGGCATGTCTGAGCCCAACGGGATATGTTGTGGGTGATGGATGGCGTCCCATACCGTACCGTGTTTAGGTCGATGCCGTTGGTGTAGGTCCAGGAGTGCTGGAAGTACTCCTCTAGCCTCTGGCGCAGGGGGTTGGGGATCTGGTGGAAGCGGATGAACTCCTTCACCCGCAGCATCTGCATGTGGTAGCGCGCCGTGCCCGAGTACAGCCTCTGGATGATGGCTGACACGTTGCCGAAGATGCTGGCGTACATGAGAGCTGCGCCAGGCAGAAACGGTGAGGTAGAGGCATAGAGAAAGAAATGCAGAGAGAGAGAGAGAGAGAGAGAGAGAGAGAGAGAGAGAGAGAGAGAGAGCGAGAGAGAGAGAGAGAGAGAGGGGGGAAGAGGAGGAGGTGAGTCACCTTATTTCTGTTTGGGTGACCGGAGCAAATATAATGCCTCTGTTTTTTTTAAATCACACATAAACATACACAGGCCACACACACTAATGATGTGGCAACAGTAGGGATGTTAACCAATCTGCAGCTCATAAAGTACTTGGTTCAGGTCTTTAAAAATATCTGCATCATTTTCTCTATGGAAATCATGCCTTCTTGCACCTGTATCTCTAGTGCTGATTGTTAAGTTAACCAGAGCAAGTTACACTATTGCGCATGTGCCTTTGATTAGGTGGCAGAGAAACCTGAGATGCCTAAATTGTTGAAACCAGCCATATAACTAAGCTATTATTTCTCTCATGTAATATTATACTATACCATCTCTGGGTAAAATACTGCACCCATGACTGAATAGGAATGTGTGTATGTGTGGCGATTTGGACAGAAACACGAGGTGTAAGTAAATTATTATGCATATCCAAGGGGCAGGACAGGTTTGTGCAATAATCTCACCGACCAGTAAGCCTGTTGAACCTGGTTTAAGCACATCTGTTGCCACACGTGTACTGTACTGTACATGCTGCTGTAAACATGATGAATGTCAATTACAGTATGTGTGAGCAGACTAAATGATTCTAAATAAAAGACTGGAGGATTTTTGCATAGGATTCTATCGTTTCAACAGCGAGTAAAAGAGTCTGGTCTCTTTTGCCCTCGAATGCAGCACTGCCTTCAAGGCACTACTAGGGTTAGGGTTAAGGTTAGGGTTAAGTGGGTTAGGGTTAAGGGTTAGTGTTAGTGTTAAGGTAGGGCCTTGCAGACACCATTGAAGGCAAAACATACCATTGAGCAACACAAAAACACACACACACACACTCACACACACTATGAGATTCAAAAAGCAAGTGTTTTTATATACTGTTGAACCCACAAAAACAAACACACACACACCCACACCCACACACATATTGGCATTTGAATCGTGTCATGCATGGGACTCACAGCCAATGAGCATGACGCAGATGGAGAAGATCTTCTCTGAGTTGGTGTTGGGAGAGACATTCCCGAAGCCCACGCTGGTGAGGCTGCTGAACGTGAAGTAGAGCGCCGTCACGTACTTATCCTTGATGGAGGGGCCCGACATTGGGTCGCTGTAGTTATAGCGTTTGCCGATGGACACGCCTAGATTATCCAACCAGCCGATCTTGTGCTCCAGGTAGGGTTTCTCCACATTGCCGATGGCGTACCAGATGCAGGCCAGCCAATGGGCGATGAGCGCAAAGATGCACATGAGGAGCATGAGTACGGCGGCGCCGTACTCCGAGTAGCGGTCCAGCTTCCGTGCCACACGCACCAGTCGCAGCAGCCGAGCCGTCTTCAGCAGGCCGATCAGTGTGGTGGTCTGCAAGGAACATAATGCAAAGGGCATAAGATTAAGATATTTTTTTAGGGGGGGGGGGGGGGCTTTTTGCTTTTAATCGGATAGGACAGTGTAGAGGTGGACAGAAAACAAGTGGGAGAGAGAGATGGGGTGGGATCGCAAACCCGGGTCCCCGGAGTAATGGTATGACGCTCTAGCCCACTGAGCCACGGTGCCATGGAGGTTAAAGAAGATATTTCATTCAGACCACAGTTAGTCTGTAAAAGAAAGGAAGAGTGGTATCTGTTTGAAAGGACTTTACACTTCTACACTTTAACTCAATTGATTTAATGTTTTTGTCTCTCTTAAAGTAGCTCTTAATTACTTCTAGTTTAAAAAAGGAAAAGATAAAGTCAGGATGAGAGTTAATGATCCATGCCAGATTTATATATTTATTATTTATATATATATATATATGTGTGTGTGTGTGTGTGTGTGTGTGTGTGCGTGTGTGTGTTTGTGTGAGTGTAAATTTTTTTGTATGCTTTTCATATTCAAATGTCCTCATTTTGGCAAGCGTTGCTGGCATGCTGTTGTAGGGCCAAATTAACACACAGTCAGGCTGGGGACACCTCTCATCTGCCAAGACCCACTGGGGAACACCGCCGAGGCGAGGCTGGGGAATATGCTGTTTGTTCTGTCTCACACACGAAGGGTAGCAGCAACACTTACACCCCGTTCTCTTTCGGGAGCTCACTCCTTAAGTTAACAATTAAAATGAGACAACGGAAATTGAGGTTAGCAGAAGCGGAGAGGTGATTTTTATTAAGAGATGTCTTCCTGGTTACAGCCACAAACAATAAGCTTCAGTTGGGGAGTCTGACTAAAATATGTATGTGTACAAGAGAGATAGGGAGAGAGTCGAGTGGCAGTGCAAGGGGTGTCTATACTATAACATGACCTGCAAGGATTCGTATTTGACAGGAAACTCAGAAGTACTTTATAGACATGCTTTGTGTATGTCATAACTTATAATCCTGCCTTAATGATGACGATTAGCTCAGGCAAAGCTAAATATATAAAATGTAAGTGAGATGAGTATATAAAATGTAAGTGAGATGATTTTGGTCTGTGTTAATCTGGCTTTGAAAAATACATCTACATCCACTTCCCAAACACCGACTTTTCCTGAGCTAACATTTCTCGATCTCTCTTCATTTCATTCAACAGGGTCGGTAGAGCAGAGTTCAGTCAACTCCCATTCATAATTGCATACACGCTACGGAGTACTGGGCTAACCTCCATCTCATCTCACGCCATGCATAAAAAGGGATCTCTGCTACTGTGGGATTGAGGTCAACAAGATGCTTACACATTTATTTTTTTTTTGAAAATTATTCCCTTGGTTTTACTGGCCAGCCAGCAGCGCAGTCTTTATAGGCCACTTCAATATTAATCTACCTCTGGTCCCAGGGATACTATACGCCTCTTTATTCTCTCTCAGTTGTGCTCCATTGAAAATGTCACAAACAATAACACTATCCAAGTCCTCGACAGCCAAAGAGAGACTCATTTAGATTATGCGATTCCTGGATGAAGATGCCCCACATCAATAATTGAAACAGAGATGGAAAAGTCAGAATTCATGAAGCGCCTTTGCTCGAAAAAAAAAAAAAGTCATCACTTTAAGTTCCTCTTAAAAGCAATAGACAGATGAAAGCAAGGCATGTTCTTTGGAAATAAAAAAAAGAGAGTGAGAGATTGAAGCAATTCTATAAAACGCGCTGTCCACACACACACACACACACACACACACATACACACACACACACACACACACACACACACACACACACACACACACACACACACACACACACACACACACACACACACACACACACACACACACACACACACACACACACACACACACACACACACAGAGGACATTTTCATTAAAAGGTTTCCATAAGCTGCTGAGGTACAGTAGGGGCAGCTCTCAGTGCAGGGCAGAGCAGAGCAGTGCAGTGCGGAGGTGGGCTAAAGCCCCACATGTGACTCCTGTAAATGAAACACAGGGACGGCCTCCTGAATCCACCATCTGTCCGCTGCTCATTTGCTGTCCCTCTAAAAATACAGATGACTGACCACAGCAGGACCATAGTCCATCTGGTCAAGCACAGGAGGAGGAGGAGGAGGAGGAGGAGGAGGAAGACGTGGAGGAGGAAGAAGCTTGAGACCAAACCAATGACTCGACCAAAGTCACGCTTTTGCTCCAGTCTCTCCATTCACCTGTGGTCAGTCTGAAAAGTCCCTACCAACTACACTGCAATGTCATTAAGAAAAATAAATAAATAATAATAATAATAAAATGGCTAGCCCTGTAAAATGGTGCATTTTAATGGGCGTTGTAATGTTGTTACCCCATCACCATATTGCGCTATTTGTTTTCCCCTCATTCAATCAGGAGCCCTAGTTATGAGATTTGGAGTCTAAGTAGACAGCTTGCCTAGTGTTATTAAATTAAAGCCGTACCATACAATGGTAAGGCAGGAGTTCTGTTTACACCATCTGACAGCAACAGAGAGAGAGAGAGAGAGAGAGAGAGAGAGAGAGAGAGAGAGAGAGAGAGAGAGAGAGAGAGAGGGGGGTTTCTACCTTGAAGCTTTGGGCTGGGATGAAAAGTACCCGGATCATTGTTGCCTTGCACACCAGCTGTGCTTTGAAAGAGCCGAGTTTGGAATAAATAGGCCCGGGATAAATAGCACCCGGCTCCTTTGCAGCGTCTTGCTCAAGGAAAAAACAGGCCAATCCAAATGGCCACCAATTACCCTTTAAACTGCTTGCCACCGAGGCAGCTCTCTGACAGAGCTGTTTGTCAGATAGTTCGAAGTGGAGTGGCCATTGTACCCCCACCATCACACACACACACACACACACACACACACACACACACACACACACACACACACACACACACACTGACGCATACACATGCATACATACACACGCACAGACACACACACACAGACACACACACACACACACACACACACACACACACACACACACACACACACACACACACACACACAAATGACACATCTCTGGAGTAGCTGTCTAAAGGATGGCCCCAGCACTGCAGGCAAAGGTTAGCCTTTAGAGAGCGGCGTAAGAAAGATGTTCATGACTGTCTAATTAGTGTTGCAGGTAGTGCAATCCCTCCGGGCAGATGACAGAGGGCTGTTTTCTCAGGGAGACAGCTCTTCAGATGACTGATATCGGGATGAGATAATTGAATAGAAAAGGCAAAGAAATAGTGCAACATCTAAAATACAGTATTTTCCAACAAAACAAAGATATTTTTAGTGCTTTAGTAATTTTTCTTTGTAAAATTTTGGTACATCTCCGGGCCAAAATGCCTAAATCTCATTCAGCTTCAAAGCCAGCAATGGATGCCAGCCCTCTTTATTTACAAAGGCCTTGTTTTGTGATACTGTATCCAAGACAAACCATAATTACTTCACCATCCCCAGCCAAAGCTTCTACTGGCTATGCACATCTGGGGCCTACCATTATTCTATCTGGTCACGTGGCGCAGCATGTGCCAAAACGCCAGGATGACCCATTGATGGGATATTCTCACAGGAATAAACAACCCTTCCTGGCCAGTGGCCCACTAACAGGAGCATGTAAGCTGTGTAAACAGTCATACAATCTCTCTCTTTCTCTCCCTCTCTCTCTCCCTCTCTCTGTCTCTTTTTTTTCTTCCCTTGCCCCCCCCCTCATTTAAATGCACCATTGATCGCCATTTGGTAAGCCATTAATCCACATAAATGGATTTTAGAAACGGCCACCATTCAGAAAAAAAAAGAAATCCAGCATTGCATCTAATACAATAATCCCCTCAGATCTGAGACATGAAACATTCAGGTTTTAAGAGGCTACAAGTGAATAGGAACTGAACTCCCAGGACCCCATTTAGAGACTAGAGGGGAAAAAAAAACAAAAATAAGAGAGCAGGCAGCTTGGCTTGGCTTACAGTACCTCATCGGATCCCGACCCGAATATGAGCAGGTCGAAGGGGATGGCGGCCACCATGTCGATGAGGAACCAGCCCTTGAAGTAGTGGATGGCGATCTTGGCCGGGTGGCTCACCACCTCCTCGTTCAGGTTGACGTAGGTGGTGCGGAAGTTGATGAGGATGTCGATGATGAACATGATGTCCACCATGAGGTCCACCACGTTGAGCGGGCTGCACGAGTAGCCGCACTCGCGTCTCTTCTGCTCCTCGCGGTCGTTGAGCAGGAAGGCGGCCGAGTAGGGCGTGAGGATGGCCGTGTAGATGACCAGCAGCAGGATCAGCCAGTCCCACACCGCTTTGAACGGACTGTAGTGCAGGATGGTGAACTTGTCGATGCGAGACGTCTGCAGTTTGTACTCGGGCAGCACGTCAGCACCTAGAGACAGGACCTACATCCACAGACAACAAAGAGAGTGAATGGAAACTTAGCCATAAAATATCTTTTTTTTTATTGCAAATTATCTTGGTAAATGCTACCCCATAAAAAGAACAATTCTCATAAAGGGAATCTTTGTTTAAGTGTGCTGACCTGCCTTTGTTTAGAATGTTCTTATCTTCAGAATCAAATTTCCAGTTCCACAAAGATAAGTATTTTTTTTTTTCCGGCATGAAGTAATCACATTGCACAGAGTCTAGTAGTGTGTCTCTATTTTGTCTTTATTTTGGAAAGCTTTCTTCATTCCAAATGTCAAATACCACAACAGCACAGCTTGAGAGACTGTTAGTCAGTAAGTCTGCCTCTGTTATCTGAGGCAACGGAGATGTCATTTTTTAATTACTTCCAGGCAGATACTTCTCTGTGCTTTTGCTATAAAGAGGTTTCAGTAATTCCTTTGAGGATCCTCGCTAGCTTTATGCAATCCCAGTGTTCTCTGAAGCGCCACTAGAAAAGCCCAGCCATTTTTTTTCGTCCCCTTGAAGGCATCATTGACACTGACACAACTACTCCGTGGAGGCAAAAATATTTATCTGCCTGGGCTCCTCCATCCAAGACTAGCACATCCTCATTCATCTCTCTGTCTGGTTATTGCTAGAGCAATCCAGGTAAGGCATTCTGCCCAAGGGCACCACTGCAGATATGATTCTGCAGATCTTGAGAAGCGGTACTGCTAAGCCTTTTCCTTCTGAGAGAAGAGAGACCGCGGGTTCTCGGCTTTCATCTTACACCGAAAAGGCCAAGGTCTACTGTCCGTACACACGGGCGTTGTAGCCTCTACAGTCGGTGCTATTATCATCGAATGAGACGCATCATCCATAGAATAACAATACAGCATCCAATGCTGTGACAAATTGCTCATTACACTGTGTGTTTTTGGGTGACTGAATTTCTGACAGCAACCACCCCTCCTCCCCCTCATCTCCCACTTCATATTTGATTCACAAACATTCCCACAATATGCTACTCATTACCCCCTCGTCCCTGTTTGTGCTGAGTGACACAGATGCGTTTGCTAAGTGCCTTAAGATGCTGGAGGATGGGAAGCCCAAATGGAAAATCTGATGGGCCCGCGTCCGTGTCCGCCTGAGTGTGTGTGTGGCTAGAAGGTTGCGACTTTGTCAGTAATTAAGGCCTAATCCAGGTGCTGAATGCTGTAACTCAACCCTCTCAACAGTGCGCCTCGCCATCTGAATAATGAGCTCTGACAGTCAGCAAATGACTGCACTTTCTCTGATAAATAGTTCATTAGAAATTAGGGAGGCAGCAGCAGGAGGGGGGAGCCTTGTTTAGTGACACCTCAGCACATTCCGCTGCTGTGCCGCTGATGAATTAGAGATCTCGTTTTCATCCATCCACAGCGCAGGTAATTTGAAAATCCCTCAAATGTGACAGCCTAAAGCACCCCCCCCCCAACTACTACCCCCACCCACACCCACCCAACCCCCCACCCCTGCCACACAAAATGGAGCTACAACAATAGCTGTCTCTGCACTTTGTAGTGAAGGCTTCCATCCATTGAGGAGAGACCATCACGACGGCCAACCCGAAAAAAAGTGTTTCGAGTTCTCTTTTCAAACCGCCACATAAAAAAGAGAGGACATGAGTGCCATTAAGGAGCCTTGGCCTGCTGCCCTGCAGTGCAAGCCGAGACTGATTCTGACATTAGGGAGAGCACAGTTGTGTATTTACCCTTGGAGCCAGACCACATTCTGTGCAACCTTGAGCCGGAGTTTCAAAGGTACTGCCAGGGCAGGGATGGGGCAGAACAACACAGTATGCCTGTTTTTTTCCCCTCCTAACATATACAACAAATAGATTCTAACAAATCAATGTGACACTAAGCTTTAACAAGAATGTTTTCTCTCACTGGAGACAAATCTATTCTAGGGTTTGAACAGTGTTTACATTTGTCACCATGTCAACGAGAGAAGAAAAAAAATTAGGATTCTGTGACCTTTGTAAACAGCATTCTGCTGTTGGCTTTTGGTTAAATATAATCTGTTTTACATACATTTCCATAAATGTTCCTACGAGCAAACCTCCTTGCTTCCTGTAGCTTATCTGGTGGAGACAGACACTCCCTGACCTAGAGTAACCTCGAGATGAAGCTATCGATTACATCAATAAAATCTATAGCAGAATGTGTGCATACAACAAACAAATGATATTTACACGGTTACAACAATCCTAGACATAATCCTTACCTGTGTTACTTTCTCGGTCACATTGTGTGTTCGATCTTTGACTTTAGGGGCAATGATGGTTTTCTCTGAGGACGGAGGTGAGGGGGCCTTCTTGTCATTGATGTCTGTGAAGTTGAGGGCAATGAGCGGAATCTTGTTGATGGTGCTGTACCTGTTGATGTTGGAGTCGGAGGTGGAGCCCAGCAGGCTGGATTTGAGATGGCTAAATGGACCTGGAACACAACACAACAACACACATTGAACCTTAAGGGACGGCAGTGAAATTACAAAAAAAAAAAAAACACACACACACACACACGCACACACAAACACGCACACACACACACACACACACACACACACACACACACACACACACACACACACACACACACACACACACACACACACACACACACACACAGAATATACACCGACTGGCAGACACAAAAATGCATACAAATATAAACATTGTACACATATATTCTGAACACCCTTGTACACAACAATGCACACAAATACTAGGCTTCTCATGCACAGATGAGCACATACAGTACACACAGAGACACACTAATCTGAGAGATACACACGATTACAACAGTGCATGCTCAAGTGAGTTGTGCCATTTGTAACTGTAACTCATTAAATAAATCTGCACACAGTGGAAAATACATTGGAAAAAAAACAGAGAAAAAAAATTACATAAATAAATAAATAAATAAGCAAGCATATAGCTCATATTTCACATTTCAATTGGTTCTTGGAAAATATTTACTTGCAGACTCTCTGTTTGTCTTGTATTGTTATTATGTTACTATGTTAACACGGTACAATAAAAGTCTATGGTGATGTAAACAACAACAAGAAAACAAATACACAGCGATGTAAGCCAGCTCCTGCCTGAGAGATGGCACTGATGAGATTGACTTATGAGGAGCAAGTGGTGGTGGTGGAGGTTGCGGCAGTGGTGGTGGTGAGGGAAGTGGAGGGAGTGGGGGAGTGTGTGTGTGTGTGTGTGTGTGTGGGGGGGGGTACGTTGGAGTTTCATTGATTTCCCGTCCAATTAACAGCAAACCACACTTGATTCATGCAGGGGCACGGAGAGGCTGCCACGTCTCTGCCGGGGCGGCTGGTGGCGGGCGCGAGCCGAGCGCCGCTATCTCACACTAACAGCGTCCATTAGCCTTCAGCAACAGGCCACACATTAAAGCAGGGCTGAGGCTGAGGAGAACCATGGAGCTCGGGAGGAGAGAGTGAGTGAGCAGCGAATGACATGACACAGGCATCTGTGCTGTAGTGAGTGACATCTCACAGAAATTACGTCTAACAAGCGGGCCAGGATGACTCAATCATGTGTGTGTGTGTGTGTGTGTGTGTGTGTGTGTGTGTGTGTGTGTGTGTGTGTGTGTGTGTGTGTGTGTGTTAGTATGTCTCTGTGTGTAAAGACTAGTATTTTCCCTGCTCTCCAGTCTACGGACAGATAAACCAAAGAATAGGCATGGAGATGGAAGACATGTTAAATGGAATGCAGATTAGAGTGTTGTACTGTTGTCATTCTACATTTTGAAATTCAAAAGACTACCAAAAAACACAGATTAGAGAGACATTTGAGCCTCATATGATCCACTTTCAATATCAAATCAGAATAATTTCCTCAAAGCTTTTCTTTGGGAACAGAAATCAGGGCTCAAGGATTATATTATGTGGGAGAGAAATAATAAAAAAAAAATGCTCTGTTTCAGGGCTGCCAATCAGTGATCTGAGAGGAGCTGGGTAAGGTGATGACAAAGAGGAAGAATCACTTTCATCTCAAATCAACATAAGTGCTGTTGAGCAGGTTGGAAGATTAGGAGCTGCGTTTGGAGGAATTTTATCTCTGGCATTTTATCTGAAGTCAGCCGGACAACGAGGGGGAAAAAGTGAGTGTGACAGGTCTTTCTTGAGGGAGAGCAGACTCTCGTTTCATGTCCTTATCAAGTACAATAGAGTTGTATTGATTAACTGTCGGAAGGGATTTTGGATTGCTGCAGTTTCAGCGGTTGTGACAGAATGAACGAGACAATCTAATCACTTTTAATGTAATATATGTTGGACACATAATAGGTACATTCATAGCATATTCTCTGATCAAAGTAAATGCAATAATAGAAGGTTTGAACAGGACTGTATCGACATCTGCTGTTATTTACTACAACACCATAAAAACTATTTATTTTTCTCTAATCATAAGCCTAATAATGGTTGAATAGTAGCATGATGATATCTACGACCTTGCAATGAAATCGAGAACAGTAGAACAGGTGAGTACTGTACCTTCACTGCTGTTATTCCCTATAAAACCATAAAAACAATGTATTTTTCCCCAATCATAAGCCTAATAATGGTTGAATATATAGTAGCGTGATGCTATCTCTGACCTTGCAATGACATTGAGAAGAGTAGAACAGGTGAGTACCTTCACTGGTGGGCCTGAGCACCCGCTTGGCGTTGGCGCTGAAGCTCTCGATGTCGTGAACCGAGGAAGCTCGCCTCCGACTGTACAGGCTGTCGCGGGACGGAGCCTGGGCCAAGCAGGTGGTGGACTGGGCCAGTGTGGAGCTGCGCCTGTCCCACGACTGCTGCTTGGGGGACGAGTGGTTGACCGGGCTGGACACGCTGATGGGCGAGGACGGCAGGCTGGAGCCGATGAGCGCCAGGGTGTCGTTGGCCTTGGTGGGGCTGCAGCTGTCCTTGGCGGGCGAGCGGAAGTCCCTCATGGCCACCGAGTCTTCGCTGTCTTTGGGCGAGTCGATCATGACCGTGTCCGGATCCTCCTGGGGGAGAGACTGCTTGCTGGAGCCCAGGAGGTTGAGGGCTGGCAGGCGGAACCGGAAAAATCTCCCCTTGCCTGATGGAGGGATAACAAACGATAAGAGAGAGGGCTCCTATTGTTTGCACGACAGATTGCTGTACTGTACGTGAAACTGATGTTTCTGATTACCTACAGTACAGTACAGCACAGGAGGAAGTCAAGCTACCATCATTACAATGAGATATTGGTGACATTTTAGGACCCCTTCCAATGGTCATTTTATTTAGCATAATAATCTGAGACAGAAGAGGAGCATAATGGTGGGACAGTTTACAGGGTAACAAATCTTCACACAACAAATCAAAACTAGTGGCAAGTGTAAACTATTGGCAAGAGTCAAGAGTTGATAATCTGCTACCACACTAGCCAAACCTGTGCAGACGATCAGTGGCCAGCATGTTTGGCCTTCATCTATAGTAAATGAGTTATACCAGCCTTCATGAGTCACCTTGCTTAACAAACCCATGTTGAGGGCTGTGTGTGTGTGTGTGTGTGTGTGTGTGTGTGTGTGTGTGTGTGTGTGTGTGTGTGTGTGTGAGAGAGAGAGAGAGAGAGAGAGAGAGAGAGAGAGAGAGAGAGAGAGAGAGAGAGAGAGAGAGAGAGAGAGAGAGACCCACCTTATGTCACCATAGAGAATAGGGAGGCATGCAGCCACAAGTAAATGAAGCCTAATAGCAGGTGAAATGTGCTTCCTGTCAGCTGTTAGGCAGTAATGTGTGGGTACATTGGACAATATTTTTCTTTTCAAAGCATCAAACACTTTTAAAATGGCGGCGCAGCCACCATTAGTGGCTTACCGACTACACACATTATACAGTAGCTTGCAGACATAAAAGTCCTACTTAAAACTTTTTCCCTCCCGAAAAAAAATGCGCCTAGTGCTGAAATGTGCTCTATGTTCTTTGCTTTGGTGAAAAATGGGGGCAATTTGTGAAATGATTAGATTTTTTTTTTTTGGCTGTTGTTTTACAAATAATAATTTCAGGAAAATGCTCCACTGTGACCCACTCAACTCTGAGTGCCCTTGCTGGTTGATACCCCAGGACTCATTACAGCAAGCTGTGTTCCACCAAAGACAAGAAACAGCGGAATAATATAATGGTGGCGGTGGTGATGTCTTTTCCTTCACCATTAATTTCTGCTCTCAGCTTGCCTGATGAATATTCAGAATGGAAGAAAAAGGGGGACGAACAAGGAAAGAAACTGCATCTGGCTGCGAGCGCTGAGAAGCAGAAATGTTTTCTACTAAGAGACACCACTCATTTGAAAGTCACTGACCCGTAGCCTCTGCCCGCCCGAGCACCGTGTTTGTGAGCAGCCGGTGTGAAAGCAGTCTGGACTGAGGCTCAGCAAAACAAGTCATGAGCTAAGCGTGGCTGTAAAAGGTATTCCGCTGCCTTTGAAAAATACTAAACTGTTTTCCCAGGTGCACACTCAGCATCAAAGAGACTTGAATGAAAATAAGAACCAACGTGTCTACTGCACATTGAAACGAATGTGTCACCTAAGA
The DNA here is from genome assembly GCA_027497455.2 of Sardinella longiceps. Classification (NCBI taxonomy): domain Eukaryota; kingdom Metazoa; phylum Chordata; class Actinopteri; order Clupeiformes; family Clupeidae; genus Sardinella; species Sardinella longiceps. Next base: position 35,660,010 of record JAODXP020000016.1, read on the forward strand.
GCTTTTTGGTCTTAACTGGATGCTAATCAGGGTAATAAACTCTTGTGATAAATGCCTGTCTTAATTAGGTGCTGTTTTAAGCATGGCTATTGTTGAGACAGGATCAAACACATATAAACATTCCAATGGTGTCTGACATACCCATGTACAGTATTCAGTTCTGCCTTTGAAGATTATTGCATTAACAATTCTGTTGGTATGGATAAAAAAATTCTATTGACAAAGGCACCCTCAGGGGTATTTTAAATGGGACGGTTTTGAATTCTTGCAAAACTCAGCAGTCTATGAAACATGACAACAAGGAGTGCAAAAAAAATGCCCACACACATACAAACACACACAAGCGCAAACTAACACACACACACACACACACACACACACACACACACACACACACACACACACACACACACACACACACACACACACACACACACACACACACACACACACACACACACACACACAGGGGCATCTCCAGCTGCCAGGCTTCGCTCACGATCAGGTACAGTATCATGTTAATACAGTAGCGTGTTCAGAGAGGGACATATGAGAACGCCGTGCTCAAAGAGCCTCCACGGGAGGGTGCCTCTGAAAAAAACAAAAAACGAAAAACAAAACAATGGCCGGGGCTGAAAGCGATGCCCGACCGGGGTTGGAAACCTGAGGCGAAGCGCGTCTCTCAGCGCCACCTTTGCACGCTGCCACCGCCGATGCCGTCGACCGATGCCAGCTGCCTCCCAGCTGTCACATGCGCTCGTGTCACGACAACCTGGGCGCACAATGGTGCCACCGTGCCCCGACACAACGTGGGGACAAGCGGGGCACACGTCCGGCACGGCTGAGGCAGCAAATCTGGACCTGGACGTCGCTGTGCGTTGGACAAGGGATTTAGGACGGGAGCGACGGGGAGGCGATGGGGGCGAGGGGTTTCATACAGCGTGCTCATTAGAGCAGTCAGCATATCTTCCTCCAGACCTCAGGGGAGTGAGCTGACTTTAGTAACAGCAGAAAGTCACTAATTAGAAAACTAATATAAGGTGGTTTAAGGCTGTGGGATGAGAGGCTAGGAACGCCTGGCGAAGAGGGAAGAATACAAGTTAATAACGCAGCCCTGGAGGTGTGCGTGTGCGTGTGTGAGAGTGTGTGTGAGTGTGAGTGTGTGTGTGTGTGTGTGTGTGTGTGCATGTGCGCGTGTGTGTGTGTGTGTGTGTGTGTGTGTGTGTGTGTGTGTGTGTGTGTGTGAGGTAGTGGTGGTGGTGAAATCACTACCACAGCCTAACATGCCTCCATCTCCAACCAGCCTATTCACAGACTCAATCACGTATGCCACTGAAGAGAGAGAAAAAAATCTTTGTTCAGCTATTTATGTGTCTACAGTATTGCAACGTGGTGCTATTGAAGCTCAAAAGGCAGTGGTTTCATAAGCAAGCCCTACTTAGACGCCCGTGGCAAGCAGGCCTGTTATTCTGCGTTGCTCATTGCTTTGGTAAAGTTGAGCCCGAACTGGCATCAAGCATTTTCGACTGGGGTTGGTTGTCCTGTACTGTATGTTGACGAGAATGTTTTTAAAGCCGAGGACAACATAGGAGAAGCTTTACGTCAAGATCAATGCCAGAGAGAGCTAGAGCCTGTTGGGCTAATTTGCAATGCCATTAAATTGTGCATGGGTCACTGGGCTGAGCATTTTCAATTTCCCCCTCTCAAAGCTACGACAATTTTCATACACAGATATTGGATCAAAGCAGAAGACTGTGTTTATAATTAGCTGCACAAGATGAAAAGGACTCACTAGGTAAACAAGAAATGATTCACCTTTAATGGTCTACTTGTTTTATTATATTAAAATGACATTAATACTTAGGTTAAGAGCAGCTCCAATGACTGTAATTGTGGATAGTGTAGGTTTCTGACAGCACTATATGCGGATGGATGAATGGGTTTTTTTTTGTACCCCCATCTCAAACTGAGGGATGCTCTCAGCCCAGATCTCAGAGTTTAACAGTAATACTTCATTGTTCAACGGCGTGTTGCCATGGCACCATTAAATATGAATACCCAACCCAAAAGAAGAGAGGAAAAAAATGAGCTGCTCTCATTGGTCAACAAGGATCTTTGTCGGGGTACAAGATTCTCTCTCTCTCTCTCTCTCTCTCTCTCTCACACACACACACACACACACACACACACACACACACACACACACTTCTACCCTCTCCATCTCCCTGTGAACAGAGGATGGATTCCTGAAGAAGAGAGAGCAGACTGACTCCTCCTCGCTGCTCTGTGAGAGACAACACTGGATTTAGCACCTCCGATCCAGAACACGCGAAAGGTGCCCTGTTGACATTTACTTCCCCCGACAGAGCCGCAGTGGCCTAGGAGGACACTCATACCCCCTCCCACCCCACACTAACACACACACACACACACACACACACACACACACACACACACACACACACACACACACACACACACACACACACACACGCACACAGTGCCACATATCCCCCTCCGCCCCCTTTGCTCATAGCCTCCCAGTCATCCGCTTCCCCACCCCCCTCCAGTCAGTTCACGCGGCGCTGCTCAGTAAACCCACAGCTAAAAATATCCCCTGGCACATGAGAACAAAAAGCATTGAGAACGGAATTCCAGAAATGACGAAGCAGCGGGAGCAGGAGCGGCAGCAGCAGCCGAGCCGCTCATTAACTGATGGAGTGACCCCCCCCCCTCCACTCAACACACACACACGCACACTAACACCCACATCCACCCAAGCCGTGTGCCGTCAGCCTCCCCTCTCACACACAGGCCGTGGCCTCTGCACTTGGGTGCCAACTCCCTGTTTAGGTGCTTCACCCTCGTGCCACCAGTTTTGGTGCATCAAATAATTGTGTTTTATACACAGGGGACCCATTCAGAAATCAACCAGGGCTGAGTAAGGTGCCTTGAGGTATGCCCCGGACCAACCGAGCGAGCAACAGCTCGTCAATTAATCTAGGTCTTTGGTTCGTAATTGCATACTTTGCAAATGCAGATGAGCGTGGATAATCTTTTATTAGCATGGCAGCCAATTATGAGATTGGCCCGCCACTAAGCAGGGGGGAGCTGGAGGAGGCCAGGCTTTCTCAGGACTCATGATAGCCACCAAGGGCCCCCCTCCCTCCAATTAGCCAGCTCCGCTCATGACCCCTCTCTCCTCTGCCAGCATGTCATCCATTTTAGAGGCTATAGCCAGAGCAAAACTTGGAGGGCCTTGTTTTGAATGCCTGATTTTCTTTCTCTCCTCTCTCTCTCTCTTTTTTTGGGGGGCGCCAGGATGTTTTCATCCATGAAGAGGCCACTTGGGAAAGGACCTTTACAGTAGTTGGAGGATAAGCTGTCCTCTCCCACAGCCTATGGTTTGACAGTTTAATATGCTAAATGGCTTAATCTATGCTGCCTGGAGAATAAGCAACATTAATTGTGTCATAATTACAGCTCAAGGTGTCAGAGCCGGCGTGACCGCTCATCTCATTACTGTCATATGTTTCCTGTTTACATCTGCGCCGTGGCTCGCCTAAGATCTTACGCTTTTAACAATGGGCAGTTTTACATGATTAAATTCTTATCTACTGGACAGAGATATTAAGGACATCTAGAATAATACTCATTAACAACAATGCTAACATTCATTTCTAATAATATATTTGCATTCTCATGACGTGAATCTTCCCTGAAGGCGACAATACATGGATCTCACGGACACATCCACACATGCTACAACCTTATAGTGTTCATGTTAATGTGTTTATTTCAAGGGTTTATCAAGCTGTTATGGTCTCTTCTGTTCAGGAGACTATGACCACTCGTTAAGGGTGCTTCTGCAGAATTAAACTGCAGCTCTGATTAGACCAGAATATATAGTAGAGTCAACTGGGCAAATGCACTGTAAAGTGGAGCAAGACGTGGAGACATGGACACTCACGGTTCTCAGCCTTTGCTGGTGGTGTGAGAGGGAGGCGCTCCAGAGAGTCACTGCTGCCCGCATAGAGCATGTAGTCAAAGTTCAGGATGAACATCATCACCACCCCCTCCTCGTTCTTCACCGGGATTATGTGAGTGTTGCACATAAAGTCAGAACCTAGAAGAGAAAGAGAAAAAGACAAGAAAATACACAAATAAATAAATAAATGGAGAAATAAATAAATAGACAGAGAAAATAAATAAATAAATAAATATGTCACGTTTTTTTCCGGCCGCAGCTTATTCTTTTCATCCTTGGATTATCTCTCTCATATGCTTAAACTGCTTTTGCACAAATAGAAGCCCATCTTGTCTGCAGAATGTGGGAAGCACATGTGGGGCCGGTGGAAGCACAAGGGAGTGACGGGCGGAACAGAAGGGCTATGTAATGAGAGACAGAACACACACACACACACACACACACACACACAAAATACCCCCCACCCACCCCTTACTCCAAACCCCCCTGCCCAAAACAACATGGTAGCATTTACAGTGTCAGGACAGCAGTGGTCAGCAGACCTTCAGCGCCACTCCAGGAGGCATTTAGTGCTGAAAAGCCCATTCAGGTCGACAGTGAGGCTTGTGTGTGTGTGTGTGTGTGTGTGTGTGTGTGTGTGTGTGTGTGTGTGTGGGGGGTGGGGGGAGGCAGTCGGTTTAGATGAGTGAGGTACATGTGATAGGGGATGAGAGGAGTGCAGCAGGCCCAGGCCCTCTTACCACCACCGTGTCTGTTTTCTCCATCCCTCCTCGTCCCTGCTCTCTCTCTCTCTCTCTCCCTTTCTCTCTACACCTCCCTCATCTTCCCCCTTCAGCCCTCCCATCCCTCTGCTCTGTGTGAGTGCCCAGCCCAGCGCAGCGCAGTGCTGCAGCCGCCACCGCCGCATGTGGCCTGCCCAGACACGTGGAGGCCCCGGGGCTTAGCTGGACATGCACAGGGCAGACAGGAAGAGGGTAAGAACACAATGATTTCAGCCACTGCCCCTCCGCTGTGAGCCTCAGGGAGGCCAGCACCCACCCACCCACCCACTCCCTCCATCCCCCACCCTTCTCCCCTTCCTCTCTCTCTCTCTCTCTCTCTCTCTCTCTCTCCCTCTGTCCCTATCTCCCTCTCTGAGACCAATCCAGCCCTCATTGGTGATCCGATGAGCTGCCTCCCAAAGCCCCTTTAGTGGTTGGCTGAATCCATTAGCAAAAAACCCACTTGTCTTGTGCACATGATGAAGTGATAGCTGGTGCTCAAAGGATTAGTTGAGAATATTTGGGTGTCTGGACCACAAAAGGTTTTTTTTTTCTTTATCTGCCAGCTCCAAGCCATGGGCCAGCTATAGCAAACATACAGTAAGCCAGTCCGCGGTGGGCATAAAAGGGATTTATTTTTAGACGAAGGCGACTCTTGAGTGCTTCAAATAATTGTGGTATAATGAGGTAATTAGCCGCAGTGTATGGTGCTTTATGGTGCAGGAAGACATGTGGTTTAGCGGAGGTCATCTGTATGGAGATGGTCAGGTTTCTAACGTGCTACGTCGTTGGTGGGGCCATATACCTGACAATCAACCTCAACACCTATTAGTGCCGCCTTTGAAGCGTGTTGCTTTTAGAACGAAAGAAGAATAGCAGGGTTAGAGGTGGAGTTAACCATGCAATCTCTTTATCCCTATAGGGAGATAGAGACACTTGGGGAGGACTGGCCATGACTGGTATGTTAATATTACACATTAAATATTAACATTACAGTCATCTTTCACCTTTTAGCAAACTGTGTTAATCTAATGTGTTGGAAAAACAGACGAAACATATACAGTATAGGCGTAGTCTAGAGTTTCCCATCTAGAGTTGACAGAGTTTTCTAAACTAAATGGTGACAGAAAGCCAGTTTTAAAAAGTTGTTCCACTCTGGTCTTCAAAGATGTTTTTGCACTAAATTGCAATGGCAGTCCAAACGTACAGTAACATCTCAAACTTGGCATTACTGTTGAAATAACTCAAGTCAGTAAAGGTAGCTAATATTTTTTTGGAAGGTCGTATTGTGGATTGTGCTTCATAATCCACCCTGAGAATGTCAAGGACAGCAAGACTTTAAAATCAGTCTGGTACATTAGAATATTATATTTTGAGCTATGTGACAATTATTCATCATTCTACAGTCATTTTATTTGAGAAGCTAAGAGAAATACAGTTCCCATAAATCCAAAGGGCACATAAAGAGAAAATGATGTATTCATTTTACTTTCAGCTGTGCTATTATTCATTTTAATAATGATCATCACTAAAAACTGTTATATAGCCTTAGATGAACCCTTAAACTGTTGTTTCATGTGACCATGGAGGAAAGAAAAATTTGATCCCTTTTGATGAATGTATTTTTCTTTACCTCAACCTGAAAACCTGACCCTGAAAAGCATGGCTGGATGAGACAGGGTTTTAAAAATGCACGGAAAAGAATTATGTGAGTGACATTGAATGGTGAATGGTTTATCTCAGAATAAAATGTAATCCTTTCACAGGTGATGATTATGATAGTCATCTTAATGCAGGTAATTGACAAAACACTTTTCAAGGATTTTTAGGTTATTTGACCCTAATAATTCAATAATACTCTCCAATCCAAACAAATAACAGCTGTGTTAAAGGAGTCTAACTTTTGGTTTTGACTTCTTGATATTTGTCCCACCTCTACAATGGTTTTTAGAGCCTTTTCATTGTCACTGTGTTTTAATTGTTGGTTCTCTCCCTCTGAGGTTGTGTACGTATTGTGTACATGGGAAACTGAATATCAGTTGGCAAAAAACTTACTCGAACTTGTGCTAGATTCAAACAGTTACATACTATATTGATACTCTGAGAAGGAATAGAACATTACTTTAAGTCCTACTTCTGTAATCTATCTTTGCTAGAAACCTACTCTCACCGAAAACCTACAGTCGCCGAAATATTAGAAAAAATAGTACTGCATTGTACATTCTCAACAATCGATGTAAATTTATTTGCAAACCAGAGAGTACGAACCAGAGATGATCATTTTCATGTGTTAGGCCAATGTTGTCTGATGAACCAGCAATAAAGGCGATTTCAGTTATATCTACTTTCAGTTTCTATTTCATGGACCCGGGTTAGGACCACGCTGCCTTGTGTTGTCCCTTTAACTGAAAAAGGTCCACCAAATGGTTCTAACTGGGAGGCTATACTCAGCATGTTGCTTAAGCATTTACTGAAGGGTTGTACTAGACAAGTACAACTATGCTTCAATGTAGGCAATGGAAATAGCAAAACAGACACAAGACAGTAGAGTACAGTACAGTATTTGGAAAAAATGGACCAGTTTTCTCTATGCCGATCCAAAACCGATCACTGTTACAGTAGGCATCCAGAGTAGCCCAAGTCTAAAAGAGACAACCTGCTCCAGAAAATATGATTTGATCCTTTGTAGGGACACATAAGAAAACTAAGACCATTGGATGACTGGATTCTTGATGACACACATGTGAACTTCCCTGCTCTTTGCTAATTAATTGATTAACAAGAGGGTGTGTCTCTTTGCCTTTATTACTGTGTTTAAAAAAAAATGCTAACATCAACAGGCTTTCCCCAATTGAGCATGCCTAACCTTGTTATAAACAGCAGCATGTGCCACTGCCTCTCTCTCACACACACACACACACACACACACACACACACACACACACACACACACACACACACACACACACAGCTCTTTCCTCTAGGGGCTTCTTGTACCAATCTATCAACAACAATCACTATAACGATACAGAAAAATCCATGGCTGCCGCAGGGGTCAATATGTGTATTTACAGCTCCCAGCAGATGCTGTCCATCACTACACTATAGCTTTGTCCTTACATCACTGTCTGTGCAAAATGGATTGGATCATTAGCCTAAGACTCTGCAGCGAGCAAACCAGCCACACAAGATCAACTGGACCACCATTCAATCGTCTTTCCAATCAGCTTACTAGTTACTACACTTCTCCAGACTCTCCACACTACATCCACATGTATGTTGTGCTATGCTATGCGATACTAAACTATACCATCACACAATACTACTGTACTGTGGATAATAGCATACTATACTGATTTTCAGGGATTTCTCTTCAATATAACACTTGTTATGGAACAGAATGTCTTGCAGGTATTTTTCAGACAGCATGAGGTTGAATCAATCTGTAGCTGCAAGATATAAACAGAGACCACACAGGGCCTTGTTGATAGCCTCTCCAGAATCCATAATACAGAGCAAAGGTACAGAGAGAAACACTGCAACAATTGCACTCCAGTCCACTCCACTCTGTTCTTATATAAATATCCCAAATTTAACCATGAAGTTTGAAAACTTCACTAATATTTAAGTTGCTTTCTCCAAATAACTATGTTTCTGATCACCCAAACATATATATATTTTAAATCTCTACAAAACGTTGATGCCTCTGCTCATGAGCTTGTCATGCTGTTGAGGATATATTTTCACTCTGTGTGTGTGTGTGTGTGTGTGTGTGTGTGTGTGTGTGTGTGTGTGTGTGTGTGTGTGTCAGGCTTAATGTGGCTGTTAGCAAGTGTGCAGGCTTATGGTAAACCACTGATAAGAATTAAGAACACAAACTCAAGCCCACTCAGCACATTTAACTACACAAACATTTTGGCTAAATAGGCATATAAGTTGTTAAATGAAAAGAAGCTGCAGAAACACACACACACACACACACACACACACACACACACACACACACACACACACACACACACATGACACATAGACACACAGACACACACATAGACACACACACACACACACACACACACACACGCACACACACACACACACACAAAGCACACACACACACTCTTGTTTTCAGGAGTGGACTCTTTTTGTCTGTGTTTTCCCCACTTTCCGCCGAGAACTCCCTTTATCTCTTCATGTGGCCTGTCCTTTGAAAATGGAGGCTTGCGTGTGTTTTCCCCCTCGAGGCGGGGTACCTGATGTGCGGCGAGCGGGCAGATCAAACAGATCCCCGACACAGCCAATGCAAATGCATTCTGCCAGCGTCCACACACAGACACAGACAGTCTCTCTCTCTCTCACAGACACACACCTCACACACAGACACACATACACACACACACACACACACAGACGGCTTGTGGACGCTGTGTTCACAGGGCCTCCCTCCCCAGAGCCGGCTCATGCAGGCAGCCTGTCAGCCGTATTCATTAGCAGTGCACTCGCTGTCTGACTATATATAACTAGCTCCTGTTGGACCGCATTAGCTATGTCAGCCCATTATAGGGGTGGCTGGCTGGCTGGCTGCTTGGGGAGGAAAAAACGGTGGTCGTCTAATTTGATCAAGATGTATTTGTGGAGTTGATGGATGGGCCAGTTTTTTGGAAGAAAAGTGCACTTAAGGTTAAGTTCTTGCCTTAGACAAAAAAAGAGCAACTCAGCAACTTGGGTCATCTCAGTTCTGAGTTGTTTGACTGGACAGGAGATTTCTGAGATGCATGCAATAGTTTTAGAAATGGCACAAAAAATCCACACACCCTCATATTAGTGGCTCCAGCTGCCCTAGAAAATTGTGCTGTGCTGTCTCCACAATATTCCAGTCTTATTCATGCCAGGATACAGGTAGCATTTTTAACGAATATCCATGAACTTCTCGTGGCTAGCAAAGACAAAAGCTGCTTTAAAAACAGCTCATTACAAATTTCTTTCCAGAAATGAACAATGCACTGCACACTTCCCCTCTCCCATCTCTGTTTAGCTTTCAGAAAATGGGGCGTAATCTCCAATTTAGAAGTAAAGACCGCTGAATACAATAAGCCCCACTTGATCATTCATTAATTTGTTAGCCGTAGCGAGCGAGCGAGCGAGTGAGCGCGATTCCCTCTCAGCAGTTTACCTGCTGAGTGGCTCTGGCAGGTGATTTCTGAAAAGCCATTACCTCGGGCGTGAGGGGGAGCCGTACGGCTTACTGGCAGATAATGCAGCGGAAGCCTGTTTGGGCAATTACCTCAGCACAGCAGATGGAAAAACAATAGCGTCCTAAAGAGGTTAGCTATGGGGCGACCACTCATCCTGACTCATGCTGAATGTCACCTCTCCTCAAGTAAAGCGTGAAGAAATCACTTCCTTTGGAAATATTACGACGGTCCAGGAGGAATTTAAGAGCCACAAAACTGTACCTTCTGTTCCGCTACATGAAGTGAATTCCTCCTCATGGACACTTTGATACTACTTTTATAATATATAAAAGTGATACATGTGGATGTGGATATTAACACTGGTCTCTGGCAAGTAAGTAAGTAAATAATTATGAGTAAGAGAAAAGTAAAGTCGGGACTTGTTCTACTTTTCCAAAGAAAAGAGCTAAAATCAAACGAGAGGTTCATTTACACCCATTGATAGTCATTAGAAATGACTGTTTGGGCAGGCATGTTTCAACATGCTGATTGAACAGAGAACTCTTGATTCTGTGCCAACAGAGGCTGTGAGCTCGACTTGTGCCAAGTGTCTAGATCTTGACACTGGCCAATCAATCCCGGAATTTATTAGCACTATGCTATTTAAGGAAACTTTGATCGAATGCACAGAGATAAAATAGCTCTGAATCAATGGATATCATCACTACCATAGTTTCCTCCTTTCTGTGAGGAACAGAGAAGCTCTGGCTCAATGTCATCCCATTCTTTCTTTTCTTTTTACTTTTCAACTGTTTCCTTTTCTTTCTTTCTTGCTCCCTCCTTCTCATTTCAATTACTCATTCTTTCTTTCTCTTTCATAGACTGACTGAAATAAAAAAAAAAATAAAATTAAAATAAAAAAAAAACACCTCCATTTTTATTTTAACCAGGCTTGTTCTCACCCAGTCCTTTAATTAGAAGTGTTGTGCTTACTCAGGTGAATACCTGCTCTGTGTCTGCACATGACATCCCTGTGAGGTGGCAGCAAATACAGCGTCTACAGTAAGCACCAGATAACTCCTCCTCTGACAGGACTCAAGGTCTATATTTACACTGCCATATTGTAAGACACTAATGATAATACGGATCCAGACAGAATGAACGTTCTTGACAATTTTAGTCCTTAAATGAGCAAGAAAACAGCCACTACTAGTCCAATCATAAGGTGTGTCACAAGTCACACCTGTGATTATGTCTGTTCCCAGCATGGGAGCTTTAAATCACAGGATTTTGCAAGTGTTCATAACATATCATATACTGTATATAAATAAACCCATAATCAGTACAATACGCAGCAAGGACACTTGTCTAAACGCGGAGGAGGAAGATTTATTTTTATGTGATGGTTGAGTTGAGATGTGGTGTAAGACCTCACTGTACTGTGCGCTAATGACCTGGAATGGAGTCATATGTGTGCATGTGCGCAGACACAAGAAACTCTGCTGACGCTGGTGTTCTCCCCCTCGAATAGCTGCTTCACTACAATAACTGCTGTGCTGGCACCAGCACCCAATGTTTTTGATGAACCTAAGATGAATTTGGTATGATACATGCAACTGCACGCACCAAAAATAACCCCCCATCGCCCGGGCGATATAATCCAAGCCAGCGCTTTCATAGGTTACCATGCGCCGCGCCATATGATTAAGCGCCGAAACCTCGTAAGGGGCCAAAAGTAATTTCTTCTTCGGGAAGCCGCTAGTGTCAGCACATTTTAAATTAGAGAGCATTCATCATGCTAAGTCACGTGTGCTCAATCATCCACTCATTTCAATAACGTAGTTATTAAGGGCCTCCACTCCCTTTATAACATCAGGCTTCCCTTGCAGATGGTCCCACACGTGCCATTAAAGAGACTATACACCAGTAATCATTTGGTGAGATCTCCTCCATGCCAATCTAAATAATGATCATCTCATGAATAGATTTAAAAAGATATTAGGCGATATTTTATGCTGCTTTCCCCAAGAATTTTCCAGCTACTTTGTGGGTTTAAAGTGCATGCAAGATGACAATGATGTGCCAATGTGAAAATGAAACCGAAACAGAGTGAAACTGTATTTGTGTTTATTTCCTTGTAAGTCAAGATAATGTTCAACACTCGTTCCTATTCTTTGATTTGTAAATCCACATGGATTCGTGTGAGTTTAGAACGTTCGGTTGTCGGTGTAGAGGAGCTCTGTATATGTAAAAGCCTGGTTTGCTTCTACTGTAAGCAGGTCCTTAAACCTACATATTCATACATAGATGTGTAGTATTCAATGGTACTCTTATGACATGTACTGTGCCAATGTGTTATGAAGAGAGAAGAAAACGTTTTGGACATTTTACCAGAGGTCGTCATGTTTATGACTGTACAAAGCCCAGTAGCCTTCCCATAAATCAGAACTGGCCTTAAATGTCAACTAACATGACATGAGTCAGTCAAATTAGTTTGGTCCATCAGAAATTATAGTCCTCTTGATGTGTTGTTTTGGGCATATCAAAGTAAACAAGTCATAATTTTGTTTGTGTGACTACACAATGAAATACTCTATTACAGATTTTAAAACTCTCCTGCCATTTCTTTCAACTGAAAACATAATTAGCACAGCATCAAGGCAAAGATATCAGTTTCTAAAAGGAAAACGGACATTCATTATGTCTCCTGGCAGGGCAATGCAAAAGGACTTATTAGAGCCATTACTGCAGCTGGGAGTCCTTGTGTGTCCATCAAGAGGGTGTTTGGGACTGATAGATGTTCTGGGAAATGTCTCTTTAGGAGCTAATTTCTCTACCTTGGGGGCACTTTGCAAGCTCTATCTCCGCATCTCTCTCTCTCTCTCTCTCTCTCTCTCTCTCTCTCTCTCACACACACACACACACACACACACACACACACACACACACACACACACCTGCACAGACAAGGGGAGAGGGGGGCAAAGGAAGCCTGGCAAGCGCTTCCCTTCACTCTTTCCCCTGTTACCTGTCTCTCAGCAGATGTTAAATTCAGAGCCACAGGGGAATGCAAATGGTATTGATCAAAACATTTTTCTACCTGACTGCACTTCCTCTCAGGCAAGCCTGTTTTCATATCACTCACATCCATCAGCAGAGAGATAGAGAGAGAAAGGGAGACAGAGAGAGAGAGAGAGAGAGAGAGAGAGAGAGAGAGAGAGAGAGAGAGAGAGAGAGAGCGCTCGTTGTCTGCCGGACTTCATCGGGGGACGGATGGACGGACGGATGCTCAGCCTGGCTTGCGGCTGAAGGACATCTGTCTTTAGTGAGCAGATAAGGACAGGGCCGATCCGCTGTATCATTGAAAGGTTACGCAGTCAATCATTCTCCCCCACCTCCTCTGCTTTGGAGAGAACCCCTCTCAGGCAGAACAGAACAGCCCTGACTGACTCAGCAGCTTTTGGGGAGCTAGCCCTGTCCTCTCCCCGCACATAAATTGAAGGTGCATGAAGGTCAGTTCCCATTTCAAGATGATGGAAATTTTCATTCGATTCCATTTCCACCATCAATAATTAAGGCACACGCTTCTCATTTAAGACAACCGGCAAGGTCCGCCCCCTCAGCCGAGGAGGTATTTCCCAGGTAGTGGAGTCTCAAGGCCACCTCCAGGAACTCTGCTCTTTAAAAGCATGACCGAGGGTAATAACTTGGCCGTACAAAACAAAATAGTGGGAGCTGTGGTGAAATAAAACTTTGAATAATGTCTCTTCGTTCAACTGCGGGAGGTGCTCTGAATTTCCACGACACACAATAAATCTCTTTGAGATCAAATGTTTGAGAGCACTTTAACTCAAGTCATTTGCCTTCTGAAGATGCCTTCAGCCTTTTTTTTTTAAAAAAAAAGAGTATGGCCCATCACAGTTGCTCTGTAGCGTAACAAGATGGCGTCAATGTGAGAGACAGTAAATGGAAACTGCCTTCCTTACCTCACCTAACCTCACAGCCCACATAATGTATTCCACACACCCAAAGAAACCTGATCGCTCTAATCTGTTTAGGACATTTAGTTGTTTAACTGCTTTTAAGCAGCACAGCTTATCTCACATCAGGCCAATGGTGCCTCTGTGCATGGGGTATATCTCACTGGCCGCATCGTCCATGGACGCGTCAGGCCGAACCGCATCTAACTAGGCAACATGCACTTCCTGTGGGTGATAGGGAAGTTAATTGAATGAGCCAAAAGATGCAGACGGAATGGTTGGTGTCAGTATGTGTGAAACAAGTTTAGGCATGTGGTCATCTAGGCCTGTTTATTCTCATCACGGATATCATTATGCGCTGGCCGATGCATTAGTGTAATACGTGTTAGACTCCTGTCTCTGCTAAGCATCCAATTATGGGAATGTAAATGATAGACCTACGAAGTGACAGAGCAATCTCTGTCCGAGAACAAAACAATCAAAATCCATTGGTTCCCCTGGGAGAAGTGCTGAAATGTGAGACAAAAGAAAGCAAAATAAACTAAAATAAAACAACACAAAACTTCTTTTGAGCTGGGTTGTATGTGTTCTGTGTAATTTCATACCCTCTAAGGAGAAAGGCTCTTCCATTTGTTTGGTGAGATGCCTATTGATTTATTTGCACCCACCTGCCCAAATGTATCTGGTTTCATTCTGAAATTACAGTGCTTGAAATAGTACATATAAACTTAGATACATAAATGTTTTGCAGCTTTGTTTATTTATTTATGACGGAAAGTACTATAAATTAAAATATCATAAAGCATAGTATATTCTTTGAATGTTTAATTGTAGTAGTGCTTTCTGATAAAAAAAATAAACATTCATAATGTATTTGTATGCCACAATTGATTTATCAGTAATGGCCTTTGGAGAACTCATAAGCATGTACAGCAACACAAAGCACTGCTCTTCAAAGTAGAAGCCAGCCACACACTATTAATAGGGCATGCAATACAGTACTTTCAAAAATAATATCATCACATCTATCTGATAAAATTCCACAAATGCACTGAGGTTAAACTGTCACAAGGATAAACCTCAAATCTTAAAATGTTTGCTTTCCAAAAAAAAAAAAAAAAAAAAAACTATTATAATATGGACAAAAAGGTTTTGTATGCAGGGCCAGTTGCGTAACCAGGCATCAGATTTAGACTGCTGCTTTAGACTGTTCTGTTCTGTCGTGTCTGTCACAGTGCATCCAGAGGATGTGGGGATAGAATGAGCCGCTGCAAGCAAACCCTGGCAAAACAGCGGCGGTGTAGACCGGAAGGGCACAGAAGGAGAATCAAGGAGTACCATAATAACCTTGCATGAATAAATCATAATATTTATACAATAGTATTTCCAAGCATACAGTATATGTCCACAATGGTGATTCTCTCTTAAAATGTTAAATGTTAAAATGGTGCAAAACATTTTTAAGTGCCCATTTTATTTAGGAGGAAGGGGAAAAATGGTTAGGCAATGACTAGGCAGAGAGAGAAAACAAACAGTCTTATTGGAATCCCAGAACAGGGACAAGCTGAAGGAAAACACACTGGCACTATTAGGCCTCTCTGGATCCTCCTCCTCCCATATCTAGTGGGCATGCTGGCTGGTGATGCAATCTGACAGGGTTGTGGCTGCGGGGGGTGGAGGGGTGGGAGTGGGAGTGGGAGGCTTTTTCCACACAACTGTATGAACGCAGCCTGGCTGGGTGAATTGGATTGGGGGAGATGCAGGGGTGGGGCTGAACTGGGAGGGGAGGCACAGAGGCCCGGCTAGCCCTTTGTTTGCGCTGGGACCAGCCATGTGGCTTTCTCTCGCCTCGCTGAAGCGCCAACGAGCCAGACGCCATGGCCTACATTCATTTTTAATCATGGTCAACGGCAGTCTCCATCGGAAAAACCACAGCCTGCCTTGTGACAAGGGCAACACTTCCTCTGCAAGTTGTAGTTTAAGGTGTTCAAAGACATCACTCAGTGACTTTGTTTTGTTGCTTTTACGGTTCATCGCGCAACAAAGGACTACTAAAAGACTCTCTGTACTTGCAAATGTCCACAAAGATATGTTGATATTGATTTATGCATGGAAGTGCAAAGTTGTAAAAAAAAAAAAAAAGTATGCACAAGTTTCCTCAAACTTAAATGGATATTTGTTGTTATACCACTAATGACAAAATCAATATCTTACTTGCAACATTTTTCCAAAGCCTACTTATTAGGAGAGTCATGGTAAAAAGAGAATAACAATTAATTTATTAACATTTCATTTTTACAGTAAGAATCTCTGTTTGACAAACCATGATACTGAATTCTAAGACTCTCATTTTGAGATGTCTTCACCAACATCAGCCAAGATGAATAACAGGGTTAATTGTGAGCCCACAGCATGGCCTGCGCTAATGGTTATGGACGTCTTCCTGCCTGGCTAATGCAACACTGTGAAATGGGTGACCATGCGTTTAGCCCTCATTAAGCGAGCTGAGGAGCGCTGTAAGTATTCTCCCCAGTCTAACTAGGGACATCCAGGTGCTCAATGAACGCCAAGCTGTGAGGAAAGTGCTTTTTTGGGAAACGATATAGTCAATCTTTGGGTCAAAAATCTCAGGAAATGGCTGAAATAATTGGCCATGATGGGATGGAATAGGAAAACAGTGAGTAAATGGGTGGTGCTGCAGGCAGAACAGAGGTCAGAAAAGATGTGAAAAGTGTAGTAGGAGGTAAAGCAATGTTATTAAAAGTCACTCAAACTGGACTGTGATTTCCACCAGACGCGCACTGTACTGTATGTGCAAGCAATTCAAGGTTACTTACTGTGCAACATTTTTACAGCTAATTTATTTAGGTTTTTTTTTTAGGAGTTAATTATAACTCACAGTCATGCTTTGACTTTCATCAAACTCTAATTGTGGATAAGTCCATCACCCAGGGGTAATCAACACCCAACATACACACTTCTTAGCACTTGCACTTTGTTTGCAACTTGTCTTTGGGTATTCAGAAAACCATTAATAGTTAGTTCAGACCGCATCGGGATACTAATATACAGCGCATATTCAAAGTAATATGAATGAATGTATGAATGTCATGACAAAGACAGGCAAAGCAAAGAACTGGTTAAGTTCTTGGTGTAGAAAGCAGCTCAGTGTGAAGTGCTTTTTTTACAGGGCCATGCATATTAAATGAAATGACTAATTGTTAAGGCTGATGAGGAGCTAAGTGGGAGTTTCAGGTAAAATACAGGGAACAGTGTTGGCATGCGAATTGGCATTGGAGCTGAAGCAGATGGGGAAACTTGTGATAGGCTTCCTCTCCTGGCTACAGCTATTTGTTAAATTTGAGAAATATCTTGATGCTTTGGACAGGAATGTATGCTGAGTGCCTGCGATGAGAAATACACACACATATACACACACACACACACACACACACACACACACACACACACAGACTATTATTCAACTTCTCCCTGCATATATCTCCTGATCAAGAAAAACCTGCATGATGAAACTCATTCCAAACCAGGGCTTTCATCCGACAAATCTGCCGGGAAGAACATTTCCCTTGCCCTGTCGGAAGCAGGCAATCGCTCTACTCTCGCAGCGTCAGAGGCGACTGGCCTGGCTTCGACTCAGCTCCTTGGCAACCTGAGCCCCCCAAATTAAACCTGATATGTTTTTTTTTTTTTTTTCATTTCAGAGTCAGACGCTCGTTACTCTAATCGGCTGACGTCACCGTCATACGGGACTGACCCTAGGACGAGGCGCAACTCTGTGCCGGGCGTGAGGGTAACTGGAGAGAGAGCGAGGGAGAGGGAAAGAAGGGCGGCAGGGGGTTGATGGGTGGGGGGGTAGGGAGTGGAGGCGAGGGGGGGGGATAGAGATGAAAAATGCATGCTCGTTTTCAGAGGCAGTCATCCGGGATGGCACGCAGTGGCACACACACACACACACCTCACGAGTGCCCCCTCTGCGGCAGCCCCTCTGGCTCTGGGGAGGCCGCCGCCACCGCAGCAGAGACCTCACCCAGGGGAGGGGGACAACTGGGCTTGGTGGAGGTAGAAATACAAGGACAATTGGGGGTGTGGGACGTGGTGTGTGTGTGTGTGTGTGTGGGGAGGGGGGGTATCCACCACCTGTGAAACTCTGCACCGTACACACGCCACATGTTCCAGCTCTGTCCGCACCCCTCTCCTCCAGGCCTGTTAAAAGCCCATTATCCGTTTAACTCGAGCATGCAGCACGGTGTCAGCTTGCTTTTGTCGGACACATTATGTTACAAAGTATTATTACATCCCACCGGACGAGCTACTTTTACAAGGGCCTGTCGAAAGCAAAGTATTTACCTCATTAACGGCCGAGTCATCGCTCATGGAGGAGGGGGCGCGGGTGTGTGAACTAATGATGCGGCCCTACGCTTTTTGGAATGCCAGCGCTGTCGTGGCCTATGCCTGGCGGTTGGCTCGGATTGCGGGGAAAAAGAAGAAGAAGAGGGAGAAGAAGAAGAAGAAGAAGGGGTGGAGGGGCCTTGGCTGCTTTGTGTGTGTGCTACTGTGGGTCTTCATCATCCCGGATTTCTTTCATTTTCTAAGCATACGCGTAAGCCGCTTAGCACTGCCGCTTCAGTACAGCAAATAAGCCAGGGAGGTATGTGGCGCCGGAGTTGCTACTGCTGAGGAGAGCTGCTGCTGCTGCTACTGCTACTGCTGATGTTAGCTGCTGCCACCGTCGCTGCTGCTGCCGCTACGGCTGTTGCAGAGCCTGACAAAACCGTAGTTCACTCTGGCTGACAACCCCAGTCCAAGACTCGGCACAGTGAAGAAACGTGAGAAGAAATGAATTCAATTGACCCTGTGGATGTTCGATGTGAGCCAGAGTGGCTATAAAGTGCCTCTGTCAAGTCGCGGCATCGACTCTCCTTTTTTCGCCTCGCCAACCGACGGCATAATTTACACATGGTATCACACACCGCTTCGCTTCAGAGAAGCTGATTTGTAGCCGAGCCACAGGCTTTCTAGTGACAAGAAAATCAAATAGATTTAAAGAGGTGCACAATCCTTCAGCACGGGCATCGATAAAAGAAGACACAGAAGCGTTGACTAAAACGTCTCCCGACTCCTCCTCCTCCTACCGCTTGCGGCACAAATGTACCAGAGAGAGCCAAATTAACGGAAAAAGAATCAGATGCTGTTACAGAAAACTGAAAGTCTAACACCTTGCTTTTTCTGCACCCTGGCACAGTACGGGCACAGAGCCCTCCTCTCGCCCCTTGGTGGCTGGCTTCAGCTTCAGAGTACAGTATGTGTGTGTGTGTGTGTGTGTGTGTGTGTGTCACCCCACTGATGACTGCTCCAACTCCTCCAGCGGGCCCCGAGTGCACCAGCTCAGGTTGGGTCCGTGGGAGGGTGCCAATGATTGGAATCGGAAAGTGTCAAATGGATTTTCGCCTCCCTCCAGCGCTCCAATCATGGCAGACCTCTCACTCTCTCTCTCTCTCTCTCTCTCTCTCACACACACACACACACACACACACACACACTCACTCACACGCACGCCGCCCATATTTATGGGCTATATATGGAGCCCTCCTCAGCATGATCACAGTCACAGCAACACTTCACCCACCCCAACCCCCACCCCACCCCACCCCATAACCCCCCCCATGACGGGCTTGACTGCCCAATCTTAACTGTCTATTCCACCACTCCTTCATACTAATGAGCACAAACTATCCCAGTCCACCCTGGCTATTATGGTCCAGTCCGCGGCTGGCCTGTCTCAGTTAAAGAAGAGTAAGGGGGGGAAAGGTGTGTGTGTGTGTGTGTGTGGGGGGGGGGTGATCCTCGGATTGAGAAACATTATGGAGAGGCCAGAGGGACGCGAGGGCTTCCCACCACCCTACACAGAGGCTCGGGCTTCGTAATCAAGCCAGCGTGATGACCACATGCTGTAAATAGCCGCCGGGCTCTGGGTCACAGGCGAAGCTTGAAATGTCTTATTTTTATGTAGGCTGACATAATAGAGCCACTGCCTCCTGCCATAGCTTTGAGCACTCACATATATGAACATGGAGGGCACAACCAGGGCTGAATGGTGTGTGTGTGTGTGTGTGTGTGTGTGTGTGTGTGTGTGGGTGGGTCTTTGTGTGTGTGTGTGTGTGTGTGCACCACATGTGTGGGTGGGTGCGTCTGTGTTTCTACTGTAATGTACAGTGTGTGTGGGTGTCTATGTGCACATGTGCGTGTGTGTGTGTATGCATGTGTGTGTCTGTGTATGAGTGTGTACAAGTGTGTGAGTGTGTGTCTTTGTGAGTGATTAGCTTGCATGTGTGTGTTGCTGATATATGCATGGTGTATTAGGCTTGGCTGTAATACTCCACGGCTGTAAAAAGACAGGACGTGCCATCAGAGTGGTGGAGGGATGCGGCGCACCGGCGAGCAAGACGTGGCTTTAATTCCCTGTGACTTCACAGAGGCCCCGCTGAGAGCTTGCTGCCGGTGCAGAATGAGATTCCCCATCGTAGCTGGGGGGGCTGGGGCTTGCGTGCGTATGTGTGTGTGTGTGTGTTGGGGGGGGGGAGTTGCTGGGGAGAGTTGGAGGGGGGGTTGGTGTGGCTTGCTTAAGAAGCACTCCATGGGGCCAGGAGTGACATTCAGCAGAGGATAAAAAAGCACAAAGCCAGACAGGGAGGCAGAAATGAAACCGCAGGGAGAGGGCTCACTCTCACAGCGACAGGAGATGGGTCGCTAACAGCAGACCGGTAACGGTACACAAACACAGGCATGGCACAGGTACGAGCATACATGTGTACACACACACACACACACACACACACACACACACACACACACACGGACTAGAACAGAAATACTGACAATTACTCTTGCACACAGTTATCCTCACACCTATTCGCATCCACATGCAGAGGCTTAAATTGATGCATCAACAAAAGTGAACAACACCTGCGAGACAGATTCCTTCATGACCTAACTAGCGGCGATGCCACCTCTCCCAGAAGTGCCAAGTCAATCAGCGTGACTCATTGCTAATGTCTCCATATGCTGTGGAGTGCAGAATTGGGAGGTGCTCCTAGTTTGCTGGAACAAGTCTACACACACACACACACACACACACACACACACACACACACACACACACACACACTCAATTACACGCACACACACATACACACACAAACTCACACACAAACACAATAAAATAAACACAAACACACACACACACACACACACACACACACACCTTACTACACCTAGCAACTCCCAATATCGTGATCTCTAAATCAACATTTAATCATTTTTTCCCCCAATGATTTGTCTATGACAGGTTTGTGCGTGCCACAGCATTTTTTAATCTAACCACTGCGGGAGTTTTGCCGGAGCTGTAGTGATTACTCGCGTCTTTATTAAGTCCTCTCCCCGCCATCAAGCGCTTTTATGGCGGAGCCGTGTACAAGGAGGATGGCAATTGATTTATTTTGGTAGCGGACTTGGATTGCAAATCAATGTGCTATAAGCTATTTGGATCCTCATTAAAACAGTGTTTCAACAGCAGCAGCTGCCTTCAGACACATTACATCTTAGTATTTAAAAACTGTGGGAAAATTTGGAGCGGCTACATAGTGCATGCATGAGTACCTTTGTCTGGGGGAGAAATTACTCTGAGTTATGGCAGAAGTAAAAAAAAAAAAAACACAAGCCAGAGTTATAGGCTTAATAGGGTGCCAAGGCGCTGTGAACCACTGACATCTAGAATGGGGTGGCAATAAACACGCTGCACTCGTCATTGCATTCAGGAGGTGACCTTACATGGGATAAATAGCTCAAAACAGATGCCATGCACACATCAGGACCACAGAGTTGTGCATCGCTCCTTACATAAAGCATCCAGACAACAGGTGAATGTGAATGAGGGCTTGTAAGGTGAGTATAATGAAGGCTGATCGACCACTGCCTCCGGATTATAATAAGAAATAGAGTAGCTCATATTTGATATCCAATACAAACCCCCAGCACCCCTCACACACACACACACACACACACACACACACACACACACACACACTCACACACACCTCCTCCCTCCCTTCATCACACGTCTGCCACCACACACACACACACACACACACACACACACACACACACACACACACACACACACACGCACATACACCCAGCCAACCCTGCCAGGCCCGTATCAAATGACAGCGTGTTCAGGCTGGGCTGCAATAGCTGGCCAGCCTCTGATTACTCCCTAGCCTTTACGCAAGGTAGCCGGAGCCCTTTGTTATAGGTCAGACACAGTGTATGACTCCACTGATTAAAACTTTCGCTAGGAAGGCAGGCAGGCAGGTAGGTAGGCAAGCTACAGACCTGCATCATTTACTCAGACACTGTCAAGCTTGTCTCTGACCCGTAAAAAATCAGCTATCGTCACACAGCACCCCATCAATTTATGTTGTCTATATTGAACAGCAAGCGTGAGGTATTAGGACACCACCTTCCAAAGTATTTTCAGACAAGACGGACAAAGATAAATCCGGAGTGTGCCGACAGATGGTAAACAACACATACTGGAGGCTAGCTTCACCGTGCGAACTTCTTATAGTTTTCTATATTTGCCTATAGGACACCTAATTTTAGCTTTCTCGCGCCTAGCAAGGCTATTGTTTGTCGTTCTCCGCTCGTTCAGGGCAAACACAGGTGGCTGTATTTATGGATCTCTCAAACCCTCCTGTGCTTCCCAAGATGAATAAAAAGGCTGATGTTAAATGTGAGGTTTAATGCCATCACTCTCTTGGGGTGTGCGTGTCTGTCTCTCTCTCTCTCTCTCTGTGTGTGTGTGTGTGTGTGTCTGTGTGTGTGTGTGTGTGTGTGTGTGTGTGTGTGTGTGCGCGTGCGCATGTGTGTGTGTGTGTGTGTGTGTGTGTGTGTGTGTGTGTGTGTGTGTGTGTGTGTATGTGTGTGTGCATGTGTGTGTGTGTGTGTGTGTGTGTGTGTGTGTTTTTTTTGATCCTGTGAAATTCTCCAGCAGGAGAGGCTGCTCAGCGAGATGTCTGAGGGATTTGTCTGAGTCTCCCCTGGCATATGAGAGGAGGATGCTCACATTATTGGAGCCGTGCCTGACTTTGGTTCAGTGCACAAATCATTCGGAATAAGTCTCTGAAGAAAATGAGACGCTTAAGACAGTGGGGCAGAGCAGAAGGAGAGAGCGAGGGGGGTGGGGGGAGGGGGGTGGGAGGGGGAAAGAGTGAAGAAAAGAGGGACAGAGACGGAGAAAAGAAAAGAGAGTGGAAATGTGTTTGATTCTGTGTGACTGTGTCTGAGCAAGTGTGTGTTAGTAAGAGTGGGTGAGTGAGAGACAGAGAATGACAGAGAGCGAGAGAGAGAGAAAGAAAGAGAGAGAGTGAGGGAGAGGAGAGAGAGAGAGAGAGAGAGAGAGAGAGAGAGAGAGAGAGGCAGTTTAGTCTTGCCTCTCTTGATGACTGAATCTCACATTTCATTCACATGGCACTTAGAATGACAGGCATTTTGGGTGGTGGAAATAGCCCTCTGTTTTATATAAAAAAGAGAAAAGGGAACACGATCTCCCAGCACCCTTCTTTCAGAGCCTTTGCAAGTGCGTGCTAAGCTCCAAAAGATTCCCACAGCAGCCTCACACAAAAGCTGCTTTCTCAGAGATACAGGTTTGTGTGTGTGTGTGTGTGTGTGTGTGTGTGTGTGTGTGTATGTGTGTGTGTGTGTGTATGTGAGTGTGTGTGTCTGTGTGTGTTTGTTTGGTTTTGTGTGTGTGTGTGTGTGTGTGTGTGTGTGTGTGTGTGTGTGCGTGTCTGTGTGTGTGTGTGAGAAAGGGGTGGTACTCACCATCCTTACGGTGGTAGGTGATCTCCACCTTCCGTTCCTCAGAGCCCAGCAGTGCCTGGGCCACCTGGGAGATGTCGTGGCGCTTGGTGAGTTCGCCGTGCAGGAAGTCGCAGGTGCAGGGCTTCTGCATGACGTCCGCCCGCGAGTAGCCCGTCATCTCGCAGAAGCCGTCATTGCAGTAGATGATGGCACAGTTGGGCACCCTGGCATTTGCTATGATGAATTTCTTGTCTGATGAGGGAGCAAAAGATTAGAGAGTCAATGAGCATCTTCATCTTCATTTTAATCTAACATGCTGTCCTTTTTGCAGTCTGTTAGTTAACAACGTGAGGCTAGAGCTGCGTATTTGTTAAACACCCATGATCAAAACACTGGCCCCTTCCTGGTAACTTGATTCCCAGAGTTCAGATATAAGAGGCACTGTACAAGTATGCTACTTGGATTCTGGTGTTACGTATGACATGCATCTGGACCGGAATAAGAACACAATATAACTGGAACAGCTGTCCCACAAAATGCATTCAGGACATCACTAAACACTGATGCACTTCAATTACTTCAGTGTTTACAAAGCACATATAGTGTATGCCGGATTTGCATGATCATGTGGTAAGTCGTAAATCGCTGTCAGTACCCAAGACAGCATTAAACTGAGCATCACAGGAATAACACTAGGTCATCCTTCCTATAATAAAAGCATGGCACAATTCATTTCAGCACCACACAATTAGAAACAATCTTTGTTCTTTGGTAGCCTATAAAGAAAATATGTTCATTTCATACACTCTATATTTTTATTATTTTACATAAGTATTATTAGTTCAGATCACATGAATTATATAAACATACAAATGTTTCTTGTTTAAAAAAAGATACACCTGCTTCCTTTTAAGTAATATTTATTCTGCTTCAGCAGTGTCTGATTACAAATGTCCCATTGGTTTCTTTAGTAGTAAGAGTATTGAAAGTATTGGCAAGGCTATTCTACTAAGATTTGTACTTACTTTGTCCTTCGAATTTCCGTATTATTATTCCAAGAAAGGTATTCTGAGGCGCGACATGACCCCTTCGGACAGGCATGATGAAAAATTTTCAGCTGTAAACGGCTGCTTAAAAAACCCCTGCTGAAGTTAACGCTGTTGTCTAATGATATCCTCTTTGTTACAAATCATTGCAGTTTCTTTTCTCTCCGTAACCTTTCCGGCGTTACTTAGACGCGGTCTTGATAGGACTCGCACCGGAGCCTTGGAAAAACTCCGCGCCGATGCCACATGGAACCGGGAAAGCTTGAGTCAAATTGAGTTGTAAAACCATCTCTAACTGAAGATGGACGCGATCCCGCCGTTGTCTGAAGCGTCGTGGTGAAAGAGAAAGGAGGACTGGAGCTCATTTGCCAGGGGGTGGGACGTTACCTCTGAGGGCTTAGCGCGCGGCGCTCAGCTTTGGCAACTCGAACGGCAGAAGCTGCGCGCATTCAGTTTTGGGAGGAGGAGAAAGGCAGATTCGGAAGCCAAACCTGAAGGCGTCAATTGCACTGTACCTAAGCCATGTGGTGCTTCGCTCACAAGGCACGTGGCCCTAGTTTTCCGCTCGCGCGTAATCAGAGCCTTACACTTCACTAATAAAAATGTCGTCACTTTTTTGCGCATATTAATTTCCTATTATTCTGACTTCAAAACAAAAATAATAACACCATTGACCTATCTCTCACTTTTCATTACTTTTGCGAAATCTACGCCAGTGGCGAGGAGGGTCGCTAGCAAAGTGACTTGTCCATGGTGCTGAAGTTTGCACAATTCCGCGCATAGGGCAAATTACAGTCCTAAATCAGACAGCACAAGACTAATACCCGATAAGACAACCTACCATCTGAAACACGACACGTAGTTGCCCTTTGTGGACTGTTGGTAGCGCTGGGGAGATGATTAGTTAATTGCCCACAGCTGGAAAAAAATAAAACAGCTTCAGTTTTCCCTGCCCAGATTGCCCTTGCCTTCAGATATTTCTCACACAAAGCAACCCTCCGCCCAACATCTTCAGTGCTTATCTAGATATTCATATTATTCAAACCATGCTGTTAAAGCCACACTTGCAGCCAAGACATTCTTAGCCTATTTGCTTTTGGGTTTTCTGATGCCTTTAAAAGTAGCTAAAATCATGTATCATTATTGTTGTTTATGTATTCGTTGTCTGTTGTGGACACACAAGCTGGACAGGAACAGTGTTATGTTCAACAATGCTTTAATCTATACGTCCTCTGCCTCAGTGGATAGTTTACCATAATCTGCATTGGTGGGCTTCAGGCAGCATGAAAAATGCAAATGTGGGCATGCAGGCCGGAAAGCCCCTCTTACTGTACCGAAACATCTGTCTGTGTATTTCACTGAGGGCTCAGCACCCATCTGGCCCATTGAGAAACAAGTGAGATGCAGCCGCAGGGACAAAATAAATAAATAATACAAGTATAACGACCCGGTTTAAAGAATGACCTTTTTATACCACCCACTGTAACCATGGAATTAGTGTACACCATTCACATTTTCCACTGTAATGTTGACAGCTGCTCAACTTGAATGTGGAAGGTGCATATTCATGTTATCGGCTCTGAAGGATGGAGAGTGAGAGGAGTGAATGTAGCATTTACTGTAGCCATTCTCAGAGACCAAGCATAAATATATGGTGATATATGGTGAACCTGATGAAGCAACGAGCGAAACGCGTTGTTCACTGACAAAATAAATCAGCAAAAGTCAATTCCAGTGTGCGGTGATTTTATACTTTTGGATTACCTGATGAGAAGCTGCATGTTACCAGCACCTGGAGAAGGCTGTGCAGAGGGACATCTTATATAATAAATATATGGTGCTTGCACCTAGCATACAGAGCCGCAATGATTAACACTAAAGAATTTATGAATGGATTAATTCATAGAATTATTCATGGTTACAGCCGCATCCATTCTTGGAGGAGATAACTCATCTGTGACAAGGAATAAAATTTAGTCAAAATGCTGAATCCTAAATAACCCAAACTACAACAAAGCTAAGACCTATTTGCTGTGGTGTATGTGTTGTTATTGACACTGATACTATGGGAGCCCCTATGATTGTCAATCACAAATATTAGAAAAAGAAATTCAATAGAACCCATTAGAAGTTATCACGGATAACTTGGTGGTGGGCTAAAAAACATCAAACAGACAAGAAATGGAACCGCACCGCTACTATGTAATTTGCACTCCCCTTTGCGGTCTTGAACATCTCGTTTCAAGTACTATTTTTTCCAGTATGCAGAGAGCATATTGTTGGGGTGAGGGGTAGCTCTGGCAGAATATCCAATCCACACTTCATTATTACGGGCACATGAAAGTCGCTTGCGATATATCACACACATGGCGTGCATGCTGATCAGACAAGACAAGAGGGAACACAGCTCCTCCTAAGGAATGCTGGTTGCCAAAGAAAATGTCATGTTTATTCAGAAGACCCTACTGTATCTCTTACTCTGTGTGTGTGTGTGTGTGTGTGTATATGTGTGTGAGAGAAAGATGGGGGCTGAGGGGAGTATGCAAGCTGAGTGCCTTGCTATGTATTACTTTTTGCAAAATGTAGAAAAGAGGAAAAAAATGGATCTGAGTTTGCCCTCAATTGTATTGTGTACGTGACGTTAAGTGTTGAGTTGAGCTCATAGTGTGGCTTAGAGCAATGCAGAGTCCCCTTAGGCTTAAGAGCTTTATGTGTTGGATTTTATTAAATCACAGAGTTGCACAAAGGCTACTGGTCCACTTGACAGATTACTCACACTGCATCAAAGACAAGCCCCAGCGGACGTATGGGGGACTTAAACAGTGTTGTAGACCTGTTTTGAAATCAAGCTTATGTATGCATATACAATATTTATGAATGCGTGTGTCAAAATGGACATTGATTTGAGTGTGTGTGTGTGTGTGTGTGTGTGTGTGTGCGTGTGTGTGTACATGTGAGCATCAGCATGCATGTTTGCATCAGGGTGTAGGATATAAAGTTAAGTGTAGCACAAAGTTTACATATACCCTTGGGTAAAAGATGTCTGCAGTACTCTCTTCACTAAGATACAGTATCTTAATGTCCAAAGGTGTGTATGTTCTACTTTACAAAGCCAGTGCCTTTGTCCAAATCGTAATATTTGATACACCAAACAAAATTCACAAGAGTCCACCCCTGCCTTATATGATCCCAAGAAACAACACACAGTATATTTGTTACTGTTCAAGGGGCAGATTGCCTTAGCTTTCTCTGCGTCCTGTTTATGGAGCCAGGGCTGTGTGAGAAGATTTGCTTTGTAACAGCTACTCTCGCAAATCATGTGGAGAAATATTATGTGTTTAATGTTTCAAAGAGTGTTACATGTTTGCAAATTGTTCAACATTGCTCACCCCACCTTTAACTGATTTTCAAACAGAGTCTGATATTCTTCACTTAAGGCTGAAGGATGACCAGACTACCCGGACATTCCCTTGTTTTGTCCTGGGATTTTTGTGGCTAAAATATTATTTTTTACTGTAGTATTGACTGTAGAAAACCAACTGCAATCCTGGCTCCCATAGAAAATTCAGGGAAAATTCAGATTTTCATCTCAAAGGTCTAGTCACCTTAAATGCAAAGCACCTGAAGCTCTGATCAAGGGGCAGGGAAATCTCAGGATATCAGTGCTTAGAGAGGAGTTATCCGCTGACCCCATTCAAGAATTCCATATGAGCCAGAATGCTTCCTTCAAAGGCACCACTGCCTTTGGGTATGCACTGCGCAGATATTACATCTGCTCTTTAGTGACCCCTCTGCTCTCGACTCTCCAAGAACACTTCCAGACAGTTACCAGGGCTAGAATGGCTGTGACTTGGAAGTGTTCAGCCTCACGATTTTCATACTGACAGTAATAGGTTGCAGGAAGGGGGGTTATAAAAGCTAGCTGCAGTTCATCAGCAGAATAGACACATCAGTAACAAAAATAATGATCTAAATGAGGCAGAAATAGGCAGGTGTAGTCTGCCACCTTACATTTGCAATAATTTGTCAGTATTCAAAGTTGTCCATACACGCAGAACCCCCACCACACACACACACACACTCTACCCCCCCCCCCCCCAACAACAACAACAAAACATACAACAAACACACAAAAACAACAGCAATAATAACAACAAAACAAAATATTTTTAGGGTTCTCACTACTCTCCATTTTAGTCTTTAGTCTTGAGGGTGATCACAGTGCATGTCAATGTTTGTGTGCACAGGCAAAAGCTAAATTTGAATAGCAGGTGGTGCAGATGCTCTGGAGCCACAGATGTCTGGCAGTGGGGAAGGGGGGGGGGTGAGGTGGATGGGGGAGGGTGCAGAGATATCTGTGATGCAGGATTCCCTTTAAGACTCAATTTATTACACTGATTTGAGTGATTATCCCTGTAATACACTGGGATGAAAACAACAGGACAATCCACACATTTAAACTACGCTATTCAGCAGCGAGTATGACTGCATGTAATCATTAAGACAGAAAAGAAAAACAGAGAGGGGGATGGAGGATGGGGGCAGAGACTGCCAGACAGAAAGAGACTGTGTGTGTTTGTGTGCGTGAGAGAGAGAGAGAAAGAGGGAGAGAGGGAAGAGATATAAGAAGAAGGATTATACAGTATATTGCTGTAAGGTTTGTTACCCTTGGAAATTGGACTGATGTATCTCTGTTGTCAAGGATTGTTCCGCTGATCTTTCCCCTTGACTCCCACCATACTCAGGGCACTACACTGGAAAATCAAAACCACTGGGTCTTAGTGGACAACACATCCATTCATAAATATCCAGCCAGACACAACTCATCTGTTGGATATATGTAGGATTATCTTTAAATAAGGATATGCATCCATTTCACACTTTGACATTCTTACATCTTGCATACACGTGTGTAAGCATTTAACACACACTTCTCATCTAGATGTGATTGTGATGAAAATGTTATTTTTTATAACATATCAATGTGGACCATGAAATAACACGTGTGGGAATATTTGTAGTGGCAAAGTTCAGAGGGTCTATGGACTGTGGTGCCTTGATGTTGTTTTTCACAAATCTGACATAAAGTACAGTAGATCAGAGAGGGGAATGTTCATCTCTTGTAAAGGGTGCCCGCGGGGTGCCGCCACACTTGATTGTTTTTCGAGCCAGCGTTTTTCCTGACAGACTGCCGGCGCCCATTCATTTTTATCTTAATCTCTGGGAATGCGGAGCAATTTTGAAAGCAGCAGCGAGCGTACAGTGCCTAATCCAGGCATCACGCCACGGCAGCATCTGAGTTCTCCTGCAGTGCCCCTGATGTTTTCACATCCACCCTCCCCATGCTTCCTCCCCTTCAGCCCCACACACACACACACACACACACACACACACACACACACACACTGCTATCACACCCAACACCCATTACACACACTGCTGCCAGAGTTTATAAGTAACACATAACAAGAGTTGTTTTTTTTTCCTCTCTCTCATTTGTGCCTATCTGCCCCCTGAATAAAAAAAAATAATCCTAACCTCCGCCTCAAACAGTGAAAAATAGAGTGCAGGGCTTACCCCACATTCCAAACGCATTTAAAAACATCTGCCCCGAGTGAGAAAAGGAGCAAAAACAATATGACTGCATGAGCTGTACTGTCTCTTCATTAGTCAGGCGCAGACAGGCTGGGTCTTGCCCTCAGTTAAAAAAAAAAAAGTTTTTTTTTAAATGTGTTTCTTTTTGGTATTCGCCTGATAAGACATACTATAACATCAAAATGTTAGACTATCGGCTATGACAGATTGACAAACTCAATCCAAGGGGCGTACGTCTGGGGCGAATCTCTGTCTACTTTAGCTCTAGAGAGAGCTTTGTGATTGGTCAGACCAAACTTGGGAGAACAGCTGACTCCTTTAGTTTGTTTCTAGACCATGGTTCTCATAGTGCGGCGCGGGGGCCAATGGCGGCCCACGAAAACATTTTTTTCCATCTTTTTCCTCCCACTGCCAATTTGGCGGCCCTCAGTTCAACATCGGGTCCCTAAATTGGCCCTCACCCATCATAACTTTGAGGACCCCTGTTGTAGATGTAGGCTACTGTACCTGCATAGCAAAACAATGTTAGGGCAGGGTACACCAAGATTTCTGGGCTATTTTGGTATAGGAGCACCCCAGTAATATTACACTGGCTGCAAGGCTGGGCTGCAGTGTGTTTTTTCCTAGTCATATCACACTCTCCAGAGGGATGGAAAAAGAGAGCTAGTCCTGGGATTTAAACTTGTTTGGAGGTGAACCCGTGTAGGCAGCCCTCGCTAGCCTCAAATTTTTCCATTCATTTGCAGAGGTGATAAGTGTCTCACCATTCTGTCCCGAGTGCTTCTATCTTTAGGGAGGTGCGGCCGGGGGGTCTCGTGGGAATCCTCCGTGCAGCACAGAGCCTGGTAAGAGCGGTGATAGGCCCTCCTGTCACCCGCAGATAGAGCACGGCCCCCGGTCGTAAACCCCGCGCCTTTGTCTTCTGTCACTGTCACTGCACGACACGACAGGGGCCGCCACCGAGCCCTTGTCACAAAGGGTGTGTGTGTGTGTGTGTGTGTGTGTGTGTGTGTGTGTGTGTGTGTAGTGGGGGTGGGGGGTGGCGCTGTCCTTAAGTCCTCCTGATGGAACCAGTCTCTTTATCTGACGGCTGTGCCACACTGTGTTGGCAGAACAGGCGGTGACCCAAAGGAAGTGCCAACACCCCAGAAATATGTTCCACTTGAGTCAAAACATATGTAACCACTTGAGGTGACTGCAGACAAAAGACTGAAGACAAAAGACAGCTGATATGTTATTTGCTACACTCAGTTACTACAAGTCAAGACAACATGATGTGATATAAGAAACCTCAACTTACTATCTTAAATACAAGATGCAATGAAAGATTTCTGATCAGCAGGGATCTGACTTCATTAATAGAAAATACTTTTACAGCTCTACCTGGGGTGAATGTCAAAAAGAAGATTAAAAACTGGAGTGCAATCATCTGTGAACTTAAAGATAGGTTTGTTGATACACCCGTAAAAAACAAAAAACAAAAAAACCAACAAACAAAAAACAAAAAAAACAGGAGAATGTGGTGCCTATGGCTTAAAACTCTATTTGGGGTAAAACAATCATCCTTGTGTATAAGGAAGGGTAACCAACGCACAATGGTACATTGAATTTACGGTGGTTACCCTGCCTAATGAATTGTGAACCTCCACCAGCACCTCCACTGCTTTCAAGACACAGTTGGCTGTGCAAAGGGATTTTTCCCTATTTTTAAAGTCATTCTTGTCTATTAACCTATACATTTTCTTGGCTCTCAATGTTACATCGTTTGTCGTGTTTGTTGCTTTTTTGTGTGTGTTTATTTTAACCAACGCAGGTGAAAATCTTTGCCAGGTCTTGGGGGTTTCAGAGAATCACTACAATGATAAATCCCGGTCACAGAACGGTCCTTTGGGTCATTTATTGTTTCCTGTGAAGCTCAGGCGATCTAACGGCGCATATAGTCAAATTGGCAATTCTGAGCTTGCTGAAACCAGCAAGTCTGTGGAGACTCTGCACAGTCCCCGAATCAATCACCAGACAACAAAAACAGTTCATGGCTATGGTTCCATCACAGCGGGGGCATCCATCCTGCCTACAGCGCTTAAGCCCTGGCACTATCAGTCACCCCCTAAGAGGCAGACAGGGTGACTTGCTGAAGGAGAAGAAGAAGAAAGACTTTTATCTCGAACAAGTGCACAGACATCCCACGTTCTTTTAGGTGCAGAGTGTTGAATGGAGGGAGGGCTCTTGGGTAGAGAGAGGAGGGAGTGGTGTGTGGTGTGTGTGTGTGTGTGTGTGTAGTGAGTATGTGTGTGTGAGTGGGGGGAGGGGTTCTGCTTAAGAAAGAATGAGTCATCAGAGACATGATTTAATTCCGACCTGCGCAGCCTAATGTGATCTTATCACCCCCAACCGTGCCGCCAAAAGATAGAGAGAAGTGGGAGGAGAGGAGGAGAGGAGACGCCAGGCCGGGCCAAAAAAACTCTGTTCTCTCTGTCAGTCTGATCTTTGTTTGTCTCGCCATTGTCACCACACAATAGCCGAGCTGCTCAAATTATTAGAGAACTCCCCCTGGATGTTGTGAGAGCCTGTTCATTACACATCACCATCAGATTCAGGAGCAGGGAACAGTGAGAACGGTCTCCTCTCTTCTCAAAGAAAGACATGGCGACATGGTAGCAGTATTCTCCTATTGCTTTGCTTCATGTTGTCCTATGTCTTCTATGTTGACCATGGTAGGACTTGAGTTTCCCCTTTGGAGACTATTAACATTCGTAAGCCTATCTTATCCTGAGGCAATCTAGATCGAGTAAAAATTGAGTAAAAAAGCATTGATTTTTCAGCCTCGGAAATTAACTCATCATCTGTTCACCAGCAGTTGGAATTTCAAATTATTACACTAGTTGTTTACTAGAAAGGATACGACCCCCAGCCCCCCCACCTCCTTTCCCAAGCTCCTTTAGTTATGCTGATGGTGTTTACAATATGGATAAGATATGGAATGGAATTACTGAAGTCTATACTCCCTGTCTGTGCAGACAAGAAATATGCATAGAATTGAAATGGTAATGAAGGACATCTCTTGTATGTGTGCTTCAGTCTATAGACATGCATATTATCCCCGAAGGGCATGCAACAAGAGGTTGCGCCTTTGACTACAACACCTGATTCTATCCTGTTCATTACCTGCTGTTGTCAAACTGCAGACAGAAGCTTGGCGGAGTGCTTACCTCATCTCTGCAGCATCCAGCTTGTGTGATCTCAGGTAACCATAGAAACCGCCCGGTGCCGATGGGCCCTGTCCTCCCCCCCGCCCCCCACACCCCACACCATCCAATGCAAATTGGCTTCCTGTAGTTCAAAAGGCTCAGGTCCACCTCAGTCTCCATCAGCCAGGAATCACTGAGATCAGCTCATTAGTCAGCATCAATAAACAAGACTCAGCTGTTTATGAAAATAAGCAGTTGCAATCTGTAAAAACAAAAAGATAGGCCTAATAAATAAATAAGTAAACAGATAACACACAGATACATACATACATACATACATACATACATACATGCATCATCCTGTACACATATAAATAGTTAACAATAAACTACAGCAGAGACCATTGACTACACACATAAACCTGAATAATTAAAAGCATTATAGAATGTATCTGTACATGTTTCCCTGGCATTTCAAATCAATGAGATCACTGGCTGGGTGACATGCTCATGCTACTTGCAAACTAATATTAAATCAGTTCATCTGTCTATCACTGACAAGCAAGTCCGTTGTAATTAATGATATCCCATTAATATTAGTCAGCCTTACTGAAGTGGTATTCTATTCATTTCTTATGGAATGAGAATGTTCTATGAATGAGAAAGATTTTCTCCCCGGTAATTGAGATGTCAGATGCCATTGTGTAAGTAAAAAAGGAGAGGCAGAATTAATCTAAGTATCCTGGGTTTCCTGTTGGCCAGGCATCCAGTGATAAATTTACTCAGCCCTCAAGCTCAGTTTGGGGAAGAATGTGTGTGTGTGTGTGTGTGCGTGTGTGTGCGTGTGTGTGTGTGAGAGAGAGAGAGAGAGAGAGAGAGAGAGAGAGAGAGAGAGAGAGAGAGAGAGAGAGAGAGGACAACAGCTCATAGGAATGTAGCATTTCGTGTTTTAATTTTAGCTCAATATATCTAATCACTGTGGGTGTAGCACCAAAAGTGTAATTAAACCTGCTTGGGCTTATTAAAAGATGGCTGCAACCCCCGAGAATGATTTGCTATCGCTATCCATGACAGAGCATTACCCCAGTCTTATTAAATATGCTTGTCACTGAACTGAATTAATTGCCCAAAAAGTATTTGATGCGCTGTGGATGTTGGTTATCTTATATTCTGCTGGGATTTTTTTTTTATCTTTGCTCTTTGTCAGCCTGAAAGCAGATGAACTAAGATGAATTGAGTCACTTCAGTTTACTTACTCTTAGCGGTTTGATCTGATCTGGTCCAGTTACGTTATGCCATGTCAGCATTTCAAGACAAGCAAGCAAAATTTAAAAAAGAAGCAGGAAGTTAATGTGCCTTGCAATGACTGAGCAAAATTTGTAATGTTTTTACTGTGGTGCAATACTGGCTAATGAGCTGGTAACTTATGGCACCACAGGGCATTGGGATGACAGAAGAAAAAGGTTATGCTGTCCTCTAGTGGGCTAAAAGACTCAGTGCATTTGTGTGGGTTACTCTTTTGTACAGGAATAATGGCATGGATTGACTAAGCAATTTTGTTACAGATTTAGGCTACACATATAACACATATAGTTAACACAACATGTATTGTATTTCACAAAATTATTGAATTACTGACATTATCTACAAACAGGGCAATTGTGTTTGAATGGGGCCACTAAGAGCATATTATAGAATTTTTAGAATTTTTTAATTTAATATTCAGAAATATTTGCACTTAAAGGCTAAAACTATGCTTGCATTGTAACAAAAGGCCCAAATGGATAAACAAAACTGTCAAATGTGACTCTCCAGCGCAAAACCAGTCACAATGGCATTAAAAAATAAATAAATAAATAAATTAAGTTATTGCATTCACATGAAAGGCAAGAAAATAACCTTTCAAATGATACCACTATACTCGATACTATTGGCCAACAAATGGCATAGATATGAGCGTTCAAAGTGTTACAATGTTGCAACTCAAAAAAATTGAAAAGCAGAGAAAAACAATGCTGAAGTTTATTAGCTTGTGGCAAGGGAGTTATTAAGCTGGCTATTCTGAACATTATGCTATCAGTGAACTCAGCTGAATGAATTCTGCTACTGGTCCAACCAAACCAGTTAACTGATATCTAGCCTACTTATCTAACATGCAACCAAGATAGGAATACCCTTATTTGTGGACTTTACATGAAATATGGATATAACATGGATATAACTTGAAGTTCACCATAAAGGAAGTGACTGCACTGCACCTAGGAGAGAAGTGTTCATCATATGCTGGCTGCTTGAATGGTGAGTATTAACATAAAACTCTGAGTGATTGTAAAAAAAATGCCTGTTTCTCTTCAATCACAAAACAGGAACTTTGTAAAAAAAAAAAAAAGAACATGTCAAGGGGTTTTGCAAAATATTGCTAATGCTTTTGCAGATATGCTTGCTATTGCCAACTCTGTTATTTTCAAAGGAGCTTGTGCTAACTTACAGACCAAACTTCTTCAAAATTACAATAGATGTATGCTTAAAATAATAACATTACACAGGCAATGTTTATATTAATGTGTCATATATTTTTATCTGTTGCCATGTGGCTAAGTTTTGTGGCATTCATGTGGCTAACGTTTTGACTGGCTAACAGTATGAGAGGTTTATCATGCTACTGCTGAATTGAAATACCCATTTTACTATTAGGAATTAATTTTCCATATTTCAATAGTCTATCCCAGTTGTAGCCTAGTTGTGGGCTATATGGCACCAAATTCTTCTTTTGTACCGTAATAGCTGTCCATACTAATTCATGTAATTAAGTTATGGGCTTTTTGTTTTCAATGCTAAATATGATTACATAGTTAGTCACCCTTTTCTCTCTCCCCATTTCTGCATCTTGCAGCGGTCACCCCCATCCTCTTTGGAACACCTGGCTGTGCAGCGTTTAGGTAGGCTGCAGTAGGCTATAATATCTAACTTTACTATACAATTTCGCTAATCTATACAATTCATTTCTCTGTATATTTTTTCTAATGACATGGACTTCTAGAAGTGTACATTCTGACTGATTAGCTTTTATTTTTGCACTTCACAGACTCAAACAGCCTTAAGCGACACTGAGCTGACTAGATGCTTCATCTTCAGATATCTTTGGAAAACCTCAGGTAAATTTTTTACATTTCCTGATGCTGTAAGTTAAACTAGTGCTTATGGGTTTGTTAAAGTTACATTTACTTTTTGTTAAGGTAAGAAACTTGCAGTAGAGTGATGCTGTTGTTGTGTAGCTCTACTGACAATATTTTCCCCCTGAAGGAAGCAGCTGACACACCAGACATGCTGCTGCTGCAGTACTCTCCCTTCAAGCATGAGCATGTAAGTTTACAGTTTGAAATGCATTTAAAGTCATTCTGTGTGGATTTGCAGTAATTACATCCCCAAATGACCCTTGGACAGAATCTTTATTTGTTCATTGCACTGCTATGAAGTTAGTAAATTTGTGAACATTTCTGTTATCTCATAGTCTTATTGTGAATATTTTGTGAACTTCTGCAGACATACACCCCCTCCTGTCATGACGGTCATCAGACACAGGATTACTGGCCCAAACAGACTGTACAATGGAACCACGGGCCTCCTATGCTACTTTTAAAGTATGGAATTCCTTTTTTCTGTCTATCCATGCTCTTCAGTGTCACAATTGAAACCCGCTGTTTTTAACTTACATATTGATTGTAAACCACAGATTTTTTTTAATTAATTAATTTATTTATTTATTTATTTATTTATTATTTATAAATGTTTCAGCATTTTATACAGATTGTACTTGGATTTGTATGAATAAAGCTGCTTGTATTTATCCATGTCTCCTGTGAAATGTTTCTTTTGAGTTAAGAGAACTTAAACCAGGACAGGCAATGACCTGCCTCAGATAGAGTGAGTAAATAAAGCTTGACTAGAATGAGTAAAGACACAATATTTAAATTAAGTTTGAACACTTTGAATGTTTGAGTACAATGTACTCAGTTCATACAAGCTATTGCCACATTAATTAGTTGAGTTCTTTAAACTCAAAAAGTTTAAGTACAGATTACTGTCTCTTTTAAGTAAGTTTACTTAAATAAATTATGGCAACGAGTTACGACACTTAAAATGAGTTAACTGAACTTGTCAGGTTTTACAGTGTAAGAGCCAGTGGATGGTTTGGTATTTTGCTATGAAGTAGGCTACGCAACGATGCTATGTATGGGATTTATGGTTGTCATGTCCCTCATCTGAGTGATATCCTTGAAGCAGAAAAATCAGCAGAAAGTTAATACTTGGCTTGTGCCGTTTATAGCACTAAACAACTTTAGAACCCGTCTGACCAGCCAGCTTCCAACTCAGTCAGATTCTCTACCCGACGTTAGCTCCATCTAGAGGAATTTTATGGGCCCCAACACAAACACATTTATGAATTTCGGCATAATTTAATTACAGTCTGAAAGTGTAGACTTTATACTGTCAAATTATGCTGAAATGTGAAATTCGACTTTTTTGGTGCATGCATTCCATTTTTAGAATTTTCTCAGTAAACATGCTGTACGAATGGCTCATTATATTGTGTATGTCTCAAATGTGTTATAACTATCAAATATATGTGTTTTGTTGTTGTTTCATTTTAAACTTCTACAGTTCACATCTCCAGTTTTTCAATGGTAAAATGCCAGACCCTTATACTAAGCTAAAGCACCATAAAACAAGGATGGCCAAAGCCAGGCTACCCCAGTCCATCAATAGGGCAACGTTTTAAAAATTTTGAGGAATTTTTGGGATCAGTAGTCTTGGATGTTTTCCTTGTTTGTTTTTTTTTGTTTGTTTGTTTCTATTTAAGCTAGATTCCCCTCCAAGAGTGCCAGTTTCTTCAAAGGACATGGGTTGGGCTCTGCCAAACTTTTCGCTTGCTGATACTATAGGAACCTTATTGTATTTTTTTGACTAATGGATGTACATATTGGGCACAGCTTCATGATATCCAAACACTTCTGCCTATTTCAAGAAAATGTTGTGAAAAAGTTTTCAACAAAATATAATATTGTCTCATGGGGAGAGAGATACTAATAAAGGGCCTTAGGTATTTTAAAAAAGTAGGCCTAGGTCTATAGAAAAGTGCACCTGTACTGTCAGGTTTTACCACATGCAATAACATGCCGTTTTAAAAATGTTGCAGGCTAGTATACGCACAATAAGCTTTGAGAATAAGAGTTCAAAAGTATCTGAAAAACAAATCGCTATATAATCGATTACATTAGATCAGTGTTTCTCAAACTGTGGGGCGCATACACATGGCAGGTGGGCCGCGAGAAATCTCTTTGCAATCGACCAACGGCTGCACCAGGCCCCCCAAATTCACACCTATTCGTCAGATATGCGCATATGACAGTAAATTGGGCTTTAAAATGGTGTTTGCTAGTTGAGGCGTTTGAGAGAAATTTGGCTTTGAATTAGTAACACGAAAATTCTAACATGGACAAAAATCCTGTACTCGCAAAGTATTCCTCACAGAGATATTATGCGCAAATTGAGCCTTCCAGGTGGGGCGTCAAAATTATTTGCCTTACCCCCAAAGTGGGGAATGACAGAAAAAGTTTGAGAACCACTGCATTAGCCCATGGCCAAGCACTATAAGGATGTACACCACAGTGACCCTTCAAGCCTGAAAACATCAATACGTGGGGGTGACAAACTTAAGTTATTATTACAACGGGAAACCTTTTGGATCTGGAAACTAAAAGCAATGGAATTTCCAGGCTTGAATGAGGAAATAGATTATGCACCTTTTTTGTGACTGCTCTTAGTCTTGCATGGTTTTGTAAGAGAATTAATCCATTTATATTCTATGTACATGTATGTATGTTGTGTATTCTTACAGCCAGTGTTATATGTATAAATTCTTGACATTGTAATTGTAATTTGTAACTGTTGATCTTATGCTGGGTACCGTGTGTGTACCAAAGTTTGTTGGCAGTTTGATTGACAGCTCTCTGCTGCTGAGAACTGTGTGAAAGGCGGTCTCAGCAGTGTGGAGAACCTCAGCATACGCGTGGGCCTTGTTTTTAAGATGTCCATGTAAGGACCTGTCATTAAAATAAAGACTTTTAAACTGGGAGTGCCTTAGTCAATAGAATTTCTGAACTTGGATCTATATCTAAAACCTTGGACTAAAAGAGCACCCAAAATCCAAGAAGCTGAAAAACCTGGGTAAGAGCACGCCATTTTCTATGAAGTTAAACCACTGCATTAGATTTAGGATTTAGTTTTAATATTTAGCCTAAATTTTAAGAAAATGTTAATCTAAATTCTAAATATAAGCCTAAATATTAAATATTGTTACGTAAATATATACGTTTAAAATTAAACCTAAATGTTAAAAATCTAAATTTAACATACATGTACGATTTGTACGGAGGCCCATTATCATAATGGTATCACCAATAGTATAAAAATCATGCAAAATGTTTTGCCAGTAATGCTAGTAGCAACTAGATTGCATTTCCTCAGAGAAACTGCTGGAGTGTGCTTGCTCAAACCCGCCACAACAAGACCAACAACACAAAATAATTGAGGTAACGTCAGAGATGAGGCCATACATCCTCACGCCAAGTCTAAAGTCAAAGCGCCTAACATATTACAAAATATTAACTTAAAACAGTTTGTTTTGATATCTATTGTCTGGTCAGGTTACACAAGAGTGCCAGGATTTAACTGCAGTTAAAGAGGGAAACTGTAGGTGGCGGTATGCGTTGCGTCTGGTAACTACAACGTATATCGCCAGAAATTAATTTTTGTGTTACAAAACCCATGTTTTCAGATTAATATTACCTCATATCCTGCCTCGTTTTACAAAATATCAAGTCATAAATCATTAAGTTTGTAGTTTATTACAGATAAATGCGAATACGTCACGCATGGCTTCTCACTCCCTGCTTGGCGTTTATGAAAAATCGGCTTGTCAAATTGCCCAACTTTTGCAGAAAATAGCCTGCATTTTTATTTTCTCCCCGCCCACCAGGCGATCTGTTGCTCAGTTGCTTAGTAATCGACTGTTGCCTACTGTCATTGAAAATGAATGGGAGCTAGTTGCCCAACACCAGTGATTTTAGTGTAGTGTAGTGTAGTGATCTCAGAGTAACGCACTAAAAACTACCGACTCTGACCTGTTGCTCGCTGATCTGCAGCAAACGCAAGAGAATGACGATATTTTGCAGACCGAAAGGTGGAATTCAACTTATCATACATTAAATCATTTCTACACATTGAGAGCTTTCAGAAAATATATGATTTACGGTGCTTCAGTGTAGTCATCTCAGAGTTACGCACTAAAAACTTCCAACTCTGACTTGGCCTCGTTGTTCCGCAGCGAACGCCCGCCACAGAAAATCTGTTACAACATAGACAATAACAAACCATCAGCTGACACTACCTGAATATGGCTTAGACAAATGAGACTAAGTTACTGTGCCCCATTCAGTGTTAGCTCAGGTTCAGAATTGTAGGCTGTTGTATCAAATATTTTTTATCGACCTACCAACAGCACCGTGTGATCTCAAGCCACAGGGTTATGGATTGACTCACACTGGATTTAATTATTTTGAGGAAAGAAAAAAAAAACTCTGATCAGAAGTTTAAGAGCAACTTCAGACATGAGAAATTTCCATCAGCACTGTAATGTGTATGACTACAAATGACTAAGAAAGTGGCCTCATGATAGGATAATTGCTGAGCTATTTTTTGGCCAAATTAAGATAATTGCATAAATGTACTTTCTTACCACTTCTGCATCACCCAGTCTTTGTTCCTATCTCATTGGCCGATCACGACACTTGGAAAAAGAACAAAATCTCCATCTGCTATTGACACACATTCATTTTACTTATAGCTAATAACCTCAGCAGAAGCTGTCAGGATAACAGTCTAGTCTATTTGTGAGGAATGTAACATTACTGTAACCATAACTATCTTCAACCGTTACCACAAATTGCAATCTAAAGGGATTCACCCTGTGTGTGTGTGTGTGTGTGTGTGTGTGTGTGTGTGTGTGTGTGTGTGTGTGTGTGTGTGTGTGTGTCTATGAGTTTGTGGGTGGGGTGAAGTGAGTAAGCCAGTCTGCTTCCTGCAGATGCCAACACCTGGCCAAGGCTGAAGCCACATCATGGTCACTTTTTTTTCTTGTTTCCCAAAACACTGAAATATGACTTAGGCAATTAT
Source organism: Sardinella longiceps (assembly GCA_027497455.2). Taxonomy (NCBI): domain Eukaryota; kingdom Metazoa; phylum Chordata; class Actinopteri; order Clupeiformes; family Clupeidae; genus Sardinella; species Sardinella longiceps. Next base: position 35,701,859 of record JAODXP020000016.1, read on the forward strand.
CCTATGAAGCTAACGATGTGGCTGCTTACATAAACACTCAGGCCCTCATTTACTAAGACTATCGATATTCACGCTGCGTCTCATTATAAGAATGCGGTAATAGTGCATGCTGTGTTTCCTCATCTTGCAATGTCTTTATCAACCCTGAAATAGATCAGGTAATCAGAGCCCCCTACCTCTAGCGTAAAATTAGCATGCCTCTAAAAGCAAAAAATTGGCCCTCATGTGACCTCTCTATCGTAGATAGTGCGTGGAGTATGCAGAAGTTCTTCTTTTGCAACCTGCATGTTTGGGGCACACTTCATGACAAACAGAAATATTAAAATATCTGTCAATAATTCAGTCACTCACTACATACAAGAGGGTTTACACCACTAATCCATGACGACTATATGGTTATGGAAAGATGACCATATGTTTATGGAAATATAACTATATGGTTATGGACAAAACTAATGTAGACTCTATGTAGTCTCTCTTGCACACACAGTTTTAACCACTTCTTTAGTTATTTGTAGTGATACACACTACAGCTCTGTGTTGTACTGTAAGGTGTCCGCTGATGTTTCATAGTTTTTGTGGTGACATTTAGATGTTAAGGTGTTAAAAATACAGTTCAAAGTTCTGCCCTCATAGGTTTGTTGTCAGTGCTAATTCTTGGTTCAAGAAAATCTATACAAGTAGACCAAAGAAGATCACTGGGGCTTCTCTACCCTCCCTCTCTCTCTGATATCTACTGTACATCTTGCTATTTATGCAAACCAACAAGCATTGTGAAGGACACACCACACCCATCCCACTCACTTTTCTCTCAGTACTGCCATCAGGCAGAAGCCGCAACATAACTGCCGGTACCTCCAGAATTAAGAAGAGCTACTTGCTACGTTTAAACCATTTGAACCGTTTGTGTGACTGAGTGTAGGTTGTGTGTGCTGTACTTTGTGGGTAAGAGTTTGTGAATGACAAACATTAGTCTACCTTTTGTTCTTCAATCAAACCAAGTGCTTCCAGTGAGATATAGTGCAGATGGCCAGGGTTCCCGAAATCAGATACTGTCTCTGCCATCCTGTAGATAACTAAAATAAAATAGTAATAATAATAATCATCATCATCATCGTCATAATCAGCTGTATAGTGACCACTTCCATGAGTTTCCAAGAGTGGCAGAAGTCAGAAGAGCTAAGCAGATACTACATGCTTCACCTACTAAATATGCTTAAAATATACATGTTATTCTTTGCATAACATCTCCAAATCAATTTCCTTTTACATGAATAACTAGTAGGCCTAGTTGCATGCATTGTTACTTTGCAACACTGCAATGCAACCCTCTACTGTTAATCCAAAAACATCAAACTGACGACTGCACACTTTGGCAACATGGCTAAGATGCATGATGAAATGATTGATGTTAAGTTAACCAATGCATGCTTTTGCATAGTCATATGGAAGTAATTCAGCAACAAAATGTAGCTGTTCTGGTAACCTGACGTGATATCGGTGCTAATAGGTATTACTTTGCTAGCTAGGCTAGACTTACCATGTCATGTTGTGCCTCTGTGCTACGGACGCATTTAGATTACAGAGCAACAATAAAAGACTATTCATGGCCTGGCTATTTCAGGCATGAAAATGGGTCAGGGGTTAAAAAGGTGAGAACAGCAAGCGCGCAGCAAAATGTATGACGGGTGGTCTGGGGGCCCTCCCCCAGGAGAAAAAAACAAAAAAGATGCAATTTCCTGCATTCTAATGAACTTGTTTTCCTACTCAGTCAGAGATGCCATCACATTTTAAAGTAGCATTGCCAAATTTTCTCAGCGATTAGCCTTAAATGTGTGGTAGACCTAGCCTACTGGGGGGTCTGGTGGTACTCCCCCAGGAAATTTTGGAATAGTTAGATGTTTTTTCCTGCATTCTGGTGCATATTCACAGGTTATAATAGGCTATATATATATGTGCAATTATCCTCCTATGCTGCCTTCATGTAAGACTTGAGCTCAATGTTACACTAAAGTAGTTTTGCCAGGCAATATCAGATTGAAAAGTATTATTAAAGTACATTAAATTGGCACATGATAACCTGTCTGCATTATGACACTTTTGAGCTATGGCACTTGTCAGGCAATAAATGCATCATAGTACTGTAAAGCACTGATTCTCCGTGCATGGCATGAAAGATCTGCTATTGTGCCTGAAATGTAGGTCATGGGAAAGCTACCACTACATGCAAAAGTAGCCAGACAAATGAAAATCTATCAGATTTAGCATCATAAGCTACAGTATGAGCCAAGTTACTCAATTTGACTTAGTAGTTCCACTATTAGTAACTGCCGCCTGCAAGCATAGACATATAAGCCTAACTGATGTAACTGAACTTACTAAATATATACATGTAGTCCTAAATATTTTGTGTAAAACTTCCTCAAGCTTACTGAATTAATTTGCATCATAAAACACTAGGTGGCATTTTATTTTGTATGGATGAGTCTCTCATTCTAGGCTAGTAGGGTAAAAATTCAGTAAAGCAAAGAGCATGACTTGAGTGTTGCTTACACATTACAGTAAAACCAGCCAACCTAAAATGATGTGCTTTCATGTTAAACTAAAACCTCACTTTGTCCCTATCAGATGATGAGAGATCTGTTGCTGCATTCTGAAACTGAGTGCCATTAATTTCACAAGTTAGCTTTGCTACTATTTTTTGACTTATGTTATGTACCTGTGACATTGAGACTAAATTAGGGTATTAGCCTAATTATGTGATGGCCCAATAATGCATATTTATTTCATTTTCGATAAGTAGCCTAGCATATAAATTGCAATGAGAAAGGGCGTCATGTTAATTATAATTCTGTGCAGTAGCACTGACAATCGCGATGGTATTGCAGGTAGGCTATTGTTCATTTAGTGTGGGCTGTTTGCTATCACATTTGGGCTCACCTTTCATGGGAAAGAAGTTTGTTAGCAGTTGATTTGCCTCATCTCTCTCCTGCCTCTATTTTCGTTACTGAAGATGGATTTTGTTTCATTCGCATTAGGCCAACAGACAACATAGGCTCCTACGCGCAGCGCTGCCTCAGCAGCTGAATGAAAGTAAAGTTAAATGCGCCTAGTTAAAAAGGCCAATAAAAGCGGACTAAACCATTTTTGCGAAGTGTGGGGGACCCGGTCACCATATACTATGTAGGCCTAGGGCACAATCCATTAATCAAACAATCTATTATTGCATTAGCATACCGACATATATTGTGATATTTAAATGCTATTTTGAAAATTAAAAAATTAATTTAATTAATTAAAATTACAGATTCCTCAAGCCCCCCCCCCCCCCCCCCCAAAAAAACAAACAAACAAAAAACCAAAAAACTCGGATCTATGCGATTCACATAAGTCACCCTTTTCGACCTCAAAACGGGGAATTTCGCCGAAAGGTGAGAGATTTTCTTGCCTGCTATTTACTTCCGAACTGTTACCAGCCAATCAGATCGTCCGGTTTTCTGACGGAGCTTTAGCATGAAACATTTGTTTCACAACCCTTTTGTCAGCTTGCATGGACTAACTGTGCTGAATTTTGCTACACGAAACAAAAAGTATTGTTAACGTTACCTGTTGACTGTTGCCTCACACAGAAGTAGAGCTGAACTGGGTTGCAAAAAATAGACGCTCTCGCGGGACAAGAGGCCTTCCCTTGTCACTGTGCCTACGGTAGGCAGAACTGCCTTGTGCTTGTGAGTTGTTTGTGTTGAGAGCACAAAGACCTACTGCATGCTCCATAGAGTAAGCCTACTGGTAGAAAGAATGCAAAGTAAGCTCTACTCTTTCTAAACACTTTGACTGGATTCAACAGTTATAATTAAAAGGGCTCTAAAATGCTCATCTTGCCGCTCATCCCTTTTATTATGCTAAATGCTAGCATAGGCTTACTCGTCAGCCTACCCACCCATTTTTGCCACCTTGGTGAGCTTCTCATAATGTGGATGTTTCATGGAATTCTGAAAGCCTTGTCCAACATATTAGCCTACTTAAAAGTTACGCTAAGTTCAAGTCTATAGTTTTAGTTTAGGTCCATGAGGTAAATTCTTCTAATTTCTAAAGTTTTTTTTAAAGTAACAAGTGACTATAAATATTTAGGCTAACCATGCCATCTTTTTTCATAGCGCATCCAGTTGAGTAGCCTATGTGGATAACACAAAGACAAATATAACAAAAGGTACAGTATAATTTTACCATTTACCGGTAGACATTTGTCCATCCATGGGATCCACCCATACAGGCCTAAAGCATTTTTAGTAAGAGATGCCTTTCCATGATAATTATCCTTTATCATCTCATAATGTATTACCAATGATAGCCTGTCACATGGCCTGCCATATTCTCACATCACAGTTCAGATTCTGAACTGGTTTGTTTGTTGTGGTTTCAATATTATTTGAAAGCATACTTTTGTAAAGTTTGCTCATTTTAGTAAAGCTAAAATATAATGTTATATTGAATATGTTCAAGGAAATCGTGAATGAATAGCATGTGACTACACAGAGTCAGAAGATAGTGGCAGCTTGGAAACCTCAGAGCAGATATTTACAGATAGATAGACACGGGGGACAAACGCAGACAGTGCAAGAACAAAATCTGTAAGCCTGTCATCTGTTTCTGTAATAGAGGAACAGCAGGAACAGAATGACTTAAAAACATATACAGTACACAAGACAGTTGAGTCAGGCCTAACTCAAACATAAGGACATTAAAAGCATAAGGTTATAATAACATGCTTGAGGACAGTGAGTCCTGTCAATAGGGAATGCCTCATTCAGTTAGCCATAGCTGTCAGTTTGCTGTTCAGTCTTATACCAAATTATGTCATTCTTTTTACTACTGACAGTGCTCAAACAACAGGGCTATAGTGGGAAGTACTCTGGACTATCACTTAAATAATCCGATGAAACAGAAAAGCTTTTTCATGAACACTTAAGGAGACTGTATACTCTCGCGCTCAGGGCTTTGCCACATCGATCAGGTATACTTTGTTCCCTAGCAAAGTTCAGTTTCTTAACTTCAACCTTCACTAACAAGCTATTTCAGTTCCGTTAACATCCATATCAAACAAACACACTCACCAGAAACCTGAGGTACATCCAACTTTACTCCTCAAGTAATTAATTTTAGTAAACAGTTTTACTATTTGGTTTGGTGCACATCAAGTGTGCGTGCTATGTTGTATGAGTATACCATAGCCATTATACAACAGCAGGATTCCCCTAAACCTCTAATTTATGGAATGTGTGGGTTGCTTATTTTTGCCTGGCGGTGTGAATCAATAGTCGCAGGTTGTTGCAAGCAGTTGTGTCACAGGTGGGGTGCGCCAGTATGGCCACCCCCCCATTAGCACCAGCTACCCAGAGGAGCAGACCACACCCACCAATAAGGCACACAGGCATAGCAACTGGTTTCATATAACAATTTATTCTACAAGGATATGAATAAATAGTTCAATAAAAAGAATGCTAGACAAAGTCCTCTGTATCCGCCATTTGATTGAATTATTTCAAAACCCAAGGCTATTCATCCAAACAGACCAGTTACACAGAGCTTACAGAGCACTGAGTCTTTGTATTGCATTACAAGTAACTTCATGGTTTACAAGACTTTATAATAATTAAATTTTATTTCCCCTTGAGCACTACATACAGTAGTCATGCTGATGAATACTGTACCTTATTTCCATATGGCTAATTACAAAAAAGTAAATTTATTAAAAAAAAAAACAACAACACCAAAAAAAAAAACCTAGAACTAACAAAAACAGGAAAGCTGCAAACTTCAATGTCCCTAAAGGACCTTCCCAGATTATTGCCATTGATGGGAAAGCAATCGAATGCATTACTTTCGCACCGATCTGAGCCTTGGACTTTAGGGATTAAATCAGGTCTTTCCACTGCAGGCAATCACTAGGGTCTATGATCCCAGTCGGCTTTACAACCAAATGTCTGACTCTACAACCTGTATATGCATGATAAGATTGTTGCAATGACATCTGCAGATGTTTTTGTTTTTGCAGGGTTATGAAAGTGTCTCAGTGATATTAATCATTAGCCTTGAATGCATTGACTGAAGTCTGTTTGGGTGTCTGGTCTTCACAGCTACAGTATTGAAACAGTTTGAAAGAAAGAAAAGCCTGCTTGTTGATTTTGAACATCCACTTAAAATCTAATTTTGAGTTTGTAAAGCGGACCCTCTAACGTAAATCCCAATAACAGTTTAACATCTTTGACAACTTAGTGAAGAAATCTGTGTAGGATTCACGTTGTTCACTAATGCTTGGTAATCAACAAAATGGATAATAATTGTGAATAATAACTCCTCAAGGTAGCGCAAATAAACTTGAATGCCATCAGCCCTCTAATGCATTATCCTATTAGACGTTTTGCCAAATATGACTCATATGGTTTGGGCTACATCAGGCCATGTGGGTCAGACCACTCTGTGTCACATGAAAATTCATCCAGTGAGCCAGCAGCCACTTCAGTGTTTTGGACCAGCTATTTGTTTTCCACAACAGATATGCATTTAATCAGCGTGGTGTGGTTTCAGTGTTTCTCCGCAGCAGCAGCGCTGGCTCGCCCGCCCCATTAAAAAGCAGAGCAGGAAGTTCTGTGATGCATGGGCGATGCCTGACGAGCCGTGCGACCCCAACAGAACAGAGCCTTCTTACAGGAATTACACTTGTGACTGTATTTCCATTTAACAACAAAAGAAAAATACCGGCATTAAGGAAAATGGCCTCCCCCCCCTCTACAGGATAGTTCACTG
>JAODXP020000016.1:35713665-35803665 GCA_027497455.2 Sardinella longiceps
CAGTGTCATGAATTCATTGGATGTGAAGGCACAGGCTGATAAATGACGGTTATTTCATTTGCATGTAGTGTGTTAGACCAAATGTAATTATCACCAGTTTATCACCTGACTGTACAATTGACAAAACAATAAAGTGGTTACATATATAAATAAATATATAGATGAATATATAAATATATACAGATAAAATACATACATAGAAACACAAAGCCCAGCTTTTGAAGTAAAAAGCTATTGTTTTATAAATGGTAAGTGTGGTAATTATGGTGAGGAAACATCTGTGGTAGTGTCAGAGCTCTCTCTGAGGACTCCGCTGCCACTTAGTGTGACACCGCACAAAGAAATAATGATGATGAGGCCAGGCGAAAATTGCCGGCACATTCTACCTAGGTTGTAATTGTGTGTTTTTCGGGGCTACCAACAAATGGGTTTCATATATTGTAAAAAAGATTAAACAACTTCATTTTACCTCGCTATGATTTTTCTTTAAGATTGCATTCCCCACCGTAGGTATCACCCGTGGCTGCGGAGGTCGCAGCTTTGATTTAAGTCGGGGGAACTGCCCGCTCCCTTCCCTAATGGACCCCTAATGACACTGTTATTGTCAGTTTTCCATTATATTTTAGCACTTCAGTGAAAAAGCACGCTATGTCCAGACATGTCCCATTTTTTTTTAATTGGGATTAAAACTGATTCCTTATGGCAGAGCAACCGGTAGAAATGCAATAAGATGATATGCCGAGTCTTAAAGGCAACCAATAAAAGAGGGTTTTTTTTTTTTTTCCTCCCGTTCCTCTATTGTAAAAGTTTACTGAGACAAATCCAATCAGCTTAATGTGCTGTGGCACAGGCCATGCTGGAGACCCTTCATGCCAATTAATCCAGGTTGGAGCGAAGAGAGACTCCTGCTGACTAATTCACATCCACTGTTGATTGTTTTTGGCCACGGAAGCCCAAACTCCTTGTTAGGGGCCTAAACTGTAGAGTCCGGTCCCGTCAGGCCTCCCCCAGTAACATTGTGTGTCGATTGGCAGCAATTAGTAAAAGCCACGGAGCCAGAGCCATGGCTGGATGGGACACAAGAGCATTACAATGCATGGTTGGTGTAGGCTCATACGGCACACAATGTTTGTTAACCCCTGAGGTCAGACCTGATTCACTCCTGCAGACAGAAAACAAGATTTATGTAACACAAATCAATACCATTGCTGGACTTTCGCTAGTGTGTGGTGTATGTATGTGTGTGTAAGTGAGTGAGTGTGTGTATCTGTGTGTGTGTGTGTGTGTGTGGGCGGGGGGGGGGGGTGGGTGGTGGGGTGGTGAATCAGCCTCCTCTTTGGCTGTCCACCTAACATGACACTAATGTGCTTTTATTCCTGCTTAACTCGGGGCAGTGATGAATCTTTTGGCACGGCTAAACGTAGATGGGGAAGTGGACAATTTAACGTTAATTTGTCTGGGTGGCCATGTCAACATGCGGGGGCCTGCGCTCTCGCTTGTACTGCCCGACATGGCCTATCAGTCTTTCTTGTACCAGCCCCTGCTCTTTTATCTGCTGTTTGTCGCCGCTGCCATTGTGAGAAGAATCGGCAATTTGCATCCTTCAGCCAGATAGCAAGACGACTAATGATAGTGTGCAGCAGTCTGATCCCACTCCACACCGCATGAAGTAAATTATAATAAGTGTCATTTGCCAGAGCATGGCGAGCTCACGGGGAGTGTTTTACACACTGGATCTCACAGGTCCTTTATATTCGCTGGACTGTCGGTGGTGATTTCATTAACACTGCTTGTCAGGCAAGCACAATAGGGGCCTCACACCTGGCAAAATATGCATGCACGCTGGCGTACACAATTGCGCGCAAACACTAACACAAGTTTGTGTTGCGTGTGTGCTCGACGCACACAATCACACACAGTGTAGATTCCAAACAAAAAGAAGTACTGCCCTCACACAAGGGCCTGCTCGGCACGCTACAATAATGTACAATTTGTTTAATTTCCTCCCCGCTTGGTGCGGAGGGAAAATTGGAAAGCGACATGAGTGACGGGCGGCATTCTCCGAGCATTGAGCGGCGGACACAATGGGAGAGCTCCGAATGCTGCCAAATTCTATTCTGAGGGACACATTCCAATTGATTAGGCGGGTTGTGAAACAAACGCTCGTGACAGAAGAAAGAGCATGGGGGCTCGGTAGGCTGTTAGGCCGGCTGCCAGGCACAGAAACCCCCACTGCCATCACTTCTGCCGGAGTTGCACTAACTCTCCGGTGACAAGGAGCGACTGTACCGCTACTGCCAACCCTAAGAGCTCCCCACTATTCTGCTGAGCTTCCCCCACTGCATTAGCTGCTAAGTATTTACATTCGGCATTATGACTCTGAAGGTGATGGAGCTGCCAGGACGGGCCCAAAGAGACAGAAATGTCAGTCATGACCCACATTGGTGTAAAATACTTTTACAGGAAGTGCACTTGTGTGATGAGTATGTACTGCTTTGGGTATATCTTGGATTTGAATTGGATCAATAGCAGGACTAGACTTTGACTCGACTAAATTTTTTATTCTTTTTAAATGAGTCAACTTGAGCTCAGACACTGGGAACACTGGGGATGTTGGTCTCGGTCTTTGGTATTTTTTTGCCTTTAACGGTGCCTTCCAGGCAACGCTGTCTTCAAGCCAGTACTCCCCTCAGTTTAGGATCAGGATGAGGGTTAAGGTAGTGCCTTTTAGGCTGTGCTGCCTGGAAGGTGCTGTTTGGGGCAAAAAACACCATTGAGCGATGGGCTTGGCCTGGAGGTTTAGTGACTTGACTGGGATATAGTATCTATTGCTTACCATTTACGATTTACGTGTGTGTATGTACACATGTACAGTACTGTATGTACAGTACATTATGTATTAGCATAGAGTTTGAGCATCCTCTTCTTGTTTGATGATTTTTTTTGGAGGCCTCTGGTTGATGCAAACATGTTTGCTCACTGGCATTGTTTTGGAAGTCCTGTCCTTGTAGCTGATTTTCAGTGACAATCTCTCCCTTGTTTCCCGTGTTTGGACAGGCTGCGCCGCTAATAGGCATTGTCAGTGTGTGAGGACGCTCTCTGAGTCCAGTAATTCTGTTGTGATTGCCAGTAGTGTGAAAGTGGCTTGTTATGATTTGTTTTGATCTCAAAGGAGTGTTGTTCGGAAACATTTTAGAACTTTCATTAGATGCACACAAATATATTCACAAAACGGAACACAAATCAACAGAGCAAGACAAAACAACAACAACAACTTTACACAAATCAAAAGAAGATGACAAACACACAACACAACTCATCGCATGCCTTTAAACAGCAGGGTCTGCATCTCACTAGACAACATTCCAGAAGCACTTCATTTTGATTAGTCGAGAGATAAATTATAACATGTATGAAACAGTAACAAATATGACTCAATCTGCCTCTACCTCTCGCAATGTTGATTGCACATATTAGCCAAGAGGTCGACGCTAAGGCTGGAACACAAGCTCAAAGCGACCAAAGGCCTCGAGTAGCATAGTAATGGGGCCAGACAAAGACACTTTCAGACCACACTTGAGTTTGCAATCTGTGATTAGTGGCCACTTCAAAGTGTATACACGCTTCTGAGCACACGTCTCTCTCTCTCTCTCTCTCTCTCTCTCTCTCTCTCTCTCTCTCTCTCTCTCTCTCTCTCTCTCCTGTGCTCCCTCCCTCTCTGTGTTGTGAATGAGATAAAGTTGGTGATTGGATAAACAGTGCTAGATTACTGCGCTGGAAAATGAAAGCATATGCACAATTTGCATTTTAATGAGCTGGTGAGCATTGTGAAATAAATGGCATCAGGACCCTGCAACAAACACAGAACTTCAGCGTAAACCATCACAGCTTTTATCGGTAATTGTTATAAAATCACCTTTTTATTCAAGGCAAATGTGTTCTAATGCGTTCAGTATGTGTTTATTGGGCGGTGATGATTGTTGTTTTCCGAACGAGAAACACATCTAAATGAACTTATTCATATCTTATCTGGAGACTGTAGCTTCAAGCTTAATTTTGTTGTTGGGTATGCACATGATCGGTGATTTGTATGACCATATATATGTGTACATACGGGAATGTTGCTGCCACTTAGTTCTAATCACTGTGTGGATGCCGTACGTCAGCCAGTCAAGCATGAAATTAATGCGTGACAAATGAGAAGTGGAATATGCCTCAGTAAATGTTGTTCAATTAAAGGAAAAACTAATGGCGTCCTATATAACAAAGGAAATGTGGGCATACATAAACTGACACGCGACCACGATGGCTCTGATTCATGGAGCTTCATGCTACGCAATTTAGCTAATGCATTTCCTCTTGCTCTTTAAAACACTTGCACATTCAAATTTGCCATCATAATCTCTATGACAGAAGTCATTAATTATGGTCGTCAGACGATCGTTGTTTCTTCACAACATCTCTGATTAAAATTTCACACATCGCAGTGATGTGTGGCAGGAGTACAAGCTGTGAAATTTCCCAAGCAGTCAATGAGTTTGAATTTTTATTCTTGAGAGATTCGCCGAGCATGGGAAAAAAAAAGATGACTTACGATCTGCGACAGACAAATCAAAGGCTTTAAGTGGTTGAAGAAATGCTTTATTTACATGCAAATGGTAATATATCTCAGCAACATGTTCATTAAAATATTGTGCAAATGAGGGGAACAACAAAGCGGTAACTTCTCCTCTTATACATGGGTTCAAATTTCATATTTGGGAAGTTTAATTAAGCAATAGATTATGTTTTGAAGGGAGTGTGGAGTTTAATGAATCCCTGGAGAGGGCCGATAAACACAGCAATGGTATCAAAGCATCCATCTCTTTAATGGATGTGAGAATTAGGAATGTAAATGGTCCTGAGTGTTTCGTTTCGGAGCTCGTGGGAATGTTTACCAGATAAAGATGACACTTACATAACCTGCATTATACAAGTTTTATCCACCCACCCCCCTTCCTCCATCCCACCCCTCATCTTTTTTTTCTTAATAGCAAATGTGTGAATGCTATTTTAAGAGATGCCCTCAACATTTGCAAGGACACTCAAAAAGTTTGAAACATATTCTTATAAGTAAATCTCCTGGGTGTAATGACTTCCGCCACACCGATGCACTCTCCACAATTATCAGTCTTTCTTCTCCATATAGATCATTTAAGCCACGTCGATATCAGAGACAAAAAGCTCATTGTTGTGGACTTTTTGTCTGCGACATACAGTCGAGAGCATATTAGCCCCAGCCGCTGGCTTTTACCAGCTGCAGAACAATGAGCTTTACCTCAGTGTGTATCCATCCTGCAATTTTTGAAACAGTGAAGTCAGTGAACCCTGCAACACAGTGTGATGGAAGTGTGCTACGTGCCTCCCATTCACCCCCGCCAGCCTGCCTGTTGTTTATCTCTGTAATGTCCAGTTGATTGTGAATCTCCCCAAGCCTTCACACTGCCTGCTGTGCTCAGCAGTGTGGAGAAGCCCGGGCCAGTTGAGTGGTGGTCAGTGCCTGTCAATCACAATGTCAGGGATCAGTTAGTAGCCATCAGTCTGAATCCCTGTGGCCGGCCAGCGCCCGTTTTATCTCACCCCCAGCCTTGTGTTGTCTGTACACTCACCACATCAGGATCACTTTGTGGGGTGGTGGGGGGTTGGGATGGGTTGGGTTGTGTTGTGTTGGGGGGGGGTTCACTGACTGTTTCACAGGACCACTGAAACGGTATTAGGTTATTTTTTTTTATTTTTTTCGAGCATCTATTTTGGAATCTGTGAACTGTGTGTACCATCTATGCTTTTGTCATTTATTATTTTTATTGTATGTTGTTGTGGTCATATAGCTTATTGAATCTTTGGCATTCATACGTGTGGTCGTCAGAACGTGTCATCTCACTTTTCAATAGCAGTGCATCGTCCTTTTGAACAGAGTCGGAGAAGGGAGGAGAAAAAAAAAAAGAGGCGAAACTGAGAGCAAGTGAAGTGAGCTGAGCCAATCTATTCTGCCTGCCTGCTGTGGCCCCAGCGCCGCGTTCCATCCACCAGCAAAAACATACACAACACAACTCCGAGCATCGATTATATTCAGCTGTACAGACAGACTGAAGAGAGAGACAGAGACAGCGGGGGAGAAAAAAAAAAAATTGAGCCCCAGCCTGCTATTTACCTGATGTGCTGTAAACAGTGGCGCGCACGGCAGTCAGTTCCTTCCTCTCCGCGTTTCATTTGTGCCGGTGCCCCCGCACGGCTCAATCCCTGACCCACTCCCTCCCTCTAATTTCCGCCATCACATTCAGATCAGAGCTGCCAACGGTCAGCTTCATTACGGCCAATGTTTTAAATCACCTCTCGCCCGGTGCAGTGCAGGCGGCCGCCTGGTCTCTCCAGAATCATCAGCATTTAAATTTGACAGCGGTGATTGCAGTTGCAGGTGGTAATACATTAAGGGACTGAGTCAGGCAGTGGCACCGAGGCTGAAAGACCTTTATCCATTTGCGCTAAGTTTCTTGTCACATTCTTAGGCATGTAGGCCCTAATTAGGGCAAATGCTTTTTTTGCCTGTTGTCATGCTCATATGGGGCAATTCTCACTTGATGTAGTACAACAAGGTGATACTATATTGCACGTATATGCTGAACTGTTAAATTATGTCACGGGCCAGGGGAATTTCAAGGAGAGATTGTACTTTAATTCCGAGTGTACAAGTGCATGGCTCATTTGATAGCTTTGCTGCAGTGTCGTAGAGGGACTTGGTCTAACCATTATTTCAGATTGAAGCCCATACTGCCAATTTAAGGTTTAAATCAAAAATGATGGTGGTGAATGTATCAATTATTTTTATGCATTGTGGGGTTTGAGGCTTTCGTCTGGCACAAATGCAGATGAAACCTTGAGACGTCTGTCTTCCCACTTACTGTGAACACGTGTAACGACAATATTCAAATGAATTCTCATGAATATGTTTTTGGGTTGCTAATCTAAAACATGCCTACTCAAAAAAAAAAAAAAAAAAAAAAAAAAATGGGCGCATTGCTAAGCTGCAGTTGACCTGTGAATTGGCATTGGTCAGCACCCACGAGGGTCAGAAACCAATTCTGAGGAGAGCTAAAGCCTGTTCTTCTCCAGATGAGCTCCTTCACCAGTCTCTTTCCCTCTCTCTCCCTCTCTCTTTCCCTAACCCACCCCCCCACTCTCTCTCTGCCTTTCTTTCTCTCTCTCTCTCTCTCTCTCTCTCTCTCTCTCTCTCTCTCTCTCTCTCTCTCTCTCTCCCTCCTTCCTTTCCTCCCAGTGCTTTGAGTGCTATGACAGCCTCCTGGGGGCGAGGGGATTATTGAGAGCAGGCTTCCCCAGGCTCCGTGCCTCTGGCCCAGGCAGCCCCTGGTACCTCGCAGTGTAGCTGGTGGAGAAACCCACTGAGCAGCCAGAGAGCAAAGAGGCACTGGGGACCCCTCTAATTGTCCATGCTCTCGGCAGCTCTCGGGCAACTCAGCACGAAACGCATCCCCCAGTCGCACAGCTATTCCAAAACTGCTCCATGCTCCTCTAGCTTTTCTCTCTCTCTTTTTATTTATTTATTTATTTCGCTTTTCTCTTCCTCTTCCTCTGTCTCTCTTTCTCTCTCTCTCCATCATTTTTTTTTTTTTTTTTTTTTTAAACCGAGATTTAAAAGAGAGCATTTGGTTTGAGGTTCTGAAAGAGACTGAGGCTCGAGTCCACCTGGACATGCAGTGAACGGTCCAGAAATACTGCAATCAATATGGCTCATTGCCAGTGCCATTTCAGTAGAACAAGGTCAGACCTTCCAATGCGGATCCCGTTCTCTTTTCAGCCAAAAGCACTTGTGCAAAGCCATGCTCTGCAGCTGATGCTGATGCTAGAACAGCACTCTTATGGAAGGCTTCGTTTTTTAGTTTTTCACGCCAATTCTTCTTCAGACACAGACGCGTTTTGTTTGTTTCTTTCTTTCAAAGACGCCCAGTTTGACCTCGAGGAAGTCTAGCCAGGCAGAAGTCTTGTGGATGTGGCCAGTCTTTTCGAGACGACTGGCATAGATGCAGGAGCGTTTTAATGTATGGTCAGGACATATGTGTATGTGTAACAGGACCATGGATAAGCTCTGTAGGATGGAGCTGTCGTGAGACATTCAGCAGGCCTATGGAGCTGTATAGTGGAGGCCGGGGGTGAAGAATGGCTCTTGGAGGTGGGAGGGTGGAGGGGGCGTTGTTGCGGCAGTAGGGTGCCTGAAGCTTCATGAGGACTGACAAGGCCACCCATACAAAGGAAGATGCAGCAGAGAGGCTCCCAGTAGGGGGAGGGAGACCCTGAGATTTGCCCAGCATCAGCCGAAGCTATTAGGCCCTTTGATTGCTCCCCGCTCCTTTCATGAGAGAGAGTGTCACCTAGAAGAACAGTCTCTCTCTTTCTCTCTCTCTGACTCTCTTTTTCTCTCCTCCCTCCCTCCCTCCCCCATCACACTCTCTCTCACTCTCACTCTCTCTTTATCTCTTGCCCTCTCTGTCTCGCTCTTTCGCTTTCTCTCTCTCTCTCTCTCTCTCTCTCTCTCTCTCTTGCACAGCAGTTACTGCCCACCTCTGCCTCTGCATTCTTCTCCTCTCTCCTGGAAATATCACAAATATCACCGCGCTTTTCCACCTGACTGTGGCGGCACGCCAGGCCGCAGCATGCTGACACTGCTCCACCAAGGCTGCGGCGATATTGTGTGCAATGATCTGAGACAGCTCTGATGAATAGTCACAGGCGGCAGAAGCAGAAACGTATTGTTTCCCCCCTCCTTCTCTCTCTCTCTCTCACTCTCTCTCTCTCTCACTGTCTCTCTCTCCCTCTATCTCTCTTTCTCTCTCTTTCTCTGTGGCTGCTCTCCTTAGTATTTTATTTATTGTATCTGAACTGATTCCCCACAGGATTGTGTGTGGCAGGTGGGGTTGCGTGTTATTTATTTATTTATTTTTGGGGGTTGATTCGTGTTTTGTTTATTGACCTACTCCGGTTCATTCGAATTCAAATATGCTCTCAGGCTCCTGAATGGAGATATCATTGTAAACACCGAGGGGCTACAGCTCGTTGGATATGTGCCGTGCAGCTCCAGACAGGATGGAGCAGCGCTGCAGCCATGCAGCGTACAGCATTTCAAATTGATAACGAGGGGAGTTCGCCTCTCTCCCTGAAACTGAAACCGGGCTAAACGCGCTCCTTACAAAAGCATATGTTATTGCCGTATATTACTTGTACATAAAACGCCCGGATGTGTTCCAAACCTTCTGTGGTGCTGACTCCATTTGCCAAAGTCCAAAGCACATGAGCAAGTAACACTCAAGTGTTGAGACAGTGGAATCCTCTAGTGCTACAGATTTATCGACTCATGCTTGAACTCTCCCAAAGAGAGTGAAGTAATTCAGTTCAAATAGAGGTCTGCTTGAACTGGTGAGGTGGGTTGTCACAGCTGATCCCCCGAGTCTCTTCCCCCTCGCGAGTCTCATAATAGCTGACACAATCCCAAATTAGACAGCCCACATGTTCTCATATTGCACACATCGTCACACTATTTTAAAAGTAATGGAAGCTAAAATACAAGGGCCCTTTGAATGCTGGTCATGCCAGGAATAGCAATGAATAGGACAAGCAGACAATAGCCTCTAACTGGACTGTGACAGGCTAATTATTGCGGCTCTGTTGTAAAATTCTCTCTACATAGGTCACTTGGACAGTGTAATTAAAAATGCATTACAGATTCTTTTTTATTGAAGCAATTAAATCAAAAAGCAAAACGTAATTAAGTGCTGAGGTAATAATAGAGTTGGTCAATAGCGTTTGTTTTCAGGGAAGAAGCAAACAACCTGGTTTGCCTCACTAACATGCACCACCGTTTACGTGGTTTATGATTTGATGTATATGTCTCGTAAGCTTTCGTTGAGAGCCAATTATGTTGATAATGTCAAATTTTGAGCAAAATTAGTTATATAGTAGGATTGTCATGTGAAGGAGGGGGGTAATTGTGTCCAACATGATTTAAATTGCGAGTGTACTTCAGCATATTAAGTATTGCAAGATACAAACCATTTTGTACCACCCAGTTTATAATTACATTAAATTGGCCGTCTTATCAGCGCTTAAAGAGTCAGGATTATCAGAGGCTCCACTGCCAAATTCCTTGCAGACGTACGCCAGCAACGCACACAATGAGAGGAGGGAAAAGATAATATTCCGAGGTTAAAAAGCACAATTTCCTCTTTAAAGGGAAGCACAGAGAGGAGCAATCACATTAGAGTGTTGGAGCTTTGTGAGGTAAATCGGCCTGACTTGGGTCTGCCAAGTATTAACATCCACTTGACTCTTAGTGCGGCAGGCTTTTTTTTTTTCCCCTTCCCCTTTCTCCCTTCATGCCAACACATACATGTGGCTGACACATCAGCAGCCCCGATCTGCTGCAATTGTGTCAGGTAACTGAATTCAGATGATATGGTAATGGGGAGGGGAAACATGTTGCCCTAGTTAGCATATGGAGCAAGTGCATCCCCAAAGCCTTATTATCATTCTGCTTGCATACTTTGGTACAAGGCAATAATAATTTAATTGTCAGGTAAGAAGAAAAAAAAAAGAGTCTTCTAAGGTCACATTTGGTGAGCTAAGGAGAAAAAAAAATAACCCATCAAGATCAAGGTTGCCTTCCCCTTAGCCTGATAAACTAAACAACTCAGTGGTTGGAATCTTGCACGTTATCTACCAATTTTTGTCAAATTTATCAAAAATCCTTGACGAAACATCACTAGCTCCACTGACATTGAGGTGGGTTTTTTTTTTGCCTCTCCCTGCTGTCCTTGAAGCATTGTATCCAGTCGTGATTGTGCCACACTCTGGTGCTACTTCTCAACAATAAGTTTATATTCTGTGCACATGCCTTATCTCAAGACCACTGTCTACAGAACAGAGTATTATCCCCTGATGTACAATCAGCAAAACAAGCAATGGCCCATTTTTTCCCTAAGCCCATGCCCCGCTTTAATAGAGGTGTTGACATCGTCCCAGTGACCACACTGCCAATGCAGAGGAAAATGGCCCTCTGGATCCTTTATTTGCTTTGAGGTAGAATATTGTATTTTATCACTGATACCATTGGTATTACAGGCATACTTTCAATTGTCTGACTAAAATAAGTAAAGTGTCAAGGTGGGTGACGATGGAGTGCTGGCCTACACAGTTAATGCACTTTTCTTTGACTATGAGGAAAATTAGTTGTGTAAGACTTGTTGATGACATCATCTTTTATATTTCTATTGTGTTTACTTAGATTCAGGGTCAGTTTTCAGAGTGACATTAACAAGAAACCATTCAGGATGCTGTAAATTCAAGAAAATTGTAAACCAGAAACAACAAAGAAGATGTTTTGAATTTGAATGGTCTTCTGCTTTTTTAATGTGTGATAATATCAACGACAAAAAAAAAAAAAAAAATGCACCCACTATTGCAACTTTGCACATAGCAGTTATGGATGAAGCGGGACAGTTAACAACATGATTAAGTCTCCTCTCCCTGTGAGTGGTGTTCTGTGGTGGCAGCCTCTCCTCCTGTCGACTGTCCTCTCTTCTGAGGGAGGTTACCACGCCACATCAGGTCACCGCTCCCCATTGTTCTCAGTCCTTTGTCTTGTCATTGAGACGATGAACAGTAGAGGGCAGCTTGAATACATAAATATAAACCGTCCCTATCAGCGTGTGTACAATTCTTTATCCAAAACAGATCTCGCTGCCTTAGCTCCTCTCGACTAGCCAGCCAGCCAGCCAGCCAGCTCACTTGAGCCCGCTAGAGAGATCGACCCTTAGAAATAGGGTCCATCACTGGCATTAGCACACATCATAGAGAAAGCTCATGGGGGGAGAAAGGAAAACTGGAACCAGACGTGGAGTTTCAGGACAGTCAGTCAGGAGTTAATTGATTTTCACTTTGCCCTTGAGTCCTTGGCATGTGGTATTTTCTTTTGTGTTTGTAGCCCAAACTAGCTGACAAGACATGCTACTTCCCACTGTACACTAGTTTCTAAATGACTACTATCTTCTGAAACATTTTCAGTGGCTCAGAATACTTCAACTCTGTGCTAGTAGTAAGTATGCCCTTGAGAAGTGTAATTATTTACACTTACCATGGTGATTTTTTATTTTATTTATTTTGTCAGTTATGTTTATCTTTTTTGTGATGTGTGTGTGTGTGTGTGTGTGTGTGTGTGTGTGTGTGTGTGTGTGTGTGTGTGTGTGTGTGTGTGTGTGTATAAATGTATGTCTGAACATTCATGGTGGGAGGATGCACAGCTGTTGAGTGGATGTATGTTTTTGTGTGTGTGTGTGTGTGAGTGTGTGTGTGTGTGTGTGTGTGTCTGCAGTTATGTGTTTTGTGTGCCTGTGCCTTGTCTGTGTCTGTTTCATGTACCTAGCTTTGAGCTTTTGTGTGTGTGTGTTTGTGTGTGTACGTGCACATGCACCTAAGTGGCTGTATTTGTCTGTGTATTCGTGAGATTGTGTGTATGTGTTTGCGAGTGTGTGTGTTTGTGTCGGTGAGCCTGTGTGAGTGTGTGTGTGTATGTGTATGAGTGTTTGTGTTTGTGTGTCTGTGTGTGTGTGTGTGTGTGAGTATACGTGTGTGTGTGTGTGCGTGCATGTGCATGCCTTGCGTCTGCCTGCTCGTCCCTTCTGCGCTCTCCTTGCCCCTCTCTCTGCTGTGCCTCAAGATGAATCTGCCAGCATGTGCCTGGCCTCTTCATCACTGTCAGGTGCTTGGCGGTGGTCCTCCTTCCCCCTCACACTGGATACCAACTGCTGGCCAGTATTATTCTTCACCAACAATCCCTCTGCTTTAAATAAACACAGGGCTCAACGACTGGGAAGTGCTCACCATCCATCTTTTAGGAATGAGCTTCTCTTTGGCTGCTACTCTTCTCTCCATAGAGCTAAAGCCTTCTCTCTTTCTTTTGGAAAGAATGGAAACTCACTGGTCACTTGTTTATGGGCCTGTTAGGCTATTAGTATAATTTTCAGTGTTTGTGAGTTGATATCTTAATGGTTGAAGCGGGGAACATAGCTCAAGCTTGGTCTTAATTATGACGCAGGTCAGCGAGGACTGGTCATGCATGCAGTATAAATTTACTTCATCCATGTTGAATCTTATATGATAACATTTGAATCCATAATTGCTTATAAAAAGGTTTGATGCTGCTTCCCTATATGCTGCAAAGTCAGCCTCCAAATCTCATTAAAAAAAAAAAAAGTTGCAGTGGGACGAAGAAAATGAATTAATTTAGTATCTTATAAAATTTACTTCAAGCTACGTTTCTCCACCCTTTGGTAATTTTTAATTTATGTTTATCAAGGTGAATACCATTTAACAAAATGTTACTAATTAGTCAATGAGAAAGGAAAATAAATTGC
Organism: Sardinella longiceps; assembly: GCA_027497455.2. Lineage (NCBI taxonomy): Eukaryota > Metazoa > Chordata > Actinopteri > Clupeiformes > Clupeidae > Sardinella > Sardinella longiceps. Next base: position 35,727,123 of record JAODXP020000016.1, read on the forward strand.
ATAGAAATAAATTGCATTCAGTCACAATGTGTCCTTTTCTAATTATTATTTTTGAAAAAGAGAAATGTTCAATTAATTATCTTGTAGTATTATCCAGTTTAGTTACCCTTAGGATTCTTAATCAGCAGCTCAGCAGCTAAACCACTCATTCACTTAAAAAAAATCATCTTCAGATATTGGTCAATTGAATTCTGACTCCTAACAGGGTCTGTCAAAAGGTAAAGAAGACTGTTTTTGTTTCATTTGACTTGGAAATAATTGCTTATATTGAAGTCATAATAGGAACAGAATGGCTTGGATAGCTCCACCATTCATTAGCGAAGGGGGGTGGTGACTTACGAGGCAGTAAAATTACAGCCCTCTCTCCTGCAGGCTGAGCTGCTCTGTGGGGTGTGTTCACTTCACAGTGGAGGAACTGTCACTCTGTTTGCTAATCTGATGACACTTAAAAAAAAGGATAGAAACCCAAAGCACCCAATGTAATTATAGACTTGAAGGTTCTGTCTAACCCCCCCACCCCCCCCCCAACCGCCACCACCCCCCACCACCACCACCTCCACCATACCCAACCAAACTGTCCACATAGTGCACCAAAAATACTTTTGAAAGGTGAAGTACATCCTGTGTGAAGGAAAGTGTGCATAAATTTCAACTCGCAAATCGTTTTGACTGTTAGAGCAATTATGTGCAGTTTACTGAGCGTAATTATTCATTCTTGTACTAAAATGAATTAACTATTCAATTACTTACAGGCATCTTATAAAAGTCGTTGGAACTGTCAGTTCTTTGAAATGTGAGCAAAAAAAAAATGAGAGTCCACACAGTAAGAAATATCATGTACTGCCCTAACTGGACTAAATGTGATGCAAATGTGATTATCCCGGAGGCTTCTCATTCAATTTACAAAGCTGCCTTTGGTGCAAGCTTTGTTTAATGGCTCTGGATAATGCACAGCGAGGTGTGCGGTATTAAGTCCAATGAAAAGAGCACGGATGCACACTGAAGAGGAATTAAGTAGCAATATGGAGGTTCTAAATCACCCACACCCTCCCAACAAAAAAAAAGAACCCACCTGGAATTCGTCTTGATTGAGAGTTAAATAAAATGACCTAGAATTCTAGACCTTTTAGTCAATCTCATGTGAAAAGCACTTGCCAAGATAGTATTGCTCCCCTTTTCCAGAACTAAGCACAGTACTCAATCCAGCCCCGCTTTGCCACTTATTAAGTTCCCCAAGTTCAATTTAAAATGAGTTTGTAATTAACAAGTAAGCCAAAGCTTTAGAGTGTCAAATTTATTGTATTTTTATATCTCGGAAATTCAGTGCGGAAACAGAATGATGTGTGTTTTATAGCGTACTTGATAAGAGGCTTATGCAGTCAAAATCTTAACATAGATCATTTGACTAACGACTTTGGTGGCCACTCTTTAAATTGGTTTCACCCTCACATTTGGGTTTTATTTGAACGATATCTTTGAATGGTGGTAAGCAGTTTAGTGCCTCTCAAAAGGGAGGAGGTTGATGCAAATGAACCCAATTTTCCCTCTGTTTTGTGTAACATTTAACATTATATGTGCTCTGAAATCTTCTTGCCATCCAAATTATAAGTTATACACCAGCCAAGATTAGGGGCTGCTCAGGCACACCTATCTTCCCTCACATTTGGCTAAACCCCCTCATTGCATATCAAGGACACAAGAACACAGCATCTGATAATTCTGTGCATTCATTACATTAATGAATTTAATATGAATAAGTGTCCCCCCATCAAGCTATGTCCATTTACATAATCATTAATATTAATATCAATGCAGATTAAATGTTTTGGCAAAATGTACAAAGCCATGTCTTTTTGTACAATAAATGACTTCTGAAATGCACAAAGGCATGGATGAGATTCAGAAAAACATCACTGGAAGCTGTAACAAGACAAGAAAAAAATGAATCAAAAGAAACAAGTCTTAGAGCGCAAACAAATGTTAGTAGGCTGGGTCAGACCATATGTATTTTAAAATGCACATTACCTATGCGGCTCAATTGTGTGAATATTAAGTGAATAAGGAGGGATAAGGTGGAGCAAGGGAGGGGGTGGAGGAGGAAGGGAAAGAGTATGGGGGAGGGGAGGAGGAGGAGGGGGGGGGCCTTTCTCAATACGAGCTCCCTTAGAGCTTAAGCTTAAAGGAAGGCACTTCTGATCACTTAGCCTCTAGAAGAATGAAAGGCAGAAAGTCTGCCTATTCTCGAGTAGGAGATGTTTGTCTGACGCAGAGACACAAAAGATATATGATGCCTGTTAAAGGTACATAGGAATCGGCATGTAACAAAATCAGAGTACACGGTGTCCAGCAAATGCATGGAGGAGTATCAATCACTTAAGAGCACAAAATAGGTCCTTGCATTTTTTTGGCCACTTAAAGAGTCTGAGGTAGAGTATAAAACGCATATAAAGATCTCGAGTGGACAGGAGATGGCTAAAGAATACATAGAGGTGAGGGAAAAACAGTGTGCATGTGTGTGTGTATGTGCGTGCAAGAGAGCGAGCGAGAGAGAGAGCACAAGACTGAACGAAAAGAGGTGAATGTGGGGCCTGTAGCACTGTGTGTGTGGGTGAGTGGCCGCATGTGAGTTTGCGCACACATACGTTTATGCGTTACTCACTCCTGGTCTGGATAAGTTTGCAGCTGTGTTGCTGTCAGGTAAAATTTAAAAGGGCCTATTTGGCTCCCATTATTTAGGGAAGTTTTCCCAGGAAAACATCTGAAATCATTTAAAGAGACAAACTGTTTGGTCAAAGCAAGCTTAAAGAGGCTGTGCAGCTGCATTTCAAGTCAATCAATTTAATGCAGCTGTCCGAAAAAGAGCAGGGAATTTTCCCAAACCGCCAGGCTGAAGTGGCTCTTTGTGGGATGTAATATATTTCTGTTCACAATAGACACTCTCATTAGAATGTAAAATAAGTAAGCCATTTTTAAAAAATATGTGCCCAGAATACTGATGGCTGAAAAGCGTTCACAATACGCTATTATATAGTTCAAGAAAAAAATATGGCATCTCCTGGAGGCCTATTGATTTTAAAAAAGAGGCAAGAACCCTCATATACCTGCATGTACTGCAGGCTAAATATTGATGTACGTATCCAGTAATGTGGGCTTAGCATCCCACATGCAACCTGGAGCCTAATCCGACAGCTAGGCCATCACAGGTGACGTAACACAGCCCATGCTGTTTATCAGCGACGGCGAGGGGCACTTCCGTACCATGCGGTGCCATGAGCTTAGTAGCGGCCATAGGACAGCTCTGGCAGCTGCACGCACACATACACACACACATACACACACACACACATACATGTATGCACGCACAGACGCAGGCACATGCACGCGAGCCAGCCCGTGAGCAGGCGGGCGGGTTGGGCGAGCGAGCGAGCAGACAGAGGTCAGAGCTGTCACTCAGAGGGCACCGTCAGACCGCAGCCAGCTCCACTCTGATGTGGGAGCACTCCCTCCACTCGCCCAGATGTTTCCAATCAGCTGGGCTCCTCTCATCCTTGCACTCCGGCTGCCCGGGAGAGGGATAAGCAGGCACTGCCGAGACCACGGCAGTCGCCGCATAACAACAAGTTCGCCCGTTCCCATCCGTGCCAGTTCCTTCTAAAACATAGGTATGGAGTCAGGCAGATGTATGGACAACATCATTTGGGTCTTTTGAAATATATACATTTTCAATATATAGATCTAGCTGTAAATTCAGACCAATGTCAAAGGCCCCGTATGTATTTTTTAGCTTCCATACAGTTCACAGGAAAAGGCCTATTATAATTGGAAAAGTAGACCTAAAATATACCCTTATTATGTGATTTCCTTTTAGGTTTAACATAAATAAAAATAAATATTTTCATATCGCTGCTTTTCCCATGTAAATCAAATGCTGCAGTATGTCTCAATACTGTGTCACCGTCTCAGCCGTCAGGACCAACCTCCCACATGAGTTACGGCACATATCAAATGTGACGCTTGGAATTATTCAATTCAGAACACTTGTACCTCAAGGAGCAGAATGAATCATCGTTGACTTCACAATGGCCAAACCAGTGAGACAAGGCATGCCTCAACCATCCAATTCAAATTACTCCAATTTAGAATCTTGTATTCAGCAGGAGACCATTGCTAAATGGTCAGGCTAGCTAGTCACAGATATTAAAATAAATTATGTCTAATTTGAATTTTAGTCACGGTACATTAACTAATAGAAAGTTATTAACATTTCAAGAGAGGGAGAAAAAAAGCTTTTGCCTGCAAAATTAACAGTGGCTGGGCTGACCTGTAAGCCATGCAGTCTGATCACTATAATGACAGCGTAATGGCGTATTTACATTAAAATCTCGGCAGCTAATATGGGATTCAGAATGGGACGCTAAGTCAAGGATTATTTAGGCTGGCCTGTTGGCCTCTCCTAGAGTATTTCTCAACTTCAATACCACGCTGAAACTTCTCATTTCATGACTATTTATGTGACCAGTTCTCTGTGGCCTTCCTCCCTTCTCCACATCCTAATGTGCTCTTTAGTACGTATCGTTTTATCTTTCATCCCCGCCTTCCTCTGTGCCTTCCTTGGTCTTTAAAGGCAATTATCATCCTTCCTCACACATGTCAGAGTCGGGCTCTTCAGCGGGATGTTTGAGGAGTCTTGTTAGATGAATGAAATCCTGCACTGGGAATGCTAGTTGCTCAATCCCACCCCTCTTGATATGTTAGGCTTTGAACGGCAGAAAAAAAAAATATTCCTACACTTTCAAATGCCTCCCGTTCATTTGCCTTTGACTCTATTCTCATCCTCTGTCTGCCTTTTATCGCCTATGTTATTTTAAGCAGAGGACTGTACTCCACTTGAGGAGATGATGGCGAGGTTTCAGGCTCCTCTCTCTTTCTCTCGCTCGCTCTCTCTTTCGATTTCATATCTCAGTTACTTTTTTTTTTTTAAGCTGGCATTATGAAAGAGCCCATGATCTCTACCATTGCCAAAACACTTAAAAAACTAAACCTGTCAGACGAACAAGAATTCTGTCAAGTTTTCCTCTGCATGTCACATGGTTGACCTGTAAACACTGATTCGGAGTGAATGGTCCAGAGTAATTTAAAGAACAAATATGTCAAACTTCACCAAGTTGGGTGTGTATTTTTAGGGGCGTTAGTAGTACGGAAGCAAAGACGCATCCAAAGGTTTATTTTCCATGCGTAATGTAACTCTGTAACTGCGTTTCCTTGTGATGTACCAGCACAAAGTATAAAAACAGAAAAGGTTCAGGCTTCTGCACGTGGAGCAAAGAGGCACATTCCAATTCATGACAGAACGCAGATGATTTAAAATATGTGGCACAGTAAAGGTTTTACTTATGTCTTCTGACCTTTCACCTTGTAGCGCACACTTCAGTAATAAAAGCGTCACATCTTTATTCACTATTTTCATTATTCACTTATGTAGTGTGCATATATAAAAATTCAGGGACATATTCTATTAAAATGTGTGAATAAATGCCCAAGCTGTTTCATAATGTACATTTTTCTTGTAATAGAATCTGACAGATTTTTACAGCGGTTCTAAACCCTGTGAGGCGAAGTGCTATTGAGAATGGTCTCAAATTGCTCGCTGATGGCATCCGTTCCTCATTAAGCCTTTTGTTGCCAAATGAAATACAAATGAGCTCTTCATTTAGTTTACCGACTGTTTGACTCCTTAGTCCCCGTTTGACCGCGGAACCCCTCTATGCTCTTTCAAAAATGTCATTTAAAAATAAAACCCACGGTGGAGCTTGCACTCTCCCACCACTGCTGACTGATGCTATCTGCTTTTGACATTCTGCAGGTGGGAGGATGTGATATGTATTTAAAAATGCAAAATGACATCTAATGTTTTTTCGCGGCTGCTTGTTCCACAGAGCGCTAGCGTAGCCACCACGGCCATCTGCTGCTCTGGTCAAATGGACCATTCTGGCAGGGGGTAAGGGCTCTTTGCACAAGCGCTGTATCTCAGAGGGGATCCAGCATGATCAGATTTCTCCTCTTTCTCTTTCTAACACTCTCTCTCTCTCTCTCTCTCTCTCTCTCTCTCTCTCTCTCTCTCTCTGTCTCTCTCTCTCTCTGTCTCTCTCCAGAACCCTGCTTCCAAAAGACCAGTGACAGATTCGTTGTGAGAATAACAATGTGGTGAAAAGCAGTGGAAACAGGTTGTTGCACCAGAAACAAGGGCTCTGGCATATTACAGACAATACTGATTTCTGAAATCTGTGGAAGAGTTAATAACAGCACAAAGGGAGAAAGCTGCTATTAAGGGAAGGCCTAATACGGCTCTAGAAGGGTATGTGTGATAGAGGCTCTGGTGGCTGCAGGCCCTTATTTGCACACAGTCACCCCGGCAGTGGCCGTTAATAGAGGCGCATGGGGGGTGGGAAAGAGCAGAGGACTGCTTGCTGAGAAACACAGTTTTATAAGGAGCCTGTTTCTGAGGAAGCCCCACCAGCCTTACCTGTCACCAGCATGCTGAGCATATTTTAGGGGCACTCCACTTTTTTTTTTGGAGAGGGGGGGAGGGAGAGGGGGCGCTGAATGTCTCACCATAAATGCCTCACCGCATGCGACAATGTACCCCCATCGTACGCATCGCAGTAGGGGAGAGTCGTTCGTCTTGAAATCAAACGGAGCAATCGGAATTTCACCACATCTCTTTATTTATTTCAGGCCCATATCAGGACTAGATTTAGTTCAATTTTTTTTTCCCCCTTTCCAAACGGCATACTCTCTTTTTTTTCTATTGCTCTATATAACACAGACCTCTCTTTGACAAGGCTATTGCATCTTTCTGCTTTTTTTCCCTCCTTTATTCTTTTTTTCCCTTTCCTTCTTTCTTTCTTTTTTCTTTTTTTGTAATCTCGGCACATTTTTAGGAGAATGAAATGCTCTCTACTGTCACACTTGGCACTGGCCAGGAATTCATTTTTTGTGGGTCAAGTGTTCCAGAATGTCAGCTTTGACAGGAACCATCCAGCACAATGAATACAGCCACTGATCTTGTCTCACCAAGTTTTCCTAGCGCTGCATACACAAATGGTTGGCCTCTGCCATGTCGGGGGGGATGTGGGTGGTTGTCTGAGCGGCGAAAAAATCAATATCAAATCAGAGTGTCAAACAAACACGCAAGCGAAGAGTGGATGCATGCATAAACGTGAATAAAATCAAGGGAAGGGAAAGGGAGGCAGGGAGACGAGGTTGTGGAGAGAGGAGAGGAGAGAAGAGAGGAGGAGAGAAGAGAGGAGGGAAGAGGAGAGGAGCGGAGCAGTGCAAAACACGTGGTCCATCTGCGGACAGGGGCCGCCATGCGCCGGCGTCCAGTAATTACACAGGGTTGGAGAGCTATCAGACGTGGCTGATAATGGAAAACAATCACAATTAACATGGCTCCATGGCTCCAACAGCTCAATAAGAGAGGTGTAGAGCTGGAGGGTGAGGAGACGGGTTGTGTTGTGTTGTGGGCATACGCAGATGATGACGGTGGCGTGGGCCGAGAAGCAAGATGTTTAGTTGTTTTCCCCTTTCTTCCTTTCTTTTTAGATACCCCCCCCCCCCTTAAAAAAAAAAAAAAATGCGATCAGACTGTAACGAACGGACAATCTATTTACAGTGTGCTCTGGGGAGCTCATAAACAAATGTTGAGTAATTTCAGCCAGCAGTAATTACCCTTGCAGCTGACAAGGAGAGTGTGATACTTTCTCCTTCACCTCCAGTGCAGTCAGGGAGGCGCGGGTGCATCCCTGCTCCTTCTCTCTGCTCGGCACGTGTGGCTCCTGGCCAACAGTCAGTTGCTGCAGCACTCCAAGCAACACTGACACCCCCCCCCCCCCACACACCACCACCACCACCACCACACACACACACACACACACACTCTCTCTCTCTCTCTCTCTCTCTCTCTCTCTCTCTCTCTCTCTAACACACACACACACACACACACACACACACACACACACCACACCCCACCCAAATCCATGCTACCTTGCTCTGCTCAGCCCCACTCAGGCCTGCATAGGTAAACATACACAAGCTCACTTTCCAGTGTTCCACCAGTGCTGATCTGATCATGGAAATGAGACTTGAAGTTATACCAACAATATTTTATGTTGCTCCTCTGCTTCAAGCATCTCTGGTTATATTGCTTTGTGTATGTCTGTGGAGATCTTGCTACAACTGAGGTAAACAGATATAAGAAAATATATTTATTGTATTTTTATTTTTTTTTTGCAAACTGGTTTGTTAATGAGATGGTTGGTTTGCTTTACCCCCCACACCCCCCTCCACACACACACACACACACACACACAAAAAAGGAGGAAGTGATTTTTATTTATTCGTGGAGTTTTGGAGGTGAATAGATCGCGCCTCACCTCGGACTCACAGTGAGGCCACAGGCAGCCCACCACCCCCTCCCCACCCCCCGAGCTGCGGGTTGATCCGGCAGTGGCTGCGAAATAGATTTTTATGCAAATTCACCTCCATCGATCGCAGCGCCCCTCATCGACAGAACAGGCTTATGGAATGCACATGTAATTAGATTATGAGATAATCATTACGGAATAAACAGAGAGAAATAATAATCATGCAACACACACACAACCACACACATTTTACCCGCGCTAAAATAAAGAAAATACATACTCAAAACATCCCACAAAAACATTACAGCAGTGTAGTCCATGATTTTTTTTTCCTTTCTCCTTTATTATCTGTTCATTCTTTATTTCCTTTCTCCTACCTTTTCTTACTTTCTTTTTCTTCTGTCCGTCTTTGTATTGAATAATAAAGGGTTGGTGGGTGGGTGACGTGACAGGCCAATATGATCCACTGACAGACGGGTGGAGGGCCGGTCTGTCCCCTGTCCTCAGACAGGCAGATGTCCCCTGTCCCTGTGCGGGAGAGGGGTGGAGATGGGGGTGGGGATGGTGCTGGTTGGGGTTGGTGTGTGCGTGTGTGTGGGTGGGGTGGGGTGGGGTGGGATGGGAAGGGGGGGGGGCTGGCTGGGGGTGGTGGGGTTGTCGGCGGAGGATGGGGGAGGGGGTTGGTGTGTAGCAGGCAGACGCTCAAATGAGAAGGCAGAAACTGGAGAGCTCCTCGGGGGGTTGACTGGTCATTTGATGTCCAGCACAAGGGCAGAGTGTGATGCTGAATGAGCTCAGGGAGGGAGAGGCAGACTCTGCAGTCTGTTGCAAAGCAGGCTTGGCAGCCTGGAGAGAGAGAGAGAGAGAGAGAGAGAGGGAAAGAGAAGGAGAGAGAGAGAGAGAGAGAGAGGGAAAGAGAAAGAGAGAGAAAAGGAAGGGGGTGTCAAAAAATGCTGAACGGAGGCACAGATACTTCCTTGAGTGTTTTGCCGCTGTGTTTTTTTTTTCCTTTCCTTCTTTTTGCATAGCAGGAGAAAAAAATGTGTTCCACATGTATTTGCTTGAAGCAGTGAAGTAAACTGTGGAGCAGTTTACACATGAAAACCCATTCCACATGAGGTTAAATCTTCGTTCATTTTTAAAATGTTTTTCAAAAGGCCCATCTCCAGAATTGAAATTTCAAGGTCATTACTGTTTTCAAGGCCTCCCAGTGCATCCCTGGAAACTAATTTCTTGTCTTAGTGAAAGTACACAATTGAAAAGCCTTGCTTAAATGAAGTCCAGTATACATTATACTCAGTTAACTAAAAGCTTAGAGACATGATAAATAAAATGTGGTAGTGAATGAGGTACTGTAGCATGCCACATTTGTAGTGCATAGATGGTGATGCATAGTGTGCTTCCACAAGACCACAGTGATAACTAGAGCACTCAGAATAGCACAGAATGCGTTAACACCAAACGGTGATAGTGAGGTCATGTTGATTAGAGAGCACATATTTTCTCAGAGCCGCTGCTGTAACTGAACATGGCCATGGTGGTGTCCAGTCCATCTCCATTCACACGCTTGGTAGCTGAATGTCATGGTGGGGTTCTCTGGCTGCTCTGTCCCCCTCTGTTTCTTATTCACTACCTTTACCTTCCTCTCTCTCTCTCTCTCTCTCTCTCTCTCTCTCTCTCTCTCTCTCTCTCTCTCTCTCTTTCTTATCCTCTCTCTCTCTCTCTCTCCAGCAGCAGTGGAGGCTCTTTGATTGCTTGAGTGTGACTGAGATGAGAGGGATGGCTGCCTGAAGAGGGATCACGGACGGCTCGGTGCCGTCGCCGGCCGACGGTAATTACGCGGCTGTGACGGGAGGTGCGGCTCCTGCGGCCCAGTGCAAGGAAGAGGAGAAGAGAAAGGGGGAAAAAAAGGCAGCTCCCACACGACCCAACCCGCCGGTCAGCAGACGTTAGGCAACATTAACTGTTCTTGCCATTACCATTTCTCCTCCTCTGTGTTTTCCCTTCTCTCTGTCTCTCTCTCTCTCTCTCTCTCTCTCTCTCTCTCTCTCTGTCTCTCTCTCTCTTTCTTTCTTTCTTTCTTTTTTTTTAGTAGAATCGGGGGAGGGAGAGACAGGAATAAGGTTGAAGGGGGTCTGTGGACTTGAGGACTTGGGGGTTTGAGCCCTAAGAGGCGCGGCACAGGAGACGTGGCTGTGTACCTTTCATCTTGGAGGAGATTTGGAGAGGGTTCAGACCACAGAGGCTCCTTAATTCTCACTAATTCATTTGCGCTCCAGATAGATTCGCCCGGCTCGGGATAACCTGGGAATGATAATGAACTCGTGTGGGGAGTGCAGTGCACGGTCCCTTGCCTTTGAATGTGCTTGGAATGGATTGAGGGAATCTTTCTCTTTGAATCTTTCAAGAGGAGAAGAATCTTATTAGCACCTGTCACGAGGTGTCCTCCACCAGCGAGTTTGTGTGCTTTAACTCTTGCCTCAGCTTTAGGATCTCGCTATCAGAACAAAGGTGTGTGTGAGGACACATGGACAGATCTGGTCCTACAATTATTCATACAGATATCACTACTAGTAAAGCCGAGAACTGAATCCACCCCTACGTCGATTACAGTTTTCAAAAACCATATTCTGCGATGAATATTTATTACTGTTAGCGGCATGGATCCTCAATCAATACATTATACCCACCAGCAGGGTTTTACTCCCCTCTCAAAAAACCTACCTACATCTATATAGTGCATTACCATGCCAGAGAAGACGAACAGAGCAGTATTTACATTTATAGATCCAAGCGACCCATTTTACTCTTGGTGCTCATGCCAGGCAGGTTGGCCTCCTCCACACTTTTATAAAACCTCAGGCTCAGTTCCACAATGTAATCGTTGGAACTTTTGTGCCAATACAAGATACAGCGTAGTTCAAGGCTGATGTTAAACTTTTTCGCCAAGTTGGTTTTCAACTGGAATTGATATTGAACAAAAATGTTTGTAGTGAGTGCATGAAAAACATGGTGTTGTTTATACTTGAAAAGAGCAGAGGGATATGATGTTTGTACGTGTAATGCTTATAGAAATATCAATGTCGAGCATGTATACAGATCGGGGGGAAAAAAACATTGAAAAAAGAGCAAGATTCAAATGAGCAATTAATAATAAAACATAGCAAATAATAAAAAAAATAATCATGCCATTAGTCTGTGTAAGACAGAGAATTTATCAGTGAACTGGAGAATAAACGTGAGAGAGAAAGCCCAGCAGTGTCTTCCTCTGTAGGAACAGACTGACAATAAATAGTGCAATTTTCCTCAAATTTATTGTTGAGGTACTTGCTGGAGATAAATGCCTGACTGCTGAGGCAAAAACAGTGAAAGTCTTCCTGGTGCTAGGCTGACCTTGTCTTCAGTCAATTAAAAGTGGTCCAAATTTGTGGCCTTGCCTGGAGACTTCCAAAGATAAACCCACCACCCGCCCCCACCAACCACACCCCCACCCCCATTCTACCTTTTCTTTGGTTTGACATGCATCTAAGCAAGAGATTTCAGCGGAAAGAGCTGCTATAACTGAAATTTGATTGCCTAGTCAATGTCATTACTTCACCATTAATATTATCATACAAGTGATATTTTTTAACAGTGCCTTTAACATTTAGGCCTAGGCCATCAACAACATTTATAACCAATAAAAAGATAATATGACACGCTTTTTATACGGTTAGCTTATAGTTAAATTTGCCGTCACATTTGTAATATTTATGTCAGTTTCTGTTGGTTAGTTGGCTCATCCTTAGGGTGTCTTTTGAAAAGGTTCATAGTGCTCTAGAGAGTAATTTGAAGAATTTTCATTTGTCAATATATTGATGACTTTAAAGGAACATTTCATGGAGGACAGACGATTGATTATAGATTCTCTGCTTATGTAAACAATATTGACTGACAGTCATCTTAAATAGATATGTTTTCAGTTTCCCATTTAAATAACAAAATACACTCGTACACACTGTACAAATGTCACATTTTTTATGTTACCACCTCCACCACTCACACACACACACACACAAACACACACATGCACACACACACACACACACACACACACACACACACACACACACACACTCACACACACACACACACACACACACACACACACACACACACACACACACACACACACACACACACACACACACACTTTGAACACAAACACATTCTGCCATGGAAAAATATACTGCATCACACCTCTTTATTCTGTGGAGATTTTCCCCGAAGTAGCGCATGGCAGTAGCTTTAATCGATAAAAATGTGGACACAGTTAATGATTAATACGCCGAGGTGCTTTATGTAGTAAAGATTCCGAGGCCGTGCCACTGGCAGAAAACACGCCAGAGACCTCTCGATCTTAATAGAGGAGCATGATTGTCACGGCTGTAGCGGCTCCGCTATTCAAGGAGTGATATCCGATCAGCCTCCGAGACACCCCAACTAGACAGATGATTAGGTAGTGCAAACGAGCCTTATCATGGGGATGAGTAGAGGGAAGCCGTGTGTTTGGGGGGGCGGGGTGGGGTGGTGTGGTGTGGTGGAGGGGGGGCATGATGACTCAATATAGTTGGTGATAGACGACTGCATTTGAGCCAGATAAAAGTGTTGATGGCTCTGTATCAATCATAACTGAGGTATGATTGAGCATAAAGGAAGGCATTTGTAATATCATTACTGATGCGCTCCTTCCCTCATCTGGCAGCCATCCAAGCGTGTTAGAGTGGAGGGGAGGGAAGAGGAGGGGAGGGGAAGGGAGAGGGGGAGAGAGGGAAAGGGAGGGGGGGTGGAGAGGAGATGTGGCAGAACACTGGAGAGTGACTGTGAGCAGGGGAGAAGGGGAGAGAGAGAGAGAGAGAGAGCGAGATACGTGGAGACAGGGATGGAGAGGAGGGAGGGTGAGGAGAGAGGAGGTGCAGAGCCGAGAGGGGGGAGTGAAATGGAGACGGAACAAAGAAAAAAACACTCGGGGCAATCATTCCAGGCAGTATGCTGTCAGCCGTGGTATTTTTTTTTTTTTTTTTCCTGTAATTTCAAAATGTTTCTCAGCACCTCCAGCGAGGTGCAATAACAGTTTACAGATTGCTTATGTCATCACATTTTGACAAACTTCTCAATCGGATTTGACCTTCATCTTTACCCATCTGCTCTCCTCTCTTTTGTACACACTCACCAACCTCTCCTGCATCATCAAGTCTTTTCAGCAGATTTCTGCCACACATCCGTTCTGTTGTTTCATAGTGTCAGAAGAAAAAAATACCTGTGGTCACTTCTCAAAGGCTCAGTGTTTCAAAAAACTGTAACTGAAAGCCAGCTCCGCTTTAAATCTGGTGGGTAACACTTTATTTGAAAGGATCTACATAAGGGTGACACAAGCCTGTTATACTGGAATTCATGTCTGTGAGTGCTGTCATTCAGTTTTGTTATGTCCGCATCCCAAAGTCTGCCATGCAAAAACTGAATGAGACCCTTTCAAATGACTTGTGTTACACCAGTTTAATTCATAGGCATACTCATCATAGTTTACTTTAATTGAAGATGTTTTTTCAATCCTGGAATTTTTCTTTCAATTCTGAATTGAATCGGAGCTTCAGATGCCATCAGAAAGTCCCTATTTTTAAATAAGACTAATATGACAATAATAGAGCTCCTATAGAATCCTATAGACTCAATTCTGTTTAAGCACGCAAGTTGATTAGCTAGATAGGAATAGGCATCCTATTAGAAGCCTCTGAGTCGGTATGGCTGGACTGAAAAACACCCATGAATGGAAAACAGCAATCAAAGTTTGAGGTAAAAGGCATTGTGGGAATTTTTCAAAAGTTTGATACTAGATAATTACAGAGTAGTTATTCCTCACCACAGCTTCAGTCCACATTAAAATGCACATAGAAAATGTTTAAGATGATTTGAAGGCACTCTTAAGCAAAACCTCTTGGCATTCTTTCTTAATACATACCCTTCTGACCTGTTCTCCCATTCATTACCTTGCAAATTAGTTGAGCCATGAATTTGCAATGCTTCAGGTAAATTAAAAGCTGCATGGCACAGCCTGTATATTCTCATTAACTGCCTGTATGTAAGGTAGTGTAACAATAATGAAACTAATCTTTTAAGTAAATTTTGCTGCTTCTATTGGACGAAATATGTATGCTGCACATCAGTTATATATGCCTATATTTACAAGCTTGTGCCTCGTGAATAGTGATGAAAGAGAGGGGTGTGGTGGGGGAGAGAGGGAGAGAGAGCTACTGAATGATGCAGTCAAACACAAACACATAAAACAGCGTGTTTCACTGCCTGATCAGCACTGTAAACACCAAGCCTTAGAAATTGAGTCTGCCCATGGCTTGACATTTACCTGTGATTTTCATATCTGGGCCTAAAATGACAGAGCGTGTAATGTGTTGAAGCCGGGGAGATGGGGGTGTGGGGGGGAGTAGAGGGGTGGCACTTCAGATACGAAATCAATTTGCATTTCCCCAGTGCCTGGATAACATGGCCCTGTCAAAAGCACTGGCAGATACTGCATCGATAATGATGCTATAGAGGGGGATTGGAGTAGGGGGATGAAGGAGGATCAGATCGGAAGGACTGATGCTATGTGTTTCAAATGATTGTCCTCGGCTCTGATGGTGTGGCTCTCAGATACAATGCTCTGTCCATGCACCCCATTAGCCTTACTTGTTAGCAGTCAAGGGTTAAGACTGACAAAGAGAGATCCTTAAGACCAAGAGTTGGGATAATATGAGCCCTGGCATTTCAAGCAGAAGAGTCAGAGGAAACAGTTATGTAACACACACACAAAAATCAAACAACAACCACAAAAGCACTTCATTTTTTCCAAGCCATCAGTTCTCTATCTGAAATGAGTGATGATACATGTTACAACTCAGTGAAATTATTGCCAAATAGTAATTAGGGTTAATTGGAAATATGTTAAATTTTTGTTCAGCTCTAGTGGAATATCTTCATTCGGTTCTGTAATTAAAAATGTTACTGGAATATTCTCCCAAAAAGAATGAGTTGAAAAAAAGATAATTGCCTCACAATTAGAACAAGAACATTGTATCATCATCCAGATAAAAGGAAAAGAAAGAACTATTAAGACATAACTTTTAGATAATGGGATTTTCTTTCATTTCTTGACATTAATGAGGATATTTATTCCCTGGAACCAGAGGTACAGGTATCATCTCTGATCACCACATCATTAAATCGCTCCTCACCACTAGATTTCACCACAGTAAAGGGTAACTACATGACACTTTGCCCACTTTGTGGAAATGTACAGCCAATGAGGGATGATGGTCTGGAACAGTCCATTGCATTGGGGAGGAAGGGGGAAGGGGGGGATTGCAGGGGGTGTGATTGTATGTGTGTGTGTGTGTGTGTGTGTGTGTGTGTGTGTGTGTGTGTGTGTGTGTGTGTGTGTGGTGTGGGCGTGCATCCTCAAGGCTGAATCCTTGCCAGGCAAGCACAGAATTGGTTGTAAACACAGGAAACTGGGGGTGGTGGGAGTTGACCCCCAGAACATTTGTGTGCTTGTGGGCCGGTCCGACATAACCAGCTGCTTGTTATCGGTTACACTAAGAGAGGTGGTGGAGGAATGGACATACCTACAACAGAGAATGTGGAAACAAAACAAAAAAGTGCTAAATAAATAAATAAACAAACAGACATACAAACAATAAATAAACAATTAAATAAATAAAAACTTTTTTTGGGAAGAGAAGTGGCTGGAGCCAGTCTTACATAAAGTACAGCAGGTGATACAATAAGCTTCCCATTTCCACTCCCCATCCACGGCTTCTGTGAGGCCCATTTGGGCCGACCCTTTGACCCTCACCTCGACAGTTACCCACCTTTCTGATGGACAGATGGAAAGCGGGGGGTGTGAGATGTGCTTTCTTAACTTTATGCGGCACAGCTGAGTGCTAATTGGAGGTGGGCAATGGCAGGTTGGCTTGGGGCCAGAGTCACTGAGAGTTCTCTCTGATTCCACCTCAACCCCCCCCACCCTCCACCATCCATCCCTTTCTCTTTTCACTGTCTCGCCTGCACTTAGGAAACAGCCTTTAGCTGCTCCGCGGCCGTGTGATCACAAAGGAAGGTTTCACACTGGTGGTACAATATTGATTGCTATCTAGGAATTCCTACAGTGCCCATGAAATGTTCAGTGTCTGTAAGCCATTCCCGAATACACACCGGGTCATTTATGGCTTTTATCAGTTTAGAAACAGATTAACAAGTTTTCAGAACTGTTAGGTTTATATGTTGGATGTTTGTGCAAGTCTAGCGGCATTTCTTCTGTCATTTCTAAAGTGAATTCTCAATAATACAAAGGTTAACCAGTAATATTTGCCCACCTAGACTTGGAAGGCAGGCAATTTATATCAGTTTATAAACAGAGATACAGTAATTCAAAGTACTGTGCAAACATGCAGGATAAATCTAATTCAAGAGATTAGAATGACAAGAGAATGAATGGACAAACAGAAGTTTCAGGCCCTGTCCGATTTCTAACACTTCCACTCGTTTTTGTTTGTAACACTTGGTTTTGCATATTTAGTTGTAAGGGGAGAGTGTCCCAATACTTTCAAGAGTAAATGGAAGTGCTTTTCAATCCTTAAAGTAGATAGCGAGGAAATTGAAAGAATTTGGAACACCACAAACCGACCATGAACGCAAATGTGAAGGTTTACACTAAGTCAACAGCAACAAAATCTTACAAAGTTGAAAATAGGACTAATGGTATCATTGACTTAAAAATTAGTTACAACAAAGGTCATAGACAGGATATTTCATGTAACCCTGTTTATGCTGTTTATGAACTCTTATGGTCTAATGCTAGGATGTTATTGAATATGTTAAAGACATTGCACTGTGGAGAAATTCAACTATCAGATATGCGGTTGCTATGCATGCGTCTGCTTGACAACAGTCAATGGTCAGTCGGTCAAAGCTAGAAACAAGCATAGGCAGCTCTGAAAGACTTATTGTGTATGAAATATACACATATTTATATATACTGTGTTTATAAAATCACCACTATGGTATTAAATTGGGGAAACTCTTAAGATGTATTCCAACTCATTTGACCCTCCAGAAGTAGGCTGTGTTACATTGTTAGTTACATTACTAGGGAAATATTCTGTATTTTGTGTGTGTGATGTATCATATGAACTTTGTGGCTTTAGATGAAACTAAATATTTTTAGCTAAATATTTTTAGCTAAACATTTGTACAAGCTTCACATCCCTACAGACATACTTTCTTTCCATTAGGGGAAAGGGGAAATATTTCCATTTCCTGATGTTAATCTGCTCCATGTTATGAAAATGATTCTGATAACAAATCAACATTTTCAATGCATTCTCAATGGCAAAGGTGTAAACTGGCCTGTAGTTATGGCAGTCAAATACCCAAAGACACGCTTACTCCCTAAGCTCTATTGGTGATATTTGACTTGATACAAGGTGAGCCTAGCCAGACTAGTGCCGCTGATTAATATTGTATTTTGCTACAGTACTACAGGGTACTACTGTGTACATCATGGTACTCTCTGTCCGCTTCAGTTGCCCAGCAAAGTGAAAACAGAGTAGAGTAATGCACTTATGCAAAACGGAATTATTCACATTTGCTCCCATTGTTACAAATTAAATGTGACCTACAGTATGAGCGTTTCTCAAAGTCGAGGAAGCATGCTTGGAAGGCTGCTTTTTTGAGTTTTCTACGTCATTATCAGTCGCCAAGTGCTGTTCCAAAGTCAAGTATCCTTCTAAATTCTAGCAAGGACAGAGGCCTTTGTTCATAGATTTTTCAAGGATGCCCTGATGGAGCCTCGTTTTTGAAGTGTACGGCTTCCAAGGCCAGTGTGCTACCTAGGAAGCATTCTCGACTTTGAGAAACAACATATGTTGCATATGTACATATGTATCTTGGTCAGTAGGTCTATTCAATGGTCTTTGGTGAGAGAGTGAGACAATTCAGAAAAGTTGAAGTTATTAGATCATTAAAATGATTATCAAGAAGATAATGTCATATTTTTGCTCATGGATTGTGCCTGGTTTTCTTTCAGATGTGAAAAGGAATGCAAAACTACAGAAACTTGAAATTGACATTGAAGGTAAGTCCAATAGAAAAACCTTATCTGTGTTTCATTAACAGACTGTACTCCCCTTCGTCAATGCAATTCCACAATAATACAATTTTTTGGTGTTGTTGATGAATGGAAAGGAAGTCAGTTTAGTTGATCAGGACCATGTTTGTGATTGAGCATTGAAACAGTCCTTGCTGGAAATCCTTAATCCTAAATTCAATGCAAGAATAGTGGTTCTAACATTTACCAAGATTGCAATGGAAGTTAGCCAGCAACTCTTTCTAGAAACATATCCCACGGTGGTAAACATTTGATACACCACCACTTTGGTAGAAAGAATGGGTAATTTAAAATGTTGAGGTCCAGCACACAAACTAGCATACTGATAATACATTTCTCCACCTGGATCATTAGAAAGAAAGCAGGAATTCTCTTTTGTTACCTACTGAATTCAGGAGAGAGGCCAGCTATTTGAGGGCCATTGTAGAATGCATGAGAACGGTGTATATGTGTGTCTGTGTGGGTGGGTTTAGGCTTGTGTGCATGACAGCCAGAGCAAGTGAGAGAGAGAGAGAGAGAGAGAGAGAGAGAGAGAGAGAGAGAGAGAGAGAGAGAGAGAGAGAGAGAGAGAGAGAGAGATGAAATGGCTTAAGCATTCATTTTGAGTGGAGAGACAGGTCCTATTAACATTTAACAGCATTTGTGCAACTTGGTGCGGAGGTTATGATGCAAATGAGGAAGAATTAAAAGTGGCCAGAGGTTTGTCATTGATGGATTGCAGTCTGGCACTGCTCACACTTCCCTGTGTCCATCAGAGGCGATTACTGTGTAATTAAACCTTATTTCTGGACTCTCCAGCGCATAATTACTTTGTGAATGTAACCATCATCTAAAAGCTACCAAAATGCTTTAGCATTTAGTCTGCAGTCATTTCCGCCAGCTTGTGTCAGATATAGCCGTCAGACAGTGCAAAAGAACTGTCACTTTTAATAAGAGGCAAAAAATTAAATGAAACAGTATGCTTATTACAGAAAAATTAGGCTTTCAAGAGTCCTTTCTGTTATTTGCATAATTTATTCTTTTTTTTTCTATGCCCCAAGCTTTAGGCAATTTCCCTCACATTTAAATAGATTGCACATTTAAGGCTACTTAAGGAAAATTATCACTTTGCATATTTTAATTGTTATGAAGGAAGTGATTTGAGAGAGGTCCGTGGCTCATCCTCTCGAGCTGACGGATTCGGCTGTCCACCGCTGCACCGTCGCAGATAACCCCTGAGTTCACACACACAAGCGTGCATACACACACAGACACACACACACATACAAGCATGTGGAGGGTGCGAACACACACACACACACACACACACACACACACACACACACACACACACACACACACACACATACACTTCAGTTTCATCAGAATGCAAATGAAGCACACACCATCAGAACAAGTGGATCTTTGATATTTACAAAATAGACACTAATAACTTGAGTGTAATTTGTTTGACACATATTTAGAGCCCCCCCTCCACCTTATCAACATTGATTGTGATTTATTATTAATATATTTGTTTCCTGGTTCATCTATTTGTTTCTTTGTTGATTGTTTCATTACTGTACAATCCTAAAAAAAATCATTTCCCTCTTATTTTGTCAAAATATGACCAAATATAACAATGTCAAATTCTAATTTACTTACTTTTACTGTTGCCACTTTGAAGTGCAACCCCGTGACAGTGGTTTACATGAGAACAGTGGTATGTTGTACAAACAAACACAGAACACACTGTGTATCTGGCTCATCCTACCACATCCAACACCCACTATTCCCATAAAAAGCCTTCAGGGCACCTACTTAACATAATGGTAAGAAATCGTGTTAGTTTCAGTAATCAAGATGCAAAAAAAAGAAAGAAAGAAAGACAGAAAGAAAGAATGAAAAAAAGAATGGCTTCGCCAAGAGCTAAATAGCTCCCCTCCAAGGCAAGCTGCCACTGCCTCTTCCTCCTCTTTCAGACCTTAGACAGCTTGCACCAGGCGCACCAGTCGGGCTCGACTGTGCCGGTCTCTGCTTGGGGCTCTGCTGATAACAGACTGGCATCAGCTCGCCCTCTGTCTGAGAGGGAGAGCGAGCCACAGCCATCTCTTGGTGTATCCATGGCCATAGCACCTCCTAGCATGGAAATAAAAGAATCTGGTGTATATAAATACAAAACATCCTCAAGACTGTGTGACTGAAATTCAGTCGTGCATATGAAATAGGCGATAAAAGATCATTTAAAAAGTGCCGACCTTTTTTGTCTGAAGATGTATGACATATGATTGTACAGTACATCATACGATCATCATGGGCGTTATTTTGATAGTATAGATAGTGTTTATGTTAAAGGTACTACATAATGTCATTACTACTCATATCTTAAGTGCGTAGTTTAGCTTAGTATTTCTGTGTTTGCTTATCATTACAGTACAAGTATGTGCAGTTTTGAGTTGTCTTGTCAGATCAATGTGTGTTGTGTTGTTATAGAAACAGAGCAACAGTTATATATTTTTACCTTGAACATAACAGGCCTTCTGCTCAACCATAAAAGAATGCTTATGTAGTCCTATACATATAATTGACTCTATAATATAGTATAGGCAATGTAAGACTTTCAAAATATTCCAGTCCAACTTCGCTGTTATTTTTTCTTTTGTAACTCGTGTATTTTTTATTTTTTTATTTTATTTTTTGCTTTATTGGTTCTTTTCAGCCACAACTCTAGCTCTACTCTGTCAAGTAACCAGTACTTGATATCTACTGTATTGATATTTAATCCTAACCTTTTAGCACAAAATAAGGCACAAACTAAACAAGTTTGCTTGTTTACTGTTAATAAACAAATAGTTTTGTTCACATCCTTTAGGAGAATGTAACTGAAGGTTTTAAAAAATCATCCTCTTGGATCTTCTTCCATCCCCTTGATTAGAAACTAGAAATCAATTGATACATGAGTCAGCAATTTACTCAGTTCTGGCACGGGGACTGTAACCTTTGTTGATGAGAAGAGGACTAGACACCAAACTCTGAACAGCAGATCATTAATTAATTGCATTTTAATGAACACTGAAGCAGACCATTCATGTTGTCAAAAATAATATGAAAAAATGTACAGGCTGTGATACCACACTGCAACATTAGCACATTTTGGAGTTTTGTAGTGACACAGTAAAATGGATCAAACTATAACACCTATCATTGACAATGGCACACTTTAGGTTTCAATTGATAAGACGTCAAATTTAATGCAAGGTTGATACACCATTGACTCAAAAGCGCAATGTAATATGCTAGAAATGTGGTCTTGAAATCCATTTGAGGTAAGGTCGTTTTTCTTTGTCCATAGAAATACAACATGAATGAGAAACATGAACACCGAAGAAGATACTTCATAAAAATAGCTTGTGTTTCTTTCCATTTTCGCAAGTGTTTTTGTTCTCTGCTTTTGTTAACCTTTTGTCTTGGCAATCGGGCCCAGCCTTGTTCCTGGAGCACAGAGGGGAAATCTGTTGGACTGCATCCATTAAGCAAAGATTCTTTTAATGTGCACAGTTATGAAAATAATGAAACGGCTCAGGCCATAAATGCACCTCAATCCCCATGTTAACAGAGCAGCAGCATCCTACGCACAAACCATCAACTACATAATTATACCATAACAAAGAAATTGTAGGCAGAAATGTCCACACCACACAAATAAAGAGTCAAATCATGAAAAGCATGTGAACATTTCGATTTCTAAGGAGAAAGGGAGTGGCTTAGAATTTCTCTGCTCTTTTTTTTTTTTTTTTTTTTTTGGAGAGTTGTGGTAGTCAGGGGGTAACTTGTGGGATGGCATTTTGACAGCCCTGATCAGTCCTCGCAGATTCATTTTAAGGCACACATCTAGCAGTAGTTATCCAATGTGTCAAATGTGCAGTGTAATTTCAAGCTCACGAGAACACATGACAACGCGTGTATAGAAAAAAAAAGAAAAGAAGAAGAAGAAAAAAAAACTCTGCCCTTGAAGGGTCAGATGTTTGTTGTCTGTTCATGTCAATTAGGGTGACTATTTACACACAGTTAGTGGAATGTTGAGCTGGTTAGGTGGATAGTGGTTCAGGGCATCGTTGTAGATGATGTGAACTGTGTATACGGCTCACTCAACTCTGGCTGTTTAAAGTGGGACATACACTACAACTGCCATCTGTTCAGCTCAACCCCAGCCAAACACATAGTGCTTTGAAATGTCATTTATTTATTTACAGATAGCATGTCATTTCATTCAGGTTTCACTGATGTACAGCATGGATAATTTAGCATTTAAGCTGATAGGTGTTTAAAAGCCTTTTCACCACTCTGCCTTCCAAATTTGTGAAATGCTTTTTGTGCTCTGTTTCAATGCATTTGCATTCACCTCATATGGAAAATTGTCATAAATGGCAAATAATGTTGACATATCCAGCCTCATACAACACTTCTTTTGGCGTCATTAAAACATTTTCAATGAATTTTAATTCAGCGAATACAGCAACAGCACAATTTGGATTGGCAAAGACAGATTACTGTAAAGGTTACAGAAATATGATTTTGGATCATTCTTAGAATAGGAAAAACACACAATAAGGGAAAACACTGTGCGTATTGTGCATTGTATAGGTCTTACTCAAGTACACATCTCCTTTCGAAACTGCACATGAAATTGCATTTATTTAAAAATAAACACAGAAAGCAACTGGAGCATATGTGAACAACATTTCAAGAAAGGTCCACATATCACAGAAAAACAGAATAAAGCACATTGTTTCAAAGGGAAAAAAATGAATGGTCTTTTATTGTTCATTGTCCCCTAAGAATACATGAAAATACATTTATGTCGACCGTCGTTATGGCAATATTGTACATACACACATAAATATGTATGTGGTGCATTTAAAAAAACACATCATATCAATAGCAAATGTACAGTACACATATGTGCAAGTGCATTTCATGTACAAGCACAGTAGATGAAATGCACTTCCATGTTTGATATAAATTCATATATAAAAACTGCACACTTACACACTTCTTTATAAGTGCACACACATACACATTCACATGCACACTACAATTCACAAAGGAGTAAAGCGATAAATATATATTTGTTAATACTTTTCTAACCATGAATTTGCATTAGAGACCTTGGAGAAGACCTATACAGCTCACAATATTCTTCAAGAGATGTGGCATTGTGAATTTAATCAGTGTCTTAAGTGAGTGTGCATTATCTTCCCTGGCCCACACACTAGTGTGTCTTATCGTTTCCAGAGCTGACTCTTCAGTGTACAGACAGTCTTTCTGAGGTAGACTGCTCAAGTTCAAGGACAAGCTTTTTTAATTTTTTTTTTCATCTTTGTTGTTTTCTTTTTTTCACCTTTTTCCTGTTTTTTAACAAATACATGACATTCAAAAAGACAGAACATAAGTACTACATGTACAATATGTAGCAATGAGGTAGAAATGGTTATAAGGGAACGATGTTTGAATATAAAATTTGATAGGACAGCTACAGAGAAATGAAAGCCACGTCTATTACAGAGCTGAATGGAATAAGCAAAGACAGTTGGTGGTTTTAAAAAAGAGAGAAATTAATGAAATTTGGTTGTCTACAATAAGTACAAGTGAATGTGCTTCAAACCATTTTTTTGTACTTTACAAGGTTGTGGTCTGCACTCCTGTAAGAGCGCATTCATCCCGTGGTCATTTTATGTGAATGTGTTTTTTTCCCCACTTTCTCTTTCACTTTTGAAATATCTCAGGGATCTCAAATTTACAATGAAAGTGTGTTTTTGCTCCCGAGTTGAGGTGCATTGCCTGATTACAGTATTAGGAGGTAAAGAACTCATACAGTACATCAGAGTAACTTTAGACGAACCAGTTCATGTGTGCATGTTTTGTCCTAACCATCCATTATGGATGAATAGCACTCAATGGGTCTATTTATCTGGTCTGAGGATTGACAAGTTTGTATAATTATTTTCATTTGATTTAAGTAAATCTGCAGTTATTTGGACTGCTATAGTGACAACAGCAGAATGTGTCAAAGCTCCCTTTCACGATCAATGAATTTCTAGAAAAAAGGGCATCAGCAACAATGCATACACAGTAAATGAAAAATGTATTGTTTTTTTTGTTTGTTTGTTTTCATTATTTTTTTGATAGGACAGAAAATAAATAATGCTTGGAACTGTTACCATAATTACATTCGAAATCATAAAAAGCTGAATTTGCTTTGGCTTAGCATGGGTTTGGGGTTGGGAGGGGGGTCAAATGTGTGATTATATCCAGGTTTGAAAGTGCATTTCATGAATTGCACATTAACTTTTGTGTTGTGAAGAGGGCAACTGTAGTGATTCTGTGCTAATGAGGGCCTAACCAAACACTTCTCCTATATCTGAAGCATTTTAAGGCTCAATCCGGCTCATAATGGTCTACATAAAGAGGGATTTCAAAGCATTATGTGGTAATCTTGGACATCTGTAAATACGTCTATGCATTCACAAAGATGAACTATCACTGAATTCTGTGTAACAATAGTGTATCAACATTTAAAAAAGAAAGAAAGAAAAAAAAGGATACGAAGATGTGATTCTGTCAGACACGAGAAAAGTACACTAAAGAGAAGGGATCATTGATATATAACTTAACCATGCCTCCGTAATCAAACCAATCAAAGCTAGGTCCCTCAGTGTGCCATTTGTCGATGTCATAGATGTCCCTATGCCACCTTACGAGTGCTTCAGAAATAATGTTTTGTTTTGTTTTGTTTTTTTCCTTCAAAATGCTTTAAGACACATACAAAAAAGACAAAGAAAAGGGAAACAAGAAAGGCAGGGGTGAAAAGGGGCAGACAAAGAATAAGGAATAAAAAAAAATGGTAGTAAGGGTTTAAAATACATTCAAACAAAAGGCTCTATATTCCCATGCAGTTTGGACATTAGGCACTATTTTTAAGAGCGTGCAGACTGATGCGCAACACGCAAGGGAGTATTTGTGCAATGTTTGGGAGTGGTACTGCAACCAAATGCAGTCTCCATGCAAAATATTATACTGAGGATGACTCATCCATTGAAATATGTGGCTGGGATTGAATTGATTCCAATAGAACACACTTGTATAATTTTCAATGCTTCAGAAATCTTTCAACAATTACAATCATATTGATTTCAGTTGTTTAGTGTTAAGTAAACTTTTAGGGAACTTTTTAAACTTATTTATTTGTAATACTGATAATTGTCTGATTAACTCACTTAACTATTCTGGCTATGCTCAATAAATTGGGCCTACCTAGCAACAATATGCACTTTTACTGTCAGGAACCTGACTGTCCTGACGATCCTGATGGTCAGGCAGATCTCAAGTGTGGTATAAGTCTGAATTTATCATTTTGAATTTGACAATCAGGAAGAGTTGATCATGGCACTGCTCATAAAACAGTCCAGACTCTTTTGCAGTGTGGTGCACGTGAATGAAATCCGACGTTTTATTTGGCTCCTCCCTTCTTGCTTGTGCCCTGCGTAATGCCCGATTAAAATAGAGCCCACTGTCCTACTGTTCACCTTTCTCGCTCCGGTCCAGACAGCAGGGGATAGCAAAATGAGAAAAGTAACAAAATCTTTGTGAAAAAAAGCAACTGCTGTGTTTTAAGTTGAGAATTTATCATAAATAATATACATAAAGACTCATAAGTGCACGGCAGAGCATTTGGACTATACCCTGTTGGTGCACACACTTACACAGGGAGACAACTGTCTATGGATGAGGAGAAGGATTGAATGAAATGAGGGGGTTGTATTTTTTTTTTTTTTTTTTTTTGCCTTGATAAAAATGTTAGCTAGTTCTATTGGGAGGCTTTGCAAGCAAACAAGTCAGAGAGGTTCAGCGATCTATCCATCCCTCTCTCTTTTGTGTGCAGCTTTTACAGAAAACTGCTCTAAACTGAGGTAGAACTGAATGTAGGGTTCACAGATATCATCACAGACAATCCACAGACAGCAGCAGAGAGCAAAGTCATAAAACTGCATTATGAATTCTCACCCAAAGGAAAGAGAAAGACAGACGAGACAAAAAAAAAGAGAAAAGTCCCAAGCCCAAGGAAAGAAAAACAAAAAAACAAAAACAAAAACAAAAAAAATATTTTGGTTTACTCAAAAATGGTCAGTCTCTCCTTTCTGGTGCTGGCACAAACTACAACAACATATATATTAATTTATACGAAAAGATATCTATATGATGGGATACTGCATTCTTCCTTGTGTGGCTAAGCTTAGATAGCTAACATTTGAAGAAAAAAAAATGCTCTAGCCTGTGCCAATCTTGTCAACATGGGTTTTGTTCACTGTCTGCGTGAGAAGGAAGGGTACAGTAGAGAGTGGTGTGTTTGTGACTGGTGCTTCTGTTCAGACAACACTTTCAGACCCCATCAGCTGCCACACAAGAAAATACAAAACAAGAGTCTCAAAGGAATAGTTTACACTGACAGGGGAAAAAAACAAACAAGAGAAATGATGAGGAAAGATGTCAAGGAAGGACAGAATTTAGAAAAGATAAAATGACATAAAAAAATAATACAATACCAAAAAGGTGGGGAAAAAATTACTCCTCCAATTTTCCTCTTAATATTCCAGAATCTCTCTGGTACATTCATAGTCATATCCTTGCCTTTACTATTCTACTGAGGTAAAACCTACATGTTTCATTTTAGAGAATGCAAATCAGAAACCCAAGCCTAATGTTGTCAGCAGTATGTAGTGCTTCGACACAATCTTTTTGAGGTACTGTACAAATCACAATCACTTTCCTGAGATTTCTTATTTTTTTCATTTCAGTGACATTAAAATAAATGTAGTCTTATAAGTTAGGGTCCAGATTACAAATGCCGCATGAACTTTTTTTTTCTTCTCTTGTCCATATACACTTTGAGATAGACATGATTGAGGAATACTGTTGCTGTTTCGTTTTGAAAACACCGAGGACAAAGCAGAGTTGTGTGTTGTTTTAGACTCGTCTTAAAGCTTTCTATATTAGCACATGCCACCAATGTTGATTGTGAGGCAAAATTAAAAAAAAAAGGAAAGAACGAAATGATAAAGCACCACTTCAGGCACTTGATAGCAACAGAATTAAAAAAAAAAAAAACAGCAGAATGATATATACACACAAAAAAGCAAATAAAAGATTTCCTTCCCCTTTAAGTCAACTTACTTACAGTGCACCATGGGCAGGTGAGGCTTGGCTTCAGCAGTGTGGAGCATCAAACAGTATTTCTCTGCTGTGTTTTGTGCAGATTGCCAGACAATGACTAAAGCGCGGCTCTGCGTCTTTTCAAGTCTTATTTCAAGTGTCTTTTAATGTCTTGTAATGTGGTTTTGGGTTACCAGTATGTACTTTTGTCCCCCTTCAAAACTGAACGTTAACCACAAAATAATTCTGAAACACATCCGTCTTTGAAAAGGCTTGCCTTTTTTTTAACGTTTTTTTTTTCTTTTTTCTTTCCTGCTTTTTGCCTCTATGTTTCTCATTGACAACAACCAAACATTTTATTCCATTCAGTGTATGTGTCAAGTTCTTTTTGTGATATGCTAGGCTGAATTTTGCAAAATACGTTCTCAAAGTCTTGGTACGAGACGGGCCTCACCTGACCCGGCAAGAAGTCTGAGCCAGCCATGCTGTGCAGTGGGCCGATGACAGCTTCCTGGCACAGTCGAGCCACGTCCAGCCCGGAGAAGCACTCCGTCCGCTGGACGAGTAGGGCCACCTCCTTATCGCTGAGGCAGTAGTTGTGCTGGGCCAGCAGCTGGCTGATGATTTGGTGACGGGCGCCAGCGTCCGGCAGCGGCACCAGCAGGCGCTTCATGAAATACCTCCGCAGCGGCTCGTCGATCTCCTCCGGCTTGCTGGTGGTGCAGACCACCAGCACCTGCTCGTCGACCGCCGCTGACAGCAGGCCGTCCAGCTGCAGAAGGAGCTCGCTCCGCACACGCTGAACGGGGCTCTCTTCCGTGAGCTGTCCCGATAGGAGCAGCTCCACCTCGCTGATGAAGACCACGGCCGGCTGCCGGCACCGCGCCACCAAGAAGGAGGCCTGCACGATCTTGTCGCCCTCCGACACCCACTTGGTGGCCAGCGCCTGGCCACTGAGCTGCAGGAAGGCGGCGCCCATCTGGCTAGCCATGCAGCGGGCCAGCAATGTCCGGCCGCTTCCCTGTGGCCCGAAGAGTAGGACCGTACGGGGCAAGGCGCCCAAGCCGCTGAACATGTCTGGCCGTACTAGGGGCCACAGCACTTCGTCTTTAAGGGTGGTCTTGGCCAGGTCTAGGCCGGCGATGTCACTCCAGTCAACAGGTGGAATGCCCTGCTGGAGGACTTCAGTGGTGACCAGCTCAACTAGGCTGGCGTCGCTGTTCTTCAGCTGTTCCTCGGCAAGGTGCGTGGAGGAATTGGCGCCGCCGCCACCACTTCCCGAGTGTCCGAGGTGTTGCCTGTGCTCCTCTGTGAACTTGCCGAATGATTTGCCCGAGCTGTAGGACGATGGGGGGGTGAGCGCACGCGAGCCAGCCGACTGCCCGCTGAACTTCCTCTGCTGATCCGAGGACATTGACTGCTTGGTGGGCTTAAACGCCAAAGATGACGCCTCAGCGTTTCTGTCAAATCCGTTCCCTCTGCTTGAGTCAGCGATGCTGCTGTCAGGCATTCGGTACATGGGGCTCTGGGTTGAGCGCTGCTGCTGCTGCTGCTGTTGCTGCTGCTGGCTGTAGCTGAAATTTCCATAACCGGAGTCCATGTCGCCCTGGCCCGTCATGTAGAACGCTTTCCTCTTCAGCGAGTTGGCCGAGCTGCCATTGAGAGGGGTGGGGGTGATCGGTGCATGGCCGTGCGACTGGTAGGTGTAGCCGGGCAAAGTGGATGGCGGCAAGGGAGTGGGGGCGGCAATGCCTGATGGGAGGTACGTGGATGGGGGAGGCGGAGGCCCTCCTCCTGGACTGTAACCTGCCACTGGAGTCTGTGGGGGGTACCCTGCTGCAGGGTAGCTATAGCTGGACAGGTTTGGGGAGCCTGCGTTGTAGCTGGGCACTAGTGTGGGTGGGGGTGGAGGCGGTGGGGGCGGCGGGGCCTGGAGAAGCCCAGTGCTGTGCAGGGGAGACGGGTGTGGCGACGGCAGTCCAGGCGTGCTCTGACCACTGTAGCTGGAGTGCAGATAGGAACCGTTGTAGCCGCTGGTGAAGTCCTGGGCCGCCCCGGTGGTGCCGTGCAGCCCGGCCGGCGTGTGTCCGCCC
Source organism: Sardinella longiceps (assembly GCA_027497455.2). NCBI lineage: Eukaryota > Metazoa > Chordata > Actinopteri > Clupeiformes > Clupeidae > Sardinella > Sardinella longiceps. The sequence goes on from JAODXP020000016.1 coordinate 35,757,032, forward strand.
CCACCACAGTTACTGCTCGAGTAGCTGGGCTCTGCCAGGCTACTGCCGGTCCCCGAAGGCGCCGAGCTCCCCACGTTTGCCGACACCTCCACCGTAGCCCCGGCTTTGCTCGCTGCAATGACGTCGGCCGCACAGCTCATGGGGTAGATGCCATCCTGCCAGTCGCTCTCTGACTTGCGTCCGTTCAGGAGGCCGGCAGGTGTGGGGCCGTCGGGGTAAGAGCACAGCAGGCCCCTCTCGCTAGGGCCCTCCAGGATGCCCGAGTACTTCTCTGCATACTTCTTCAGGAGGTTGGAGGCGGTCAGGGCGGAGATGTCATCGTTGGCCCAAGCGTACTGGTATGTCCTTTGCAAGTGTCCCCGGTAGGCCTCAGCCTTGTGTGCTGGGGATCGGGTGGTCGAGGAGATATCAAAGTGCTGTTCCGCCCACTGGGCATGTTCTGGGGTCCACTGCATCTTTAAGCCTGGACAAACCAACAACAACAAAAAAAGAAAAAAACACCACACAACAAACAGACAAAACAGACAAAGACAAAGAGAGAGAACGCATTAAAAGATGAAAACAAAGTGCACTTCAGTACAAAATCAGTACAAAATCAGTACAATAGAGGTAGAACATTTTTATAAGATGGTAGAGCCAACACTTGTGACTTATACCACTAGAGACCTTAAAAAGAGAAAGGAACTTCAACTGAAAGCCATGAAATGCAGCCTCTTCCATGCTTAAGCTTTCCTCCTCAGGACCAAGCGACATATCATAGGTGCTGCTGACAGTCTGTATCATAGGAGCAGCATGGATTTGGGCCCCGGCACCTGGTTAGCACAGTATAATGCACCCAGCTCAGGAGCGGACTGACACAGACATCGCAGGTCACTCTATAATCCAACTCTCATCTAAAGGCAGTCCTAGACAGTTTCAAATCTGCTTGGAGGAGTGCAGCAAAGCAATCTCCCTGGCAGCGCTCCGTTGCTTTCATCACACAAACCCCACAGCTCGGCGTGAATTACAACAGCCCCTGTGCCTGCCTCCTGCTTCCTGGCCAACAGGGTGAGAGAGAGGAGGAGGGAGGGAGGAGGGAAAAAACATGCCTCACTTGTCTTCTCTCTCTCTCTGTCTCTCCCTCTCTCTCTTTTTCTGTCTCTACTCAGCTCCCTGTTTCTTTTACCCTGTGCCTCCACTTCTCTCTCTCTCTCTCCCTGTCTCCCTCCGTTTTCTCCCTGTCTCCCTCTCTCTGCTCCCTCCCTCCCTGATTCTCTTTCACTGTCTGCCTCTCCAGTCCCTCTTTTCTCATTGCCTCTGGGGCTCAAAAGCCACTATCAAGCTTAATCCTAAACTCCATCTGCAAACACAAGTAGTTACATATGCTGTCATCTTAGACTCAGCATGGGATTATCAAAGAGACATTTACTCAAGAACAGACTGATGTAATGGTTGCTGGAGACACACACACACACACACACACACACACACACACTGACACACACATACACGCACAGTGGATACTATGATCACTACTGACAACAAAGGTGCGGTGCTCTGTTAGCCTACAGACACATTACTGTATCTAAACCAGTGTTTTCCTTAAGCCTGGCTTCCTCGTCTTAAAGCTGACACGGGTAATACAGGTCAAACCACACTGGCACTGCGTTTTATGTTTCCACATCTGATCTGTCTCGACTATCCACACAACCCCCTATCCACAAATCCCCCAGTGCATGCTTAAAAAAAAAAAAACAGACTGCAGATTCACAGCAGGTGTACAGTAGACCTATAGACGACAAGAATAAGGGCCTGCGCACTGAAAAGTAAAGAACATGTTGCTTAGAAAAAGAGCGTGAACACATACATGCTAATAAATGGGAATGATTCATCTTCTGCTTCAGTGTTTATTTAAGCGCTGCGCTTGAAGTTAAGGGCATAGCCTCGCAGCTCACCCTTTTGAAAACACACACGCACACATACACACATACAAACACACACACACACACACACACACACGGCCAAAACCTCAGATGAGCTCTTCTCTCCTTGCCATCTCCCTCGTGACCCAACCCCCCACCCGCACCCCCCCTTCTCCGTTTGCTAGCGCGGCAGCCATAGTAGACACCCGCGGCTAATTAGCAGGATGATGCTGCGCTAATTGTGTTAATTTACAAGGTTTTAGTCAAAGAGATCCGTGCAATGGCTGGCACGGATGACAGGCTAGCCGGCTAATGATTAAGGAAAGCTCAAGACAAAGAACTCAGCCAAGCCACAAAAATGGCAGCTAAATGCTAATGAAATGGAAAAAAAATAGTGTGGAAAAAAATGCTAAAAATACCAGACAACATCTTTTAAAAACATTAAATGAGACCCTTCTCAGGCAGTACTGTAAATATATCACAATTAGAGAAATCAACTCTGACACTCTGAACAAAACAATATTCTCTTTAGCACATATTTCAATTGTGGTGTTAGATTATATACAGTCTTGTAAGTCCATATAATGGATACCATGCAAGTCTTCCGAACAAGACATAACAGACAATTGCCACCATAATGTTTTTCTTTTGTGATCTTTAGGCACAGGACTTATTCCCTCCATGCCAGCTGTTGTCTGCATTGCGTTGTAAATAGCGTTCACACAGTAATTGCTTAGGACAGTGCCAGTGATTGCATTTTGAATTGAGTAAATAAGAGCCAGTCTCCCCTTTCCTCAGTATTGTGCCTGTGTTATTGCATTACTCATCTGTTAGTCTTCCCCTATATATTAACCTGAACTCTCAAACGGACTCATAGAATGATGTGGTGGCACCATGTACTGCAACATGGTGATTTTTTCACTATTTTTTTTTTCCAAAAGAGAGGGGTTGAAAAATCCTTCACACTGCTCATAGGAAAGGGGATTTAAACAATGTTCCAGTCTTTCATTTTAATGGGCTTTATGAATGCTCCTCTGCACTAACAAAGGGATAGAAATCCAGCTTTGAGCAATTTAACAACTTCACAAATCACAGTGTGAAGTGCTTAGCAACAGAAGTGAGATGTCATTCGTAACATCCTTGGCGTGCTAAAAGGGAAGCCCAGCAGATAGGTCGTCAGTGTGGATTTGGTTAATAAGCAAAAAAAAAAAAAGAAGAAGAAAAAAAAACATGTAGAAAGAAAAGACTATGCAGTTCCTCGTCATTTGCACACGACTGCATCTGTGTAACCTGAAAAAAAAAAACCCTACTTCTTCTTGTGTTTGAATTCCATCTGCATAATGCGCCACTTTGAACAGCGCTATACAGTAGTAGTGGTGCTCCTAGCCAAGAGTGCCTACACAAGAGTGGCTCCGATGTGCAACGCCTCGGATATTTAATGAAATGGGAACAAAGCTAGAGGAGGGAAATGATTTAAATACAGTGAGCGAGGGCTGCTGAACTATAGGGGAGGTGCAGTAGCCAAGAGAGCCAGCCCTCTTCTCAGGAGAAGGACGGCATGAGATGAATCACTTACAGGGACTGCTTCAAACTCTAATAAATCAAAGCTGGGGATTAAACATGCCGCTTTTCTTCCTGAACTGGCTTTGTGGCAGAAAACACACATACACAGACATACTCTCTCTCTCTCTCTCTCTCTCTCCCACACACACACACACACACACACACACACACACACACACACACACACACATTTATTTATTTATTTTTCCTCAAAAATAGATAAATCAGGGAGTCAGGGAAACAATGTGGAAGTCATTGTCATCTGGCCTAAACTACAAGAAATGATTGTCCAGATCCCAACATCTGAGTCAATATATGGGTACAGATTTATTGTACTCATTGACTTACTTGCATTATGGCCTGTTGATATTAGATATTTTCTCATCTGTGCAGTACATTGTTCTCTACTTCTGTTTTTCTTCCCTTGTAGGAGTAAGTTTTTGTCACTTGAAGAGACATGGTCTAATATGAAATCTAAAAAAAAGCGTTTTACTCCAGAATTCCCTATGAGCATGGAGGCGTGTTAAAGAGCTGGCTAAGAATAATGAACTGTGAACTGACGAGGAACATCAAGAAGCTCATTAGCAAGGTTTACTTTGGATAGTAAACTTGTATGACTACACTACACAACTAATACTTAAGCCTAATGTCAATCTAGGCTACCGTTCTGCACAAAAATGAATAATGCTGCCTCTGTTCACATTTCCACTGGAAATGTGCCCATAGATGAAAATGCTACAGACAGATTATTTTGCACTTCACAAAGGTTGAATACTCTTCAGTGTGTAAACATAGATTTTGTTTAACCAGATAGTGAAACATTTGTCAATGCTAAATCTTGAAAATTGTGTAACTAGGCTTTAACGACCATTTGTAAGTAAATAAATAGACAGAATTGACAGAAGTGCAAATGCAGCATAGCAGTTTATCCTTGACAAACACAAAACAAAGTTGTAAATGGAAAGTGTAGGCTACCATACTGATCAAATTTGCCATTATTAAAATAAAACTCTGAGCGGTATTAATCAGTGCATAAAAATGTAATGTTCCTCACACATGACAGCATAAATATAAGCCATATTGCTAAAAAGAAAGATTTAAGTATAGATAGTATTTATATTAATTTTTAAAGCGTCATTATAAAGCTTGTGCCAACAAGAAGAGGCAATTTGAGACCTATTGATATTGCATGGTGTTTAATTTCTGGTACTGTGATCATCAGCAATGAAACACAGACGCTGACCTTTTTGGGAACTATTAATCTTGGTAGCCTTGGCCGTTTTTAAGCAAACAGAACTGGGCCTCCGCTCTGTCCATCCAATTTCCCAGTGCGTAAATTGGACTGCCGCTCGCACAATTCTCTATTCATTACTGGGCTCCTGAAAGGAAGCACAGAGGTGGCCGAGCAGTTCCCTTCCTTTTTTCTCCCCCCGGTGTGTGTGTGTGTGTGTGTGTGTGTGTGTGTATTTGGGAGATTGTGTGTGTCTATGTGTGTGTGTGTGTGTATGTATGTGTATGTGTGAGTATTTGTGTGTGTGTGTGTGTGTGTGTGTGTGTGTGTGTGTGTGTGTGTGTGTGTGTGTGTGAGTGTGTGTGGTTGTGTGCGCGCGCGCATGTCTACCAGCGCTGCCTTCTAGCAGGATTCCCTTGCATCAAGGCTCCAACTACCCTCCCCCAACTACCCTCCCCTTAAACTCTTTTTTTTTTTTTTGGACAGGGCTGTATGTGTTTGGACTGAGGCTAGCCGTCCTAATTGAAACGCCGTCTAATCAGGCTCATTACCATTTTCAGCAATTTGCACCACCAAAGATGCTTATTAGGTAACTGTGTTTAATACAGCGCTCTTTAGAAAACTAACTGTAATGAGCTCTTTAAAGTCAGTCTTGAGCATGATTATGCCGCCGAAGTGTTTGCAGGGGCTGAGGCAGGCTGCTGGATTTAGTCGTGTGCAATGTCATAATTAAGCGCCACGTACTGCTTGCTCTCTCTCTCTCCCCACTACAACACAATGGCCTCCGCTGAAGCCGGAGAAAAAGCTTGAAAAATATTTATAATTACTGATCATTACAGGCCCGGGATTTTCATCTGTGGATGTAAACATAATTACGAGAGCTTCTGCTTTCATGCTGCACTCACACCCGTACACACACAGACAAACACCACACACACTCAGACACTCAGACAGGGGCCTCGCTATGACAACCATGCAAATACTGGGGACAGACATTAATTACACTTATAAATAAAAACAAGTTCATATTCTTCTAATAATCTACAACGCTGCTGCTTCCACTCTACCCCCCCCCCCCCACACACACACACACACACACACACACCCGCACTGGCTCCCTACTCCGCTGCCTACCGGCAGGTTGGTGTGATTCTAATTCAATCTGTAGTGGTAATCGTTATGGCAACTGAGGCCCATTCATCTCGCATATCAACTTAAAACCCGCTTAAACTCAATTTGAGGATCCATATATTAGTCATTCCAATGATCGCTTTAAGCCGGAAGCCGTCATTTAGCCCCTCATTTGAAACAAAATCAGTCAATCAGTCAATGTCCCTTTTACTGCCTCCCTGACTAGCTGCTCTTTACGTTTGACTGCACAGTCCTGTCACATGCTGTCGGAGAGCAGAGAGTGATACTAGGCACTCAGAGCAACAGTGCTTCTCTCCTGGACACAACAGACAGCACAACACACATCAACACAAATGGAATGACCGCCGGACCATCAATGCTATGCAACGCCGCAAACCTGCACTGTCACTCTTACCTCCTGGGTACAGTAATTTAATTAAGAGCTCTAAACAAGATTAATCAACTAATTACCCCCAAATGCATGTCAAAGACAAAACAGGAGTCCACATCGTTAGTGTTTTGGTTAATTGTCTCAACTTGAAAGAGAGAGTGAAAGAGACAGAGAGAGGTAGAGAGAAAGGGAGAGAGAGAGAAACCAATGACTGAACCAAAGCATGTGGAAAAAAGTAATAAGAATGTGCTAAGAGTGCTTCATTCTGGCCTGCTTCAAACAAACAGGCCCAGCATGTTATCCATGTGCCCAGTGCATGAGTCTGGTGAAATTAGCACATCTAGCAGAGTGCAGAGAGTAGAGAGTGGAGAACAACCTGGAACATCTACATACGGATGGGAGAGGCCTGAGTTACAAGTCAATTTTGAACAGGCTACTTCTCTGGTATTGGGATCAAGTCGCGATCAGGCTAAGCTGAGTTAGATTGAGAGCAACTCCTAGCTATTCCTCGCTGATGTGACACGACGACTTGTCATCAACTTTATAGATGCAGGACTTCATTATTTTAAAATCGTTCCGGTTTGCTTACACCGGTGTGAATCTATCTGACGTGAGGTGTATTTTTTTCTTAAGGTCCACATAATATCATCATAATATAACATAATATAAAAATACCATCTGCCACGGATTCATACCAAAAAGTAAAGCTTATGTGTGAGCCACATGTTCTTAACGTTGCTGCCTATACTCAGTGCCATTTACTTTACAAAATATGTTTCTATGATGCCACAGTGGGCAAAGTAGGCAGAGGTAAATTATTTCACCAGCAAAAATGGGTGTGTTCTGTCTGAAGAAGTCTGAAAAGAACCCTCCACAGACCGAATCAAGGTGTGTTCTTTGACAGCGATAGTTGCTGTTCTGCATTCGTGATTTCATTAGATTACGACTCAATGTGTATGTATTGTGAAAGGCTTGCATCATACCAGTCATGAAGTGTTATCCCCATCTGACGAGTCTGGTCGTTTTGTGTGGATTCTAACTCTCACCTCCCACTGGATTTAAACTCAGCCATGTCTCAGAGGCCCCTCTGAGCAGCACAGTCAACCCAACTCAGGAGGCCACTCAGCTGTGAAAACCCTCAGCTTCCATGTGTGCAATGCACACGTATACTGTACTGTACATGTGCAAATCACACCTTACACTGATCTTAGTAGCTTGCTACCTACCTAAATAAACACATTATTTGGCCATGGTTCCCATCTGAATTTCAGCATATGATTTATAGATCTATAAACATGTAAACACGTACATGTATAGATTTGCATATACATACATACAGTAAAATATTGGTACTTTATGGTCACAATCAGTGAACTGTATGGAACGTGAAAAAACAGATATCCAACTCTTGTTGACCTGCCAAAATGAACACATACCGTATTTCAAGCCATTGCATCCACTAGGAATAGAGTTCAATTCTGTATTGCTGCCAATCAGCTGGTGAATAAAAACAAGAAACGACAAAGGAAGGGGGGAAAAAAACCTCAAAACAGAAACAAGAGGGGTTGGGGGGGGGGGGGGGTCGTTGTAGCGAGGGGAACGCAAGCACAAGTCAATCCATGCAAAGCAGAGGGTCGAGACAGCCCGCCCGTGAGAGACAGAGGGGTGAGTGTAAATTTATACGCCGCACTTATCTTTAATGTAGTTGGCCTGTCAGTCAAGCAGTCAATTTCCCCGTGACAAGGCCACTCTTTGTAAATCACCGTAATATTCATGATGGCGTTCACGGGGAAGACGCCGCGCCGTTCGAAGCCCGCTGTGACAGAGCTGTAATCATTTCAATCTAGTAAACACCGATTACGCCTTTCAAAGCAGCTGCCTCCTTCACTGATACAATGCTCCTGCCCGCGATCTTGCTGCGAGCGATCTACCACCTCAGGCACAGTGTACCTCAGGGGATTTGGGGTGGAGAGGGGGGTTGGGGTGTTGGGGCAAAGGCCTAGATGGCTCACCACGTGTACTGTAGGTGTCTGAACTTAAGCACCTAGAATAAAGTCCAATGGCAGAGAAAGAAAACTTTCCCTATTCCAGTCAATGCTTTGACTAGGAGCAGTGGAGGAGGAAGGTGTGTGAAGTTAATGGAAATGATCCTTTATTGCAATGCTCTCACGAAAGAGAGGCGAGAGTTTGGATCAGTATTACGGTTTCTCACTGAACAACACAGACACACACACACACACACACACACACACACAAATAAAAGACACACCGAAAGAAAGAACAAATCTGCCCCATACAGTCAGATAGCAATGAAAATGTAAACACACACAAATGTACGTTCAAGCAGTGCAAAGCCATCTGCTTATTTGTTTATTGTCTCATTTAATTGCCAGCATAGCACAGAGCAGTTGTTTCAGGTCCATTGGCAGTTACTCAAGATTTCTTTTTTGAAAACATCAACATTGGAAAATCCGTCAGCCAACATGTCAGCGCAGTGCTAGTGCCCATTACAAACGGTGACACACCACACTACAACACTTTCTGTCAGCGTTAGCCGTTTCTCACTCTTCGCCGTCCTTCTCAACAATGACACAGAGAGGGCAAGAGAATGCTTTCACCTCCTCCACGGTCATCTATCAAAATAAATAAAATGAGCTAATTATTTAGCCAATAACCAAGGCGCAATTCACATTATATTGTGTTAATTATAAATCATTACACACAGTGTGCTTTCTGATATTAAGTGGCTGGTAAGTACAGCAGATGCATCATATTTCAAGAGTGCACGATGTATGTGAACATGACAGCAGGGAGAGTAATGACTATCCATTATCTTATATTGCTCGCAATAATAATTTTCAAGTGTCTCGTTCCACGAAGGGTGTTCCATCAGAAGCCGCCAATGACGGCTTTTCCTGCGTAATCCGGAGTCACAATTTAAAGGTCGTTAGCGGAATTGAAGGCACAAGGAGCCTGTGTGACACATCTCTATGAGGTCCCTGACCGAGACATTTTATATTGTGAAAACTAATAAAACGACATACGCTAGGAAATATTCTATTATCATTTTAAATACGTCTTTTTTATTCTTATTGAGCAATAAATATGATGTATTTATTGCACATACAAAAAAAACGCTTCTCAACACAGAGATACGTGTAGACACACACATTCACATATCTTTTCGCGCCCAAACATTCTCTATCTATTCCCTATATGTTTCTGAGAGCGAGATAAGATACTGTACAAGTGCCTATGTGTTGTGGTGGTGTGTTCTGTCAGCTGCAGCCCCAAAGCTGAGCCTTTGCAACCAATTCCTGAGACCAATTCTGAGAGAGGAGGCAGATGTCTATCTGCTGTCAATCACGCCCCCATCCCCCACCCACCTCTCTAACAGGCCCCTCAGCCACACACACACACACACACACACACACACACACACACACACACACACACACACACACACACAGCCTTGTGTTGCTGTTGACATGAAACAGAGAGAAAAAGAGGATGCCATGTGCTAGTTAGGAGAAATTCAATGCACCTGGCGGTGGTTGGTGACTCCAAAATAACCCAAACTCTGGTGACTGCCAGGGGATAGGCTTGGATGCCTTTCCATTCTCACCGCCAAATACACAAAGCAGGCTTTGATATGTTTTCCATCAGTTACATCTAAATAACTGCAACAGAAAGCAGATGTTCGGGGAAAAAAGCAGCAGCTGCCGATAGTGTCTTGTCTGAGCCCAATACGAGCCGAAAGGAAGGAACTGGCTCGATCATTTGGTCGCATTCTTACAAGGCCATTTCTATCACGGCGGTACTAGTGGTAGAACTGAGGGAGGGGAAAGCCCCACTTCAGAGTCCTCCTACCTCCTCTTCTGCCACATCTGAGATTAAAACTTCAAACTCTATTACAGATTAGACACTCACTTTCTTTTTTTTTCCTCCCCTTTTTTTTACTGAGATGGATTTCTACCATTCCATTTTCCTCTGGACATCATTTGATGAGTTAGTTGGAGATACAAGCCCTCTATACCTAAAACGCTCTCCGCAATTGCTCAAGCACAGATATGAATCATCGTCATTATGCAAATCGCTTATACATAATACCTCTTGTCATTTTTATCAGACTTTGTAGAGCACTAAGATTAATTTAGTTTGAAACTTCCTTTAGATTTCTTTTTTTTTTCTGAAACTGTGGTCAAACCTTAATGGCGGTAGCACAACAGTTTAACATTGAGTGCTACAGCATGGCAATTTCAATCCATCTTTGTGTGATTGCACCTTTTCCTCTCGCTACAAAGAACCTCCACTGGAATAATATTTCGCATTATATTTCACCTAAACCCTGAAAAAGACTACAAAAGGCAGACAAAGGGAAAGGATGCTAGCTTTTTGATGATGCTTCCATCTCACATGTGATGTTGAGTTGGGGAGTTGAAACGTGTGAGCTGAGCTCAGCTAGTTTCAGGGTATATATACAGTACAACATCAAGGATGTGTTTGGACAGTGGCTGGCGAATGTCCTCCATGCCACCAGGACAGTCGCCCTGTGGTCGGTCCTTCTGCGGAATCTGAAAGCGAGCTGCTGGCAGCAACTCCAGCTCGGCGAGCAGGTCCACCACGCCTTGAATAATTCATACTGAGCTGGTGTCATGAGAGTGGAGGCTCTGCAGCAATCTCTCAGGCAGATTTCAATGTTCACGCTCAATTGACTCCTGCTCTAATACACACACACACAGACACACACACCACATTTTAACAGAGCGCTAACACTCTCATTTGCTGAACACTTCACCATGGGGAGAGGTGTGTGTGTATGTGTGTGTGTAGATAAGACAATAGAGCTTTTCCCTCAGTGTCCATGCAGTGTACTTACAAGCAAGTCAACTAAAGATGTCTGTAGGCTTTGGATATTTCGCTTCACTCATTAGCATCGATATGTGGCTCCTTCTACATCCACTGTGGTCTAGGAAGTGAGGAATGGTAAAAATAACCCAGGCTAACCTCTGAGCACCTTTAAGAACACCTGACATCTGCTCATCTTCTCTGGACCACAATATATATGGTGTTATAAACTGGACAGTGGGTTTCTGAAGCTCTTCACTGAGTATGAAGACAAGTATAATGAGCCAAAAGAAGTATCCTTAAATGAACTAGAAAACATGCACACACAAAAAAGAAGTGTTAAAAAAACACCTGACATCTGATGTTAGCACATTACCATTGTGGAGGAGACACATCTCACCTCCCACACACTACAAAAAAAACTGATTCCACCTGTTTACAACGGCTACTATACTATGGCATCAAATTACAAAGGTGTTTTCATATATAAAGGTGGATATTACTCGCCAGCAGATGTGTTCTAATGGCTAATAGAGAAATACAGATTTATCAAATCAACCATCTAAGCTGTCAGGTCTTAACCAAAAGAAAAATGCATTGCTTTATCTAAAGAGGCTTACAGAAAAGCAGCAATAACAGCCGTTCTTTGTGTCACATCAATACCACACTCAAGCAAGTCAACCATGCTTCGGAACAGGCTGACGTGGCGAACGATAGCCTGTGCCATTGCTCACTCCCTCTCTCTCTCTCTATCGCCATAAAGGCGCCGGTGCCTGACAGTGTGGCTCTGGGTAAAAGTGTGTTTGAGGACGAGCCCTGGGCTCCCCGCGGGATCACTTACACACATGAGGGGAGCAGAGCTGGAATGGGCGACCTCTCTACATGAAGGCTCATTGACCAAAACCCATTCCCCCTCTCCCTCAACCCCCCCTCTCTCTCAGCGGCCCACACGTTCCCAAAAGCCATAATCCCCACATGGACGTCTCCTCTGAGGCAAACTGCAAGGCTGCTGAGGAGGAAGGGAAGAGGGGCGAGGCGAAGGAGGGGGCCAAAGAAGCGAGGAAAGAGAGGAAACGAAACAGGACAGGAAACATAGCAGTGGGTGTCTTAAGAGCCTCTCACATTCACCATTAATCTGCTTTTCGCCGCTCCTTTTGCCAGTTAATGGCACCAGGCAAGCAGTTATTTGATTTACAAACCAATAGGCCCGGGCCTGCTGCAAATTAACAGATTACCTTGTTCACTGGTCCGATTCAGGACTGTGATTACTTCACACTCTCAATCCATTAGTCACAATGGAATAAAAGTGATTGTGTGTGTATGTGTGCGTGAGAGAGAGCGAACAGGGGGGTGTTGGGGGTTGATAATGATGATGCGATTTCCTGTTAACACGTTGTTGATGTAATCATTGCAAACATCTGCTCTGTGGGAGTTTGTGTATGGATCGGTGTAGCCCCAGGGAAAAAGGGAAAGCAGAACTCTACAAGGCTGAAGAGCTTTGGTCTACTTCAGTTACTTCATATGTGTACAAACAAGCATAAAGTAGGTCATATTTGCTCTCGCTCTTTTTTTTTTTTTTTGGCGGTGTCTGTCCGTAATTCCGAAGCGTGTTACACCACAACGATAATCATGCTCGCAGCGTCCCTGTTTAAAATTCACCATTCAGGTGTCCTTGAAGTCTTGAAGTATGAAGCAGAATCTTGGTGGAAAAAAGAGACGAGTTAGGCGAGCAGGCCAAAAATAAGCCTTGTTTGTTTACAGTGCCGTGTCTCCCGAGAGCCTTCTGCGGGCAGTTCGGCGATGGCTGCTGTCCTCTCGAGGCAGACGAAGCATTCCTTCAGAGGATGTCTGTGTCTCGGGCCTCTCTTCCTCACTCGGGTGCCAGACGGCCATGTGTGATTTTTCTCCGCGAGGTGCTCAAAAAGAGAGAAAGAGAGAGAGAACAAGAAAAGGGGGGGGCTCCGCTGAAAGTGTACAACTCAACCCCACGTCAGCTTCTCCGCTTGTAATTGTGTGTGTGTGTGTGTGTTTGTCTGTGTGTGTCTTTGTGTGTGTTGCAAGATAGCTGTGCGCTGTGAAACTCGATCTGTGTGACTCCACAGCTCACCGGGAGCATTGCATTGCAGCACACACAGTTCTGAACCAACACTGCCAGAAGTTCATATCTAAGAGATGTTTTTCAGTAAATCGACATTAAATGAGACCCTAATTCCATAAAGCAACTATCTGTTACCCACAGCATTCCTACTAAAGCCAGTAAGGAGCTAGATGATCAATTTGTCACACTAAACCTTTTGTTCTGTCATAAGCAATAAACTGTAAGTGAAGGAAAATGAGGCCAGTACTGGCATGGAGCCAAGTGCTGTTCAGCAACTGTACACAGTACTTCACATGTAAATTAGATTAATGCACAAAACACTACGGCATAATCAACTGTTAGAGAAAAACAGGGACATAACCTGTGCTGCCCAACAGCATGCATTCTATAAGGGCGCTAAGTTTTTCAGATCTTCTCTCACTAAATTCTATAAATACATCCTCTATATATGTTGAGCTGCTGATAGTCATTCATCTGGGCCTACCTATGTCCTCCTCTGCGTGACGCTGCCCCCATACACTTGCGTAACGCAAACATAAAGAGTGGAGGGAAGTGGGTTTAAACTGCAATTCAGGGCATGCAAATGAAACCTACAATTTCCATAGTTTCAAACAAAGTTGCACCAACTTTCTGTGCTGAAAGTGGGGGGTGTTAGGCTGGGTAGAAAGCAGACGGATTGAGATGCTGGTGCTTGTACTTCTACATTATACACCTGGTGGGTGTAGGTACAGGATGGCTGTCAGCCGCACTGACACCACACCTCCAGTCTCTTTGCACAGAAAACAACAGAAAGAAATTCAGCTCAGACACAAGAGATGAAACAGAAAGGCTTCTGAAAGCGTTGACGCTCCAACATGCATGTTCACTGCCACTATTATGCCATCTTTGATAAACCAGATGAGAAATGATAATCGGATATGTCATTTCCAGCCAAAATAATAAATAAATAAAATAGTTTTTTGTTTTTGTTCTAGCATTATGTTGAGCATCCACCCTTAGGCTGAAGCTTTTGCAAATAACTAAAGTCCACCTCCGAAGGACAGCAACCCTGTAAATCCAATAGCAAAGCGGCTGGGCATCGTCCCTTAATTACCTTATAAATGAATAGCAATTAGGGTCTCGATAAAGGATTAATGGGAAAATTAACAACTTTCTGGGAAAGACAAAAGGAGAGGAGGAACTGTGTAGAGCTCAATCTAACTTTCTTCCTTCTCTTTCAGGGCTTTTGGAGGTTTTTCCCCCCCCTGGCCATCACTATTGAGTGCCATTCAAGAAAAAGAAGGTCAGCTTCCAAACCAAGGCCAGACAAAAGGTGAGATGAGGCAAGTGAAGCAATCTTTGGTCAATATGAAACAGAAAATCTCCCCACAATGCTGCCATGAAAGTTACTCAAGTGAGGTGGCTGTGCTTATCAGGAGACTTTTACAGGAGAGGGAGATTGCTTCGCCCACCGGCACACAATACATTACATTGCACACAGCACTTTAGGGCTGCAACTGCATTTTAGATGGGAAATGCCTAGATAACATACTCAGATGAATCCCACTTTGCCTTCGAGTTTGCAGAGTGCTGCAACGCAGTTCATTACACAACATGCAATTCATTAAACCACATGCAATTCGTTTTTGTGTGTACTTTATAAATTAATTCAATTAATTTGACAATTAACAATAACAATATCTTGGTGAAATTCTAGAAATCCTGTATTTAAAAAAACTGTAATTTCTTTAAGTTTCCTATGAAAAGTCACTACAAACTTTTGCAGAGCAAACTAAAAATGGAAGTGATGTGTTAGAAGAGCTGGGCTGCATACACCCCCACCCCCCAACACACACACACATACACAAACACACACATTCACACATAAAACTCCATGGCAAGGGCTTGACATAGACAGATCTCTTTCCCCCTCTCCCGCCCCCCTCAGTCTTTCCACGTTCTCTCCCTCCCCTCCCATCTCCTCTGCCCAAGATTATGCTTCTTCACTGCCAGGGTCCAGCTGTCATCCCGCTATTGATTTGACAACAGAGACAAAAGGTATAACTCAAAGTTAATGCAATTGTGAAGACAAATGCTCAGCTGAGCAAAAAAGTCAGAGAGAAAACAAGCGGGCAGCTGCCTTGACAAACACACCGAGCCGAGCAGCGTGAAGCCGCCGGCCCTCTGCCGGCACCGTGAGCAGCGTGGGGGCTGCAGAGGTCTCTATGAAGGAGAGAGAGAGCGCTTTCAGCCGCATGTGAAGAGTGAACATCAAAGACTTCTAACCTTCAGTGCCTCCATGCAGTGCCGCCTGCGTACGTTGTTTATCAATGCAACGCGCCGGTTAATCAAGTGGCCATACAAAACCGCGCCAAAGAATGCCATTTTAACCTTCTGCATCAAGCTACTCATAAGGATTAATGCCTCTCATTTAAATACCACTTATAAATCCGTTTCACTCCCGTGAGTAAAAAGACGTCTATGAGCGTTCTGTCCTGGCCAAGATCACAGTTTTTAATGTTAATGTTTAATGTCATTGGCCATGATAGAAAAGATCTAACGTGTCACTTATTGCAGACAGCTTTTCCTCTTATCACCAACACGTGTGTGTGTGTGTGTGTGTGTGTGTGTGTGTGTTCTTTCCATCAAACAATGCCCACAATATGGTGTATCATGTCTGGCTGCATGCATGATCCCATACCACAATACTCCTGAAGTCGTGACAAGCTTATTTAGCAGTGTGATGTACTGCTATCAGCACATCACATCAGCAAGGACCCACATCTGAAGCCTACAGCCAGCTGCACCCCCACGACGTGGGGAGTTTCACTGTGACTAATCCTGGAGGGAGGCGGTGCGGCTGACTGGAACCAAGGGTGGGAGTGGTGGACGACTGACGGGATGATACAGAACCAGAAACATCTCCCAGCATCACATGGAGACAAGGCGATCGGCATCTAAGCAGAACCCCCTGCCAGCGTACACCTCCAGACACTGCCAGAAGAACTTAATCTTAAAAAAAAAAAAAAATGATCCTGAGTGCTCAGTACTGCGGCCAAATACCCCAGCTGGATGTATACGGGGTCTAGGTGTGTGAGCTCCTCATGTGCCAGCCTCAGCCATGTCCAGCGTAGTGATCGGTGATTTCATAGATTAGTTTCACTACTTAACGCCAGCTATTCCTGGTGAGAACAAAGCATGTTCATGGTAAGCGACTGTGAAGTGCATCACAGCAGTGCATTATTGAGTAATTGCATTTGACAAGTTTAACAAAGCTATTTAAGGTGAAAGAATCGGAAGGAAAAACAAGATAATTTTGGACTTGCAAATACAGAACCATGATTTGATTACATTTTAGTTCCAGAATGGCCTGATATATCCTGAATAAATATAATGCAATATATTGACTGTTTCAGTCTTACTGAAACAAAGTAAGAAAGGCTATTATGAGAGCCACGGGTCAATGCTGATTTATTTAATGTGCCCCTGGATAAATAATTATATGAACTGAGGAAACTCTTGCCACCCATGACAGTGTCTTCATTCTTTGGTTGGAGCTGAGATGGCAACACACAATATATGACATTCAATTTGTTGTGTTTGTTTTTCTGCTTAACTGCTTTTAGCAACATTACTATTGTTACTTAAATTGTTTGAAATATGTTGGTGTACTCTAAAATTGAAATAAATAAATAAAAATATAGTACAAAAGCCCAGGCAACTAGGTGTACATCAGATCAGCACCTGCTGGTTTGGTCCTGTTACAATCGTTTATCACTCCAGGGGTATTCAGCTTACACCTAACGCAGAGGTGGGCGTGAGAGTCATTTGCCCTGTGCTCAGGTGGTGCAACAGGTGTAAATTCTGTCTGGTTTGGAGCATATTCTGTATCCAGAAAATTCTTACACCTTACAGGATGTCCACCTGCTGAAACAGACCCCTGGCATTTGATGCATTACAGGGGGAAAAATCAACAAAAAATAGATCTCTGGTAATTATTGTGCCACTACAGTTTATAGAATACCTGTGAAATACAACAACATCTAAGACATCTGCATCTACATACAATCTGTATAACAAGGCACTTAGGATGCCCTTTACTACAGCATGTGATGTAAAAGTAAAAAAGAAAAGAAAAATTATACTGTGCATCCTTTTTAAAAAAGTCTTAGTCACGTTGTCAAATACAGACACAGACACACACACACACACACAAACATACCTAAAGTAGTTGCGTGGCTACGGTTCTGTCCTATTTTCCCTGCCACAAGAGGACCTTGTCTACTTAAACTGAGTGACAACAAGGTGACAAGAGTCTAAAAGAACATCCACACTCCATTAAGTGCGTACCACTGTACAGTTATTTATGCGCTAAGGTAACGATTGCATCTGAATGTGCTGTATTTGCATCTTCCGTATTCACCCAATTAAAAGCTAATTAATTAGATACAATTCTATTACGGAACAAATCCCTCTCATCAATATACACCCCCTTAGGTCAGCCACTGCTCAAACGTGAATTGCTTTCTGCTCTGTGGGGCCCTAAAAATAGCAGAGTGGCTTCAAAGTATTTTAAAAAATAACCATGTAAAAGAGAGCTTAACAAAAAAAAAATACCTTTGCAATAATAGCACTGGCCTCAAATGTAGTGAAAGACTTGGGCCTGGAAAGGATTTTTATTTTTATTTTAACACTATAGACCTTCAAAAGCTTAATTTTCTAATGCAAACTCTACATTCAGTCATTACTTGAAAAAGTATTATGTGTCGTGAGTTTTAAAAGGAAAGATAATTTTAAGTTCAAAATCAAGTAATCTGTGGGCAGGAATCTTTTTTTTCAATAACATTCCAAAAGAACAAAATCTTTGCAATATACAAGAGTCTGAAGAATGCATACAACCACATACCCTTTCTCTTTAGGTCTGACAAACACAAACATCTTTTGATGGATGGTCAGTCAGTAAGGAAAAGGAAATGGCCATTCACACAGGTTACGTCAGTTTAATTTAGATGAAGTGGTTTGGCCTTGCGCAGATACCACCACAACCACAGCACATTGAATCAGATGGAGGCACAGATCCAACACGTACAGCACAGCCGCTGTTCATTTAGAACTGCATTAGATTACGGTAACCACCAGAGTTGCGCTCCCGACTGCCCGTCACTTAAGCTAAATAAATGAGCCGAAGATGCTGCACAAGTAGCCGCAGGCTAAAAGAGGCCCGGAATCCGCTTTCGCTTATAGCGCTGTGACGTGGCGCGGGCTATTTTCGGAGGACAGGGTTGAGGCAGGCTGCTGAGTGTAACACTGACCCACCTGCCCTCTGACCTAGAAAAGCTGCCTAAGGCCTCCACTAAAAAAAAAAAAAAAACACGTTTCTCATTTTGTTTGCGATAGCACCAGCAGTGCTCCCTTAGCTAAGTTACATGAACGAAACGTTGTAGTTAAATGCATACTGTATATAATTCATTAGGGCACATATGGAGAAGATCAGTCTTTATCCATGTGCAGATGTAACTACGCCTATAATCCTTGATTTGCCATCTAGAGAGTGTGTGTGTGTGTGTGTGTGTGTGTGTGTGTGTGTGTGTCATGTATCATACTACACCCGTGCCCATGTATGCTGATGAGGACAAGTATACGTGTGTGTGTGTGTGTATGTGTGTATGTACTGCATGCACTGTAGGTGACTGTGTGTCTGGGAATGCAAGTGAGTGTGTGTGAGTGTGTGTGTTCTTAGCTTGGAGCAGATAGCAGCCCACAGAGATCACAGACTCTTTTTCTCTGGTGCGCTAGTTTCCTCCAGTCTGCACGTCTCCAGTCATCTGTCACTGGTTTACATACGAGCTATGACACCTCCTCTCTCCATGGGAACCCATTGTCACCGCATGGTCGGCAGCTGAAGCCGGCTGGGGTGCTGCGTGGGTCTCCCCCAGGTACCCCTGGGGAGGCGCATTAGGGCTCTCTGACAGACTGACAGGCACACACACACACACACACACGCACACACACACACACACACGCAACGCAGGCTACTGAACACACACACAAGCTCGCTCATGCACACCCACGTTCTCCCCAGGCGGAGGTGACTTTTTGCATAAAGCGCTGACTGGCTCACATAAATTTCAGCAGACACAAAATTATTTTTCTACCCCCCACTCCCCCCTCAAACACACACACACCCCTCCCCAGCCTCTGAAAATATACAACTTCTGAAATGAATAATGGAGAAAGCAAGACAAAAAGGGGCGCTTCGGGGGAACTTTTTTAAATATATGGGAAAGGCTAAAGGGGTATCTGAGCCCAGCCAGGCTCATTTGTACTTAGACAATCTATAAGATTTAAAACAAGCATATTTTTACTAGTAGTGCATGTCTATGCATTGTGCAACGCTGTTTAACAGCTAGGTAGCCTTTTTCACAGGAACTGTGATGTAAGCTTAACATCCGTATTAAGAGAGGCCTTCTCTGGGAACCCTTGAATATGGCGCTGTGGAGTGGCTATTTTGGACTCTGCAGAGTCAACGTTACTCCCTGAGGTGATTTCATGATAATGAGCATAAAAAGTTGTCAGCCCTTATATACCTCCCGAATGACGCTGAACTCTTCCTTCTCTCTGTTTGTGTGTCAGGTTCCATCCTTTTTTCTACCACTCCTTATCTCTCTTTCTCTCCTTCTCTTCCTCTCTTTTTCTCCTCCTTCTCATCATCATTCTGCCTTTTTTTCTCTCCATTTTAAATTAATCCAATTCCACATGGACACTTAAGGGTGACCGTCAAATAGGCCAAACGCAAATCGCTAGGTTTCTGTGTGGTGTATCGCTTTCTCAAAGAAATTGTTGCTCGGAAAAAAAAAACCCTGATGGGGGTAAAATACAGGCTTCTTTCTGAGAGCACAAGCTCCCCATTTGAGGACTAATGCCTACTGATGCTGTTGAAGAAACGCTTTCACTTCTGCAGACTCATTAAGTGCTATTCACAGACTGACCACAGGCCAAGGCACGGCACTGATCTCCTCCATGGCTCCCAGACCCATCACTTCCTCTCGTTTGTTCTACCAACAAGGATGAAATGATGAGAGAATAAGCTAGAGGATCTTATGACCTAGACAAAAAAAAACCCCTTAAACTGTTTTTAGACGGCTGATTACTTCACACGGCGCTGTGATGACAAAAAAGGACGAGATATGGTGCTCAGCTCAGCAAACAAATGTCACTGAGCTGGCGAAGACAGACTGGAAAATGTGTGTGTCTATGTGTGTGTGTATGTGGGGGGATAGTCCTTTAACAGGCAATCTCATTAAGAGAAACCTTCAGGCTCATTTTGGAACCAAATTGCTTGTGCTTTTGTGGTGGGAAATAGGGTCAGCTTGAACACCATTTTAAAGGCGGAGTAAGGACTGGTTAGCAAGAGGGAGGCTAGTATCCCCCCCCCCTCCATCCCCCACCACCATCGCCACCACCACCACCCTCCAAAATAAAATACATCTCCAGTTCCCTTGGGGTCTGATCATTAAGATCTATAAGAGGGCTGGGCCAGTCACATGGTGATTCATAACATTCCGTTTCTTCCAGAACACTGCTAGTCAGTGTTTCACACAAATGGGCATATTTCCCCCCTTAAATGTGCAACACCATTTGAACACACTGGGAAGTGTTGGATTTTGGAGCTAACAGTGACTGTCACTTCGCTTGCAAAAAAAAACATAAGCCATTCTATCTTGAAAGCTACTGCATGTACAAGAGAACGATTTGAGTTTATTTTAGCCTCAGTAATATTTTCTCTTTTTTTATACAATTATTCTTAGGTATTGTCTATTCTTGATCATGACTTAAACTTAAAAACAAGTGGTAGCATTATACAGTTAACAACACGGTGGCAATTTGTATGATATACATGTCTGTCACATTCTATTCTCAACCTGAATAGTATAAAAGGGAGGCATGGAATATTCTATAAAATGTTTGGAGGTAGAGCTTTTAAAAGGGAAGAAAACAGAATGATTCACTAAGCAATCAGGGCGAGAGAGAGAGAGAGAAAGAGAGAGGGAGAGAGAGAGAGAGTGAAAGCGAGCGAGGCGCGATTCAGCAGTGGACAGCCGGACAAGATAATTACGTTACGCACCATCATTAGCGACAGCCCCTCTCAGGCCAGCCGGCTGGACCGGCAACGCACGAGGCATTTAGCCCCGGCGCCGGTCGGATCCGCTCATGTCCCCGTGTCACTGCAGATGCTCCCTACCCCCACCAGCCACCAGCACACATCCCCCGTCACCGCCACCGCCGCCGCCTGACGCCTTAAACCTACATGGCAGTTTACCAAGCCTCCACTCTCAGCTCCCTTCACTCCCCCTGACAGGCCTCACAGAGCTCCGTTCCCCGGCACTCAAGGTTCTTTCTGTCAATGCCTGGCTGGCCGCCAACCTGTCAGCGCGCTCGGCCTCCGCCGAGGATGAATGAAACGCCGTGGAAGTTTGAGCGGCGGAGTGGCGCCCATCTCCTATGATCATCGTCCTAATTAAGATCTGACTTCTTTTATGTGATCTTTAGTAGTACATCAAAATATCAATTTAAGACAATTAGCTTGTGAATGTGATGACTCAATTCATCATTCCTGAAGGTTTTTTCCCCCCCTCAGATACAGACAAGAGCCAAAAAAGAAAAGAAAAAAAATGAAAGAAGCACAAATACTTGCGATCACATTCAAGTGTGTGACTGATTTCTAATAGTGCATAGTAACGAGCAAATTTAAAGCACAGATGCTGATTTCATCACACCAATTACCTCCCAGAGGCCTGAATTAAAAGCACAGAAGTGTGTAGTAAACAGTTGCACAGCTGTTAAGAAAACCCATTTTTCTTTTTAAAACGCAAAAAGCATGCACACATGCCCCACACAGCCAAAAGAATTGGTTCACTATTTAGAGAGTTTACAAACATTTTGAATTCACGGTCAAATATTCAAGGATATTCATATTCATGGATGTCAAAAAATAAGGATGACATCCATTGACAGTGAGGTTGGACTGCACAGACCTTGAGACCATTAGGAAGACCCATACGATTGGGCAATTAAGAGCCCGCTGATGGAGGAGTCGTTTCTTCTCTCCTTAGTCTGACCAAACAAAGTCAGCTGAATACTACGTACAACACTCAAAGAATAATGGAGAATATTGCATGAAAACGCCATTGTAAACTGGAACCACTTTTTAGAGCCAATTTTTGCCATTGTAGAAATGTTTGTGCATTTTCTATCCACAAGACCTTGTAGAGCCCTCTGTCAGGGCCTTGTTCCCTTGATGGGAAATTACGTGCCTGCTTTGGGGGTAGATACTTTTGTGTAGACCTGAAACTACTATGCTGTACCAAAGTACCACAGTTAGTTTAACTTTTGTTGAGTAAAGATAACATAAGCTGTGTCAAAGAAGTTCAGTTTTTTTTTAACTAACATGAATGTGAATATACAGTATATTTTACCAAGAATATTTTCCATATTTTACACAAAAGAGCAAGGGATTAAAGCATCTCCAGTCACCATGTTGAGATTGCTTGCTTGAACATGCGAGCAAAACATCATCTGCAGTATTCAGCTCTCATTAATTAGTAATAGAGGTGATGGTATCTTCATATATGAAGTTATCACAGCTGACTTTTAAGAGACTGCTATCTGCTTTATAGCGAAATTCAACTGTTACCCTTTGAGGTGATAGTAACATTATCTTGAGATTCAATGCTTTAGTATTGTCTTATGTGTGTAGGCCTGCTACCAAAGGAAAATGATCATTGTTATGCAGTGCCTAGAAATTATGCTGCAGTCATAGAGAAATAACAACTATGTCAAGTTGATCTGGTAGTTCCGACAAAACAAAGAGAGCAGAGTCTGATGAGGAAAAAAATACCATACAGCATACTGCTTGTATGCTAACCCTAACTGAAATGAACTACTTTTGAGCACAGCTCCATATACAAGTAGGAGAACTGTGGAGGTGGGATGGTTCTTTAGAAACAGGCCAGGTAGTTTGGCAGACTCTGGGCTTATTCCTGTAAACATTTACGCCTGGAAAGTTTCTGAAGTTCCTGCTATTGAGAACCACTTTGTGGGTTAAAAGGTGCCACTACATTATGCTTTGCACAAGAGATTTTTGTAAGATGTGGACAATTACCTGATATTAAAATGTGATCTTATTCTTGTGCATACCAGAATTGATTTTATTTTTTTAATATACAAATCAAACACAGTAAGAGTTGAAAGAACTCACCCATTTGCTAGTGCAAATGTAGAAATTCAAATGACTTTTATATCTTTGATTTCATTCTCTTGATAACACAAAATATTCAATAACGGTTCTCAATGTCATTCTAACCTAATTTAAAAAGCAGGTCCACACATTTATTCATTAAAGCGTTAGAGCTCAGAGCCCATTATAGGAACGCATCAAAAGCATATTTAAAGCAGGTAGTCTTGCACTGGAGGTCAATGTTTGAAGGAAGCAAAATAATTATTTTGATCTCACAAATATTCAAAAAGATTTTGGTGTATTTCTTTTTTAAAAAAAAAAGAAAACCATGACAAGAAACACTCGGGAGAAGAGGAAGGAGAAAAAAGCTTTCCTCTTAACTGACAAGTTGCACTTATGCACAGCATGCCTCCATGGCTTCCACTGAACTAAAGAGGAGAAAATCTCCAATCATAAAGGCCATTAGGAATCAAAAGTTTGGGATGTCTAATTAAAATGTAAACAGTGTAATGAAGACATCAGTGATTTAGCCAAACGTCTCTCCAGTAGCCACTGGGGGAATGGTAATTACTGAAGCGGATCTCTGAACGTGCGTGAATCTGCTAGCTGTCCAGATTAAAAGTATTACGGTTAAACCTAGTTTTGTACACCTGGGGATTGTCTATTCTAACCAATCCCCAGCAGACCCAGGCCTGCTGTCTCCATCCCTTTTATGAGTATCCAGACAGCTTTAGCGAGACCGGAGATAAAACAAAAACGACAGTTCATTGTTTGAAATGGCAGAGAAAAAAAGGGATTCTGGAGACGGTGCACTCCACTCCACTCCAATCCTTTAAATTACTTGTTTGACATACATGGCCTGCATTAACAACCCTTGCAATATGCAGTTCAAAGGCATTTCAGGCATTCTGCATGAGTCCAATGAAATACCACAGAGCCACAAGGAGAAGCGAGTCAGTGAGCTGGCTAACAACTGGCAGGAGGAATGCAGTGTGATGCATGAAGCATCTACCTATTCACACGAGGCACTCTATCCCTCACTAAATAGATTTTCCATTTCCTGCCATTACTACATCACAATAACCACTTCATCAAACTCTTTGCCCAGTCGCTCTTGCTCTTGCTTCTACTGATACCTGTTCTTATAACTCAACTGAAATATGAAAAGAAGAAAAAAAAATAACAATACACTTTAGACCTTGTACACACTGGGTCATCATTTTTTTTTTATAGAAACGATTGGCAAGTGGCCGTGTGTATTCTAATTTTAGACTTCACTCTTTAACTGTGCTCACAGGACCAGGTGTCAATCATGGCATAAAAGCTGCTGATGTGGACTGATTAACTTCCAGCAGATCTGCTGGCCTATTTGTGTGTCTGTGTGTGTGTGTGTGTGTGTGTGTGTGTGTGTGTGTGTGGGTGTGTGTGTGTGTGTGTGTGGGTGGAGGGGGGGTTGAACGTCACTCCACAGATAGTACTCCTATTGCCATGGCCAGACGATAGATAAAGGCCACAATATGAGTGGCTGATGAAAGATGGCTCTCAGTGATTGATGGGAAAAATAAAACAGTTGATTTCCTTGTAATCCACCCAATCAGTTCAGCAAATCTCTGTTCTCCAACAAACAGGGCTGTCAGTGTCACAACAGAGTAAACTGACACTAATCCAAGCACACGGCTGCACAGGCAAACCTAGATGGGATGACTAGACGGGCCCACCTGAAATTAAGCCAGTGGAGGTAATTGCTGGAAATGGAGTTTGCACACATACATGGACCGAGCAGGTGAGAGCAGTCCCTTTTTTTTCCGATGGAACACCTGTACAACACCTGCCGGTCCTCTAAGGTCCTATTACATCATCAACATCTGGGTTTATCCATGTATGCCCCCCCAAATAACCAGCACACACACACACACACACACACACACACACACACACACACACACACACACACACACACACACAGATATTGCAGCTTTCCTCAAAATAGCCCATAAATCAGACAATAGAGAGGCAAATAAATAGGGACAAGAACCACACGCTCAGGAGATGGATGCATACCATCCATTCTAAAGTAGTCACAGTAGTCATTTTCTGTCACTCAAAATAAAAAAGAAAAACATGAAGACAATACAGATACACACAGTACAAATACAGAGTCTAAACGAGATGGTACTATATCCATTGGGAGGTGCATGTGTGTGTGTGTGTGTTTATGTGTGTACTGTATGTGTATGTACTGTATGTGTGTGCCTGAGTTGGGGGGTGGGGGATGTCAAGGATTCATGGTCCTTCATCTTTGCAGTAGAGCAAACACGTCTCTCAGTATAGCTACAGACAGCTGCTTCCACTTTCTAACGCACCCCAACTTGGATCACTGGAAGAATTGTCAGCGCACAGAGAAACACACAAAGATAACAGAGCCAGCTGCCAGGAGGGAGTCTGGGGATGGAGAGAGAGAGAGACAGAGAACGAGAGAGGGAGAGAGGGAAGAAGGGAGGTAGAGAGAGAGCACTAGAGAGACAGAGGAAGAGAGAGAGGGAGACAGGGGGGTTATCTCTCTGAAGAAATGGGATTTGTTGTATTTGCATGAGTCTGGCTCCCTTGGGGTGTGCCGCACTTTTCAGATGAAAAGCACGCAAGACAACACTTAACATATTTGCTTAAAGATGACAACCTAGCGCTGATTTCATTTGAGCCCGGCTTTGTCTGGCGTGAAGTGTGTGTGTGTGTGTGGGGGGGGGGGGGGGGGGGTAGTGGGTAAGGGGATGGGGTGTGTGTCTGAATCAGATCTGTTACTGCGACTGACAAATGTATCCGTCTGTAAGCATGAGCGTTTCATCAATTTGAGGCAGTGCTTGGCGGCGCTCCCCGAGGTGTTTTGTCCGTGAGTAACTTGCGCGCGAGTCTGAAGGTTGCTTTAATTGTCACCATTAGATTGAGATAAAAACTGTCAGTCTAATTTATACAAACAACCTGCAGGTAATGGAGACGGCGGCCAGGGCAGTCTGGCTCCATCATGGGAAAAAGCGAGAGAACAAGAGAGAGAGAGAGAAAGAGGGAGTAGGAAAGAAAGCGCTTTGCAACCTGTGCATAAGGAACGCACCAGCAGCGTGTCGCGCTAAGTTAGTGTGATGCACTCATAACCTGCATGCCAACACAACTTAAGGACGCCTTACGATATTAGCCATTGTGTTCCTCGTACACAGGCTTTTGTCAGTAGACACGGATGCACAAAGCTATATTAGTCTAGATGCAATGCACACAAATGACTCCTCTTGCGACTACCAAACACAAGAGATGATTTCATGAAAATTATTCACAGTGGATTTGTAGGATAAAGTGCTGTTCAGACATTAAGCAAGTAGGAAAACTACTAGTTAAGATATATGGGCAAGAGTACTTGTCAAGTTGCAATACTACTCATATTCTAGTGCTGATGCCTCTACCATTGTGTCTGTATTCTTCTTCTTTATGATGCCAAACAAAGAAGTACAATCCTCATGTCAGTTTGCATGTGCCATCATACCATGTAAGATGATAAAATCATAGAATGATTAAAACTCCACTAAAACCCAGATATACAACTATAAAAACCACAACATGCTTAAGTTGGTATAAAAAAGGTAAAATAAAAATGTAAATGGGGGGAAAAACGATATAATAGAGTAGTTCCTACTCTAATAAATACAGCATGTATCAGCAGAACACTACACACATTAATGGTAAAGCATGAATATGCATGAATGCAATTAGCCACTTCTGCCGGAAAACAGATATACAGTGGATAGGAAAACAAATAATGTTGAAATGTAAATATACTATATATATATATATATATATATATATATATATATATATATATACTAATTGCTAATACAACTAATTGCAGCACTATAAATTAATTGCACCATTTACAAATGGTAATATTGTTTAGTAATAAAATAAATAATAGGCTAGGTAATAGGTTTGGTAAAGAATACAGATTAGTATAACTGGTCTGCACTCCAATATTTCTTTGACTTTACTGTGATCAGATTTGTCTTTGTACTATGGATGTAGAATGGTAGAGTGGGTGAACCTTAAATATGCTTAACTGCCATATAAACAGCCTGAGACTTCCACTA
Source organism: Sardinella longiceps (assembly GCA_027497455.2). NCBI lineage: Eukaryota > Metazoa > Chordata > Actinopteri > Clupeiformes > Clupeidae > Sardinella > Sardinella longiceps. The sequence continues at coordinate 35,784,538 of JAODXP020000016.1, forward strand.
AATAATTCCACTGGTTCCTAAGCCCACCACAGAGCTACAAGTCCAATCTACTTCCTCAAGCTCATTCAAAGTCTGGCACAGATTATGTCTGACCATACTGATCATTGCATGGAGAAAATATCCATCTGAAAGAACAATAGCAAAAAAGTAAAATCCAGTAGGGAGACAGCACCCAATGCTTTAACAGCAAATGGGGCGAGAGGCAGGATTAATTATGTAAATACCAGCTACATAAAACAAAGACCAGTAATTCAGAGTCCAAAATCCACATGTAGGCAAATGTGTGTGGCCGCAGGGCATGATGTGTGCTGGCATTTCCCACAAGGCCGTAGGAAGCTCTGTGGCCAGTGTGCATGGCCAGCATGTCAACATGGGAGGCATCAAGTAAAGAGGGCGATGAGAAGGGGAGGGGTCAGCATCTGTCATCGTGCATACAGGCAAAAAAAAAAAACCTCAATGTGAGCCTGTGCATGTGTGTGTGTGTGTGTGTGTGTGTGTGTGTGTGTGTGTGAGTTTTTGTGTGTGTGCACACTCCACAGAAAGCAATCTTAAGTGCCACACAATCAGGAATAAACAGGGCTGTCATGTCGTTTAACATGCTCATAAGGAAGCGCCTGGGGTTAAATCAGGACTAACCAAGATTTTATCCCGTCTGATAACGGTGCCTTCACACTTCACCTCCCCCTCCGCCCAACAGGCGGTAAGAACCACTCTCCCTCACTCTCGCTCACTCAGACACATCCACACACACACACACACACACACACACACACACACACATCTTCCATTGCCTAGTCATATAAAGCAAAGAACCCTACATATAACAAAAAAAGGGTTAAAGTTGTGATTGTAATCTGTCAGAAAGGGTAAACGTTCTCTCATGGAAAACTGTTGCCTTTAAGAAGCCCTGACAGCAGCCCGTGTCAGAGCAGAGCCACACTTCTCTGTGCTCCAACCAGGCAGTGATATCCTATTACACTAAAACTTCACCTAACTGCTCGCAAATATGAAGTAGCACGACAACAGTGTATAGATAATGGTTTAAAAAAAAAAAAACATGCTCAATAGTCCACTCTAGGGAAAAAATGCACCAAAACACTCAAGCATAATGAAAATGATTGTGATGTATATTTTCATATTGATGGATTCTCTATGCTGTCATTTCTGAAGAGGACTGCAAAAACACTCAACCCAGGCACTGTTGAATTTAATTGTCCTTTTAAATAACAAAATGCAAATGATATGTTGCCAAAATATTTTTAGTTCTGGTCAAACAATGATTTAATTTCCAACATTATTGACTTCACTATGATTGACAACCTGGAGATTTTATACAACTGAAATTATCAAGCACATATTGAAGCACAGTTTAGTGCTGCTTTGTTAAAAATATCTAAGGCTTTAACAAGGTAACTTAGAAATACCTCAATATTGCAAGTTAAAATATTTGTGGACATTTTTGCTATTATTCCATTGTTGAATCAGTGTATGTGTGCTGTGTGCGAGTGTTTACAAAATTTGATGGCCTCTTTTCCAATCAGATGTGCTGAAATTTCAGACAAAGGCTGCAAGCTTTAACACACTAAGCCACTGTAAAAGTCTGCTGTAACACAGTCACTACACTTAACTGAGCTAAATAACTTACTGTAAGTTACTTAAAGCTGGAAGTATGAGGCAGGTATCGCAAAATGCAACATTGTAGGCAATCAATACATCAGTGTGAGTATGAAATATTTAACACTAGTAAGAATAGTTTTCTCAACTCCTTTTTGAAGAATTCACCAATTACCTCTCCTCCTCACAACCTGTAACATTGTTCTGTAAACTTCACAAGTGCACTAGTGGACTTATCTGCTCTTAGCATTACACAAACTTAAATTAAAAAGATGGAAATAAGTTAATAGCCCAATATTATAATTTCAAATGTAAAATACAAAATCAACCAATCGACCACGTCTAAAAATGTATAGTAGGATATTCAGTCCAAACATCATTTTGCCAACACTAAGTGTAAAGAATACCTGAACCAATGGAATTTGACATTGTCTACATGGAGATTTCGGGGCAAGTCTCAGATTTTACCTGATGATGATGTGGGGCTACCACGGACAGACTAGGCTAAATAGAGATTTAACATGCCAACGGCGCGAACATCCCATCTACTAATCACATAAGATGCCTGCACGGCCAGGACATAGTACACAACTCTTTTAACACGGAACAATATGGTTTGCTAATAAAATACTTGCTTTCAAAAACAACTATTCCGGCAAATAAATGTCATAAGAGCTGATTTTGAAGTTCCGGTTATCTTCGCTGTTTTCCCGAATTAGAACTGACATCTCCAGACTACTACATCAACTTTTCTAAGACAGAGCCGCTTAGAAAATGCGCAATACTTCACTAGTTACTTTATCTTGAATCAGTCTAAAATAACACTAAAATGACAGCGAATATCAGCGATGACTGTTGTTATTATCTGTAATACTGTTGCAACTATTTGACAAATCTATTAGTATTGCGCTGTTACCATGTCATTTTCTTCCCGGCACAGAATCGCATCTTTATACAAACTACAAAAAACACACAATATAAACGGCAAAGATGTTTTGCACATTCACAAAATGCACTCAAAATAAGTAGGGAAATAAAATCCGCCAATTTAGTTCTTAGCATTACCATGGTCCATGCAATAACACACTAATATTAAATGATGCAATTTAAGGCGAATTTTATGAGAATCATATTACAAAATAAACATACCATAAACACTGCTGCTAGTGATCATGTCTTCAAGCCTAAAAAAAACAAGAAAGGGAGAGGAGGAAAAAGAGCAGAATGGGATTTTTTACGAGGAGGAATTCCAAAGGTTGCTTCTTCTCATTACGGGCCACTTTTTCCTCTCAGGCTATCGAGTTTCACTGCAAACTCCAAAACGTAGGGGCCTTTTCGTCAGGTATTCATTTAACCTACATGCATATCATTAAGACGAAGAAGGCAAAACCTCAACAAAAGCTCTTGGATAACATGTGAAGAGAGTGAGAGAGAAAGCGAGCCAGCAAGAGAGAGAAGGGGGGTGGGGGGGAGCACATGACTACGGAGAGCAAAGCCCGTGTCACTTCTAACCTGTTCTAATTTAAACTACCAATGTGCAGAGCACATTGCACGGCAGACTCAGGACTTTGCATCAATTACATTGTAACTACGTCTTGTTGCAAATATTTGAAGAACACACATAGCCTATATAATTACACATATCTAAGCTGCTGTTGTTTCAGTAAAGCACCCGATATATAACACTGCCTTAATGTCAGTCCTAAATGGTACATTAAAAAAACTTTTTTAAAAACAAGGAAATGAGGTATACGCGAAGTTATTGCTCTTGGAAAGTTTGAAACAATTCCAACCCCACCCACTCTCACTTTCTCATCTAAAGCATTGCATAGGAATTAGAATGAAATTTCTCTATCACTCATCACACATGCCAAACTTCACATCATCTCTCTCACTCTCTTTCTCTCTGTACTTTTGCATTACTGTTATCTCTTCAGAGGAAAGATATACGATTGATTCAGATACGGACCATTATCTCAAAATGATGCATGACGAACAAGACTGAAAAGAGGAGCATGTTTTGCGGTTAAAGCAGTCGCTCTTCCGTAGTAGCCAAGAGCTTCGGTGCTTTCCACAAATTACTCGCATAGGACACAGCACTATTTACTCTTACCTGTATATATGACAGGGTTGTCGCGGGGATTAGAGTAACATGGATCCGACAGCTTTGCCGATGAATGAAATTTGGGGCTAAGCGCAGATGCTGACGATTTGAAAGCATTCCAAGTTAGTAAGGGGAAGACTGAACCGCACAGCCTCTGCCATGTTGGAATTTCAAATCCTAAACAGCTGCTCTACACACTAGCCACCACGCCGAGCGATTGCGCATGCGTTACTTTAAGAGAGCCATTTTCAAAAGTACTTAAACCTGGTCTTAAATGTAACATATATTTCAAATTATAGCAGGATAGTTATACGTAAAGCCTGCTCTTTTTGGCGCAGTGTTGTTTGTTACAATTTGCATTTGCGTAAAATTAACCAAACAAATGCGCATAATGCGAATATCTCAGAGGATGGGGGCAGGTACAGCTCGCTGCTGATTTTAATAACATACATGTCTAATTGAAACTTCTGTTGACAAAGAACATTCTTAATACTGACCAAGCTGACGGTCGCTTGTCATCTCTGCCTGCATCACCTTGTCTCTGTGATTCAAGCAAATGCAAATAGGACATGCTCTTTTGATGGTAAAATGTATTCAGTTCATTGACCTGTTTGCATGAACTGTGTTTGCATTACAGAGCCACATTAACTTAAGCTTTGATTTCAGAATAGTCTTGTCATTGTCAAACAATATCCAAATTAAACATTGCAACCTAGAACAAATGGCTTGAATACATCCGTTGCATGTTGATATTCTAAGCCTAATGATAATTACATGTTAATTATCCTCTATGATTATATAATGTTCACATTTATGGTAATGGAAGCAAAGAGAATGAAAAATGTATGCAGGCTATAGTCTCTTTCTTCTAAGTGATTGTATTCCCCTACCAAATTCATTGCTTTCAAATATCACCCTTGACAGTAATCCATCTCTGTTATGGATCATCTTATGAGGGGGATTTCCATAGGGATGGCCGTTAGAACCTCACCTCAGACACACAATCTGGAGTTTGGCACTCGGGTGTCCCAGCATGCCCTACGAGGGCGTCGTCGTCCACCGAGGTCCTTGGAGTGATGCATTGATTCGGCCCTGAGCACTCCCCACTGAGCCGCCATGCCATTTCCAGCAGCCCTCCTCTGTGGAGAATTCTTACCCAGAAGGTGCAAACTCTCCAGCAGTCAGCCACTCTAACAAATGATGGCTCACACACTCCAAGGTAATAATTACCGCTCTGATTTAGTTCAGTACGACTGATAACGATGGCCAAGGATGGGGGTGTGTGGCTGGGAGGTGCAAAAGACAGGCAGAAACAAGAGAGCGACAGAAGAAGTCATTGTCTTCTTCAGTATGTCAAATCTTTATTCTGACACACCTTAAATCTTTTAATATTGATATGTGACATTATTTTTTGCCCATATAATGTCTAAGTAAGAGGCAGGTAGGGTTATGGAACATTTAGGAGAGAAAAGTAGACTACCAACTACCGGTAATGAGAGTTTTCTACCGGTAGTCTTCTAGTGATCACAAGGGAGTCATATAGATCTTTAGCAAGGGAATGGAGGATGTTGTTAATTGTGGCTTTAAGATGTAGGCTAGTGAATAAAAAGAAGTGTGCATATTTGCATTAAGGCTGCAGTAATGGAATATTGCTTTACATGTATATACAGGAGTCTAGAGTAGCCAATTCCCTACCCAGTGCACTGTCTCTGGCTCTCTGCCTATCAGAAATGGCCTCTTGACTATCACTCTGTGCTCTGGAGGTCAGGGCGAAAACAACCGCTGTGTGGTTCCAGGTAGAGGCGGCGGCCATTGTCTCCACCAACATGGAGAGAAAGTTCTCCCCGTGCCTTTTGTCCTTGTGTCAGCAGGCAGAACATTCTAAATTATTTTGCCCAGCTGCCTCCCTGAACTCTTGCTACAGCACGTCAGCACACACATCAGCCAGACACGCTCACATCTCACCATGGCCACTCCGTCCCTCCAGCCTTCCAGCCAGAGAGAGAGAGAGAGAGAGAGAGAGAGAGAGAGAGAGAGAGAGAGAGAAAAAACCTGTACATCCTCTTGTAAGGAGGTGGTCTCAAGGGTGAGAGCCAGAGTCATGTTTACATTCGTGGCTATCAGCCATGTTAGCCAATGCATCGATCATTCATTACATAGACGCATTTATGTAATCTAATGCATAACAAAATACCAGAGTAGAGTCATTCACTGGTCAGCTTTTATGGGGGTTTTGTTTACTGTTTATTTTATTGCTATTAGTTATTAATATGGAGTTTTGCTATCGGCAAAATATATAAACATGTCATGGAATGCCAATTAATGTAGATCAAAATATATTATCAGTCAGCTCTTCTAATCAAGCAAATATTCCTATTGCATTTGTTTCCAAAGACAAACCACAGGTTCAATAAAAGATTGCACACCCAATCAATCACTGCTAATTAATTGTAGCATCTTGTGTAACAACTACTTTAATTTGTGGACTTACAAAAATTCTCATACATAACAGCCCCCATCAATGAATTTAGAAAAGGTTTGCTGCATTTTCCTTTTTTCTTTCAATATTTGTATTGTAAGCAGAGGTGTGAAGCTGAGATTGAATACCCATGTTTGTTTAAATAGATTTTAGCTGATTATCCACTTAAGCAGTAATGATCTTGGCATCCAGAGTAAGCACTATCGTCTCGTTTGAGAGGAATATGTTGCCAAGCTGTTTGCTCGAGCTTTTTTTTCCCCCCACAGAGAGATTGTTGGTCTCCTCAGGAACAAGGTTAGGGGTTTACCCAGTCACGTGATTGGCTGTTTTTTAACCTTCTGCCTACAGACTCTTCTGTCATCTCTGATCACTTCAAGAGTGGTTGCTGGGGGTTTATTTTTTTTCTCTCTCTCTCTCTCTCTGCCGCGAAACACAAGCGTCGGTGGAAGCCAAACAATAGCTGTTCTTAAACTAAGACTGTGTCATTTGACATGTTTAATCCAATTCCATTTCAAGGAAATGCCTTATTCTTCAGTTCAGTGCCTTGTGTACAATGCTTCGTGTTTTCTTGTTTGTATATTTTTCTGTTTATCAAGGGGGTGTGTGGTTCCTTGTATACAAGCTTGCATTGTGTATTTTGCTAGCTCATAATTGAATACTGTGATGCTGAAGATATAGTCATTGCTTTGGACATTTGTGTTTATTACATAAAATAGAGTAACTCTTACTGATTAGTAAAATCAGTAAAGATTCTTCTACTGTTTTCTCAAAAGAAATGTGTCGATTTAAATCACACTGGACACAAAGAGTTAGAATTGAGAATCATCACAAACAATAACATTGCACTATTTTAGAGAGGTCTTAGCCATGCCAACATTAGGTGAAGAGTATAGGTTAAATCTGAAAACACACACACTCTCATACACACACACACACACACACACACACACACACACACACACACACACACACACACACACACACACACCAATGAAGAACTGAAAGGTTTGGTCTCACATTATATGATGATGTGTAGCCTAGTCCCTTTATGGACTGAGGGCTAACATCCTAATGGGAACAAGCTCAGAGTGAATGGAGCCCACAGAGGATAAGCTACTAAATCTTGCAATAAAAGCAATGTGATTTACAGTAAATTCCGCCAGGCTGACAGCACCACAGCTGAGGGCATAAACACTCCTCTCAGTGCAGTGCACTGCCTGCTCCCCGACTCTGCCTGCCTGCCTGCCGCTGCGAAACCACGGCTGCGCATCGAGGCGTACTGCTTCGGCCGCCGCTGACTTTGATAAATAACCAGGAAGTCCCACTGTTGGCTTAAAACTAGAAGTTGTTCAGTTGCAATTCTGCATTTGTCCTTCTTTAATGGCCATGGAAGTGGCTTTAGCAGTAATCTGTCAGTGATTGATTAGCTCTCAGCCCGAGCCGCGCTCCTGCCTCGCCTCGCTCGCCTCTCTCCTCGGCTCCACGCTCGGCCACAGCTGTGAGTTTGCAAGGCGACGGCTGTATTAGGGGAGGAGTACGCCTTATTTACCTGGAACACAAATACGGTTAATTCCACTCGGGTGGACATACGCGAGGGGTGGGACTCCATTAAATGCGAAACAAGAAGTGACATGTTCTTGTTGGTCCTCGAGATATCTACCAGGGAATAAACAAACATGTATTAATAGACTTGTAGCCCTCAACGGGGACAGTAATGGATGGTGTCCTTCTAGCCGCAACTGTGAGACTCCCTGAAATGGATAAACATATGTTTACCTATTACAGTACATGTTTTACTCTGTCTTGTCCAAGCTCAGTTGGCTGCATATGCTGTGCAAATAGATGCAATGCATTCACTGATATTCAACAGTATACTCTTTATAGGACAGAGCTTTTCAGCTCTGAGTTGCCTGCCTTAGTCACAACGTCCTTGATTGAAGAGGAATCAGATTAAATCTATGCAGTTCACTTTCCAGTAATACTTACTGATGTATTACCATGTATTGTGTATAGGGAGGACTGAATTGAATCTGTGTAGCATAAACAATCACCATTAAAAAAAAACAAGATTCTTGAAAGACATTCACAATAATGGAAAAAGCAATGTTTATTGTGAATGAGGCGCAGGAGGTTGAAAATGCAATTTAGTCAGAGAACTTGATATTGATTATGTTTTACCAGCAGATCCATTTTAATTAAATATTAAATAAGAATGCTGGACAGGCAAGCTATGAGCTGTTTTCTGTTGATCACCACACATCATCTGAGAATTTATTTAATGCGGACAGACTATTCTTTAATCAAGTATTTAAATCATAGCGGGGATAAAATTGCAATTCATTTTACATTCAAAGAATACTTTAGTTATTTCTAACAGGAGGTCTGGGCATGAAATTCGTGTATGAATTTTAATGGAGACACTTAAATGGTAATTATTCCACTCAGACTCAAACGCAGGTAACAAATGGAATTCAATCAGTGTCCATGCATAATGACCGTCATTAGGAGAAAGAAAATAATAATGACATCCTATCTGCATTAAACCTGCAGACACTTTACACAATGATCCCGTACCCATTATTGATCTCCATGGAGATAAGCAATTGTCAGGCTTTTTTCCCCCCTCCCTTCTTAGCATTGTGAATGCATGTTTAACACATTTTGTTTGGCTGCAACCTGTTCAGGAGAATGCCTGAATCCACAGAGCTCAGTTTAGTGTATACTGAACGCTAGTTTTTGTGTTTTCTATAGCAGTGGGAGGATTGGCTATTCAGATTGTTGCTGGAGTTGTAGTACATATTGGCTTTGATTGGGAACAAGATGAATGTGAAGCCTGAGAAAATAAACCACTCGGAAGTAAACATACAGATTACTGAATAGGCATGACAATTGCTACAGTATATGGATGGTACTTAAGACTCAATAATGCTACCGTGCTCTCAGATTTAAAACTCAGATTTACCTGAAATTCCCACTACAATCAAGCCCTTTTCATCAACCTTTTTCCCCCCTGCTATTGTTAATTGAGGACATTTTTGAGTGAGTTTTCTTTAAAAGCGAATCTGTGAGATAGGTACATATAATCAGTTTATATGACTCAAATTCCTCAGATGGACTCTGATTAACAACACAGTTTCTTTCAGAGCCATCAGATTTTCATGAGATGTACTGTAGATGTCACATCTGGACCTATCTCACTGAGGAAAACACACACACACACACACACACACACACACACACACACACACACAAAGAAATATTGATGTTGATGTGTCCTAGAAGCCTGAGCTGAAAGTTATTGTAATTGCATGGTAGGCTCGGGGCGTGGGCTTGAAGGGTGAAGGACAATGGTGGAGAGTCCAGTCTGGCGGTATGCCAGTGGCCGGTGCTCTCTCTCTCTCTCTCTCTCTCTCTCTCTCTCTCTCTCTCTCTCTCTGTCTCTCTCTCTCTCCCTCTCTCTCTGTCCCTCTCTCTCTCTCTCCTCCTCCTCCTCCACTCCACAGCAGAGCAGCTCCCTGCTCCCAGTGCCAGGCCGAGCCCATGCCCAGGCCCTCACCAGGCAGGACGGCTTCCACGGCTTTGATGGATCTGCCATTTCAGCCTGTGCTTGGCAACAGCAGGGTACTCGAGCCCTCCTCTCATGTCCTCCTCCCCTCTACTCACTTTTCCTCTCCTTCTCTCCTTTCTCTCTTTTCCTCTTTCTCCTCTCCCCTCTTTTCTTGTCCCGTCCTGTCCCCTCCTCTCCTTGCCTCTACATGTGCACTACCCCCCCCCCACCCCCCCTTATCTCTCAGTATGTTCTCATAGTAAAGAGGAAGTACATTGAAAGTGTATAGTGTGTCATTCTTGGTTTCATACCATCATTTCTGCACGAGCACAACAGCACTGCTTCGAGAACTTCTTACTCCATTACTCTATTCTGACTCCATTACTTGTGTCACTTGTAACCATTCCCAAGAGACACTTATAGAGAAAAAGTGGCATTTGCGACATTTGAACTAAGGTTTTGCCTTCTTACGAAAAGATTAAGACGCACCCAATAGTATATCCAACTTTTGAATTGCCCGAATATGTGGAAGCCCATTTGAACTGTTACGCTATCTCAGATCCTTTTGTCTGTTCTGTGATCATAGATCGGCACCTTGCTGCTCCAACAGTACATACAACACCTTCATTAGAATTGGCAGGCACTCCATGCTTGGCTTTGTGTTATTCAGAATGGCTTGCTTTATTCTAAACCCACGAGAAGGCTTCTGAAGAAGGTCACGGAAGTTAACCATGTAATGTCATTCTGGGCAACAATGGTCAGTATTCAGAGGGACATGGTCAAAGCAGCGAATTTTAAAATGGCTAAAACACAATTTTTTTCTCCACAGTATGCATTTTATGTTGAAGTGGATGTCCTCATAAAAAACAGCCATGCCAAGGTCATTCAATTAATGTTTTTTTTCCTTTCATCAGCTTTAGGAGCACAATTGTAACTGAACGACACTTTGCCCATCTCAGTGAAGTACTGTCACTACCCACAGTCCATGTCTGCTTTGATGAGTCAATGAGGGTTTTTTTTCTCTCCCTCCAATCCATTAAACTCGTACAGTATTTCAGGATTTCAGTCTTTTTATGTGGCTTGATAATTGGTGAAAACGAAAAAAAAAAAAATATATTGCCATCTGGCCAACTTCTGTCCTTGCACATGAATGAAGTTACTTTTTTATATAGTCTGTGGACTAGGCTGCAAAGAAACAATAAGTATATCTAATTAAAATGTTTTCAACAAATTAATCATGATTTCTTGCTCTCTCTCTCTCTCTCTCTCTCTCTCTCTCTCTCTCACACACACACACACACTTTTTCTATGTTGGTATTTGGATTAATTTAATTTGAATGTTAAATAAAAACTTAACTAATCAATTGATCTATGGAACATTCCTTCATTTGAATGTATCTCAAAGGAAACAATATCAACAGACACACACACACAGAGAGAGAGAGAGAGAGAGAGAACATGTAATATAGAGGAAAAGTCTATTAGAAGAGTTGTCCTATTTACAGTAAGTTGAACGTAAATTGGACTCAATAAGGTTTTGGCAGAAATTTTCTTAGGAGTTTAAATTAAGAATGATGAGACCAAATCTTACAGAAATCTGTTTAATTTTTCCTAAACCCCCCAAACACAATTGGTTCAGTTGAAGGTCTGATTTGTTTCTGATGGACAAAAACTGCTTTAATAAAAGATATAATGGCTCTGGCTCAGAAGATGTAATGGCTCTGGAATGGTTGTTATGCTGCTTGCCAGGTTAGTCATGTTTGTTGCTATCGTGGTTGCTAGCCTGTTGCTAGGGTAGTTATGGTGGTTGCTATGCAGGTTGCTTAGTTAAACATATTGGTTGCTAGGGTAGTGGCTTTAGTTTAAAAAAAATACTTGACCACATCATTGCGTCCCATACATAATCCTACCTTTTAACATATTCCTTATAGTGTAAAAGTATTACCGGCATGTTATCTAATCAGATTCTGTGTTGTGATAGTTCTGAACCTCCACCCTTCAGAGTCTTTACAATCTCCAGTAAATCCCTTTGGAATTTAGCCCAATGAAAACACAATAAGAGACTGATGTTCTCACTAGAAGATCAGATTCCTTCATTTGAACATGATCTTAGATGTAATCTTTCAGATATGGCATCCTAAAAAGGCTTTTAAACTGCCTTGATCTACAAAAAACTCACACATTTCAAGTGGATTGCGCTCAGGATTTTGAGGACAAGAGCCTAAGAAAGCCAGTAGTTAATCAGCATGTTGTGTGATAGAGTTAATGATATATTGAGTGCAGCTGAAGATGGCATAAAGGACAACATCGCCTTTTTATTTGGTAAATAAACAGTTGCACAACTTAGCTCGTTAGTTTCTTTGATTAAATTGCATTTATTTATACATATTTCAGCATAAACACTGAGAATTATTTTTCTGATCATAGTGTGCCATGGTCTTTTTATGTCCATCTCGCTGATCTTAGTACAGTTAGATTATATAAGTACTTCAGCTTTGCATGTTATACTTGGGTATGTTTTCTTTCTATATCCCTTGGTGCCTGGTATACATGATGTAGTACAATGTAATATAAAATGTATTCAGTAACACATTTTGGTGCACAATTTTACCAATAGCTAAGCATAAACTAAAACTCATTGGTCTTAGTGCTATCCTATTGCATGCAGAAGCAGTTTATAAGATAACCAGCTGGTTCTGCCCAGGATCAAGTTCGGTTTAGGTATCAATCATTGCCAGACTATATATTTTAATGTTACGGTATGGATTGTCAGTTCGTCACTCTTCACTCTTAACTAGGGGTTAATTAAGTGTTACTTAATGCTTAACTAATAATAACTAATAACTAAATTGTCTACTATTCTAAAGTGTTTCCATGTGTCCTCCTGACTGGAAATGCAGTAGAAGGCTGAAATGCCCAGCCAGCCACACCACTTCTCATTGTGGAACCACTGTATTGTACTCTATAGTCTATCAATGATGTATCTATCTAATATGGATAAAACATGTAGCTGTGTTGAGTCACCTGAGAGGCATTTTTTTTCTCTTACCCTCATAACTTATCGCGTCATCAATATATCGACTGAGTGTACAGATGCTCCAGCTACAGACAGAAAACACACATTTTCAATGTCAAAACAACAAAGGTCTCCTTCTGGAGGTGTTGGCGCATTATAGATCTGAGGCAGGAGAAGGGGTCAGCTGTACGGTACGAGACAAGCTTTTAAACAATGCATGCAAAGAGGTTCATGGAGCAGAGCATGCAAGAGCCTGGAACTCACAGGCCTCACCTCCCCACTCCTCCTCCTCGCTGGGCAGGCCCTGGTTGGCACAGAGGGCATTAAACAGTGCAAAAATGTTATGCATTATGTGTCCCTTTGGGTGAACCATTGCAATATTCAAGAACCCCATTTTCCATGCTGCTCCACAGAACTTGAGATGGCTCCATATGGCACCAATATGCTCAAGTGGGCATCGCAAAAAGGTTCCCATAGTTCTAATATAACTTCTATAAGTATAAACTTTCCCACATATATAGCTTTTGTATTTTTTTTTAAATTAGGACCACCCCCCTCACACACACACACACACACACACACTGAAAACTGCTCTCATTTCAGGGCCATTTGAAGAGGCTTTATTTTGTTAAGTAAGTGAGGTTGTACAGGCAAAACACAGCCTGGACACAGTAGGAGGCAGGCAGCCTCAGTTTCTTTTTTTTCTTTTTCTTCTTCTTCTTTTTTTTTTTTTTTTGTCACTGCACTTCCAAGGCGGCTGCAGCACTTCCTGATCGCGGCAGGTCCCCAGGCCTCTCCCATAACTCATTGTGAGCGATGGACTCCTCAGTGTTTACTCACTCCAAACCAAATGATCTTTCACAAGCAGGCCACTTCAGATGTGAAATGGAATTTGCCGGCCTGTTCTATTCCAGGTCTATTTCTCTGGACGCTTTACCAATTCCCAAATAGAGTTCAGTCGCTCACAGATAATGTTTGTGTGGATTGAGGCAGACTCCTCTGCGATTCAAAGGGCCCCTGGGAGAGCCCTTGGAATGGGGGAACTGAAGAAGTATCACGGCACAGACTATGCTCAATTTCATTTTGCGCTTATTTGCCAAATTGTGTTTGTTCCTTTGACGACCATGGAAAAATCTACATTAGGTTTAGGACGAAACAATTGCCTCAAATTGACCATGTGTCTTTTAAAAGCCACTTTAGCTGAACCAAAGAAGACATAGTGCACTCACCTGCCACGTTTTCAAAGTATAGATGTGGCGATGTGAACAGGAGCGCCTTTTTATGCACGGCATCATTTCCCTCAGGCCACATAAAAGCAACATGTGTATTTATAGCCAGGCAATCCATTCAATTCCAAGCCTTTGATAAACACCCAGGTCTGAAAGCATTAAATAAAACAACTGATGCCACTTTCCTATAGACACTGTGTAAATGACATTGCTTACCCAGAAAGCAGACGCATTTACGATGAATAATGGTTTCAGTAATTCTGGTTTTACTTTCCATGGTCATTATGTGATCATTATGGAGCAGAAAACAACCATTAATATTCATTAGAATTGAGGAACTGCGGTTGATGTATTTAGACTGACTGGTTTTTCTAATGCTTCCACTGAGACGATGTTATGTTTATGTTCGGTGGCATCACAACAGCTGCACTGCTACTTGTTTGATGTCATCCAAAAATGATATTACGCTTAGTATCAAGTACGCTGCTGGCTAATGAGGGTCTATCAATAAATCATTGTCTTTTTAAGATTACTTTATAATGGACAGTGTCTTGATAATTCTCACAATTCGTAAGGTATAAATTATAGAAAAGAAATCATCACTAAATACACTTTTTTTTTCTTCCAGGAAGTATTTTTTTCTCCCTCCCATTCCTTAGAGTCTTACCCTAAGCTTCTCACAAAACATATAGGGCAAACAATCTGCAGAAAAACTCTGTGTCTGTGTTTGTGTCTTAATTAGAGTGTGGTTTGAGTGAGCTACATTGATATGTTCTGCAGTCAATCTGTGCATCAGGCTGGTTTCAGTAAAGGAAAAGGTCAGGGTCTGGGCCGGCCCTTCTCCCCTTGGGAACCCTGCTGCGGGCCCAGCCAACACCACAAACAATTAAACCCATCGCCTCCCAGGCTCCGGCCCACTCCCCCTCAACCCCCCCTCAACCCCCCTCAACCACCCCAACCCCTCCACCACCTCTACCAGCCCCTAGTCCAGTGCTGGTAGGGGCAGCTCCACCTCCAGCGTCTTGTTGTTGGTCACTCCTTAGAACAATAAACTGCTGGCCTGAGCAATCAATACGGCTGGCGACAGCTGCAGCTCCCATTACCAGTGGCATCTCTGGAGTGCCTCTGCATGCGGATGAGCCGGAGCGGAGCGCATTCCTTACCACCTGTGTCTCCTCACCGGCACTCCCTCGCTCCAGCGGTCACATAGCGAGGGAAACGTGAGCCACCAGATCATTAGGAGCTGTTAGAGTGGCAGGTCGATTTATGTGTGTAGGTGTTCTTGTGTGTGAGAGAATAGGCGCGTGTCTGTGTGTGCACGCTATGCATTTAGCACTTGTAACCACCATTCATTAGTGATATTAATTCACAAACCCCCTACCACGCACCATATATAGCTAACAGCCGTCAGTAAAAAGCTACTATTAAATGTAGTCCAACATAATAAACACTTGGAGCTGAGCATATATAAAAGCCTTTGGCAGAAATGTTTCACCTCCTGTTTGTGTAAAGGTAAGCTATGTTGTCCTGCCTGCCGTGGGTCCATTGCTGTGAAAGAATACCCCCCTCGCATTCAAAGCATTCACAGTGGACTCTAAGAATACCTTCCTTTTCACCTCTAAATATTCAGCATCCATAGCTGCACAAATGCATTCTGTCACTGTGATTGTGAACCTCGATGATCGCATTGTATGCTAGGCAGAGCCGCAGGCGATATTCCGCTGACTGAAGATGACAATGACTCCTCGCAAAGGCAGCAACCTGCGTGTACCTGCTCTGAAGTCCCAGTGCCTGGGGGAACCTGTGGCTGCTGCCATCAAACTCCACGGAGGTGACGCAGAGCAGAGGAGACAGCACACTCGTCTGTAATAAATAGAGGGGAGGCAAAAAAAAAAAAGAAGAAGAAGAAGACGAGGAAGAAAAAAATCGAGAGCAGAGGATGAGGGAGGGTGGATGCTCTTGAGGAAATGTTACGGCGGAAGAATGAAAAGGAGGCCGAGATCAAACTGGCATCGCAGCCCAGGAGTCGTGGCCACGTTTTTAAGGCATCAGATAGCGCTATTCACACGGGCTGTGCTACGCACAGAACATCACGCTCTAGATATTAGCCTCCTCCGCACCTTAGATAAGTATCAAAGTGAAACACTTATAGGGACTCTCAACAAAGAAAACGACGTGGAAGAAAACAAACTTGAATATGTCAATTTTAAACGTCTTTAAAGGACCGTATAAGTCAGTATGTCAAGCCCTAAGAAGAACGCGACTGAAAGCAGAAATAAAAAGGGACATATACGGCGCGGGTGATGTTGACGCTCCGCAGGTTTGTAAATGTAAGAGCCTGACAGGCACCTGAATTACAGGCTCTTGGGGAGTGTCTCTTACCCACAGGCTTGTGTAATGGCGCCCTACAGGCCTTTTCACTCTCTATAACCATCAGCGCCTAAAGCGCTCCCTTCTCCCTCTCTCGTTCCCTCCCTCTCTCTCTCTCTCTCTCTCTCTGCTCCTAGGGACATGCCTGTCTGCGGCACACAGCTCCTTAGTCTCGCTTACCCACCCCACCCTGGGCTGCAGCTCTGCGTCCTCTCTCCCCCATGCACAAGGAGTGGATTAAAACATGCACTTGGCGTGCCTCCAACAAGATGCGCTCCTGGGAAAACCAAAGCTACAGTCGTCTCATAATTAAGCCATTGGCAAACAAAGAAATAGTCAGCTAAATGCTTCCTGGAGGAAAATCATAGCAGATCTGCTGGGATTTAGATTTGTGTGTGTGTGTGTGTGTGTGTGTGTGTGTGTGTGTGTGTGTGTGTGTGTGTGTGTGTGTGAGAGTGTGTGTGTGTGTGTTTTTTTTTTCTCAAACGGGACAAACTAATTGGTTCCCCAGCCTATTGTTTGTCATGCACAGTGATATGAAGGTACCAAACTCAAAAGGCTCATCCAAAGGAATAAAGGTCTTTATTTCAAGCCGGGTAGGTCTCTGCGAGTCCACACAGTGTCACGCCACAATTACAGGCGAAAAGTGATGTCACTGCTTTCAAGTGCCCACCTGTCCCTGCATCCGTGTATTGCAATCGTCCGAGTATTACATTTCGCCCAGGTAAAAAAGGACATACCTGAAAATCCCCATTGAGAGGGAGCATCACAGAGATCACTTTTCACAATAGAGGTATGCACTTGTATTCTGTCAGTTCAGAGGAGAGTGAAGGATAAACACTCAACATTCCTGATGAAGAATAGCATGAAGGATATGTAATGTCAATCTGAAATATCGTCAGTCAGTTGCGGAGTTGAATGTGGCCTCCCGCAGAAGCTTTTAGTATCAATGTATAATGCATATTTCTTTATATTACAGATAGTATTTTTTTCAACAAAAGACTGGAGTACTCCTGCCTAAATATGAAATTATGAGTGTGCGTCAAGAAGTGTTTGGAGTGATATTGTGTATATTTGCAATTCAAATAGATGAAGTGATTAAAAAATTGCTAAGAAAAGAAAAAACACAGTATGAGCAAATGAGTGAGTGAACGAGAATGAGCGCCAGGGAGGGGGTGGGGTGGGGGGACTACTCATGAGTATGGAGAGGACTTTTGTGATGAGCTGGAGATGGTAAATCTGATTATACAAGCAGCGTCTACTCTCCCCTATCCTGACTACAGGGCCTGAGATGCCGAGTCTCACTGGAGTGGCCACAAAGGCCTCCGAGAGCCTCTCCAGCATTACATAATCAATTGTCTCTGTAGTACAATTTTTCTCCAACAGGCTCTTACCAAATTGAGATACTTTTGAGTGTGAGTAGGGGGTAAGAGTGCAGAACTCTCAAAAGCTCCAAGTTGATCTTGAAATCGGTGGCTGAAAAAATGGAGAGGGATGGAAAATGGCTCCTACATTTTGCAAAATTGGTGCTTCCCGTCTCTAGAGTGACACACAATTATCAATGGGACTCTTATGGATGGTTTCCAGCACATTACACTGAACCACAAACAGAACATACATATTCATGACTAAGTTGACATATGTCTTCCACTGAATAGGCCTAGATGTAGGAAAATATCTCATATTTTGAACTGTTGTACCTATTTCCCGTTTCTGCTGTTTGATTTTCCACCTTGTTGTGCTTATCCACACACAAACATCTACAGCACTGGGAGCAGACATAAACACATGCATATATGCATTAACACTTACCCACACTTGTGCTCATGACAAACATATAAACTCAAACAGACTTACACACTGATGTACACTTTGTCTCTCGCTTACACACACACACTCACACACACACACACACACACACACACACACACACACACAATGCATACAAACAACGGTGTCAGTGACCATGAATGCGAGCGTGGCCATTAGCATGCATCTCCTGCATCTTTTTTACTTGTCCACAATGGCCCATTAGCAGAAGGGATTAACAGTGGCCTTGGGAGTACACACTACCTGTCCTATTATTTTGCAAAAGGAGCAACAAGCCTCTGAATGGTCCCATGAAAAGGGGAACATAGTCGTGTTGTTCACTCAGTCAGTGGAAAAGGGTTTTAAAGGTACTGTGTGGGCTTGAGTGAGTGAGTGTGTGTGTGTGTGTGTGTGTGTGAGCGTGGGGGTAGAGGGGCATTGAATCAGAAGCAAGACAAACATGCCATAGAGGTTGCCTGTAAGTGCTTCTGTGGGGTTTTTGTCATAACGATGGGATAGTTCTTGTTTTTTCCCTTCTGGACCCCAGCTCAGAATATGTAGTCTTGCAAGAGTATGTAAGCATTTATTTTTTATGATATAATTTATTTATTTTTACTACTGAAATGATAAAGACTGCTATTTTACCCCTTGGTTTAATACAGGGCATTTATTCATAGATTTCATTTGATTCCTTTGTCTTTTAGTTTGTGGCTTGTAACTGGATAACAGCCGAGGTCTTGAATTTGGGTGTTTGTGTGTGTCTGTTCAATATAGCATTAGTCTGATTCCTTTGTACAGCCAACTTAATCGTACGTAACTGTTTGGTGACCTGGACACAAAGCCTTCCCACACCAATTAACTGATGGACCCAGCGAGGTGACATGTCAACTTCACAAAGGCATAATCAGGAAGGCCGTTCAAACCATTGAAGTGAGAGACTGCTCAGCTATTTGGCAAATA